>OU426987.1:115277651-115935496 GCA_911387755.1 Chrysotoxum bicinctum
TTATCAACAATCAAATTAAGAGACGACTTTAATATTTGAGTGAAATGGACCATTATGTAAAGAGCCCTATAAAGTTAGCCGTACATGTTATAAACTTAATATTTTTATGAACCCTAAATTATGAACGAACTATTGTAAGGCACCTAAAAAATAAAATGTACCATATATGATCAGTTATATAGTCCATTAAATAATGCTTCATTTTGATCAAATATTGAAGTCGTCTCTTAATTTCATTTTCATCATTTTCAATATTGTCTGTAGCAAAACATAACCAGAAACTTTTTTGCCTTGTCAAAAGTCACATAGGAGATAGATACACAACATATTGTTGGCCGAATGTTCGGCTGCCGAATATTCGGTATTCGGCCGACGAGCGTGGCCGAATATTCGGTATTCGGTATTCGGCCGAGTCACTATTCGCGGCATCTCTAGTACAAAGTCAAAGAATGTGCATTAATTTGCTAAAATCTAAATTTATATGCAGGGCAAAACAAAGTATAGAAATTCACACCCACCTAACGAAGTGGACAGACATATGTAAAATCTATGCTTATAGAAAATTTCGGCGGCTTTAAAAATAGCAACCAATTATATGAAGAATTAAGAAATTCTCAGTACAGAGGAGATGTACTAACATTTTATAATTATATTCAAAAACACTCTCTTTACTAAATAAAAAATGTCTCCAAGAAAATAACCCTCTAGATATTCCTCATAATAACGGGATGACACTTAATATCTTTAAAGAAAGATTGCCAACACCGATGAGGACAATCCTCTACGCCATCGGTTCTCAACCTATGGTCCGCGGACCCTCATGGGTCCGCGCAGAATCTCAGGGGGTCCGCGAAAAATTTTCTATAAAGCATCAGAAATATAATTTTAATATTATTCCAATGTGACACTCAACAAACTTTGTTCCAAAACGAACATTATCTTTTTTACTAATTTCCTCACTCCATTTTATACCATTTTCCTACCCCTTTCAATAACAAATACATGAATCTAGTTTTGATTAAAAAAGTGCACCGAAGTGCTTTTCTAGACGTTTTATGCTTATTATGTCATTTTGAAGTTATATACATATGTAGGTGGTTAAACGTTGTTTTTACTTTTCGACGCACTTTTGGCACGGAAACAATCGACATTATAACGTTATGGGCATAACACGTCGGGACAGGCACAAGTAGTTCCACTAACTAAAAAAAGATTTTAAAAAATAAAGAAGATACGACTATCGGCTCATTCTCTTATTTTTTGTTTGTAGGCTGAAATTACGAAGAATTTTGTTGAAATGCTTGCTTTTCTTGAAAATTTATTGTATGTGCATTTGAATTTTAATCCGAAGTTTGCAGTAGGCGAAGCAACGTATTAATTGTTCTTTTTTTTTAGCGGAAAACTCAGAATCAAATTTGTTGTGTCTCGTTCGCATTTAGTGTTTGTTCTTTAAAATATTAGTTTTTGCATTACTTTTTTAACAAATGGATCGCTGGCTAAAACTGAAAATTAGTGAGGACGTTCACTCAAATCCAGGAACATCAACTTCGAAAATCAGTGATGACATTAGAGATAAAAAAATGGCGAAGATAAGCCACAGTGTGTTTTGTGCTGCGACGTTTTGAGCAACGAATCTATGAAGCCTGCCAAACTAAAGCGACATTTTGAAACAAAGCACAAGAAATATAGAGACAAGCCTCGTGAATCTTTCAACATAAAACTACAGGAGTTGCAGAGGAATAAGAAATCCCTACGGAAAGTTGCTACTGGAAGAATCAATGAAAATCCTACAAAGTCTCCCTGTTGAGAGGTAAGTTTGTGAAATCTAATATCGAGCTCCTTTCAAGCACTTGTTGTCGACCTCAGTGGCTACTAAATTCTATTTTTGTTGGCTATTTATTGAATTAAAAAGTAGCTACATATCTTTTCTTGTGAATGTATGCATGTGCGTATCTACTGACCAAATTATTTATTTAAAACACAAATAGAAGTATCCAAACTGTTAAACTTGAAATGTGTATAAAAATCTGTTTGAAAGTTTGTGGAAATTGTTCCTAAAGAGAGATTCAAAAAGGATCAACTTAATGAATTCGAATGAAAAAAATCGACGTTAACTACAGTCAAACTTCTGGTTGTTTGGAAATTAACATAAAATTTAGCTTTTTTATTATATCCATGTTGATTTTTTGTTGATAGGCAAAGCTGGAAAGGCTCATACTGTCCGTGAGGATTTGATTTTACCGGCCGCAAAAGTATTGGTGGCAATTATGCTGAGCGAGAAAGAGTCACGAAATTTAGACTTAATTTCTCTTTCGAATGATACCGTCAGGAGAAAAATTGTTGATATGTCCTGCGATCTCGAGGCACAGCTTATAGAAAAAATAAAGGTGAGTTCCTATTTTGCTTTTCAATTGGATGAAAGCACTGACATATCAAACAATGCCAACCTGATGACGTATGTGCGGTACGAATTTCAAGACTCTATTCATGACGATTTCTTGTTCTGTCTGCCTCTTTCCGACCATACGACTGGAGAAGCCATTTTTAATCTTTTAAATGAATTTATCACATCAAATGGAATAAATTGGAAAAAATGTGTTGAGATTTGCACTGATGGTGCAAGAACAATGTCCGGATGTAAAAGTGGTCTACGCGCTTTTGTTAAAAATGTTTCGTCCAAAGCTACATGGCAGCACTGTTGCATACATTGAGAGGGATTGGTGGCGAAACGAATTCCAGCAAAATTAAAAGCTGTTCTCGATGAAGTTGTGAAGATTATCAATTTTATAAAATCAAGGCCGCTAAACCACCGCATCTTTAATAAGATATGTAATGATATGGGCAGCATCCACAGTCAGCTATTACTGCATACTGAGGTTCGTTGGCTATCGCGAGGAAAAATTCTTAAACGGTTTTTCGAGCTTCGCGAAGAAATAAGAATATTTTTCCTCAAGGAAATTAATTTGTCATTTGAATTGCGCGACCGTTTTAATGATTTTGCATGGTGTGCACAAGTTGCTATCTTTGTGACGTTTTTGGCTATTTAAATGAGTTAAACATGGATTTAAAAAACTCATAAAAGACAGTAACTGTATTACAATTTGAAGACAAAATCGAATCGACATAAAAAAAAAATTGAAATATGGCAAAGACGATTTGAGAAAAAGGATTATTCATCATTTTCAACAATACATGAATTTTTAACAACTGCCAACGATATTTTACCAGACTCAATTTTTCAAAGTTTTCTCAAACATTTCACGGACCTAAAGAAAAGTTTTCGAGAATACTTTCCAATTCCTGATAATAGTAAATTATGGATTAAAAATCCATTTTCAGTTGACTTTAGTGAAATAAGTACATAGTTTATCAGCCTTAGAAGAAAACCAGCTTATTTATATTTCTTGTGATTCAGCTCTACAACTTGTATTTAAAAACATCAGTCTTTTTGAATTCTGGTTAAGTGCTAGAAAGCAAAATCCTGTAATATCAGAAAGAGCTATTAAAGGCCAAATTCCTAAACGCAAAACTTGCGCAAATTATGCTAAGCAAACAGTTCCAAAATGCAAACGTAAACATCCCTGCAAAGCAGAGTGTCCCTAAACGTAGTAGATTTTACTTTCATGCGCAAATGCAAATGGATTTGTGCAAATGTCAAAAAAATCTTGCGCACTTCACTTGCATTTAAATTTGTTTACTGTTGTTTTATGTGGAGGCCTGTCTGGAGTCTAATTTATTTGTTTTTTAAGCATAATGGGTGAAAAAAATGAAGAAAAGTAAGTAAAATTTATTGAAATTTATCAAAAGACTCATTAACAACATTAACAATTTTAGAAATTTAAAGAACTGGACTCATAACGAGGTAAAATTGCTGTTAACGATAAGATTGGCTCATGAGGAGGATTTTTGCTCTGGAAAAAGGCAAAAATTAAGCATCTGGGGGGTAGTACTCAAAGAAATATTAGAAAAAAGTCCCCAATTTTCTTTTACAAAAGATGAAATGCAACGTAAGTGGAACAATCTTCTTCTAACATACAAGAGAATAAAACAAAGGAATGGGGAAACTGGACGAGGTGCAACGAGGTGGGAATACTATGATTTGTTTCATGAAGTGTATGGGACAAAGCATTTCATTGATCCTCCAAAATGCAATTTGATGTCGAGCCTCACCGAATCAGAGGAATCCGCAACTGACGACGAAGAAATTTTAATAACTGCATCTTGTTCCATGCAGCCACCGCCAAAAAAACAAAAACGTAAGACCGTGCAGCAGGAAATGTTAGATTTTATGAAGAAGGAGGCAGATGAAGAACAAAAAAGACACCAACAACAGATGGACATTGAAATACAAAGACTTGAAATTATGAAAAGCATTAAGGAATTTTGTGATAAATTGAACTAGAAGTCAAAAACATTGCATGTAATCAAAAATTAATCTTTATTTTGTTTTTAAAACAAAATTTTATTATTGTTAATTTTATTTTAAGAAAGGTGAAGTTCCTATTTATTTTGTTTTAAGAAAATGAAAGTTCAATTTTGTTTTAAGAAAAAAATGTATTATTTTTGATTTAAAAACGAATTAAATTATTAGTTTTAAGCTGATAAAAGTGTCATTATTGCGTTTCTTTTGTCTTTTGCTTCTGTGGAGGTCCTGTCATTGCGGCTTGTTCTTGTTTGTTCATGGGCTGTTCCTTCAGATCTTGAATATGATGTAGATGGAAGATTATCATCGTATGAATTGTCGACATCGTTACTTTCAAGAAGTCCTTCGCATCTTGTTATATAGTTATGCAAAGCTACGCACGTAACAATAAAATGCTTCGAGTTTTTTATGTTGTATACTGGAAGATACTTAAGAATTCGGAACCTTCCCTTTAAAATTCCGAAAGCTTGTTCAATACAAACTCTTGTTGAACTCAAACACACATTGAAACGTGTTTGATGATTGTTAAGATGACCATTATCCCGAAATGGGACCATTAAATAAGTTGACAAAGGGTATGCTGAGTCTCCTAAAATATGTGCTCCAGCGGGAATCTGAATCGATCCGTTCAGCAGTCCTTTCCCTAAACGACTGTTTCGCCACACTGCAGCGTCATGCGTTCGTCCTGGCCAACCAAAACATATATCCGTGAAAATGCAGTTAGCATCACAAACTGCCTAATTATAGTAAGAAAACTAAATATGAATAATATGTGATTTATTAAACTTCACTATTCTTCTTACCTGGAGTATCATTGAAAAAGTTCCGTGTCTGTTATAATAACTTTCTCTATTCGAAGAAGGCGATGGAATATTGATGTGAGTTCCATCTACACAACCAATGACATGGGGGAATGGATACCTCCGAAGGTTTTGGAACTCGTCCATTATTCGATTATATTCTCCTTGCGTTGAAGGCCACTTTATAAAAAGTTTTTTATGTTTACTAATGAACTGAATCGTTTTTAACACAGCCCTGTAAATAGCTCCCCGTCCTACGCAGAATCTGTCTGAGAGGTCCCTATAAGAGCAACCGGTAGCTAGTTTCCAAATTGTTAAAAGCAGAGACTTGTCCATGCTTATTTCAGGTCGTCCAGTTCTTTTTGTAATCCAGAAATGTCTTAGTTTTTTTGATAGCTCCTGCGTTTTTTTATTTGAGATTAAAATTGAATATTATAAAACCAATTTTTCTTACCATGAACGTGTTTTTGCTCATCCTAAAATGACTTTTGAAAACATCGTCTGGAAATTTTTTGATCAAATTAAAAAATCCCGTATTTTTCGGAATTTTACGTTTTTTGAACAAACATTTATAAATAATGTTTCTTTTTACATTTGTGTTCTTTTTTTTGTAAAAAATTGGTGTTGTGGTGCAACAATTCAGCAAGATCTTTAATAAAATTTTTTTTTTCTGGTAGTCCATTATCGATTCCAGCAACAATCAAAAACTTATGCAAATATTCGTTCCGAAATGACATATGCATGCAATGCAAACATATGCTTTAGACATTTCAACTTGCTTTTTTCATTTGCTTTGCATGTGATTTGCTTTGCAAATCTTGCGTTTAGGAATTTGGCCAAAGTTTTAATTCCCTTTTTTACGTCATATTTATGTGAAAAGGCTTTTTCAACTCTTATTTATACGAAAAATAAATATAAAAATAAATTAGTCGTAGAACCTGATTTACGAATTCAGCAAAAAAAAAGTTAGTTTTTTTTTTAATATATTAAGTTAAGCTAGCGTGTGAAAATAACGGTAAGCTTTAAAAAAAGTTTTTTTCTTCCAAACTAAGCGCATAATAATCCTCTTTCATTACATACATAACACAGACGTCTCATTGCCATATATGCAGAGAGTCTTACAGTAAGTTACGAAAAACAGTGAACCTTTTGAGATCAACAGCTGTGTATAAATAACTTTGGTAGCTAAAAAACAACACTAGCCATCACATTGATTATTTTACTAACTGCTAACGTACATTTGTACTTTCAATAACGTTTAAATAAAAGATATTTTTATAAAAACAACATGTTTTCAACTTTGTGGGTGTAACGGTATTAATTTAAAATTTATACACAACAATACATTAAATTTTATTTTTGGGGTCCGCCGACTGATAAATTCGTTGCTAGGGGTCCGCACACTCTCAAAGGTTAAGAACCGTTGCTCTACGCTTTAAGACCAAATACCATGGAGTTAGCACTTCATGAATTAAATAGTGCAGGTTTTGTTACAAGACAAAACAATGATGCAAATAATAAAAAAGTAGAAAATAGATATGAGCATAAAAATAATAATAATTTTAAAAATTCCAATAACCCCTTCAGAAATAATAATAATAGGGAAAACAATAATTACAACAAATATAATAATAATAATTGGCAACCAAAACCTTACGTGCCAAACAATCAAAATAATTACCAAAGACCAAATAATAATAATTACAATAACAATTATAACAGAAACTATAACCCTAACAACTATAGGCAACAACCCCAAAGATTTGAGCCCATGGATCTCGATCCTACATCATCGCAAATTAAATGCGCACCTTAAGCAAATTATATAAATAAAGAAACAAAAGTAGAAAATGAGGCAAATTTTCGGCATACAGCCTCGGAACAACAAGCGGATTGCCCTTTATTAAATTAACAAAAGGAAATACAACTTTAAAGGACTATTCACATGAGAGCGACCAACGAATAAAAACACAAATGGGATGTAAAACATACACTCCGCTTCAACTGAATACGCACAAAGATTTTTAAGGTATATTGTTCATTTTTTTCAAACTTTGGGTCTTAATGTATCATTTGATGATGCTTACTGTTTGCTTGTCATGTTAAGAAAACAAATCAGAAAGAATTATTCAAAAAGTACCGTTATGTTTTCTCTCGCTCTCTTGCAAAGCGTTCCATATGGAAAAATGCAGAATTTTTTTGCGTCAACTGAATAAGTACACGATCTTTATCGATCATTATCTTCACTGTTAATGAGAGTTTTGAGATGATTGACACATTTAATCAAAATTTGAAGTGTTTTAAATGAAATTTAGCCGTTTAATTGAAATTAAAAAAAAATGGGTAGATCAAAAGCTTTAAATAGTGTCGAAAGAGCTAAAACCGATTTGTTAAAAGAACAAGGACTAACTGGGCGTGCTAAAGCTATCAAAAATGAACAAAGTTTTAGTGTTGTTTATTCCCACCTAAGAAATAAAAGTTTATAAGGGAAAAACATGAAAGGAAGTAAAAAAACGGCAACAACTGCAATTGATCGAAGGGCAATTTTAAGATGTGTTTCTGATTCGTGTGACTTTGCGGTAAAATTAAAACAAAAAGCCATTGTAACTGCAAGCGTTTCAACATTCCGTAGAGTAATAAACAGTACAAATCATTTAAAACGATTGAAACTTCAAAAGAAACCACCACTAAACGAGCAAAGAAAAGGTATGCGTTTAGAATTTTTTAGACTCCATATGAGTTGGAAAAATGAATGGCACCACGTCTTTTTTTCTGATGAGAAATTCAAATTTCATGGCTCTGATAGTTGTAATTATTATTTCCACGATGTGAGAAAAGAAGAACGAGTTTTAGCGCGGCATCATAGTCGAGAAGGTTGAGTTATGGTATGGGGTTCAGTTAACTACTACATATGAGACTGTTGAGCTTGAAATTCAAAATTCAAAAATGTCTGCATTTACCCACAAAGGAATCTTGAAAAGAAATTTTCCTAAATTTGCGGATATTTAAGGACCCATTAACTGGACTTTCCAGCAGGACAACGCCCCCATCCACACCGCGCGCATTATCCAAAATTGGATATAGGACCAGAATGTGGAATTGCTTCAATGAGCGCCGTACTCTCCCGACCTGAACCTTATAGAAAATGTATTGGGATGGTTGGTACGAAAAGTTTATGAGTCTGGCCATCAGTTTGAGGGCAGAGAATCCCTAATTGCAGCCATTAAATTAGCCTGGAGGGAAATTTTGCTGATCTGCTTAAAGAGCATGCGGGACCGAATTCAAAAAGTACTCGTAATTACCAATAAAGGTGTCAGTACCCACTACTAGAAATAACCAATAAACAAATATTTAAAGGAAAAACTTGTTTTATTTCATTCCATTAGCTTTTATTTCCAATTTTGATTGTTGTACCTATTCAGTTGACGCAAAAAAATTCTGCATTTTTCGATATGGAACGCTTTGTAAGAGAGCGAGAGAAAAAATAAAGGTACTTTTTGAATTATTCTTTCTGATTTGTTTTCTCAACATTATAAGAAAACAGTAAGCATCATCAAATGATATATTAAGGCTCAAAGTTTGAAAAAAATGAACAACATACCTTAAAAAAACTTTGTGCGTATTCAGTTGAAGCGGAGTGTATATAAACATAAATTCTTCACAAAAACTCTACAAAAGGGTAGCAATCTAGTATAATTTAATGTTAATTTATAAAAATTTGCGTTTTAATTGCTAAAATGAGAGAAATTTGAGAAAACAAATTGGTCGTAGCAATTATATTTCAATTCGCGACGACCAATTTATTTTCTCAAATTTCTCTCATTTCAGCAATAACAACGCAAGTTTTTATAAATTAACATTAAATTATACCAGATTGCTACCCTTTTGTAAAGTTTTTGTGAAAAATTTATGTTTATATATGTTTTAAATCCCATTTTTATTTTTTATTCGTTGGTCGCTCTCATGTGAATAGTCCTTTAGAATGCTTATCGATACGGGAGCAACTAATAGCCTCCATAGAGAGGAGGACGCTCCAAAGAAATATATAAGAACCAGAAAAAATCCCCATAACTATAAATAAAGAAATTATAATACCAAAAGAAAACTTTTTTATTTTTTCAGTCCTGAAAGATTGTGAATTTCAGATTCACACATTAAATTCCGAATACAACGGAATAATAGGGAATAATATTTCGATTCCTAATAATGATGTAGTCCATTACAAAAATAAAATACTGGAGTTGAATGGTAATAGCATACCTTTTTTCCTCAGCAAAAATGAAGAAGAGGAGTATGAAAGTACAATCAATTACTTCAATAATATTTTACCAGAAAATACAATAATTAACGATTCTTTCACAAATGAACTTAGGACTGAGTTTAAATCTCAGAAGAAAAAATAAAACTTATAAAATTAATAAAAACAAATAAAAATTCTTTTTATCATAAAGGTGACGCCAATCATGTTAAGCACAAAATACCGACCGAAAATACTCGTACTTCCGCTATATACACGCGAATCTATAGATATCCTGAGATACATAAAAAAGAAGTAAATAAGCAAATAGCAGAAATGCTTGAGCAAGGAATTATACAACCAAGCAATTCTCCATATAACGCCCCGATTTGGGTAGTACCAAAAAAAAAAGATAATGCAGGTAATAAAGAATGGAGGATAGTAATAGACTATCGAAAACTTAATTAAGTAACAAAAGAAGACAAATTCATAATACCAAATTGTAATAGTTATCGGATAAAAACGCAATAAAAAAGGAACGATCAAATAATGTAGATCGCGTATCAAATTATCGATGCATTTCTACGTGCAGGCGTATAGCTCTTGTCGGATACGGGGTGGGTTTTAATTACTTTAATATGGTTTTGATACTGTGTGATAACCAATTTACACAATTAATATTGAATGCATCGGATTTATTTGAGATTTAACATTGGACTTAATAATTTTTGCAACCCTTCATCAACCCACGAAGGTCACACTAGGATGATTTGATGGAACTCACCCCTTTCTTCACCCTTCCCAACCTTTGCCGACAGAAAAAAATGTGGCCCACTTATATTTACCTTTTTTTTTCTAACCTCTACCTCAGTTTTTCCATGTCACCGGTTTTTTTTACTTCTTCATTTCTTTTATATAAATATTATATAAATCAAAAAAATGTATATTCAGTTTTCATTAAATTCATACTTTTAAGCTTTATTTCATAAAAAGAACAAAAATTTCTTCTTTTTTTTTAACCATCTATCTGGTATCTAACTTAATATTAACATTAAAAAGATATGGAATTAATATCAATCTTTTTTTTTATTATTATTATATACAAATGCTTAATTCTAACTTATAATAGCTTACATGTTTACTTTTTATTTGTTTAATATAATTACTCCTTTTCCTTTTACACATCAAATAGGTTTCAGTTTTATTAAATTTTCATAATTTCCTTAGTTTCACTGGTAGGAAAGTAAGTTTTTTTTCGTTTTCTTTAAATTTTCTTTTTTTTTATATAGCAGGGTAAGTATTTTTTTTTTATCGTTTTAATTAATGGAGTTTCACTGGCAGGTAAGTAAGTTTTTTTTTTCGTTTTCTTTTAATTTTCTTTTTTTTTTATAGGTATAGCAGGGTACATTTTTTTTTTTATTTTTTAATCGTTTTAATTAAGGGAGTTTCACTGGCAGGTAAGTAAGTTTTTTTTCGTTTTCTTTTATTTTCTTATTTTTTATAGGTATAGCAGGGTAATTTTTTTTTATTTTTAATCGTTTTAATTAAGGGAGTTTCACTGGCATGTAAGTAAGTTTTTTTCGTTTTCTTTTATTTTCTTTTTTTTATAGGTATAGCAGGGTATTTTTTTTTTATTTTTAATCGTTTTAATTAAGGGAGTTTCACTGGCAGGTAAGTAAGTTTTTTTTTTTCTTTTATTTTCTTTTTTTTATATAACAGGGTAAGTTTTTTTTATTTTTATTTCGATTAATTTCAAGGAGTTTCACTGGCAGGTAAATAAGTTTTTTTTTTGAATTTTTTTTTTATTCATTCTTTTTTTTATAGCAGGGTATATACATATTTTTATTAATCGTTTTAATTCATGGAGTCTCACTGGCAGGTAAATAAGTTTTATTGTAGGTATGTAGGTCTTCGCCGGTAGATTTTTGATTTTCACGCAAGTAGGTATATTTTTTTTTTATTCTTACACTAAACTTTACTTTACATCTTTTTTTTTTTTATTATGATTAATTTAAATTTGTTGAACTTACACTAATGACTAAAAAAAAATTGTTTGTAATTCAATTGTAAAGTAAAAAAATTACTACCAAAAACAAAAAAAAGTTCTTGAATCGCGACCCGAGTCTACGGGACTTGCGTCCTCTATAGAGCTGTGTCAATCGCGATTGATTCGGTCTTTGTGACCCGTTCACCAAAAAGATTGATTGATTGCAATCAAAGTAGACCAAATCAATCAATCCTAATGTTAATCCTTTGCCACTGAAACCGATGAACGAAACGAACGAAAAAAAGTTATGTTTCGTTCATTCAACTCGTTCTCAATTATTTCACAATACCAAATAGGAATGGATATGAAATAGAATGTATCTTCCTCATTTTATATACAATGGAAGATGGCGTCAACGAAGCTACGAAGTAAAAAAAGCCACACTTTCGTTCATTTTCACATCGTTTCGGTCTCGGTCTGAACGAAACGATTGGAATGAGTTTAATGAATGATTGAAAACATTTCGTGTCGGTCTTTATCTCGTTCGGAACGAAACGGATGGATTTTGATTGAATGAACGATTGATTGAAAAGATCGAATCCTTGAACCAATCAATCAATGATTGATTCGATCTTTTAAAATGAACGATTGGCACAGCTCTAGTCCTCTAAGAATGCCTGTCAATGACTGACTTTTCCCCATTTCAATTTCCATCTTCCATGCGCAACTTAACTAAGATCACGCCATCACCACCTGACATAGAATACAGTTGGTTACTCACCATTGTAACCAATCACAAATTAGAATCGCGCGCCTATTTCAGTCTTCACTCACCCCATACCATATTATCGAATACGATGCAAATGCAAATTTAATGATTACAAAATATAGAATCATTTTTAGACGAACTATAGGAAACTGTAATTACTATTCTCAGTTCACAGTTGACATTCATCGAGTACACAAGTGCGCGGAGAAAAGTAGTGAAAATAAAAACTAAATCTACCTAAGGGTAATAAAATAATATATTTCAGTGAAAAAAGTGATTAGCAAAGGTTTACCTACGCTACCTAATAAAGTTAATCTAGTTAATTACAAGAAGGGTTTTTCCTTCTTGTTAATTACAATTTTTAATCTTAATCCTTTAAGTAATTAAAAAAAACAATAAATCTATTTTCTGGAAATCACAGTTAAAAATGGGAAAAGCCGAAAGAAGGAAGAGTGACGTAAATTTAGCATACGAGGCACTCAAGACTCACATCAAAGAAGGCATGAGAACGCATGGAAAAGAGTTCCTGGTCAACCTTCACGCCAAGTTCAGTGATATAGACCAGCTTTACGAAGATGACAAGGACGACGTAATGGATGCGCAACAAATTATGGATCCAATGACAGAACAGCAACTCGAAGAAGAAGTTGTAGGACAGGAAAACTTTAACGTGCAACCTACAGAAGAAGAACCTTCAGAGATGTTACAAACCGAAGAAATGGTGAATTTAGACTCTGATTTTGAGGTGGCACAAACTAAAAGATCAAAAAGAAAGCCTACAGAGTCACCGATAACTTCACCAAAGAAGACTTAAAAGCCTGCGATGGATAATGAAGCTTCTATCACCAACGCAGAAGAAATAAACCCAACAAAACAACAAAGCCTCGAGAAACCCAACAAGGAACCCCGGTCCACACTAATGCCACCAGTTGTGTGCTTCAAGCTAAACTCAAGGTGTAGTATTCAAAGTTCACAACATCAATAGTGAAAAATCTGTTATCACAACAAAGACCAAAGAGGAACACCAGAAGATCCGAGATTTTTTGAAGGTGAAGAAGACAGAATTCAACACCTATACCGCCAAAGAAGACAAGAAGACATTGCTGGTCCTTAAAGGAATTCATCAAACTTACGAAGCCACTGAAGTTAAGGAGGAGCTCATTGCGGAAGACATAGCAGTCTTAGCAGTAAGTCCCTACAAGACCCGATCGGACAGGAAGTATAAAAGCTTCGTCGTTGAAGTTTCTAAAACATCTGATATCCCAGCAATTTACGGAAAAACGCTTCTTATGCACCAAAAAGTCTATTGGGAGAAGTTTAAGTCCACCACCATTACACAGTGTAAGAATTGCCAAAAGTTTGGACATGTTCCTAGTAACTGTGGCATGAAATACCGTTGTGTAAAATGGAGCAGCTTCAAAACCTTTGGGAGGCCCATTAAGAAGGCAGGGATTAAGCCAGCTTCACCAGCACCAGCTACAACCCCATTTGCCGAACCAGTAGTCCAGAAGAGGACTGCACCATCCAACACATCAAGCCAAAAAGGACAGTCACAGTCTTTCAACATATCTGATGATACCGAAAGTCTGTTTGGAACAGATCTCCTTTCTCTTCTCCAAAAGGCAAAGGAGGTAGTTCCAAGCAAGTACGGTAGTCTCAATGATAAAGAAAAAACAGCTATATTGGATAACTTATTTGTTCATTATGTATATAAGATACTACCTATCCTTCATTACATATAACGTTAATTCTATTTATTCTACAGCCAGACGTATTTCACTAAAATTTTTTTTAAAATCAAAGAGACCCGATATTATATTTCTACAATTAACAAACATTACAGGAAGAAACACCCTTAAACCGGAAGGCTACACATCCTACAGACTGGACAATAAGACATCTGAAGGCAGAGGAACTGCCATCCTCTTAAAATCGGACCTCAAAAGCGAGTACATTACGGTACCTGTCCTGCGCTGCATGGAGACTACAGCCGTTGTGATCAATATGTCAGATAATGAGACGCTGCTTCTTGTCTCAGTATACAATAAGTGTAACGCAACAAGATGTGACATCATACATGACCTCAACGCCATCAACAATCCGGCTAGCCAACATACCTACTTTGTACTTGGAGGAGACTTCAATGCACGACACCCACTCTGGCTGGACACCAGGGAATCTACACAAGGAAAAGCAATTGTGGACTGGCTGCAAGACAACCCCGAGCTTCACTCATTGGTGGTTATATCACAACATAGGCCCACATTTCCAAGAACTCCGTCGCTGCTAGACTTCTTTTTAGTGACGTCCAATTTTACGAACATCCTTCCTGAGTTCCAAAACTTTACTTGTGTTGCACACGATAGTGACTCGGACCATCTGGCGGTTGAGATGAGAGTCAAAATGAATTACAGGATTACAACTGAACGTCGTATTCCCGAATTCCAAATCCAATACGAAAAACTGAAATGGATAAGATTCCGTTCAAAAGTTGAAGAACGCCTACCAGAAGTCTCCAGAGTCAACAATCTCAACAAAAATGAGATCGATAATACCATTGCTCAATTTGAAACAGTGGTCAACAATGCTTTGGACAGGCAAAAAACATCCCGCACCAGCAGAGATAAATATGCAAACTTACCCCAACATATACAATTAATATATGCTCACCGGCAAAGACTCCGCAAAAGCATCCAAAGAATATTCCACAGGACCTTTAACAGGGAAAGTGTCGAATACCGTCGGCTACACTCAGAACTTCAGTGCACTAACACAATGTTCAACCAGGCAATAAAACATCACCAGGAAAAGGATTTCAGGAAGAGACTCGAAGTTATCAAACGTGGACCTGACACGTTTAAAAAGATCAATCTGATTGTTGGAAGACCGAACTCAATTCCAGACACCATCCTTCACGGAGAAGAAGTATCAACAACTTCTGCAGAGAAAGCTGAAGCGTTTGCAAATCACTTTCACGATAGTTTTAAAGACCGCCCTCCCGTACACCTTCCTGACTTTATCGAAGATGTAGAAACTAGCTTTCAAGAGATATCAGCAACCACCGAAACCGTGACCCTGTTCAACGAGGAAAACCCATCATCGGAGCCGACGCTGACAGATGTTTTCACTTCTCCTGAAGAAGTAGCTGAAATTATCTTCACTGGAAACTCCAAAAAGTCAGCAGGAAGCGACAAGATTTCTAATTACGTACTTAAAAAGTTACCAAATTTTGCTGTTCTCCTGTTGACTATAATCTTCAATAACTGCCTTAACAACAGCTATTTCCCTGCAGCCTGGAAAACCGCAAAAGTTGTCCCTGTCCCAAAGAAGAAAAACCGCGCAAATGTGGAAGGATATCGGCCAATTTATTTGCTCAGCTGCATGAGTAAGATACTGGAGGCATTGCTATTGAAGAAACTCAACGTTTTCTGCAGAGAAAGAGATGTCATACCGGAGTTTCAGTAAGGCTTTCGAAATAAACACTACCACACATCCATTACTGGGACTCCATACTGATGTTGAAAAAGCTTTCGACAGCGTTTGGATAAAAGGATTAGTACTCAAACTCTCCGAACTTGGACTTGCTAATTACTTGGTAAGAATAATTAAAAATTTCCAAACCCATAGACTTTTTTATGTGCAGGTAGAAAAACATGTTTCATCAACCAAAGGAATTAACGCTTGAGTTCCTCAAGGATCAAAACTTGGACCGTTCAACATTTACACAACATTTCAACTAATAAATCTTCCATCTCTAACAAGTCACAGAGCGTATCTACAATTTTGTTTTATTGTCGGGATTATCAATAGGTCGATTTCAGCTCCATTGATTGTAAAATCAATTAACTTAAAGAAAATATTTTTTGTTTTAAATAACCCATAAATGTACATTAGATGTAAGTTTCTCTCTTTTTTTTGTTACAATTATAATTTAAAAAAAATATGTACCTTTAGTATTTAATTTAAAAATATGTACCGTTAGTATTTAACGAAATAAATAAACAAACTGCTGATCAACCAGCCAACATATCAGATACAAAGACAAAGCTTTATACAGACGACTCAATCACATACGCCACCGCTTTTTCACCAGAAATTGCTGCCAGGAGAGTGCAAGATCACATTAAAAACCTATGGGAATACTATGTCAAATGGGGACTGAGGATAAACAGCGAAAAGACTGAACTCATCTGCTTCCGAACACCAGTGACTGTCATTCGAAGACGAGCGTTTGCAACACGCTGTGATGCAATCAAAATAAAGCTTCCAGACAACACTGAAGTGACAGTCAAATCATCAACTTTTCCAGTAAATTAAAATTTAAAAGGCATGCAGACTTTATGTTGAAGAGAGCCAACTATTCTCTGCACTTGGGCCATCCGCTTCTCTGGAGGCGAAATGGACTAAGTAAGAAAATTAAGCTGCTTGTGTACAAACAACTTATTCGACCCGTTCTGACCTACGCCTTTTCCATCTGGTTTACTATTTCACCTACAGCAATGAAAAAGATGAAGCTTTTTGAAAGAAAGATGCTCCGCATTTGCACGGGACTGTACCGTAACCCACTGACGAAGAAATATATACCAACAAGGAATCTGTATAAAGAAGCAAAGCTAATACCACTGGACGAGTATTTACTGCAGCTCTCCGGAAAAATCATCAGGAACCTGGAAGATCATCCCAACACAGAAGTGCAACAACTTCTCCAGGATGAACCAGAGCCTCGTGACAAGTATCTATACACCCGAGCCATCACTGACGATCATTTTGAAGACATCATCCATAACGACAACGCACCCTTTTACGAGTAGAACAACAATCAATACTACAGGGGATAAAACGTCCACTAATCAAAAATTATTATTTAGTTAATATTAAAAATCATGAATTAGATTAAGAAAACATTAATATGATATTGTAAGCAAATAGCATTATGTAAAGGCAAATGAAGAACGTTGGGCCCCTATTGTTGAGCCAACATGATTTAATTTAGTAATAAGTTAGTTTTAAGTCAAATTGTATATAAAACAAATTGAAAAATAAAATTCTTAATCTGAATCTGAATCTGTAATTACTATTCTACATTAGATTTGACAAAAGGCTTCTATCAGATAGAAGTAGAAGAAAAAACTGTTTTCTCTACACTTTCCGGTTATTATGAGTTCATGCGCATGCCATTCGGATTAAAAAATGCCCCGGCAACTTTTCAGCGACTTATTAACGAAGTTCTTAAAGAACATATTGGTAAAATATGCTACGTCTATTTAGACGACATAATTATATTCTCTTCAAGCCTTCAAGAACACATGGATTCACTCCATAAAATTTTAACTACACTTAAAAATGCTAATCTCAAAATATCATAAAACAATTCAGAGTCCTTACGAAAAGAAAAAAAATTTTTAGGTCACATTGTAACCTCTAACGGAGTAACACCCGATCCGAGGAAAATAGAAACTCTTAAAAAGGTCCCCATACCAAAAACCGTCAAAGAAATTTAATCCTTTCTCGGATTAACTGGTTACTATCGCAAATTTATCTGCGATTATGCAAAAATAATTAAACCCTTAACTCTATGCCTAAAGAAAGACAGTAAAATAAATATAAATGATCAAGATTACAAAGAATCTTTTCATACAATAAAAAATTTAATGACAAATGATCTAATAAATAGACATTCCGATTTTTCAAAAGAATTTACACTAACAACTGATGCATCAAATTTTGCAATTGGCGCAGTTTTAAGCCAAACACATGGTTCCCTTTCATTCGCCTCTACAACCTTAAACCAACATGAGTGCAATTACAGCAAACAATTTAGATATTACCTACAAGGTAGAAAATTTATAATAAAAACAGATCATCGACCCCTTGTATGGTTACAAAATTTAAAAGAACCAAATAGAAAATTACAGAGATGGATAATAAAACTAGAAGAATACGATTTTAAAATCGAATATATCCAAAGAAAAGAAAATAAAGTAGCAGAAGCACTTTCCGGAATAAAAATAGAAGAAAAGAAAATAATTTTATTACATAACCAAGACGACTTAGCAACACAGCACAGTGCTGAATCAAATAATTTACATTTTATTCCTTTTAGTGAAAAACCGATTAATTTATTTAATCGACAAATAAAACTTGAAATCAATGAAAATGATCATCAAGAAATTTTGTACCCACATGTTGGAAAAAGAAGAATTATATTCACACGAAAAGAATACAAAGAAGAAGATTTTATAAACATAATTAATGAAGTAGATACTACAATGCTAAATAGCATATACGTCAAAGATGACGAAATATTTAATAATTTCCAAAAAATATGAAAGAAAGAAAACAAACTAAGTAATAAAATATTGCAAAGAAGCATGATTTTAATTAAAGATTTAAATGAATATGAAGCCAGAGAATTAATATTAAAAACCCATAAGAATCATAACCAGACTGGTATTGAAAAAATATATTTAGAATTAAAACGAGAATATTATATAACAAACCTTAAAACTTTAATTAACAAAATAATAAATAATTGTTCAACATGCATGGTAAAAGCGGAAAGAAATCCAATTAAGTTGCCATATGAAAAAACTCGAACTCCAAAAAACCCAAATGAACATTATCATATCGATATATGGTTTGTTAATAAAAAAGAAAAATATCTATCATGTATAGACAAATTTTCAAAATTTGCAGCAGTATGCAAAGGTTATAAACGCCCTTACAAAAATATTTTCTTATGTGAAAAAGCCAAATAGAATAACACTTGTTAATGAAAATGCATTCGTGTCGGAAACACTGAAAAACTTTCTTGAAAATATTTAAATAAGCATACACTATTGCACAGCAAATAGACACACCGGTAATTCCGATGTGGAAAGATTACATAGTAGTTTAAATGAACATATGAGAATTTTACAGCAACTTCAGCAATCTAATGAAGAAAATTTACCTATAAAACATGCTACTAAAGCTATTGAATCGTATAATAATGTTATACACCTAACTACTAAGGAAAAACCAATTTCAATAAAATAGACAACAAAATAATACATGAAAGAATAGAAAACACTAAAATAAAAATTTTAAATAAAATAAACATAGGACGAAAAGATAAAAGATATAAATGAAAATTATGTTAAACTAACTCAACCCGAAAAAATAAAAAATAAAATATCACCTAAACAAAAAAAGGTAAAATTATTAAATAAACTTAATAAAAAATACACATTAGACATAGGTAATAAATATAAAAAAAATAAAAAATTGAATAGCTCATAAAGATCAGTTCCATAAATTAAAGAAATTTATAGAAAATAATCCTGTTCACAGGGATGACACTTCGTCGAAAGAAGTCACTTGATTTATATAAAAACTATATTATTTTTATAATTGAAATACCAAACTATACAAATGAATTATACAAACAAATATATGTTCAACTCATTCCAACCTTAGAAGATAGTCAACAATTAGGTATTAATAATAAAATATATTTGACTAAAAATCAAACAATTTATAATAATACGAATATTAAAAAATATTTATCAAAAATAAATGATAACTGCTTACGAATTCTATTTAAAAATCAAATGAATTGTAAACTAATAAAAAATGTAAATCAAGAAATATTATAAATGTAAAATTACAAGAAATAAATCAAAATTGTAATAATCAAAACATTACTGTTAAATGTAACTACATTATTAAATTTGAAAATTGTAAAATTAAAATGAGTAATAAAATGTACCAACGAAAAAATTATAAACATGAACCCTTAATCCCAAATACAATTGAAAATATTAACTATACCAAATCAAAAGATATAACTTTTGAAGAATTGCATTATCAGAATATACAAAACTTAAAAGAAATTAAAGAATTGAAATACAAGCACAATCATACAAATTTAACTATGTACATGATAATTTCAATCATTAATGTAAAACTAAAAACAGGAAGATAATTAACAATATAAATCTTCCAACGGTTACTTTCCAACCATTAGAAGACTCTAAATTCAATAGATAAGAAGATGATGCGATCATAACTAAGAGTAGCATAAAAATGAATATCAGCACTTTTTGCCTTCAGCAGCTTGTATGAGAATATCATTGGATAACATAAACAAATTTTAACAAAGAATTGCATCATCCGCAGTCAAACAAAGATTTGCTGCGCTAGCAATTAAGTATTTGGCCCTAGCGAGGTATCCGTTCGGAGCGGAAAATTGTCCGCAACGCATACTTTGTCGGAAGCTCAAATTGCTTTCGAGGTATCGTAACGGAAAGAATAATGATACACAAACGCGTTGGCACAATTTGTTCCGTTCCGCGAAGAATTTGTGTCGGAGAAATCGGAAAAACAATTGCATTAAGCTGTCAGAAATTTCACAAATAAAGCACTTGATCGCACTTCAACGCAGTTCGCCGGGTGCGTTAAAATAGATGTCGGAGAAACATTCCGAACAGCTGTTCGGAAGAATACCTAGAAGCAAAAATCCTCCGAATCGCACAAAATCGGAGAATTTTCCGCTCCGAACGGGTAGCTCGCTAGGGCCGATTATAAAAAGGGATCGATGTATCTCAAATTGTTTGGTTTATATTCAACTTTGATCAAGTAAAGTCACTTCGTATAGTGGAAGATTTCCCCCCACCAGTGGTAAGGGATCTGAAGCTTTGACTCTCAATAAAATCTAATATAAAAAAATTAAATAAAGTTGTTTTAAATCAATGAAGATAGAAAGTAATTTCTGTTTAAGTGGAGTGATTGAATTAAATTCAATTAAAAGCTCAAGTGACCTCAACTCCAAGATGCGTTTCGCCCAGGTACGGCAGTGGGCTCATCAGTTAGATGCTGCCGTACCCTTCTAAGACGCAAATATTGGTCGATGTTTACTGACTCTTATAAAATTTACAGCTTTAATAGACTGTGAATTTTATTTTTCTAGGGGAATTTGATTAAATTCAGACACCTAGAATACAAATGTCCGTGGTCAGACTATTAAATTAATGAAGATAGAAAGTAATTTCTGTTTAAGTGGAGTGATTGAATTAAATTCAATTAAAAGCTCAAGTGACCTCAACTCCAAGATGCGTTTCGCCCAGGTACGACAGTGGGCTCATCAGTTAGATGCTGCCGTACCCTTCTAAGACGCAAATATTGGTCGATGTTTACCGACTCTTATAAAATTTACAGCTTTATTAGACTGTGAATTTTATTTTTCTAGTGGAATTTGATAAAATTCAGACACCTAGAATAATAATGTCCGTGGTCAGACTATTAAATCAATTAAGATAGAAAGTAATTTCTGTTTAAGTGGAGTGATTGAATTAAATTCAATCAAAAGCTCAAGTGACCTCAACTCCAAGATGCATTTCGCCCAGGTACGACAGTGGGCTCATCAGTTAGATGCTGCCGTACCCTTCTAAGACGCAAATATTGGTCGATGTTAACCGACTCCTATAAAATTTACAGCTTTAATAGACTGTAAATTTTATTTTTCTAGGGGAATTTGATAAAATTCAGACACCTAGAATAATAATGTCCGTGGTCAGACTATTAAATCAATGAAGATAGAAAGTAATTTCTGTTTAAGTGGAGTGATTGAATTAAATTCAATTAAAAGCTCAAGTGACCTCAACTCCAAGATGCATTTCGCCCAGGTACGACAGTGGGCTCATCAGTTAGATGCTGCCGTACCCTTCTAAGACGCAAATATTGGTCGATGTTTACCGACTCTTATAAAATTGTTTTATTTAGTGATGCTTCCTTACGAGAGCAAAAAGATTTTTTTTGAAGACTTGAAAACCCTTTAATAAAATGTATATGTATGTAAATCAGTGGCGTGGCGTCCATATAACACGATTCCTATCGTCTTCCCTTTTAGAAAATCCACAAATAACACGATCTACCAAATAAACATCGAATAAGTTTAAGTTTTCCATTATGCCTCTCGTTTGTATCTTATACTGTTAACTTTATCCAAACACCTTCCACAATCCACAACCAACATTGATCAAGAGAGTCACAAAAATACTACCGTCTTATTTATTTGTTTTTTATCCCTTTCTTCCCCAAGCATTGTGATTCGGATCCTCTTTGTTCAACATCCGCTTTTATATTCAAAAAATAAGACGCTACATTCTGTCTTATAAAATTTTCGATGTATACTTGTAGGATTTGGAATTATTTGTATTTTATTCTCCCTTTAACAATTAGCATTGATTTCAGTAGGAAGATAATACGAGTACATTGCAGGAGTGCAGGTGCTGCGTTTGACTAGCCTTTTTTCAACCTTGTGTATGAAATAAGACGGTATTCTTCGACTTATTTGTTTTGTTTTCTTTAATATGTCATATAAATATAAATAAGGCATGTGGGTATTGTTGATTCTTGATTTTGAATTTGATGTTGATTTGCATGCTAATGTAAAATGCTTTCATTTTTCTCTATCGTGATAGTTTGTAATATACACGTTTGATATTTTTGCAAATTTACTGTGATAATTTTGAATTATGAAATAAATCATGGTAGAATATATGGCAATTTGTCAACAGTGTAAATTTAGCATATCGCTGAAGAGCACTTCTGGTCAAATAAAATGCATTTGCTTTTTTTTTAATAGGAATTTAAATTTATATTCAATTGGCATTCAATAAAAGACTGTGTTGCACAGGTTCAATAACTTCAAATAAATCTAGTGTTTTGAGAAGCCAATTTGATAAAAACATAATTAAAAATAGTGAAAAGTTAGATGTTAAAGTGAAGATTTAGTTCCTTTTATTACCCATTATATTGATAAAGAAATTAGCTTCTTAATTTTAGTGCAATTCTAGATTTTGTTTTGGAAATGTCTTTGATAAATGTAGATTGCTGTTTAACAGATTACCTATCGGAGAAACCAAATAATTTTAGTAAGGATAGTTAATAGTTTATATTTTATCCTTTTTTCCTTTACACACACACCTTTTTGTTTGGTGTATGTGTTTCATGTGTACAAGTAAATCCCTCTTTAAATTTGGATTTAAACATTTTGATCCCTGTCAAAGAAAAATAATTTTTTTTTGGTGTGAATTGTTGCAAAGTAAAATAAATATACAGAATGATCTTTATTGAACAGAGGATAATAATAGTCTGAGAGCGATTAATTACATAAAAAGTATAATAAGCAAGAACTAAGAATTGGAGAAAACATAGAATCAGCGAGTAGTGCAAACGTTATTATATGTACATACATACATATTGTGAGAGTGTTGCAATGAATTGTAGTTAACTGATTTATATAATGCAAATACTGTACAGTGATTCAAATAATATTTCAACACACCCCCACAATGCAATGCTCGAATTATTATCATTGATGGAATTGTATAAGAAACATAAATATTAAGCAATTTTTAAGCCCATCATGGACGTAAACTTCGTGTGCTTCGGTTTTGCTAGGTTCTTGGTCAACACATCGGCCATCATGTCTCCAGTGCATAGGTATTTGGTTTCAATAACACCTTGTTTGATTAGATCTCGGATAAAATGGTATTTATTATCAATGTGCTTCGTTCTTGGATGATGAACTGGGTTTTTCCTAAGTTGTTGTGCACCTAGATTGTCGTTAAAGAGAAAAATTGCATTATTAACCAATTTAACACCGAGTTCGAAGATTAAATTTCTTAAAAATATAGCTTCTTTACTAGCTTGGCATACCGCCATGTACTCAGCTTCTGTGCTACTGAGTGCGACTGAGGATTGTTTTTTGGACTCCCATGAAATAGCGGCATTCGCCATTATAAAAACGAAACCTGTATAAGACTTTCTGTCGTCCAGGTCGCCTGCCCAGTCAGCGTCAACAAAACCTTTCAGATCCTCTGAAGTTTTTGTGTATGTTAATTTTGCATTACAAGTAGTACTCAGGTAGCGAAGTAAATGTTTGAGAGCAATAGCATGTTCTCCATGAGGATCAGAGTTGAATTGCGATAGTTTACTCATCGTATGAACAATATCAGGACGCGTAGACACAGCCAGATACATGAGTGCTCCCACCAACGATTGAGATGAAGAAGGAACTTCCTTCGTACATGTTGTGCTCGAACATTTCTGTAGTTTAATACCTGGATCCAGTGGCGTAGATAAAGGCTTACATGTTTCCATTCCATGTTGTCTCAGGATATCCAAAACGTATTGACTTTGATGTAGGCTGATTGACCCTCTCTGGCCTTCTCTTTCGATTTGAATTCCTAGAAAATATTTAAGCGGATCTTTGTCCACGCATTCAAACTCTTCACAAATCTTTCGTTTTATCTCTTCCAAGGAAACTTCATTAGAACAGGCAATCATCATATCATCAACATAAATAACAATTATATTAAAATTATTTTCATCGTTCATGCTGTAAACACAACAGTCGCGGTTACATTTTGCAAATCCGATATCGTACATAACCTTATCCAGCTTTTTGTTCCACTCTCGCCCTGCTTGTTTTAATCCATACAGAGATTTTCTTAATTTGCAGACTTTTTGTACATTGTCGGCATCTATAAAGCCTTCAGGTTGTGCTATGCATACTGTTTACTCTTTCGCTGTTTAAGTAAGCTGAAGTAACGTCTAGGTAGGTGGTGGAGAAGAAGCTCATATTCAACAGCCAAAGCAATAATAAGACGAATTGTAGAGAACCGTGCTACTGGTGAGAAAGTTTCTTTAAAATTTACTAGATATTTCTGGGCACAACCTTTTGCCACAAGTCTACATTTATATCTCTCTATAGAGCCGTTCGGGTTTCGCTTTAGACTAAACACCCACTTGCAACCAATGACTTGACTCTTATGAGGACGATCTACTAAATCCCATGTGTTACTAGATAATAGTGCATCCATTTCAACTTTCATTGCAGACTTCCATCTTTCTGAATCTCTGCCTGATAACGCCTCAGATACCGTCATTGGAACAGGTACATCTTCAACAGAATTTATAGCTTCAATGAAGTTGAACTGTTTCGTTGGACGGCCAGGTCTACCAGTGCGAATGATTTTTGGACGTCCAGGTCCCCTTACATAATCAATTTCTTTATCAATTGACTCGTCCTCTTTCTCACCAATACCTTCAGTTGCATTGCTGTCGGCCTCTCCTGGAAGAGCTTCAGGAAAAGAAACAAATTCAATCTCGGTTGTTAGATAGTCTTCTGATTGGTCAGAAGGAATTTGACTAAAATTTTCGAAAAATAATACATCACGGCTTTTCTCAACTCTTCTTTTTATAGGGTCAAACAAACGATACGCCTTGGACTCATCCGAGTAACCAACCATATAAAACTCTTTCCCCTTTGGAGAAAACTTGGAGCGACCACCTTTCTTATCAACCACAATAACCTTTCGAAGGTATGCTGCAGTATTAATAGCTTCACCCCATAAAAACTCTGAAAGTTCAGAACCAACGAGCATACACCGTGCCATTTCTATCAATGTGCGATTTGCTCTTTCGGCCACACCATTTTGCTAAGGGGTATACTCGACCGTAAGCTGCCTCTTTATTCCACATTCTTTTAAATAATCATCAAACTTGTTATTCACGTATTCCTTACCATTATCGCTATGAATAGTTTCAATCTTACGTCCTGTTTCCAGCTCAGTCATAGCTTTAAATTGTTTGAAAACCCCAAGAACTTCATCTTTGTGTTTAATCAAATAGACAAATATTTTCCTAGACTAATCGTCAATGAATGTGAGGAAAAATGTTGCGCCTCCCGCTGAAGGTACTCGCATTGGACCGCCAACCTCCGTGTGAACTAGCTCAAGCAATTCTTACTTCTATTAGAAGACTGCTTAGGGAAAGATTTCGTGGTTATTTTCCCTTTGGCGCACACAACGCATTCAATATTTTGAACAGATGAATTAAAACCAAGCCCTATCACCATATTATTTTGTTTCAGTTGTTGAAGACTGTGGACGTTTAAGTGCCCGAAACGTTGATGCCATTTATGGAAGTTGTCCACATCATTTTTAGAACCAAAACATAAAACCTCAGCTTCCAGCTCTATGATAAATAAGTTCTTCCTTCTATTTGCTTTGAGAACTACTTCATGGCATGCATTTTTTATTTTCGCTGTATTTTCAGAGAAGTCTACAAAACAATTATACTGAGTTATCTTTCTGACAGATATAAAATTTCCACGAAGCTCAGGAACGAACAGTACATTGTTGAGAATAATTTTACCGCTTGGAGATTTCAACGTAACTATACCGATCCCACTCGAAGAAACTGATTTATCATTTGCTAACTGTACGTGTTTACCGTTAATAAAATTTAGAGAACTGAAATATGCTTGATTGCAACACATATGAGACGTTGCCCCGCTATCTAAGCACCATTCATCTGACTTGAGCACACTACCCTCGATAGTTAAGAAAAAGATGTTGTTGTTTGGCGATTTTTATTGTTACGGCAATTAGCTGCAAAATGACCCCTTTTTCCGCATGCATAACATTAACCCTTAGCTTTATGATTACTGTTATTAACTTTATGATTCGATTTAACAGATAAAATTTGCTGAGTGACTTCGCTGCTACTACCCTTTTCATGACGTCGTTGTTCCTCCTCTAATAATTTTATTTTTAAACTCGACAGACTCGGCAATTGGTCTCGACTTTCAATTGCCACAATTAAATTTTCATAAGTTTCAGGTAAATTACATAATAAAATTATACTTAACATTTCGTCAGGAATAGAAACATTGATCTCATGCATTTTTTCCACGATATCGAAAAAGTCATTTAAATGAGTAGACATAGACTGGCCATCTATCATCTTTGCATGCATAATTTTTTTAAAAAGACTCCCCATACGAGCTGGACCACTTGGTGTATAGATTTCTTTAAGCTTGCTCCATGCATCCTTGGAAGTTTTGCAGTGCTTCAAGTAGATGAGTTCTGAGGATTTAACGCTCAATAGAATCATCGCGAGGGCTTTTCCATTTGCGGTCTTCCATGCTGCGGTTTGTTCTGGTTTCGGTTCGGCTGCTGGTAGAACGTTTGATCCATTAGTGTATCCCCACAAATCAGCATGTATGAGGACACTTTTCATCTGAATGCATCACGTGGAATAATTTTCTGCATTAAGCTTCTCAATCTGGTAAAGAGAACTCATTTTTTTTCTTTTAATATGGATAATTCAGTTTAATTAAAAAGATACTATTATTTTTTTTTTTATTATAATTACGAACAAATCGTTCAATAAAATTTAATTTTTGACACACGATTTCGACATACGAAATTTGACAATTTAACTTTGGTTTTTTTTTTTCCACAGACGAACAAGAGTGTTAAATTATCTCTATGTACTAGCAACCTGGGCCCATAACCTGTTGCAAAGTAAAAACCAACTAAGTTAAATATATAGAATGATATTTATTGAACAGAGGATAATAATAGTCTGAGAGCGATTAGTTACATAAAAAGTATAATAAGCAAGAACTAAAGAATGTAACGGAACCTGGTGTTCTTGAAAAGGATTTTAGAAAGGATGTTAATTTATCTCCCTAAAGAGGAGGCGCTATGACCCTCAGTCCCCACATCTCGTTAGCACATTGAATTTATACATCCCAACAAATAACCCCTTTCCAACCTTCCCTCCCTGTACTACCATTACAACCTAAGACTTACAGGATCCCTAGGCCGATCCTGGCAGCAGAAGAGAAGGGTGTCCTGATCACAGTGACTCGGCATGCTTGCTTTGATGCCATGGCTAAGCTCGTCGGATGGTTGGGTTCTTGTCACCGTGACCAAAACGTTTGTTACGTTTATTCATGCCGAATTGTTTTGCATAATAATTATAGGAAAAAAAAAATGTTGAGCCTGAAGATCGTCCTTGAAATTTAATGAGTCGAACAAAAAAAATTGTTTGCTCTGGTGAGAGTTTTAGGCCTTGATGTTCGCGCCTTCCTGAGTTTTATCCCACCCACGCGTCGACCAGCGATGCGTCCTTGGCAACTACGACCTCGATTCTAATGTAATTGCCCCCAAAGAAGAAAAAAAAATATGAGTTTAATCGAGTATAACTTACATTTGACCGACAGTAGTAAATTCAACTCTAAAAACAAAATCTCTAATTATTTCCAACTAAAAGCTTTCATCTTTGTCGTCCACATCTTATGATATACATGTCCACATCCACCCTCTTGTTACTGATTAGTTTCTCATGCTAAAAAAAATTCTGTGAACTAAGAAGAGCGAACTAAAACTTCCCTTAGTTTAGCAAAATGCAAATAGTTAAAGCATTAAGAAGATCGACAGATTTCAATTTCAATAACGATTTTTATTTTTATTCAAATGCTATCCTAACAGAAACGGAAATAATTAAATACTAGAATCTCATTTCAAAGAAACTAAATATGATAACTTATTTAATTCTTAAATTATTTAAGCAAAAAAAAGAAAAAGAAAAAAAAATCCTAAATTACAATTAGTTCCTAAGTTAATTATTCTTTTTATATAAATAAATTCTCAACCAACAGTCAAACAATGAAAAATAAAATGCTCTCTTCCATTCTATCTTCTTTTTAGCTAACTTTTTTACTTAACAAATTGATTTCTCTTGTTTCTATTTTTATTTATTTATCCTATTCTTTACTTTATGTTTTTATTAATTCTATTAATCTCATTTGATAAAAAAAATTGTATACAATATTCATAGAATAGTATCCAAATGTATGTCGTTCCTATTACCTAAATTTACTCAACTAATATACCTTCCCTTTCTCTCCTCAAATACCATATCATTCTTCTCGTTACTATTTTTTTGTTGTTGTTGATGCATTGAGCGCATTTGTATGGTTTTTTTTTTTTTTTTCTTATCTATGTATATCTAGACTAAACTCGAAAGTGTAAGTACATGACAGAAAAATTTGAATTAGATATCGGCTGAATTTGAATAATTAATATATTATATAAATTTTTTTTTTTTTTTTTAAATGTAACTTACCAAGTTTGATACCAATTACTCCTTTGGGGTGGTGCACCGCTCCAATGGTTGTGTATTTTTTGTTTGTTTGTTTATAGTTTTAAGTTCGCATAAATTCTTACATTATTACTAATCACTGTTCAACGATATTAATTCTACTTCTCGTAGTACACTTTGTTTATTACCCGACACGAAATTATTATTATGTTTTTTGTTCTATTTTTTTTTCTGGATTTGATAGTTTGAGGTGAGAGAGGGGGAGTAACAAATTTCATCTATTATTATTTTTTTTTTTTTTATCAAAAACTTAGTTAAAAAAAATATAAATTATAATATTAAGAATACAAAAAAAACTAGAGTGATGATGTTACAGGGAGATGCTGGTGTCGTCCCGATGTTCTTAGGATTTGGATCATCTGGTCGAGTGTAGATGGTGGTAGGCTCGACGTATTAGGCCTGGATTTTTCAAACTGGGGTCGCATGCAATGCCTCACAGGGTACTTGTAAAATTTTGCTCACACGAATGATGGCGAATAGAGGTCGCATGTATCGGCTCATATATGATCGTGTCCCGTAATGGCGCTTATATGTCGACTGTTACGATCGTACATTTTGGGTCATACGTTAAGGAGCGTGGCTGGATTTCACGGTGCTTATATTAGTACCTTTAGCTTGACGTTTGGATGGATGTTTCGTCAAAGATGGTATTAACGTCGTAGAATTGATGTAGGTGCTCTTTGGTGCTGGTAGGGATATTGGCGTTTCGCTGGACAACTTTTCTGTGGCTTTCTGATGGCGTGGGTGGCTGTGTTGCTAGGTCTTATTATTGGGTAGTGTATAGTGTTTAGAGCTGTAAAAGTAACGACAAAATGAATACCCGTATGCATACGTTACTTTAGGTATGAGTACCCGTTACAAAAATGTCGTTACTCGTTACTATCGTTACTTTAGGTATTCCAATACAATTCGTATGTATCACGTTATAGTATTAGCCAAATATGCGTATCGTTACTGTAACGAAATACGTATATCATACTTCATACGCAATATTGGTTGGTTTTATTTAATTCAAATAAGAAGATACGATGATTGCTTCGGAAAGGTTGATACTGGGATGTACTGGAATGCATCTTTTTTTCTCAGAGATTTTTATTACGTCAGACATTTGGAAATAAAGCTTCATGTCTATTTTGTAAAAGACGTACAAAAAATATCAAATGTCAATTGATTGAAAAACTTCTGAAAAATCTTAATTTTTTTGGGTTTTTTTTGTCCCGGAAAATTGCGATTTTAGGGCTTTCGGAAAGCATCTAAAAAGAAATACTCTAAGTAGGTCAAAATATAGTATATTACCAATCAACCAAGGCATAAACTGTCAAATTCCATTGGAGGATGGCTGAGATCTCGATGGATTAAAAAACATCTAAAAAATCTAATTTTTTTCACCGAAAAATCGATTTTTTTTTTGTTCAGGAAAATTGCGATTTTAGGGCTTTTGGAAAGCATCTAGAAAGAAATAATCTAAGTATGTCAAAATATAGTATATTACCAATCAACCAAGGCATAAACTGTCAAATTCCATTGGAAGATGGCTGAGATCTCGATGGATTAAAAAACATCTTAAAAATCTAATTTTTTTCAACGAAAAATCGAAATTTTTTGATTTTTTTTTTGTTCAGGAAAATTGCGATTTTAGGGCTTTTGAAAAGCATTTAGAAAGAAATACTCTTTATAGGTCAAAATATAGTATATTACCAATCAACCAAGGCATAAACTGTGAAATTCCATTGGAGGATGGCTGAGATCTCGATGGATTAAAAAACATCTACAAAATCTGAATTTTTTTTAACGAAAAATCGATTTTTTTTGCTCATGAAAATTGTGCAGAAAATATGAACGTCCAACGCGAGCTCATCCTGTGTGTATGCTTTACGCATATTCCGTATGTCGTACCTGTGGATACTGAATTTGTACCAAAACAAAAGTAACGACGTCGTGCGAGTAACGACATCGTGCGAGTAACGACATCGTACGAGTAACGACTCCGATTTGTGTGTATGGGTGATTCTACAAACAATGGAATAAAATGATACAAATTTCGGCACGACATTTTTGGAAGCCAAAAGTCGTAAGAATTGTTTTAATTAATTCTTAGAACGTATATTTGCGTTGTTGAAAGCGGCCAGTAAAAAAAATTTAAAATGACGATTTTAAGGACATTTTTTGAAAAAGGATGTTCAGGGGACTGAGTTTTTTTAAGGGGACTGAAGAAATCTTTAGTTTTTTTTGTATTTTCTCTTGGGTACACACTGAAATATAGAAATTAAATTTAATTAGCCTTCATAAACATTACAAATTCATGGTTAATACATAATAACTTAGCATTTTATTAAAAAAAAGATAATATATTACAATAATTTTTTTTTTCTACTTAGAATCAATTTAAAATAAATTATATTCTTTTTAAAAATTTTAAAAATATTTCGTAATGAAGTCCGAAGTTCAACATAACTTAAAAATTCTCAGGTTTCTGAATAAAATATCATTTATTTATTTATTAGCCAGGGGACTGAGACCAGGGGACTGAGGTTTTTCATGGTTTTTGCGCAAAAACGATATTAAGGTTTTACTTAAAAAATCAAAAAAATATATATAATATTACAGTTTTATCAAACCTATACTATACTGCTAAAAAAGATGCCTACTTACATACAAATTTGTTTCGTAAAAACTCACCAGAGGACTGATAAACTAAACGGACAATCCACGACTTCATGCACAAATGTCTTTTTCACAATACTAACATAAGAAACAGAATCGAGTTGCACCACGATTTTATTGTAAGGAGATTTGGTACTTCAAATTGCCAGTGCTGGAAATTCGATCGATATCCTAGTTATTGATATTTTCGACTGTTTCAATATGCCAGGGGACTGATACAAAAAGCGGGGGACAAAGTTTAATTAAGTTTTTTTGTAATAAAATCAATTACTAAAAAATATTTATCTATTTCGTAGCAAAGATGTATTATTTGCCGTAACTTTGGTGGGATTCATTTTAGTATGAGACCTGAAATAAAAGAACGGTAATAATTTTTCTTTGCGAAAACGCACTGGGGACACGTCAGGGGACTGAGAATCGGACACTTTGAAGAATTTTTTGAGCAATATAAAATAAGGTCACCCTAATAATATTGTTAGGCCAGGTAGATATCAGTCAGATTTAATTTTATAAAAAAAAATCAGATTAAATAATTGAACGGATTTCAAAATATTTCTGGGGCCGCCGAAAATTCCATCGTTTGTAGAATCACCCGTATACTTTTCGCATTCCGTATGTGGTATCTCGTATGTGGTACCTGCGTGCGTTATTAGATACTGAATGTGTGCCAAAAAAAAAGTAACGACATCGTGCGAGTAACGACTCTTATTTGTGAGTAACGTTTCGTTACTTGGTATTTCATTGAATACCCGTTACTCAGTAACGAATACATACGATTCGCTACAGCTCTAATAGTGTTAGAGTTTTGTCACAGTTTTTTTTTTTATAGTTTGTATGAGTTACGTATAGTTTATTTTTGCGCGTTAAGGTTTTGGGATTAATTTTTAATGAAGGGGTTTCCCTTCTTTTTTTTTTAAAGATTTGCTAAAATTGACCCGAATTTATTCTTGAATCTTTAACTTAAAAAAATTACTTTTCGCAAATTAATAAAAAAAAAATTAATACAAAATACGGACTTTTCCGACCGCAATTAAACCGAGCACCGCACACGAATTCCAGACCAACTAAGAGAGTGATCTAACGCGGCGCTGCCTTTTATAGCCAAACCACAATCTCGCGTTTGGTCGGTCGGGCTTTGACATTTTGAATAAAAACAATAGACTCTTATGAGGCAATCTGAAATGTTACCTCCGGCGTTGCGACCGCTTTATATCGTAATATCGTAAACGTCAGACCAACGCCAGGCCAAAGCAAAAGTAGATCTATTTTCTATTCGGTCGGGCGTTTGACAGTTCATTGTCGGCCGTATTTTGTATTTTTTGTTTTGAAAGTTGAAAATTGAAGTGAAATAAGAAGTAAGTAATTGAAGTTCTTTTTTTATAAATAATTAAATCGAATGTCGCCGGTTTCATTCGGGTTATTTTAAAAAAATGTTCTGGATCATGCTTTTGCATTGCATCATAATTAAGAGCAAAGAATCCATCAGTGTCTCTGCTTAAATTGAGCTCCCGAACCCATCGCTGCCTTTCTACTCTTTTTTCGTCGTTTTTAAATGCCTCATACCCAGCATAGCTCACAACACCGAACAAGGAAAAGTCAAGGAGGTCATCAAGATCATCCATATCGGCCATATCCATCTCTTGTTTAAGAAAATAGCTTCACAAATTAACTATTTTAAATGCCCAAAATTTAAAATACGCAATATTATATACCTTGTAAATTAATAAACAGTAACAAAATTCATTGGAATATAACAATTAAGTAGGTAATTATCAAAGATGTCATGGAAATGTCAGTCAACGCTCGAGGTTTGAAGCTAAATTTCGTTTTACAAATACTACGGTCGCGCTTTTTGACACACAAAATCGTATATACGATCAAACGCCCATTTAACGCCGGACCGACGAACGCGAGATTGTGATTTGGCCATTATAGCCATCGGCAACTTTGGTTCTGGTTGGCGGCGGTAAAAATTTAAGAGAGCTGAATGCGACTTGAAAAATGACTTTTAGTTAGTTCCGGTTGGTGCGTTTTCTGGGCGTATTTTTAACTTAAAAATTCCAAATTTAGCTTGAAAAATCATTTTATAATTATTAAAGAATAGGTGTGATAATATTTTATTTTTGTAGTTAAAAACGGCCTAGAAAAGCTCACCGGAAAAACTTCCATGATGGAAAAATACATCAATACTCCTGTATTGGTGATCGCGATTTTTCTCTGCCATGAAATTGTGTTATTGCATTTGTTCTTTTTATGTTCTCTTACTTTTTAGCACGTTTTTGTTTATTTCAAATTATCTCGCTCTCATCCAACATCTGCGAATAAGTGTCAACCTCCATCCCATATATCGTAATTTACGCAAATAGTTCACAATCGATGTCCCCATCTCCTTCACTCAGCATATGTACCAACCGCATATCATCAAACCATTCCCACTTTTATACTTTATAGATAAGATGGTTGAAATCTACGCTTTATACATCCCATAATCCTCAAACTTTAAGTGACTGTTGGCTTTGAATTAATTTAATTTTTAAAAACAACTATCGTACCTACCTACTATAAATGACTAATTAATAAATGATTATGACAAAAAAAAATGTTAACTTCCTCACAAGAACTGAGAATTGGAGAAAACATAGAATCAGCAAGTAGTGCAAACGTTATTATATGTACATACATATTGTGAGACAGGAGAACCTGTTTTGGTGGTTGTGTAATAATGATAGGGAAAGTTGACAAAGACTTTTGTATGCCTTGGCCGAGTTACATAGATTTAAGTGTACTTTTTAGGTAGGGACAGTCGGGGTAGCACCAAAAAAAAAAAAAAAAAAAAAAATTGCTGCTGTGGCTGTTCTAGTTTTTTAAGTAGTTTAAATTTATTTTAAGTAGTCTTAGGTAGTTTTAATTAGTTTTACTGTAGTTTGTAAGTTTTATATATAAAATTTAAAAAACAAGTTCAGAATCCGAGTTTTTTACATTTTCTCGAGAAAACGAAAAAAATGATATACATAATTTAAATTAAAAATAGTCTTTAGGCCGAAAGGTAGTAGAATTAAGATACAGTTTAGCTTAGAGCACCCGCATAGGGCCAGTAAGTTAGTTTTAAGCTATTGGATAATTAGGCTAGTTTTTATGAATTTTTGTCTAGCTTTAAGATAGTTTTAAGATTAATGAAAATAAAAATGAATTAAAAAAAAAAAATGTTGCAATGAATTATAGTTAACTGATTTATATAATGCAAATGCTGTACAGTGATTCAAATAATATTTTTTTTTTTTTTTCATTCAGTATTCATTTTATTTATCATAATATACATACATACATACATTGTTTTATTAAATAATGAATTTTAAAAACTTTGGCTATGCCGTCAGCCAGATTGGCAAAATTATACTTAGTGTTTTAAATTTACTAAAAAAAAAAAAACAATTTAAATAAATTCAGTCATTATTAAGTTTCTATATTTATAAATTGAATTTAAAAAACAGTAAAGTGATTTCCAATTAGGACCATTTAATACTTGTATCGTTTCTTGCATTGTTAAGCTTTTCTTTCTTAGATATATCATTCTTTGGTATTTAAATATAGGGCAAACACTTATGAAATGGAAGCAGTCTTCTTTGGCTTGTAGATTGCAAAGCGTACAGAATTGGTCGAATTTACCATTGTATGGGCTACCATTTAAAGGAAGTAGTTCACATCTTGATTTAAATATAAGCGATACTTCTTTATAGTTTAATATATCTTGAAAGTAGTTGTTTTTTAATAGATTGTAATTAAGTTGAGAGTAAATTATTCTACTATATGACTGATGAGCTTCAGATACTAATGATTTCCTGCAAGAATCTTCGTTTTTTCGAATAATCTTGTAGAAATTTTCTTTAAGTTGAGCTGGGTTGTAGTAATTGAACTCGAAAACTTCTCCACAGGTACAACCGATAGTCTGCCACTTCACAATCCACCAGTCCTTGTTTCTTAGTTCGTACAAAAGCATTTGCTTGGTCAAACGTGTATCTGGGTACGGAAGAACTTTCATGATATATTCTGCCTGGAGCTTTAAGGTGTTGGTAAAGAGTTTTGGTAATCCTGTTTCTAAATACAGCGCATAGTTCGGTGTTCTTTTTGGTAAGTTGAATAGTTTTTTAACAAAATTTCTTTGAAGTTTTTCCACTTCTTCAAACTCATCTATTCCCCAAACCTGAGCAGCATACAAAAGTGATGTTTTGACAACACATTCAAATATTCTGTACTTGGCAGACATTAAAACATTCTGATTTGAAAAAATTTTCTTCCATGTCATGTTGATCAGACCTTGGGATGCATTTGCCTTTTCTCTTAAATGGTATTTGAAATCCAATGTTGGGTTTAGTATTACTCCTAAATATTTATATTCTTTTGTATTTTCAATGATTTTCCCGTTAAATGTCCAAGTATCTCTAATTTGACTATGTACAGACCGTGTGAAAACCATAGTTTTAGATTTTTCGACATTGATTGTAAGACCCCATGTCTGACAATAATCTGATAAACGGTTTATCATGAGCTGTAAGTTTTCTGGTGACTCTGATAGTATAACAAGATCGTCTGCGTAAAGAAGAACATTGACAATAGTATTGGCGATCCGAACACCACCAGGAAGATATTGCCCGATATCATTGATAAATAATGAAAACAGTAAAGCACTAAGTGGGCATCCTTGTTTCACTACAGAATTCGTATCAAACCATTGTGAAATACATGATCCATCCCAAACAGCAGACTCTGAACCGATGTACATATTTTTAATAACATTTAAGAATTTTGAAGAGACACCAAGTTGCATTAATTTATATATGAGAGCGTTTCTATTCACAAGATCAAATGCAGCTTTGAAGTCAACGAAAAAACAGTAGATCTTCTTGTTTCTGGCATGAAAAGCTTTGACTAATGAAGTCAACACGAATATCTGGTCCACAGTTGAGTAGTTTTTCCTGAATCCAGCTTGGGATTCAGTTAAAATATTGTTGTAATCGACCCATTTTTCAAGTCTATTAACTAGGACACCACAAAATATTTTAGCCATAACGTTCATGAAGGATATTCCACGATAATTTTCGACGACGTTTGGATCACCTTTCTTGTAAATAGGGAAGATTACAGTTTTTTTGAACGACGAGGGGATAGTTCCAGTTGAAAAAATGGCGTTATAAAGTTGTTTCAGCTCGTTAATGAGAGTAGGTGTTGCATTTTTGAAATACTCATATGGAATACCGTCTTCTCTAGGTGCTTTTCCGTTTTTGGCTTTTTTAAGAACGATATTTATTTCATCAATCGTTATTTCGGGGTCCAAGATTGCATCCGTGACTAATGGTTCTGCATATGAAAAAGATAGATTTGTATTGTTAAATAAAAGTCTTTTGAAGTAGATGGATAAATCATCTGCGGATACACTGGTGCCAATGACAAAACTGCATCCATTTATTCCTTTTGCTATCTTCCAGAAATCATTTGAGCTTTTAGCTAAACTAAGAGAATTAGCCTGTGTGTTTTCGTATTCGATTTTTTTTGAACGACAAATTAGTTTGTATCTTTTGTTTGATTCGATATACCACCTTCTAAGTTCTTCGGTATAGTTGGTCATTAGTGCTTGTAAGAGTTTGAACGATTTTTTTCGGGCATTCATGCACTCTTTATGAAACCATTTTTGTTTAAATTTTGTATTTCCGGGTGATTGATTTCGTGAGAAATTCTTGATGCATTTTATAATTTCATTTGAAAACAACTCAACAGATTGGTTAGGTATTGCTGCTCCTGAGATAAAGTAGTCAAGATTTATTTGGTAGTTACTCATGTTTTCGTTTTTCCATTTAAGTTTCGGTAGTAGGTTGAGATTTTGTTGTTGCACTGTATCTTTACTTGTCCATTCAACCACACCACAAGGGGCATATGATCAGAAAATGTTTTATATTTAATAGTGAATTTTGTAATGGAGTTAATCCAGTTATAGTTTGCTGTGCAGAAGTCAATCACAGATTTTCCTTGCCCTCCAACAAAGGTATAATAACCCTCCGTATCACCAAACGTACAGCCATTTAAGATAATACAGTCGTACATTTGCAACATCTCCAGTAAATCCAGACCATTTTGGTTACAAATATTGTCTTTGGACAGTCTGTTAGATAGTGAGATTAACTCATTGTTTATTTCATTCACGAGTTTGGTTTGGAAGTTGCTAATTCTGGCATTGAAATCTCCTACTAAAAGTACGCTTTTATTAGCAAGGTAACTCATTACATTATTCAGTTTTTCAAAATCTTCACTCCACTTATTGCAGTTAATATATGCTGGGATAATATACATATTTTTTTTTTGTACAAGTTTAACTATAGTTGTGCCTTCAAGTTCTACAAAATCGTATGTTTTTAATTGTGATGTTTTAATTCCGTAAACGCTTCCACCACTTGCTCGTCCTTTCGCTGATGTTTTGACTGCACCACTCCAAAAGAGTTTGAATCCATTTAAAAGACTTTTGAATTTAAACGAATTTTCATTAATTACATGTGTTTCGAAAAGGAAAAATTCATCAAATGTTTTAATATAATTAAAAAATTCAGTAAAAAGAAGTTTGTTGCTAAGACCTGATGTCATTGACTTACTATATATGGACTGCTAGTCGCTTATTTTCTTCATACAAATCCTCAAAAAAAGTGGTTCCACTTTTAAGGTTCTTTCTAACGAAAATGCGCGATCAAAAGATGTCACTTAAAAAAAGGAACTAATTTTTGACAATTCAACCCCAGCGCTTGTTGACAATTCAAAATGAACTGTCATTATTTTTTTCAATTTTGCAATTGCAATTGCAATCAATCTGCACATTTAATCAAATTAAAAGGTAAGTTTTTGGTTCTTTTCTTGCATTAAGCAAAATAAATTTAATTTTAATTTGTATTTTAGCATCTCTTCCGCCACCACCCGTTCCGACAGCTTCAGCAGCGGCATTATCGATAGTAATAGATGGCCATCGAATATGGGCAGCGATGTGCGATTTGTGAATCATTCTTGTTCACCTAATTGTGAAATGCAAAAATATCTGTAATTGGTCTGTCCCGAATGGCTTTATTTGCTGCTGCACGGAATATTGAAGCTGGTGAAGAGATAAGCTACGATTATAACTTTTCGCTATTCAATCCATCCGAGGGTCAAGAATGTCGCTGCAATATTTCACAATGTTGTGGGGTTATTGGCGGAAAATCTCAGCGAATTAAACCTCTTTTAGAATCACCAAAACCGGTTGATAACTCTGCAGGACAGGCAGACGTAAGGCGAAATGGACGCCAGCGAAAGAGGCAGAGATCAGCACGTAAAGATGTTATACGTCTTCAATCCACGGATATTGTAATGACTCAAATGTTACAGCAGTTGTCGGAAAAAGACAAGCGTTTGATTTGGTTGCAGAGAATCTTCTTAATTAGGAATTTTGAAAAGGTAAGTACAAATCATTCTCATTGTGTATCTATAAAGACGTTAGTATTTATGTCATTGAAGGTTCGTCGGATTAAGTCAAAGGGATCAACATCTGATGTGAGTAAGCCAGAACAAATTGGAACAGTCTTCAAAGAAGACCTTCGACACCTTCTTCTATTGCTGTGCAAATATCAGCTTTGCGATCAGCGAGAAGTACGAGTATTCATCCTCGTGGTCGTGGCTTAGCACAAGCTGTTCAGGATCCTGAGGTTGAAAAAATGGCCAAAATGGCAGTTGTTTTCAGGGATATATGTTCAGCATTAGAGGAAATTAAGGGTATGTATGTGTACAGTTGATTATTAACGCCCTGATTCATTGTTTATTTTTCTTCTTTTAGACGACACTGATAAACCGGAAATTATTAAACTATAGCCAACATTGATAAAGAAAAAGGGAAAACCAGGAAAGCAACAAGCCAACACACTTAAACCTGTTGATTTTGCTACTATTCAAGCTAATGTCGAGAAAGGTTATTACAAAGTTCCGGTGGAGTTTGAGGATGATTTAGAAAGTCTACTATCTGCAATGCGAGAATTTCATAACGAAAAGCCAGAGAAACTTTCTGTTATTAAGGACATTTCAGAGTTATACTTCAAAACATAGGACAACGTTTACGATCAACAAGTAGAGCTAGCTCTTGACAAAAACAGTCTCAAGAGATTTCGAGCTAATGCTGGTATTGAAAAGCCCCCAACGGGAGTTGTTAGTAAGAATTTTTCATCGAAGTCAAAGCAACAATCGAAGACATCATTAGTTGCATTTGTGGTTTGTTCAAAGATGAAGGTCTTATGATCCAATGCGCACGTTGCAATGTTTGGCAGCATACTCAATGTACAAAAGCCGATGTAAACGCAGATAGTTATTTGTGCGAAAGGTGCGATTCTCGTGTTGTTGACCGGGAAATTCCTTTGGATGATTATACGGAGGATGGTCATAGATACTATTTATCCCTGATGCGTGGTGATTTATAAATTCATCAGGGTGATACGGTTTACGTCCTGCGTGACATTCCTATTAAGGATGAGAATGGCGTTATTTGCCCAACTAAAAAGCACACGTATGAGACCATAGGAGAAATAGACTATTCAAAGTGTGACATTTTTCGAGTGGCGAGGCTTTGGAAGGATCAAAATGGGAAGCGTGTTATTTTTGGGCATCATTTTCTGCGACCACATGAAACTTTTCATGAACCATTTAGGCGTTTCTATCCAAATGAAGTTGTTCGTGTACGAACTTGTACCGATCGAGCTGGTTATTAGTCGTTGTTGGGTTCTTGATCGTACAACATTTTGCAAAGGTCGCCCGGTTGATTGTACAAATGAAGAGCATGTGTTCATTTGTGAACTTAGAGAAGATAGATCGGCAAGGTTCTTTTCGAAAGCAAAAATCAACTGGCCAACATGCACAAAGAACTATGCGCTCAGGAAATTTGAAGAGAAGTTAAGAATCTGCAAGAAATATGGGTTATGTTTTATATTTGCAGTTTTATTAACCATTAGTTTAAATACCAATAATTCGCTTAATAGCCACATGATGTTGATCCAGCCTTGCTGAAAGCGAGAAGGCAAAAAACGGATTTGGCAGAAAATACATCCGCCACGACCCTAAAATCAACTTTACCTATGCTTGGTACAGAAACGGAAAGAATTTTTGCCCGTTAAAGTAAGTTGTATTGATGACTCTTCTAAAGTTTTCTATAATCGCTTATTTAACACAGACAAGAAAACAAAAGCGAAATCACCTCGAAGTGGTGCTGGCAGCTATAAAGAAGCTCAAATCGAAGAAGAATACTCATATGAATGAAGGCGTTTTGGATGTATCATATTTGCTTTCGGGACGCGGAGCAAAGAATCATAAATCGATTGCCGCAAACGTGCTTACGTAGTCAATAAAATTAATTTAAATGCCATGCATGAATTTTCGGTCCAAACGATCAAAGAAATTGTAATATTTTTTTGTAACATAATAATCTTGCATTAAATGAAGTCGGTTTTGCCTTTTTGGAAATATAAACTAATAGAAAGGCTTGTTTTCTTTTTAATAATTGTAATGAGAATATAATACAAGTGATATTAATTAATCAGGTTCTCTTCGATTTCCTGCAGGTTTTATTGTTGATTGGATGGTACGCAATGGTCTGGACAGGCCAAATATTGCATAATATGCAACATATTATGTTGAATTGAACGTCTTTTCGATGTTTTTTTGTCAATCAAAATGAATTCTCGAAATACACAGCTTCCAGTTTCGTCGGCTTTTTCGCTTAAACATTTCACCGAGAATCCATCGGCTAGCATTAATTCATCCCCGGTAACTGGCCAGTACTGGTGGCTTTTTTGTCGCCCGGCTTCCATAACTGTGGTCAACATCACCACTAAATGACTTGACTCCTGCTGTACCATTCGCCAGAAATCGGTAGTCGTACTAGCTAGAGGACTCTGAGTGGCAATGTAACGATTTACACCCCACCAGGAATTTCCATGTTTACATAGTTGGTGTTGATATCTCCTGAATTACAGTTTATAAGCATCAAGCGGTTACAGTCATCTAAATATTAAAAACAAAACAAGTTAAAAAGCCATTTGAGAAGCAAAGTCTATAGTTAATTCTTACATGGTGAAATGTCCCTGTAACGGTTTTTGGAAATTTCTCAGGTTTCTTCTCCTCACTTATGGCCAAATCTGGATTCTTTCTATACGGTGGTGGCGGAAGAGATGCTAAAATACAAATTAAAATTAAATTTATTTTGCTTAATGCAATAAAAGAACCAAAAACTTACCTTTTAATTTGATTAAATGTGCAGATTGATTGCAAATGCAATTGCAAAATTGAAAAAAATAATGACAGTTCATTTTGAATTGTCAACAAGCGCTGGGGTTGAATTGTCAAAAATTAGTTCCTTTTTTTAAGTGACATATTTTGATCGCGCATTGTCACTAGGAAGAAAGCTTAAAAGTGGAACCATCGTGAAGTTGGCTACTAGCAGTCCATATCTAGTAAGTCAATGCCTGATGTATTATAAACTAAAATACTAGAATTAAAATTAATTGAGCTGACGGTTTCTAGTTCTCATGTAGGTACTATATTACTATTTGACGCAGAAGACATCATTGGTGAAATGGAGATCGGTGATCTAGTACAATCATATTGACGTCTAGAGTTTGTTGTTGACATCATTATGTTTTTGACAGATTCAAAGTTTATTTTGCCATACATTCGCTGCAGTTCTTCCCCTCCATCATCATTTTGATTTATTATTAATTTATTAAATGAATTTAAATAAAATGATTTGTTACCAATTAAAAGATTGTTGGTTTTAATTTAAATTTTTTTCGTTTCGTTTTTGTGTTTTTATTATGCGACGGTACACAAGCAGAATTCGTCGTTTTAGTTGCATCTGTTTTGTTAAGTCGCGTTGAATGTAAGCACCTGTGCCTTTGAGTTTTGAGGAATTCCTCAACATTTTGTTAACAATCTCTTTGGATTCGGTGTTTATCTTAAGTTTAATGATAGACGAATTCTCGCTTAGTTTTTTAGCTTGTAGTAAATTTTTTGATTCGACACCATCAAGAAGAAGTTGTGTCACACTGCGTACTCTTTCCCGTGGATCGGTTTCAGATTGGTCGTTTTGTATCGAGATGATGATGTTTTTCTCTTTGAGATCTCAGCTTTGTAGTTCAAGTTCATCTTCCAGAATATTGCAACGAGTTTCGAACTGTTGTACTTTCTTTGCAAGTTCTTCATTTTGGTTTCGCAGAAAGTTGACCTCCGTATTTAATTTGTTGATATCGTCTTTTGAGGCTAGATTCGCAGTTGCTTTAGCAAGTTCTGCTTGGAGTGATTCGTCGATAATCGATTTAATTTTCCGGATCTCAGTTGAAGATAACGACATTTTTGTGTGTGGTCTGAAAATTTTCGTTGCTCTTTCTACGTTATCAGGTTCCGAATCAAAATATTCCTCAAGTGCGATTTGGTGGTTTTTTCTTTTGTTCTCGGTCATGTGATTTGCGACCAGATATGATTTGTATTGTACAGCTAATTTTACCTGGTATTTTCCAATTGCTTTCTTAAAATGTTTTATAGTAATTATAAAAAAAGTTAATTAAAACTTTTAAGACTGACTTTATTGTAATTTAAACTGATTTTAATTGAAATAATTCGAGAGCGATTTTTCAACACTTCTATTTACTTGCAAAACAGGGTTGCCAATCTCGATTCAAATAATATTTCAACATGAAGGAACGCAAAATCTGACGAGGAATCAAAATCTTCACACAGAAATTGATTTCTTATGTGTAAAGGAAATCAACATACATATATTTACCTATGGCACTTTAATGGAATCCTATTTAGAGTAGTGTTATAGGCCAACGATATTCATTAAGCAAATCAATTACATTGAAAACTAGCAAATTATGAAAAAAAAATTAAATAGGCGATATCAATTTCAATGGACAGAATAGCTTCCAAAAGTATAAAGTGTTGGAAAATATTTTTTTTTATTTATTTATTTATTTATTTATTTATTTATTAATCTACAAGCTTATGCTAACAGATATTTGAAATAATATTTACAAATAAAAATATATAATTATATACAAAATAAATTACAATGTAAAACAAAAAGAAATAAAAAAAAGAAAATACATGAATGAATTATATTAAAATTTAAATATTAACAATAATTTTGTTTTGAACAAATCTCTTGTCTAAGTTAACTCAACACTCTGGCAAAATTCATTGAAATGCCTTATGCATCTACAAATTGGTTCATTTTACCGTAGTTTTTTCTGTGGTATTATTCAAAAAGCAAATCTCTGTGACATAAAGCTCTTGAAGGAACATAAAATGATATTTCAGAGAGCAAGGATGGGCATTAAATTTGATTATTAAAAATATCCCTTACAAAAACTATATCATGCATGCATCTTCTAGATTTAAGTGATTTAATTCCCAATAGTAAACAACGGGACTTATAATCCGGAATAAAAGGCCATTTCATTTTATAAAATATAAATTTAGAAAAACGTCTTTGAACTTTTTCAATACGATCAGAATACGTTTTCAAATCAGGATTCCAGACAGTATCTGAGTATTCAAGTATCGATCTAACTAAAGATGTATAGAGAGAAAGCAAGGCATAAGGATCGCAAAAATCATTACAATTTCGTTTGATGAAACCAACAAGAAGATTAGCTTTTGCAATAATATAAACAATATGAATTTTAAATGAAAAAGATGAATCTAACATAATGCCAAGGTCCTTTATTTTTTCCACCCGCAATATTATTTCCAAGGACCGAATGCAGTACAAAAACTTATGGGGCGTTTCGACAGCAAACTTGTGACTCGCACCACAAAATGTATGCTCCCCTTGACGAACTTCGCGGTCTTGATATAACCTAGGTCGATAGGCGATTGACTGAATCGAGCTACATATGTATTTAAAAAAACGAATACATAGCAGCATGAATCAGGACCCCAAAAGTAACGAATTAACAAATAACACAGTTCATCTTTTAATACAAACAAAACCCTGTTGGTAGAAAATAACCAAATATTTTTTATTGGTTGCAGTTCGGTCTTAAACATATTATATTCTTCAGATAGCATAGAAAATTACCAACAAATACACAGCTTAAATGATATTAAATACAAAATGCTTTCTTTAAAATACAAGGACAACCAACATGTTTTTAAACCTCTACTTCACATCACAAATAAAAAAATATAATATAATTTATTTTTAAGAAAACATGTAATGTTTATAATATCTTTATCGCGCTTACGGTTTGCTTACTACTTAATTAATAAAAATCAAACTGCAAGGTGTACTATTTGTGTTTTCTTTGTTTTTATAGATTACATACTTTTATCTTAAAGTATTTTAAATTGCTGTAAACATACAATTTTACTGTTCAGTACTAAAAAAAAAACCGTTGCATAATATTCCTTAATCAATTGTTCGAAAACTCAAATTATAACTTTAAATGCAATAGCATTGTGTTACGATATTGCAGATTGCCAAAAGTCTCATCTGTAAAATATTGTGACGATGTTCCAAAGGTGAATTATTGTTCAGGATGCTTTCATTTTTTCCGGTAAAATTAACTTTGTTTCAAAGTTTAATGTTTATCCTTACCGCAATACATTTTAACTACCACAATTAAAAAATCAAATTTTATTTTAACAAATTTTATTTTAAACAAATAAATAATAAATAAATAAAATAAATATTATATTTTTTATACGTACAATTGTAGTAAATATTTCGATAATGTCTTGTTTAACACTTATTTCATTTTATTGAACAAAATTATATTCATGCATGTACGTTTGTACATGCATAGGTAATTTTAAGTTTTTTTTTTATATCTTCAACTTAAAATTTCGTTTTGAGTAACACCAGTTACATATCTTAAAAACGTATTCATAAGAAAATAATTATCCACCCATGTACTGCCAAAAAGAACAAAACCAATTTGTGAGATTTAAAAAAAAGCTACAGTTTTGAATCCATTTTTTTTTTTAATTTTTTAAGTGAATATGCTTTGGATTTTGGAATATATATCTTCTAAGCGTTGCTCTTAAATTTTGCACTTCACTTGAAACAGAACAAAAGATTTTATGTTTGACATAATATACCTAATATAATGACAAGAAAAACTTTAAACTAGATTCCATTTGCGATAAAAAAATAAAACAAATTTAGAATAAAATCTGATTTTACTAATGGAAAGCTCGATAAACAGATCGTAGAAGATTTTTTTAAAATCTTGTGTGGGAAAATATATATTCAAAAAAAAATTCAAAATCAAAATATTTAAAATTAGCTCCGCAGGTCATATATTTGGACCTAAATATTTGTTGTATGCATAGAAGTTTCAAAACCATTAGAATGGTAATGGAAAGTATGTTGTATAAGAGCGAACAAAATTGCACCACAAACTTTCCAAGAGTACAAAAGCTTTAAGTTGATCGATGCTCACCCAGCCTTAAGACTGAAAGTCGCTCGCTAACAAGTGAATGGGGTCTTAACGTAATAGTGTGTTAATAGTGACAGGACCGCTGTGATTTACTTTGCTATAAATAGTTTGTAAATGCTGAAGTGTGTATCTTGTCTTGAACTTCGTGTTTTTTTGTATTGCAAAACCTACGAAATTTAGTATTTATTATTATTCCGTCAAGTGTAGTTTTCTGACATTGAATATTAATTTGCTCTAGAATAAATTTTTTTTAGTGAAGAAAGATGGGGGAGCTTATAGTGGTTTGATTATAGTGAATAAATATGTAGATAAAACAATACAGCTAAACTTATAAATAAGCATATATTTCAAGATTATAAATTCCAGTGCAAAGCAATGTGCACTCACAATCTGAAATTTTTTTAACTATTTCACTACGCTGAATAATAACAAAAATACCTACATTGATTTTTAATAATTATCAAAATTCGTAATTTTGTAAAACTAAATAAATTTAACGAAGACGACAAAGACGACGACGCTTGGCACGAGTACGATAACTTGGCCGCCAAGATTTGATGACGGATTTTTGTAGGGGGGTCAAAAATAAGCACTTTTTACTATGGGAGGGGGGGTCTATCTCCCCCCGTTTAGGAGGTAGGGGCACTTTTAGAAAAAATGGTTTAAATTGAAAAAAAAAAATATTAAAAAACAACGGCAACACCTACAATGAAGTGCTATACTGCGTTTGAAAGCCAGAAGATTGTTGTATAATCTGCATTTAAATTAAATTACTCATTTCAATGGCTTTTGAGAAATTCGCATTTAAAGTCCAAATTTTGATAAAATAACGTGAAAAAAAAAGTTTAGACCAATTGTTTTCAAAATTGTGAAATGAAATTGTAAATTAGCTTACATGTGTTTCATGTATCTATCAGTTCTTAATCGAACACAAAAAACCGCATGGTTCTATGTCTTCTGGTTTTTGAGAAAATCGAAAATAACTAAAACTACTTTTCTACAAAATGTTTGATATTTTTTGCTTCCTTACATAAATAAATCAGTGCTAGCTTCCAACATTACAATATATAAACAGTAAAGTATGTATGGGGGGGCATGCTGCCCCCCTGCAACCCCCCTGCTTCGGCACACTATAGGATTTGGGGTAGGTGCGAGGTTGGGTGCATGCAAAGTTTCTTTTGCATTCACAGAATCTGTATTTAAAAAAATTCAAATTTATTCTATTTATCCAATGTCCACTAAATACATATAAAATACAATAAACGATCTTGAAAACCAAAACAAACTTCTGACCATGTTCACCAATACATGGCACTATTTTTCTATCGAAAATACTGCCTAGAACGGAAATATAAGGACGACTGGGGTTCGCAAATAATAGAGTTTTTATCAGATGTAAAAAAAGTTTACCCTTGTTATACCGATGGTGATATATGTGAGGGTTTACAGTTAAAAGACATCGATCCTCCCACCCTTCAGAGCGAAAATTTAGAAAGTGTTTTACCGCCAAAACATCCTCGGCTTCCCACCATAAAAGAGTAACTCAACGAACTCGACAGTTATAGTACGGACGATAGCTTTATTGACGAGACTTACACACCTTTTTAATACATTTTGACCACTTTTAACTAACTATGACTGACTAACTCCTGACTAACTGACAAAATAACTGACCCAGATGCAATTCTACCTCCTCATGGTGCATTCTGGGTAACGCTAAATGAATTGCGGTACTGAACTAACAAAGATTCATTATGTTTATTAACATTAATCCTTAAAATGGAATCACCGTCACCACCAAAAATCAAAAAAAGTAGTTTTGGTAATTTCCGATTTTCTCAAAAACTAGAGGACATAGAACCATGCGGTTTTTTGTGTTTGATTAAGAACTGATAGATACATGGATCACATATAAGATAATTTACAATTTCATTTCAATATTTTGAATACAATCGGTCTAAATTTTTTTTTTCACGTTATTTTATCAAAATTTGGACTTAATGATATTGGCTTAAATGATATTAAATACAAAATGCTTTCTTTAAAATACAAGGACAACCAACATGTTTTTAAACCTCTACTTCACATCACAAATAAAAAAATATAATATAATTTATTTTTAAGAAAACATGTAATGTTTATTATATCTTTATCGCGCTTACGGTTTGCTTACTACTTAATTAATAAAAATCAAACTGCAAGGTGTACTATTTGTGTTTTCTTTGTTTTTATAGATTACATACTTTTATCTTAAAGTATTTTAAATTGCTGTAAACATACAATTTTACTGTTCAGTACTAAAAAAAAATCCGTTGCATAATATTCCTTAATCAATTGTTCGAAAACTCAAATTATAACTTTAAATGCAATAGCATTGTGTTACGATATTGCAGATTGCCAAAAGTCTCATCTGTAAAATATTGTGACGATGTTCCAAAGGTGAATTATTGTTCAGGATGCTTTCATTTTTTCCGGTAAAATTAACTTTGTTTCAAAGTTTAATGTTTATCCTTACCGCAATACATTTTAACTACCACAATTAAAAAAAAAATAAGAATTTTGCTTTTACTTTTCTTATTTTATCAAATTTTATTTTAACAAATTTTATTTTAAACAAATAAATAATAAATAAATAAAATAAATATTATATTTTTTATAAGTACAATTGTAGTAAATATTTCGATAATGTCTTGTTTAACACTTATTTCATTTTATTAAACAAAATTATATTCATGCATGTACGTTTGTACATGCATAGGTAATTTTAAGTTTTTTTTTTATATCTTCAACTTAAAATTTCGTTTTGAGTAACACCAGTTACATATCTTAAAAACGTATTCATAAGAAAATAATTATCCACCCATGTACTGCCAAAAAGAACAAAACCAATTTGTGAGATTTAAAAAAAAGCTACAGTTTTGAATCCATTTTTTTTTTTAATTTTTTAAGTGAATATGCTTTGGATTTTGGAATATATATCTTCTAAGCGTTGCTCTTAAATTTTGCACTTCACTTGAAACAGAACAAAAGATTTTATGTTCGACATAATATACCTAATATAATGACAAGAAAAACTTTAAACTAGATTCCATTTGCGATAAAAAAATAAAACAAATTTAGAATAAAATCTGATTTTACTAATGGAAAGCTCGATAAACAGATCGTAGAAGATTTTTTTAAAATCTTGTGTGGGAAAATATATATTCAAAAAAAAATTCAAAATCAAAATATTTAAAATTAGCTCCGCAGGTCATATATTTGGACCTAAATATTTGTTGTATGCATAGAAGTTTCAAAACCACAAACTTTCCAAGAGTACAAAAGCTTTAAGTTGATCGATGCTCACCCAGCCTTAAGACTGAAAGTCGCTCACTAACATGTGAATGGGGTCTTAACGTAATGGTGTGTTAATAGTGACAGGACCGCTGTGATTTACTTTGCTATAAATAGTTTGTAAATGCTGAAGTGTGTATCTTGTCTTGAACTTCGTGTTTTTTTGTATTGCAAAACCTACGAAATTTAGTATTTATTATTATTCCGTCAAGTGTAGTTTTCTGACATTGAATATTAATTTGCTCTAGAATAAATTTTTTTAGTGAAGAAAGATGGGGGAGCTTATAGTGGTTTGATTATAGTGAATAAATATGTAGATAAAACAATACAGCTAAACTTATAAATAAGCATATACTTCAAGATTATAAATTCCAGTGCAAAGCAATGTGCACTCACAATCTGAAATTTTTTTAACTATTTCACTACGCTGAATAATAACAAAAATACCTACATTGATTTTTAATAATTATCAAAATTCGTAATTTTGTAAAACTAAATAAATTTAACGAAGACGACAAAGACGACGACGCTTGGCACGAGTACGATAACTTGGCCGCCAAGATTTGATGACGGATTTTTGTAGGGGGGTCAAAAATAAGCACTTTTTACTATGGGAGAGGGGGTCTATCTCCCCCCGTTTAGGAGGTAGGGGCACTTTTAGAAAAAATGGTTTAAATTAAAAAAAAAAAATATTAAAAAACAACGGCAACAGCTACAATAAAGTGCTATACTGCGTTTGAAAGCCAGAAGATTGTTGTATAATCTGCATTTAAATTAAATTACTCATTTCAATGGTTTTTGAGAAATTCGCATTTAAAGTCCAAATTTTGATAAAATAACGTGAAAAAAAAAGTTTAGACCAAGTGTTTTCAAAATTGTGAAATGAAATTGTAAATTAGCTTACATGTGTTTCATGTATCTATCAGTTCTTAATCGAACACAAAAAACCGCATGGTTCTATGTCTTCTGGTTTTTGAGAAAATCGAAAATAACTTCAGTGGCGTAGCGAGGGGGGCGGCAAAGGGGGCACAGGCCCCTGGAGGCACTTTGCTTGTGGGCGGCAATTTTCAAAATATCCGGGCGGCACTTTGCAGCAATTTTTCTAAATACGTTAATGTAAATGGTTTTTGTGTGTTATGTTCTTATATTTTCTTTTCATTCCGATACATTTTTCTGTGGATAAATTTTATCAGTCAGATAAATTATTTAAAAGTTTTCGAGCGGTAACACTGCTTCACATTCAATAACAATAAAGCGACATGAAAATACAAAAACTCCCTCATTCACATCAACCAAAATTTTCAAAAATTTCATTCGACTCAAGCTCTTTTGTCGTTCAAGCCGAAAGGACGTGTTACTTAAAGTGTCGTGGGGTGCGCGCTTTTTTTGTAATTTACCTAGTGAACCTTATATACAGTATAATAAGTTATTAATTTCTATTTTTTTCCATCAAAAACAAAAATACATTGTTTAATTTGCGAACAAAAAATTTATCGGAATGAAATTCAAAAAAAAAAAAAAAACAAACAAATAACTTGTGGTGATTGCGAATGTATATTTCATTGCTCATGCGTTAATATTGATGATATTGACATAGAATATCAGCCCAATTCTGATGACAATGACAATTCCCGGGGAATTTTTTCTCTTTTCTCTACTCCCTTATTCTAAACAAAAAATTTCGGGAATTTTTTTCCTTTTTCCCTTTCCTCCTATTCCAAATAAAGTTCGAATATGGGAAAAAATATTGCGGGAAAAAAGTATGCATTCTAAATGTCAAAAAAGGGGAGAATTTTAATTCATTTAGCGCGAGTTTGTTCCCGACACATTTGCTGGAGAGTTGGTTGCCAAAATGTAAGTTTTTTTCTTTTTGCAATTAAAATAACTTAAAATCTAAATTATTTTTGAGGTCAAAAACAACAAGCAAGTGCCAATTGCAAATGCTTTTAAATTTGATGGAAACTCATCGAGACATTGGGCGCATTCACTAACCTAGTCACTACGTAGTCAACTCGTTCTGATTGGCTAAAGACAACTAAAAATTTAGTTGAAATTTCCCCTCAAACGTAGTGTAAAAATTTCTGCTTCAAAGCTAGTTGACATTTCACAATCAGCTGCTCGTTGAAAATACAAATTTAATTTTTGGTGGAAGATATTTTCGAAGTGAAATTATTGAACAAATTAATATTATATCTTATATTTGATGTTACGAGTATTTAATTTAAACTGTAAAAAAAAGTTTATTTAAAGTTCTCTAAACACAATTTTTCTTATTTTATATGTTTATATCTGCTTTGTAGTGCAATTTTGCATTCACAAAGCTAGTTGACTTTTTGACTACGTAGTGACTAGGTTAGTGAATGCGCCCATTGCGTGTGGGTTCCATAAAAGGCCTAAGGAAGAAATTTCACTGTTTTGGCAAACAGCTGAGAATGAATTGTAGTCGTGTGGCCCCCCAAGCAAAACAATTACAGAATGGAAGAAAGTAAAATTATTTAGAACAAAAAATAGCAAATTTTAATTTATTGTAAAACATTTTTGATAGCTAAAATACCAATAGTTTAATGAAGTATGATAACAAAAGTATAATTTATTTGTGTACATACAACCATTGAGGCAACTCCAGAGGATTTGAGGAATCCTTGCTTCTTTCAAATCCCTCTTCATGCAGAATTCGTATTGCGATGCTGGACATTTTGTTGCTTGTGTATTTACATATTAATAGTAAATTACAATGACTCTGAACCTATTCACGTTGATAGATTATTTTTTTTTATATTTTTATGTGTCAAATACTGCAAAACAGTTGTTTCGAACTTTCATAATTCTAACTCCCGCTTTCGAAGGGAAAAATATTCTCCCGGGGAATTCTGAATAGGAGGATTCTACTCCCGGGAGAACACGTTTCCCGGGGAGTTATTTTCCCAGAGAATATTTAGAATTAGGCTGTATATGATTGCTAATAAAATCAAATACAGATGCGACAAGTGCACACAGCTTCGCCGAAAATCATTGAATCGTACACCATCATCATCAACATTATCATTAAATCTAACATCATCATCATCATCATCAACAACAACAACATCACCCGTTGCAGCTCAAGATAAACACCAACAGCAATCTGGTAATCAAAAAATATTAAAGCAAGTTGCAGCTTCGAATGCTAAACACGACCAGCGGCAGCAAGCATCAATTCAATTCTCTAAGCAAATGCCAACGATGCTTTCAGATGACAAAGCACAACCAGGTAGCAGCGAAATCACACTGCAACGGCTATACGAGGAAATATTAAGTGTAAAAAAAAATAAACAGTAACTTTTTGACCACTGTCCAGCAGTTGAGCGAGGAAAATGTTTCTCTGAAGTTAAAGGTGAATGAACTTGAAAGTAAATTGAATTGGTGGGAGCAAAAGCAAATGGATAATATCATTGAAGTTGTTGGTGTTCCAAATGTAAGCAACGATAATGCAGAAGAATGTGCCCAGAAGATTTTTTGGATGCATTAAATGTCTCTGTCTCTCCTGTTGACATTAAGAGATGCTATGTAAAAAGTTTCGCTAAGAATAATATAACAACAAGCATTCTGCGCATTGAACTCATATCATCTGATGTTAAGCGTAAAATAATGAAAAGTAGGAGAAATGGAAAGAAAAAACTAAACACCACCTTATTTGGCGATACTTGCACAAATGGTTCCAACATATATGTTAACGATTGCTTCACAAAATATACTCGTACTCTTTTTTTGGCAGCTAAAAAGCTTAAAGTAGATAAAAGTTATAAATATTTGTGGTATGTATAACAATTCTCAAATTAAATTAAGAAAAGTGGAAAAGGGTAGGGTTGTTGTGATAAGGTCTTTTGAGGATTTAGCTTTGCTTCAAAACGAATACAGTAAAACCCGCTTAAGAGAAACGGCAAAATGTCACAGTATTTTTTTCACTTAAGCGGGTTTTTCACTTAAGCGAACCCCGCTTAAGTGAAAAATAATTTCACTTAAACGGAGTTAGGATAAGTGAAAAAAAAATTTCACTTAAGCGGATTTAAAAATTCCATCAAGCGGAGATTTAATGCTAGAAACAATATTGTTTTTATCTTTTGGACTTGCCTTGAAAGAAGTTAAATAAAACAATGATTAAATAACACAAAAATAATTTATTAAACAACGAAAACTAGCAAATTTTTGTTCTGTTGGATTCAATTTTTTTTTTCACTTAAGAGAGTTTTTTTCAATGAAAAATATTAAAAAATAACTGAAAATATGTTTCAGTTATCCGGGTTTTTCACTTAAGCGGAGTGTTTTAAGGGAAATTGGTCGAAAAATACTTGGGGATGAAGAAAGTGTTTCAGGTAAGCGGGTTTTTCTCTTAAGCGGGTTTCTCTTAAGCGGGTTTTACTGTAATAAAATCTCTAATATGAACCAAGAAGATCTTACATACAACAACCTTACCTTAAGTACCATAGATAATTGTGATATTAATATTTTTCATGAAAGTTTAGATGGTAACAAAGCTTTATTTATTTTACACCAAAATGTAAGAAGTCTTCGGCAAAATTTCGATTTACAAATTAGCAATTTGGAAGCCTTTAAAAACTGTTAAATATATCCAATTTATACCTTACGATAAAACTACTGTTCATATACAAAATCGGTCGCAATTACTTTATCTAAACTGTACTATATTATTTGTAGAATATTTTCATTTGAATATTCATTCTTCGTTTAAACTTCACTGAGCAAACATTGTTAATTATTTAATAATAAACTTATTCTTTTTTGTTTTTTGTTCAAGAACTTTCTTTATTTTTCTATTGGAAAAGCGTAACTCTAACAGGTTATGGGCCCAGAAGGAACAATAAATAAGATTATTATTATTAAAGATTATTAAAGATTATTAAAGAATCCTTATAACAATGGCGCACGTTAATTCCATTCGTATTGAAAATTTATCAAAACAGAATTATGAAACTTGGAAGATTCAAATGGAAGCTGGGCGATTCCATTATAGCGGGTGCAACATTTAGACTCATTTGAAGTACATTTAATAATAAAATAAGCAAACTATTTAATGACATTATTACTTGAAGGAATACATTTTCACCTATTTATTTTTAATCCATTTAGAATTCTAAAATATAATAAATAATTTGGCAGAAAAATGGTTTCAAAGTGCGATCGCGGGTGCAACAGAATCGGCCCGACTTTTCTAGATCATAGTACAAAAAACACAAATGCTGTTAATTGTGAAACATTTTCATGCTATTCTTACATAATATTGAACAACGTTGATTCAATTAACTAAATAAATAAAAATAAAGATAGAAAACAAAAGTACGCAACGAAATATTAACTTTTAAATCAATCGCGGGTGCAACATCAAATTATCGCGGGTGCAACGCGTCTAACTTAAATTAGTAAACTAATTTAAAAAACTGGAAAAAATATAAAATAAGGCACATATGTAACAAGTCAGTACCCTTCTCTATTAATTATAATTTTGTTTTTTCAAATACTTCAATTTTTTTCGAAAATACATATATGTATGTTAGAAGTACTCCATCTTCATCGATATCGGTTAAGGATAACCCCACATAACGATATTGTGATATTGCAGCCTACATGATGCAAGAACGTACAAACCTGCGGAAATAACTTTTGGAAACACTGCTGCTATAAAAACAGAACGGTATTTTAGAGCATGGATCTACTGGTAATATAGGGGGCTCAAAAGACCCTGTTGAAGATTTAGAATTTAATGCTTCGTCCTCTGACTCAATAAAAACGTCGAAAACTTAACTTCACGAATGCTCATGGTCATTGTACTCTTCTCGATTCTTAATTTCCGACTTAATCGATTTCACATCTTTTATACCCGGCACTTGTCTGCTAATATTATCCCTTTTATAGAAATCAAATGTCATCCTTCAGTTTTTTAGGCATTACTTTGGTGGAATCAGTTTTTTTTTTTTAATAAATTTTTTACCACTTCAACTACGTTAGTGGGACTCCTTGGGCGATTACGTTTCACTTGTGCGACTTTTTCAGTCTACAGGGACTGATGTAATGAGTACCTGCCTTTTTTTGTGTTGCCTGCATTTTTTCGTTTTGTCTGATTCTGGTCAGAATTTTAAAATTTGTATCTGCCGTCATTTTCCCTTTCAATACATCTCTCCACATTTAATTTCTACGTCCTTTTTCTGCATGAAGCTCAGCATATTTGTTAATTTTTTGTCAATTTTCTGTAAAGCAGTCTCTTTTTCTTGTATCACTTCCATTTAACCATATATTTTTATACAAAAAAGAACAAGATATTATATTACATGGTAAAAAAAACGTGAACAGCAGAAATTATTATTCAAACCATATTTTATCAATAAAATACAATAAATCACGTTATAATGTTAGTAGTCAATAAGTTGCACCCGCGATCTTAATATTGGGATCGCGGGTGCAACCAATTTAAATCAACGTTTTTTGTCGTTCAACGTACAAAATATTCTTAAAAATGACTGATTTAATTTTAGTTTTGTTTTCTTCTTACTTTTAGAAAGTTTCAAAATGCTAGCACTTTATTTCTGCCAAAAAAGTTAACTTTTATATCGTTTATATCGCGGGTGCAACAAACTTACAATGGCTATTTGTAATCAATAATGCTAAAAATATAATAACAAATTCGTACATGTTTTTATGCAAACGATTAAATGGTATCTTGCTTTATACGTCTATTGAGTAAAGCATAACTTAAAACTGTCGGAAATAGCTATTATGAGTTTATGTTACCAGTTATAATAATTGCAGTTCGTACCGACTCTTCGTATGATAATGTTGCTAAACGCAAACAAAAATGTTCTCTATAAGATAGTTCTCAGTTTTTGTTTTTATTATTAAATATAGTATTTCTACTTTGAATATTTATCAAAAAAAAGTAAAAAATATTGTAATTCAAAAATTGGGGTCAAAAATCATCTACAGCGGAATCGCCCAGCTGTAATGGTGAAAAACGATACGTGGAGATATATAACCGAAGAGATGCCAAAGGATCCAAATGTTGTAAATGAATGGATGGTGGAAGACCGAAAAGCAAAATCCGATCTCATTTTGGCAATCAATCCAACTGAATTAAGCCAAATACGAGGATGCTCGACATCGAGGGAAATTTGGTTGAAGCTTGAAACAGTCTATGCATCGAAGGGTCCTGCTCGAAATGCAACATTGCTGAAATCGTTGACTCAAAACAAGATGGCAGATGGAGAGGACATAAGGGAGTATCTTTCCAAATTTTTCAATACAGTTGATAAATTACAAAATATGGAAGTCAATATAAATGAAGATTTATTAGCTGTAATGTTATTATATAGTCTCCCTGATTCATTCGAAAATTTCAGATGTGCTATTGAATCTCGTGACAACCTTCCTGACATCGAAACTCTTAAAATAAAAATAACAGAGGAACATGATGCAAGAATTCGAAAGTCCATAGATCAATCATCTGGAGCTATGTTTGCCAAAAACATCTCAGGCACATCTCGAAATAAATCTAATGAAAACCCAGGTAGAAGCAAGAATATTTCCAACAAATTATCGAATCAAGCTCAAGGCTTTAAATACAATTGCAATTTTTGTGGAAAGAAGGGACATAAGGCCGTCGATTGTTTCAAGAAAAAAGGGATCTGCACTGAAGCATACAGATACTACATATTTCGCTGACCTCTCTCTTAATGAAGTTACAGAGGAAAGATGGTGCTTAGATAGTGGATGCACTTCACATCTGTGCAGAAATAGAATATTGCTCGAAAACATTCAACCGACACAATCAAGCCTTAAGTTAGCAACGAATGTATCCTCTGGTGTGACTGCAAAAGGAGACGTTAACTTATCAACTTGTAATGGCAAAGAAAACATGTTAGTGAAGCTCAAAAATACACTTCACGTTCCAGGCCTGCGTACAAATCTGATCTCTATCGCAAAAATTGTGGACAAAGGCGATCAAGTACTTTTTACCAAAACGAAGGCTATGATCCAAGACGAGCACGGAAAGATAAAAATAGAAGCAGATCGCTGTGGAGACTTGTTTTACCTGCGTGCCGAACATCAAGAAAGTCAACTTGCATCAACTAGAATTGAAGATACAGAATTGCGGCACCGCAAACTAGGCCATTTGAACGCCCAAGACATGACACTTATGGCAAAGAAAGGTTTGATACCGATATTAAAAGATTCTTTGAAGACATGTGAAACCTGTATCGTAGCAAAACTAACACGTGCACCTTTTCGTGATCGAATCAAACGTTCTAAAGGATTACTCGATATAGTGCATAGTAACGTATGTGGTCCGATGAGAACTGAATCAAAGGGTGGCTCCCGTTATTTTGTAACGTTTATAGATGATTATAGCCGATACTGCATGACCTATTTTATTCGCGGTAAGAATGAAGTAATTTTCAAATTTAACGAAATTAAAAACTTTGCAGAAGCACAAACTGGAAGAAAAATCAAATCTCTACAATCGGATAATGGAACTGAATTCTGTAACTCTGGAATGGACAAACTTTTGAAAGAATCTGGAATACAGCGCCGTTTGACCACAGTCTACACCCCAGAACAAAATGGTATAGCTGAGCGGAAAAACCGAACCTTAGTCGAATCAGCCCGGTGCATGCTAAAAGAGTCAAGACTTCCACCTTCTTTCTGGGCTGAGGCCATTGCTGCTGCCAATCATCTTCGTAATCGGTGCATCACGAAAAGCCTAGAGGGGATATACCTTTCAAGAAATGGACTGGTAGGTTACCAAAATTAGATTATCTTCATCCATTTGGAAGTAAAGTCTACATCTTGGATAAGAGATCTGGAAAGGGGAAGTTTGATGACAGGGCAATAGAAGGCATCTTCGTCGGTTATCCGGACGCACAAAAAGGAAACAGAGTTTGGGTTCCATCCCAAAAGAAAATTCATGTTTCAAGGGATATCAAGTTTCTGGATAGTCTGAATAATCAAGGACATTTTGAAGATTTCATCGATGAGAGAACTGTGAACGGACGCTTCAAAATCGAAAGTCCCAAATTTGCCACTATTATTTGGTCTAAGCCCAAGAATGCCGACGGAAATTCAGAAATAAAATTCAAAATTGGCGTAGAAGACAGCAATGAATCTACAAAATGTATCGACGAGAATGTTCTCCAAACGAAATCTAAATATAGACCGGGAAGACCAGCAAAACTTAAAACAGGAAAACCAGGACGTCCAAAGAAATTTCAAAAGGAAATTCAAAGTACTCAGATAGACAACAAAAATGATGAACTACAGTGTGACCAAGAAGTGACAGAATTGGAGGAGAAATTTGCAATGAGTGCCTGCGAAGTACCACTCACAAAAGCTTTATCAAGCGATGAAAAATTGGAATGGGAAGACGCTATCTACACCGAAATTCGAAGCCTGATTATGAATGACACTTGGACGATTGAAGATAAGCCTGAACATTCAAGAACAGTTGGTTGTAGAATGGTAATGCGAAACAAATGGACAGCAAACGGATCACTCGAGAAGCGGAAAGCAAGACTTGTAGCTAAAGGTTTCACACAAAAGCCCGGAATAGATTTTCATGAAACGTTTGCTCCAGTGGCCAGACTTAGCTCGTTGAGGCTTATGGTTGCTCTAGCTGCTAAGTACCAAATGAAGATCTACCAGATGGACATCACATCAGCATACTTGAACGGTAAAATGAATGAGGATATTTACATGGAAAAACCCTTGCTGTTGGAAGAAATATTAAAGAAGATGTCGGATAACGAAAACGATAAAAATTTACGTAAGAAAGCAACCGAAATGCTGTATAAAATACAAGAAGATAGCGAAAAGGTATGTAAGCTCAAAAAGTCTTTATATGGATTACGACAAGCTGGACGTCAATGGAATGTTGAAATTGACAGAACATTGAAAAAGATTGGACTAGCACCTACTGTTTCAGATCCGTGCATCTATGTATACCAGCCAGTGTAAGAAAGTCTTTGTACTCATCTATGTAGATGATATTTTAATTTTGAAACAGAGGCATTGACATGTTTTGTGGATGCAGATTGGGGAAACTGCACAATAGATCGCCGGTCCTATACAGGATCAACTTTTGTCATCAGTGGAGCAGCCATTTCCTGGGAATCCCGGAAGCAGAGAACGGTCGCATTGTCTTCAACAGAGGCCGAATATATGGCGGTCAGCGACGCAAGCAGGGAAGCAGTTTTTCTACTGAAGTTCCTGAAGGAGTTAGGTTTTGAAAACCTATGTAAAATAAAAATGTATAATGACAATCAAGGCGCGGGGAAGCTGGCCGAAAATCCTGTTTATCACGCGCGGTCCAAACATATTGATATCAAATATCACTGAAGAGTTGGCCGATATCGTTGGAATATTTACCTACTGAAAAGATGGTTGCAGATATTTTTACGAAGGCTCTTCCAAGGATAAATCATGAGAGATGTTTACTCGGACTTGGACTTTATCATCTTCAGGCTACAATTTGAGAGGGGATGTTAAATATATCCAATTTGTACCTTACGATAAAACTACTGTTCATATACAAAATCGATCGCAATTACTTTATCTAAACTGTATATTATTTGTAGAATATTTTCATTTGAATATTCATTCTTCGTTTAAACTTCACTGAGCAAACATTGTTAATTATTTAATAATAAACTTATTCTTTTTTGTTTTTTGTTCAAGAACTTTCTTTATTTTTCTATTGGAAAAGCGTAACTCTAACAAAAACTTAGCTGAAATTATTTTCGTGTCAGAGATTTGGATTTATTCGTTCGAGATTAATGATTATAGTATTCCTAGCTATAATTTTTTTGCCAATACAAATGACTTGTATTCTGCCGGTGGAGTAGGTGCTTTTGTAAGGGATGTATATGATATTTGTGATATGAAATGTTTTAAATTGGTAAGTGCTGATGTTTTAAAAATTTCTTGTTGTTTTGGCAATGAGCTATTTTCTTTTCTCTGTGTATATAGATTAAATTCCCAGCCATTTAATGTATTTTTGGATGAATTTTCAGTTCTTTTGAGCAATTTGAGGATTGGTAATCTCGTAATTTTAGGTGACTTTGATTTGGACTTGCTGAACTCCTGCCATCATTTGGATTCTTACCTTGCACTTATTTCAGAGCATGGGTTAACTTCACTTGTTAATGAAATAACTCGACCGTTCTCAAATACCTGTCTTGACCACGTATTAGCCCGTTTTAATAAGATTCCATCCATTCAATGTTTTGACATTAATTGTGACCTTCAAATATCCGACCATTGTATGACCGGTATTTTGTTCTCCACACTAGACTGTAAAAAGAAAGATACACTAAATGCACCACCTAGCAGGACCAGAATCGAATTTAATAAGTTGAATAATGAATTGCGATTCTTAAATTGGGAGATAGTCTATAACGAGCTTAATGTTTCCAAGGCTTATGATTTATTTTTTGAAATTTTAAAGAACTCCATTGCCGCTTCTAGCTACACTATTGTGCTCAGTAAGTCTAAAAAACGACTTAAGCCTTGGATGAACCGTTTGCTTTTCGAAAAAGTAAAACAGAAACATAGATTGCGCATTAAATATAATAAACAAAATTTGAGTTTAAAGAATCGCTATAGTCAAATTAGCCGTAAAATTAATAAGGAAATCCGAATATGTAGGGATAATTATTATCATAATCAGATTAGAATGTCTCAAGGAAACTTAAAAAAATAATGGAAAGTGGTAAATAGTATTATTAATCGAAATGTGAGTGATCAAAACCACTCCATAACATTGAACAACGGTCACGAAATTATTTCTGACCCTACAGCAGTAGCTAACGCATTCAACGAATTCTTTGTTTCAGTAGGACAGGAGCGATTTTCGAGTAACAATTCACATCAATGTTATTCTTGCAATGGATCCAGTTCTATAGTTAGCTCTTTTCAAATAAATAGTTTTTGTTTTGAATCAATCTCTGGCCTTGAGATATTAAAAATCATTAATAGTCTAAACAACTCTAGCTCTTACGGTAATGATGGTATTTCTAATATTGTATTAAAAAAAATTGCATTGTACATTGTCGATATTTTGGCATATCTTTTTAATTTGAGCATTTTCTCTGGTATTTTTCCAGATGAACTTAAACGTGCCATTGTAATACCTTTTTTTAAAAAAGGGAGCAAAAAAGACAAAAATAATTTCGTTGTTGCCTTCAATATCCAAAATATTTAAAAAAAAAATAATTAAATGCAGGATTTTAAAGTTTCTCAAAAAAATCAATTTATGATGTGTAAACATCTTTCCCGGCGGTAGAGTGAATCGAAAACGTGTGTAAAACTTATACGTCCCGTGTAACCCGTTACGGTTACACGTTACGGTTACACGTTACGGTTACACGTTCCGTGTAGCAATCTACCTTACCGACTATTGCATTTAACACCATGTTTACATTGTTAATATTGCGTACTTACGGCATCGTGTTTACATTGGAGACTTTGAGTACTGAAATATCGATTTTATTACTTTCCATTGCTGGCTAGAACTTAATTCAATCTCTCAACATTTGTTATTCTGCTATAGATTTTCTGTTATAAATCATCTTTTATGATTCAGAGGTTCGAACTTTTATAAAAGTCTGGTAGGCTAGCCGCGCACTGGCAACTGTGATCGAAATCAAATAGTTTAATCACCAGTTGAAAGAGAACCGCGCACTGGCAACTCTTTACTCACGCTCACACTCTTTTCTCTCTTGCGCTTATGCAAAACAGCTCAACTATTACGAATTAATTTTAGGCAATCGTTTAGTTTGTGTCAAATCACAAACTTTTAAGTTGCTCGAATCGAGGTGCTTTAAGTGCGCGGTGTCCCATATAAGCCCATATGTTTCATTTTAGCAACTAAACAGTTGTGAAACTAAAAATTGAATGTGAGCGCCTGGCCTTATGCTACTTCGAAAACGAGATCTGTTATGAAACTGAACTAAATCTGTTATCATAATCAGCTGTGTTTATGTAAAATATTTCATCTGACTCTTAGGCTAGGCGCGCACATTCAATTTTTAGTTCCGAAACTGCTTGGTTTGAGCAACTAAAAAGTTTGTGTTTTCACACAAACTAAACGGTTGCTTATAGAAAACAGATGAACTATTTAGTTGAATGTCTGCGCAGGTGCATATAATTATATGTTACACAGAATAGCGAACTCATTTTAGGAAATCGCTTAGTTTGTATCAAAACACAAACTTTTAGTTGCTCGAACCAAGCAGTTGCGAAACTAAAAATTGAATGTGCGCGCCTTGCCTAAGGCTATTTGGTGTAACATGTAATTATATGCACCTGCGATTCAACTAAGTAGTTCATCTGTTTTCTATAAGCTACCAAACAGTTGTGCAACTAAAAATTGAATGTGCGCGCCTAGCCTTACACACTATGGGTATCCATACAATGGAACACGATTTTACCTCATATGTTTCTGGGAATACCATGGCCATACTCCACTTATATGAATGTGCGCGCCTAGCCTTACACACTATGGGTATCCATACAATGGAACACGATTTTACCTCATATGTTTCTGGGAATACCATGGCCATACTCCACTTTTATGTTTATATGATATGTGTTTTGATATATTTTCTTTCATTTGTCTCCTTTAAAGAACATTTCATTGACTAAATAAAAGATAAATATTCATTATTACTTGATGCACCTGTGTACTTATTGAAATCTTTTATGATAAAAGTCACAGAAGTTTGTCTTTTATTCTTTTATGAATTTTAACAGATTTCATAACAGATTTTGGCATGCTGAATACCAAAAATGCTATTGGTAAAAGATTTTTTTATAGCGGGTTCATTTAATGTCTTAAAAAATCCACTTCACGTTATTGTGCTCGCAAAAAATGCATTTTCAGAGTTGAACTTTAAAAATCCAAAAAATGTTCTTCAGGGCAATCAGTTGACATCTGCAATGAAATATTCTCGATACGTCAAAATTTAATTTGTCCATTATCTGTCATACCATATAATTATTTTATTATTATTATCGAGTTAGATATTCTTTATTATATCAAAATATACTTTTAGCATTCACTGAAAAAGATCGTTCTCCATCTGTCAAGCCATGAACTGGATGATGACTACGACTTCAATGCACTAAAAAATTAGTTTTTGCCACTTATAATTCCATTACAAGGTGGGAATGATGTCAATCGGTTTTTAAATCTCTGAAAGAGTGAGTAAGATAAAGTACAGAAACCTAAAAAAAAAGTTAAAGGATTGGTTTGATTTTGATAAGGTGAACGCTCCATCTAGTGGTTTGTCAAAAAAAAAGTTTTGACTTTTTCGCTGCATGACAAGTATATTTGTTGGCGGCGTTAAGCCAGATATACATTGTTCAAATGCCTGAAAAGCACGTACAAGTCTATTATTTCAGTGGCGAGAGAACGTTGCCCTTTGTGGGTTTTTTTTTAGCAAAATTGTGTTTTTACGAATTTCTTTGAGATTTTTGTAATTTTATCCGAGTAATTTGTTTTATTTTGTCTGTCCATTTTATCATACAATTTTCGTGTTCTCATCTCTTTAACGTACTATACGCAAATGAACCAATAAATACATGACCAATCATCAACCTTGCATATACATACATATAATATTTCTATGCAGTACGCTAGATTGAAAAGATTTTGATTTTTCTTCAAGCCTACATCCAATCTATACGTGTGACTTTTTCACTAATACACTTACAATTGCTGAGAAAAATGCGGAGTTATCGTTCATTCTTCTTTGTGGTTTTCTTTTTTATATTTGGAGTCATCCCTCCGCACTCTTTACTCTAGTGAGTAAATCGAAGTTCACTGTGCGAACGCCAAACAGAAATGAAACATACTTGACAAATAAAGAAAACCTCAAAGAAGAAAGAACTATAGCTTTGCAATTTTTCTAACCCCAGCAATTTTGTGTACCCCCGCCACCACACACGTCTCTCTTCTACGGGCTTACAAATCGCAAGGTAATAATCGTGTGAAATGAATAAGTGTCGTCACGGCAGTGCGAACTTTGGGAATCGATGTAGTATGCCGACATGGCGTGTGAGGCTAGCCGCGCACTAGCAACTGTGAGAAATAAAATAGTTTAATCACCAGTTGATAGAGTACCGCGCACTTGCAACTCTTTACTCACGCTAACACTCTTTTCTCTCTTGCGCTTATAGAAAACAGCTCAACTGTAGCGACTTAATTTTAAACAATAGTTTAGTTTGTGTCAAAATACAAACTTTTTAGTTGCTCGAATCGAGTTGCTCTAAGTGCGCGGTGCCCCATATAAGCCCATATGTTTCATTTTAGCAACTAAACAGTTGTGAAACTAAAAATTGAATGTGCGCGCCTGGCCTTAAAAGGATCGAATAGTTCGTCGACACAATTTTTTATGTTGTTATTCGGTTTTAGTTGTTAACTAGTGTTTTTGATCCCATTAATCTTAAAATCACTTTATAATTTTTTGATTATTACATTAAAAGTAAACACAAGTAATAATGTAAAATGAACAAGAAAAATGTGTATGGACTCGTTCCGAAATAATTATTTCACTAGAAATAAGTAAAGACAACAAAATAGTTGATTATTTCAAAACGTTTTTACAGGACATGGTCCAAAAATACATGTGTTTAGGTGGAAAGCGTTATGTACAGCTATGATTTCATAACGCTTCTCGGACGAACGTTGATGTTTACACATCTTAACCGTGAGTCCTGGCACTCACACTTTTTTTTTTTTTAAGTTCGAAGCAGTTTGAATGGTTTGTATCTTATCTGAAAAACAGGGAGCAAAAGGTCAAAACCGGAAGCTATTTGAGTGACTCCAGGATAATAAATCTAGGAGTTCTTCAGGGGTCGGTTCTTGGGCCGATCCTTTTTTTAATTTATATAAATTCTGTTTTTGAACAACCACTTTTTGGAGAAGTAAGGGCTTTTGCAGATGATTTGGGTATTGCGTACAGATCTGAAAGCTTATTGAACTTAGTGGCTGATTTAAATCATGATGTGCACCTTTTCATAGTTTGGTTTCATGAACATAAACTTATAATAAGCAGTAAGACCAAACTTATGTTTTGTTTCCCTGAATTCTAATGAAACTACAGATATTGATGTTATGTTTCATTCATCGAGCTGTGCAAGAGTTAATCTTTACATGTATTCTTTTCAAAATACATATATCTGTTTTAATTCTAATATTACCTGTGACGACAAATGCTTCAAAATTGAAAATGTAACCTGTATTAAATACTTGGGTATTATGATTGACAGAAAATTATGCTGGTCAGAGTATATTTCAGGTCTCAAACAGTATTTTCTTTTCGCAATCCGTTGTTTTTATCATCTTAGAAAGTTTTGTAGTAACACCACTTTAAAAACATTCTACTATGGAATTTTTTTGGGGGGGTGCATACCGAAACAAACTAAAGCAGCTGATTGTGCTGCAAAAATGCGCTATAAGAAAGGTTTGTAACTCTTCCCATCTTTCTCATTCCATGGAGCATTTTAGAAGCACAAAGATTCTTCCTGTGAGACAGCTATTTTATTACAAGGTTCTCAAGATTTTTTTTATGAGAGGTGGGTACTTGCAGAGTCTAATCTCTGAAGCATATACTTCACGCAGTAATTACCAATCCTTAGTTGCAGTTCCTACCTTTCGTACTACAAGTTTTAGAAATTCGTATCATGTTGTATCCCGCAAACTGTTTAATCGCCTCCCTGCTAGCATACGAGCCATATCAACTCTATTCTCCTTTTTGGAAAAAGTAAAACTCTGGCTTGTTGATTTCAACTATGATGAAATTGAAGTTTTGTTGAGCTATTTTGTTTAGCTTATTTTTATAATGTCAATGAATATAAATTTATAAAAGTAACTTTATTTTCTTTCACATATCAATTTTCAATCTTTTTTTGAACTTGCATTTTTGAAGGTATCTTTTCTTAAAATTGTACACCCCACAATGAATTATTTACTTTGAAGTGGCATTACCGCTATTTTTATAAAATACCAATGCCACTAACTATTCTCTCAACATACTATTGTAAAATTTGTATAAGTATCTGTATTCTATATAATGTATCAAATCAACTTTAATCCTTATATACATCAATGAACAATACTCTTTATGTATATACATATATATATATCAGGGACGAAGCGTCCATATATTGAGTGGAATGAGTGCTTCCGTTGAACCATTTAAAAAAATCGTACCTAGCAAGGAATTAAATTCAAAATTCAAAATTGTATTAATATTTTTAGTATTTTGTATCTATTAATGAATCTTCATTTACTCTGTAAATTACATTCCAACATCATTATGACAACATTATCATCTTTTACTAAAATACTAAAGGAAATCAAGATCCCTCTGGTTATTACAACTTAAAATGCATGCCACACTGCAAACCAACTGAGAATGCTCAACATCACTCCATTATTTATAATGCTCAATTTCATGAAAGTTCTTACTAAAATGCTTAACAGCTATGCATTCCTTATTATCGCCTCCTTAACTCAATTTCAAAATACCCTTCCACTCCAAATCAACTGAAAATATACCTACAACATCACTCACGAATATTCACAAAATGCTCAAAACAATGGTCGCGTTCGGGTTCGTATCCAAAGGTATCCGGATTTGTTGGTGTTGTTGTAATCCCATAGGAAAAAACAACTGATTAACGAAACAGCTGATGTCAAGCAGAAATCTCAAGCTATCCAAAAATTTTTGGTATACTAAACTATCCAAGGGGAATTTTGAAGAACAGCTGACATTTCAGCTGATTTATTTTCTTTTGTGTCGAGTACAGGGTTGGCCGAACTATAACTTTTTAACATTTGTTGCGTCTAGTACTAATTTACTAATTGAGAAAAGTAAAGTTTGTTGCATTAAAGATCTCATTCGGATACTGCAAATCTTTTATTCTTTGAACTTCTGATTATTTCTTGATATAGGAGGTATTAAACTCAAATTCTTTTACGATTTTCATAGAAATATGAAATGATCTTAACTCTCAAACATGACTTGTTATGGGATTATATGGACATATTTAGAGCTGAGTTTTCAGAAAAGGATTCTTTTAAGACTATAAGCTTATATAATCTAATTGCAAGAAGAGAAAATAGTTTTGCTATAAGATTTAAGTAGATTTAAGTAGTTTTAAGCAGCAAAAGTGTTTACCTCTTAAAATAAAAATGCTTCGAAACCCGGTTCAGTTTCATAACAAGATATTAATACTTAGGTATAACAATGGGATATAAGAGAGTTGTATGGGAGTTTTTTTTTGTCAGATTTCAAGAGTTTAGCTCTGGAGAGTATGTTAGTTGGGCGTATTCATTTTTAATAAGCGAAGTGAAAATGGCTGGTCAAAAAGCTACATAATTATTGGGCTGAAGGTGGATTTACTACACAATTAAAATAGAAAATGATCGTACTCGAGCTCTTTTCGATAAGTGTGCTGCGCTCCTTTAAAATAAACAGTTTCAATATAATTACCAGTTCTTGGTTTTTATTATTTTTAAAAATTTTTTTTTGGTAATATTTATATGTACGTACCTTGAAACGACAGCGTCTACTCACCAAATGCGAACAAGCACTAAAAGAAATTGTAGCTTAACTCTGTCGGCTTAAAGCTCACCGCTAATTAAAATCTCAAAAAAAAAGAAACCTCGTTGGCGTGAGATGATTTGTGGTTAAAAAATCTGCCCTTTTCAATTTACCTTTTCTCATTGCAGGATTAAATTATCAAAAATTTGAACTAAAAACTTAATAGAGACATTGTCAGTTGTATATATTTATAAGGGCTATACCATATTATATTCTTAAATATTTAATGAATTATTATAAAAAAAAAATCATAGGATTTGTAATCCAGTATACATACTTATGTATTATATTAATTGTTTGTTTTGCGGATTAGCAAATGTTATCTTGATGCAACTAACTCGTCGCAACATACCTTGTACAATAATTTCAGCATTAAAAAATATCTTTAAATCATGTGTTCATAATCCAAATCCTTTAATTATGCCAAAGAAAATTGTTTGTCTTCAAAAATAAACTTCACATCTATCATGTATAATTCCTACAATTCCTCATCCTTATGGTAAATGAAACATTTTCAGTTTTTGTACAAACCTTCATAAGATCATAAATGTGCAAAATTGTTTGGTTTCCATTATTCTATTTTTTTTATGAATTAACTACGTATGTAGCAGACGTAACAAATTGTAGTAAATTAGGCATGTAGTTGAATCGGCCAACCCTGGACGATCACGTCTTTTTTGACTTTGACAGTAAATGGTACCTATCCGGTTTTTGTCGTTCGCCAACGTATCGGATACTAAAGTATCTTAGATACCCTATCGGACTACGAGGTGAACGCGACCAATGATTCTCAAACAATATATAGAATGCACAACAGCTGGGCATTCCATTATTTCGCATACATAACTTAGATCTCAACCCAAAGTCAAAATAATTTTGTCTCGTTTCTTGCCTTTTGCCCAATGTGTGAAGAATGAGTTGAGTGAATGCATTACGAGAATTTTTTTACAAGAGATAGATAGAAAAACAACGATGTATCTATTGAGTTGCTTATTGTCTCAAACTGATAATGAGTTTAATTTCATGGTCAAAAGGGGTAGAAAAGTTTTATTTTAATATAATGTGTGTGCAAATTTAGGTGCAATTCATAACTATCAAAAAACAAACAAATATGAATTTAAAAGGTGGTAGTTTTTTAATTATTTTCGTGGCGATAAATACAATCCACCTGTTTTCTGTTTATTTTTTGTTATTATAACAAAAAAGTGGTCAAAAATAGTATTTCTATTATTCATATCTGAGGTTTATTGACATTCCAGCAGAAATATAACTAAAGGTTATTTTCAATTATGAGAATTTTAAATCAAAAAAAACTTCAAGGAATCTTAAGATTTTTAATATCCCGCAATAATGGCATCTGTAGAGAGATCATATTCATGTTTTAAGAGAATTAAATATTTTTTTAGAAATAAATGTGGACAAGAAAGGCCATCTACTCGTAGCTTAGTTCTCATTTATAATTAATTTTGCCTTAAAAGAAAAAGGATAAATCTTTACGCAAGGCATCAAGCTCTTTTTTTTTTTAATTAGACTTTACTGTAATATATTATTTATGTATATTATTTTATGTGTATTATCATTAAGTGGAAGTTAAAAGGTTGGATCTCAAAGGTCTTTCATTTTTGGTTTTATGTTCAGTGCTTCCGCTATCGAAAAAGTCACGCCTCGTGCCTGATATATATATATATATAAATTACATTTAAGATAACAAGATGAGAATAATGAATAAATAAAAAAAAAAAAAAAAAACTATTTCCGAGCCACCAACCTCTTTTTTTGGTTTCACCATAGAAAATAAAGCTTTATTCAAAGAACACTCAGTCACGAAAGAAAATACACATCACACCCAGGAGAACACCGAGTTCAGGTGTAAGCTTACTTTTGTAACAAATTTTAATTGTGAAAAAATATACTGTCCTTTTCAGAAATATATTTTTTCCTTTTGAGCTAAAAGTTAGGTGTGTATGCGTAGGACGTAGGTACATAATATAAAAGATTTTCGCGCCACGGTTTTGCTGTCGGCAATGATACACGTCTTTCTCTTGTTTTTTTTTTTTGTGTTGTTGTTGTGTCATCGTCATGTTGTGTCTGAGATGTGTATTGCGCCATAAGGAAGTGTGAAGTACAATAATCGACAACGACTCTGATTTGGAACAGTAAATGATTGTTTCATTCTATGTGTGTCCTGGTGCAAAGCTTTTTCGTTTGCCTTCTTTCGACTACCACTCATGAGCAGCGTTCGAATCTTACTCCAATTGGAGTAAATTTACTTCAATTTTATGAAATAAAAAAGATCTACTTCGTTACTCCGTTTTTTAAGATTTAGGTAGGTACTAATTTTTTTTCACACTGAAAAATTCAAAATTTCTTTAGCCAAATCACATGAAAGGGAATGACCACTGTATTAATAAATTTTGCAACCAACTCTGACTTTGAATTACTAAATCTAAATCTACTCTAGAAATTTTCAATTCGTTTATTTTTTTATAAGTCTGCTACAAAATGTTACTACTGCGGTTCGAACCCTGCTGGTAAGGCGAGAAGTTGAGACAAAAACATTTCGTTTGTTTCGACTGATTCGATGTGAGTTGGCTTATAAGAGTCCATGTATTCGTATATTGTTGTATCTTTTATCTAAGGTGTGTTAGTCAGTTGTATTTTTTTCTGTTTTATTTTATCGTAAAATGCAGTAAAGTTTGCAAACATCCTAGTTAAACACAAAATTAGTTGCAGTTTAACATTTAACTTGTCTGTGTTTCGTGTGTTGTGAAATTTTTTTAAAATTGTGTGTACGGGTATAGTTATTTTTCTCAACAACGTGCCCACAACTTTAAAAAAAATTCAGTAATTTTGTATAAAAAAATTCCCAAAAATGGTTATAAATGGTACCCCCCATAGAACCATTTCTTTGACTTTCGATTTTCTCAAAAAAGATTCCACTGATTTTGACCAATTTTGTTTTTTACAGAGAATGTTTTCTAAAAGTTTAAAAGTATTGTACTTCCCATACAAAAGGTTAAAAACCGACATGGAAAATCTCATTTTTCTCAAAAACGACTCCTACGATTTTGTGTGAGCTAACATACATAAATACGATCTACGATAATATTATTGTAAAAAAATTTTTATCGTCTAATAAAAGTATCTCTCATGGAACCTTTTTTTTTTCGACTATCTCATTATCTGCTCAACCGATTTTAATGATGTTTTTTAAAACAAGAGCTCCTGTTTGAATAACATTGCATATCAAAATTTTCAAAAAATCAAATTTTGGATAAAAAAAAATTAAAATTATTTTTTGAAAATTCGATATTTCAAAAATGGGTGGATAGTTTTTTTTTTAAATTAATATTTAACTCCGCATTAATAAATGTTCTTGGCTAAAGGCGTTAGCTCAAGAATGTAAGAAAAAAAAAAAAGAAAATCTTAATTGGATCAAACTTCGTCCAATATATAAAGGAAAGAAAGGCTTTTTTATAGTACGTTATAATTTATTATATTTAGATCAAAATTAAGTTGTAGCGAGGTTAAAATGTAATTTGCAATTAAAATGAAAACTTAGATTTTCCTACCAAGAAAGCTTCTACTTTGGTCTTACTGTTTGTCATTATATAACATTACAGCTGATTCTATGTAAAGGGTCAACAACCTTTAATAGGGGAATTACTTTAAATTTAGTTTTACATTAGGTACAAATAACTTTCGGAATTCTTATTTCCTTATGATTCTATTCTTATAAGAGAAAGATGCAACGATAATGTTTCGTTAAGTTTTAAATAATTATAATAAGTTATAAAGAAATAAAGGGTTTTCCAATAAGAGGTGTTATTTTGAATAGCCCGCTATTTCGGTAGCTGTCACTTTTGAAGCTGTCATTTTTTGACATTTGACAAGTAGAAACTACGCTATTAATAAAAATGGAACGATATACGCTTCAACAACGCATTGAAATTATTAAAATTGGGTCCTTGAAATGCATGAAAATGAACCGGAATTTCATCGAAAAATCATCTTGACTGATGAGGCCCATTTCCACCTCGGAGGCTACGTCAACAAGCAAAACTGTCGCATCTGGGGCTCGGAAAACCCAAGAGTTATTGTTGAAAAGCCTCTCCATCCTCAACGCGTGACTGTTTGGTGCGGTTTATGGTCCCGCGGGGTCATTGGACCTTACTTTTTCGAAAATGAGGCTGGAGCAACAGTTACGGTCAATGGATTGCGCTATCGAGAGATGATTAATGATTTTTTATGGCCTGAATTGGATGGTATTGATCTGGACAACGTTTACTTTCAACAAGACGGCGCTACGTGCCACACAAGCAATGAAACCATCGATCTTTTACGGGAAAAGTTTCCGGACCGTGTTATCTCTTGAAGAGGTGATCACAATTGGCCACCGAGATCTTGTGATTTAACACCTTGCGACTTCTTCCTTTGGGGCCACGTGAAAGATAAGGTCTACGCCAACAGCCCAGCGTCGATTCAAGACCTCAAAGATGAAATTCGTGAGGCTATCGAGGACATAGGGCAGCCACTTTGCGATTTGGTTATGGAAAATTTCATGAAAAGGATATGGTCCTGTAAGCGTGGTCTTGGCGGCCATTTGGCTGATGTTGTGTTCCATTATTAACGGCATACCTTCCTCTTTATAATGAAATAAACATCCGATCATTTATCTCCAAAAATGCCATTTTTCTTTGAATATCAAAATAACACCTCTTATTGGAAAACCCTTTATAAGAATAGGTTAGAGTGAGAAGGATAGTTAAAATGTTAAACCTGTTTCAACTTTTTACAATTTCTCTTTAGTTCTATTTTTCGTTTTAATGTGATCGGTCGGTTTTAATTTTATAGTTTAATTTAGTTTTAACGTTTAATTTCATTTTGTGAAAAACACATTGGATCAACAATTAATAATGTTATTATGCAATTATTTTTGAATTTGCATATTAATTGTTGATCTACTGTGTAATAGCAAATCCATCAAAATTCCTCCCGTCGGATTTTTATTAGTGATTGTTGTTGTGATTATGTAATGAATGTGATGTGTGCTGAATGTGTTGTGTATGTATTTGCATGTGTTATGTTGGACTCCAACATGCTCCACCCGCCGGAAAGGTTGTAGAGTTGAAGTGATTTAATGGTCAAAATTTGATCTTGAGTCGGCATGCATTTATCATCATCATCTCATGTTTAGTTTGCTTATGTGAACCGTGATACCAACAAAAAAAATAAAATACAAATTCATTAGTGTTTTAAAATAAATTAATTATATAAAATAGATTTAAAAAAAAAAAAATATTTATCTGCTGGGATTTGATCACCCTTTATGTTTTGGATACTTTTCCTCCATCATCATTTGGTTTCACTTGTACCTGTTGGTTTTAAGAGGGTGAGTTCATTAGTAGGAATATACATTTGTAGGTATATACTGTATTGAAAATTGTTTTATTTTGTTTAGGATTAGGTTTAAGTTTATTTTGTTTTTTTTTTTATTTGTTTTGTTTTTATTTTTTTTTTGCAGGGAATGATATGGACATTAATGATTAATTAATTAAATGGTGTATGGACTGATATGGACTTTGAAATAATTTTGCGTTGAAGTATGTTTACATACTGTAAATATAGGTTAAATATTGTCATTTTGAGTGTTTGAGGGATAACATATCGGTAGAAGCGATAATTTTGCGATGGGTCGTCTTAAAATTGAGTTTTTTGTTTTTATTGTTACAACGCGCGTCAAACCATCAGAGCCAGGATGCAGCTCGATTACTCTGGCAAGTAACCATGCCGATGGTGGAAGATATTCTTCCTTTACGAGAACTATGTCTCCAATTTCCATATTTCTTTGTTGATTGAGCCATTTTGGACGCTGTTGAAGAAGATGTAGATATGATGAGCTCCACTGCTTCCAAAACTCCTGTGTGAGACGTTGCAAATACTTCCATTTATTAAGAATGTTGGTGTTTTGTTCCTTAAGGTTCCTTTCAGGAAGGGTACAAAGTGGAGATCCAATTAAAAAATGCCCAGGTGTGAGCACTAATAGATCGTCTGGATCTGACGTCATGGGGCACAGTGGTCTGGAGTTCAGACAAGCTTCAATTTGTGCCAAAAGCGTTGCGTATTCCTCAAATGTAAGTCTAGCGCAGCCAATTATGCGTTTTAAGTGAAATTTAATTGATTTCACGCCTGCCTCCCATAGGCCTCCAAAGTGTGGTGAGGAAGGAGGATTAAAATGCCAATTTGTGTTTTGAGAGGCAAGACTTTCACTTACTTCTGTAGACCATTCAGAAGAAATGAACTTGCTATCCTTTCTTAGCTCGTTACTTGCTCCCTTAAAATTCGTTCCACAGTCGCTAAACATATTCGCGCAACTTTCTCTTCGAGCAATGAATCTTCTGAAAGCTGCTATGAAGGCATCCGCGCTTAAATCACTGACCAGTTCAATATGTATAGCCTTTGTGGATAAACAAATGAAAACGGCTATGTAACCCTTTGAAAATTTATTGCATTTGCCCTTCCACAATTTGATTTCAATCGGTCCGGCATAGTCTACGCCAGTGTTTGTGAACGGCCTGCATGAAACAACTCTCTTTGCAGGTAAGCTGCCCATAAGCTGTTCCTGCATCTTTGCGTTGTACCGATGACATCGAATGCATTTATATATTATAGATTTAACTACTCGTTTCAAATTTGTAATCCAGTATAAATTACGAATTTTCGCCATCATAATTTGTTGGCCACCATGAAGTGTAGTTTGATGAACGTCATGTACCAGTAATTTAACGAACGGATGAGTATATTTTATTATGATAGGATGTTGTTGTTCAAAAGTTAGTGATGAATTTGTTAATCGCCCTCCAACTCGTAGTATGTCATCACTAGCGAGGAAGGGGTTGAGACTTCGAATGTGGCTCCTATTTGAAATAGGTTTTCCTTGCTTTAGGTTGGAAATTTCTTCAGAAAAGGTTTCTTTTTGTACAAAACTTATAATTTGATTATGAGCCGAACTTAGTTCCTCAGGTTGTAGTGGGTGTGTTAAAAGTGGTTGTTTGTTGTCCTTATGTCGAAGGTTGAAAAAATATCTCCGCCAAATGGCAACACATCGGACAAGTCGTTTGAGAGTCGAATATTTTTCTACGATTGAGCTGATGTTAAAAATGTAATGTGATGCTACGTGAACAATGCTTGTTAGTGAAATCTTTAAGTTTTCTTCGTACGAAAATGGGTTTGTTTTGGAACTTCTGTTTGTTTTCTTTGTTTCCAAATCGGTTTCGATAGGAATCAAATTCCTTGTTTCAGGTAGCGTAAAATTTTGAAGAAATGGAGGTCCGTGCCACCACATTTTATTATTGATAAGATCTTCTGGTGACATTCCCCGGGAACCAATGTCAGCTGGGTTTTCCTTACCTTTCACGTGGTGCCAAATAGTGGTTCCAGTGAGAGACTGGATCTCGGTTATTCGATTTGCGACAAAGGTAGTTCTGGTGGCTGGGCTTCCTCTGATCCATGCTAATGTAATCATTGAATCAGACCAAGCAAATAATTCTATATTTTCAAACTGCATCGATTTTGATATACGATGAATAAGTTTAGCAAGCAATAATGCTGCACAAAGTTCCAGTCTGGGGAGTGCAATGCTCTTGATTGGAGCTACTCTTGTTTTTGAGGCTATTGGGTGAATTACCTCTTTTCCACCCTTTATAATCCTTGCGTATATAACTGCTGCATACGCTTTCTCCGAAGCATCACAAAATCCATGAAGCTGAACCAAAGATGACCTTTCAAAATTAATCCAACGAGGTATTTGGACATCTTCTAATTTTTTGATGCTACTTCTTAGATCAAGCCAGGTTTTCTTTATTTCTTGGGGTATAGTCGAATCCCAAGATAACTCATCGATCCACAATTGCTGCATTATAAGTTTGGCTTTAATTATGCAAGGTGCAATCCACCCTAAAGGATCGAAAAATCGTGCGATGTCAGCCAGAACGGATCGTTTTGTATACTTTTCAGTATTGGGAAGATTTATTTTAAATGTGAATACATCCTTTGCCGGAAGCCATTGGATACCAAGCATTTTGATGGCGTTGGTAGAATAAATAGGAACATTAACTTCCCTTTCAGTTTTAGGTATCTAAACCAAAATGTTAAACGAATTGCTTGCCCATTTACGCAGAGGAAATCCAGCTTTATTCAATACGTCTGAAACGTCTCTTTGTAAAATGGTCGCATCCGCTTCGTTATCGGACCCGTATAAAAAATCATCAACGTAGAAACCATCTTTGATGGTCTTGGCTACGTGAGGTTGGATATGCTCAACATCAAGAGCGATTTGTTGTAAAGTGCGCACTGCTAGATAAGGCGCTGAAGCTGTACCCAACGTGACCGTGTTCAATGCGTATGTCTTTATTTTCTCAGTTTGATTATCTCTCCATAAAATAAGTTGATAAATTGTATCTTTTGGAGCCATCCAAATTTGCCTGTACATTTTAGTAATGTCAGCTGCAAATGCTATTTTGAATTTTCGCCATTGGGCGATTAGGTCTATTATGTCTCTTTGAAGACGTGGGCCTACCATTAAACAGTCGTTCAATGATAAACCCGTGGAAGTTGCACATGACGCATCAAAGACTATTCGAAGTTTTGTTGTCGTCGACTCTTTGAAGACCGCGTGATGCGGGAGATAATAATGATTACCTTCAACTATCATCGTCTCAGACGTCACTTCCTTCATATGTCCCATTTCAATATACTCATTGATGCAACTAGTGTACTCTTCCTTCAATTTTGTATTGGATGCCATCCACCTTTCCAATTGAAAATATCTTGCCATGGCTGCCCTTTTAGAATCACCAAGGACAGGACGGATGTTATCCTTGAAAGGAAGTTGAACTTCATATCTCCCATCTGATTTCCTCTTAAAGGTTTTTTCATAATGTTGTTGACATTTTTCTTCTTCTGACGTTAGTTTACGTTCGTCGAGATTTTCTTCTACTTCCCAAAACTGCTTTAGTTGTACATCGAGGGAATTAAAGTGATTCTGAACTGTTATTGTGGTAGGTTGGACTTCAGATCTGACAGATCCAGTTAAAATCCACCCTAACTCGGTCTGCTGTGCAACTGGAGACCCAATTTCTCCCTTTATAAGGCCTTCCAGGATAATAGACGCATAAACGTCTGCACCAAGTAAGATATCAATCTTCCCAGGGACAAAATATGAAGGATCGGCCAATGAAAGTTGTTCAAGGTGACCCCAAGCAGACACATCAAATTGGTTTGTTGGCAGCAAAGTTGTAAGCTGAGAAAAAACAAGAGCTTGGATTTCAAGAGAAAACAATGGGTTTGTGACAGAACAGATAGTGAGTTGAACCTTGAAACTGGAAGTGCCTGTCAAGGTTTGACCTAGCCCGGTAACATTAGCAAGTGTTCGTTGTTTCTTTAATTTGAGAAGCTGTGTTGCATTTTCTGTAATAAAACTGACCTCAGAACCAGGATCAATTAGTGCTCTTAGGACATGAGGGGTGCCGTTCGAAGCGAAGACCTTCACCAATGCGGTGGCAAGCAACGCCTTTGATCGCATTTGGTTAAAAAAAGTACGAAAGGTTTGAGAATTTGTTGAATTATCTTGTTCGTTGGTGCTTGGGTTGGAGTAATCTGGATTTTGCACCAGATGAACATTATAATTTTGGTTATTGTTGTTTTGTCTTCTAAACGGGTTTTGGTGTTGCGGCGGATTATTATTTTGTCTTTGAAATGACGTTCTCTGAAAATTTGTATCGTTATTTTGTTGTGTTTCTATATGCAACATGGTGTGGTGTTTTAATCCGCATTTGAGGCACCGGTTGCTACTACTGCAGGTGGATGAATGGTGATCATATCCTAAACAATTTGAACAGATTGAGTTTCGTTTTGTTGCTTCTATTCGTGCTTTTACCCCCATGTTCGAAAACTGCCTGCAGAATCGAATCCCGTGGTTAGCCTTACACAGGCGACATTGGAACTGCTTTTGCGAATGCTGAGATTTCACGTGAAAAGTTGCTGGCTTTTTATACAAATTGGTAGAATTGGGATGGCTGAAGCAATTATCCTCAAAGATCTGTTCTAATGAACTAAATCGTGACTCTATAAAGGCTGCAAAAGTTTTCCAATCTGGAAGAACCTTTGAAGTCCCTAGACGATACTCCCACTCCTTCTGAGTCTGAAACGGTAGTTTTTGGTATACCAAATAAATTAAAATGCAGTCCCACGCATCTACCCTAATATTTAAATTTGCGAGTGCATGAATACACGATGTCGTTACATGATGCAAGGATTTCAAACCTGATGCCGTTTCATGTGTAAGTTTTTCTTGGTCTATTAACTTTCTGATTTGGGCATTAACCAGTTTTCGCGTATTTTTGTATCGATCGTTCAAAATTTCCCAGGCAGAAGCATAAGATTTGCCTTCAATTGGAAGGTGGCTTATAAGATTTAATGGTCTTTTTGCTAATGAAGAGAGCAGATACTGAAGTTTTTGTATCTCTGAGAGATCAATGTTTTCATGAACCATACTCTCAAACATATTTTGAAATTCAAACCAATCGGTTTAATTTCAATAGGCTTGAGTTTTATTTCACATACCGACGATCTAGATGTATTTAACCGAGAAAAGTCAAGAGAAGTGTTTTCACTTTTCGAAGATAGTTTATCAAGCATATCCTTTATTTCGCCATTAAAACTAAAATATAGCTGTTTTATTTGCGAAAAGGTTTCGTTTTCAAAGTACTTGTCTTTGGCTGTATCGACAGCCGTATTCACAATGGACGTGAGGTCCTTTTTCGCCATTTTGAAAGTCTCTTCAACTTCCGAAAAACACGTGTTTAAGTAACCTTTTGAGTTTCGCACCGAGTTATCTTTTAGCAGTTTTTCACAGAACTTTTCATAATCATTTGAAGCTCTCTAAGCCTTAGCTCTTGAGCTTCTATAACCTTCGCTAATTTTGACATTTTATAATTGATAGCACTCACAAGATTATTTTAATTTAAATGTTATATTTTATTTTTATATATTAAGTTTATTTAGTTTTAAATAAAATATATTTTTTTTTATTTTGTGATAGTTACCACCTTTAAACAAACGGTTAAGTTGTTGGTACCGTTATTTCACTGTTAAGTTGAACAGCAGTCGATTTTTGTTCCGTTAGATTGTCCAGCAGGCACTTTCCTCTTCCAAACGCAGCAAAACTTATAATTTTCAATTGCCGTTGGCAAATGCACTTCTCAGATTTGATAGGATTAGACTTGACTGTTTCCTTATATTTGTGGCTCTGACTTTTAGTTCAATGTTCTTAATGTTTATTTTCACTTTAATTTACTTTAAATTAAAAAATTCACTGTTCTTTCAAAGGACTCGAAGGACCATGTTCTTGGCTAAAATGTAAAAAAAAAAAAAGAAAATCTTAATTGGATCAAACTTCGTCCAATATATAAAGGAAAGTAAGGCTTTTTTATAGTACGTTATAATTTATTATATTTAGATCAAAATTAAGTTGTAGCGAGGTTAAAATGTAATTTGCAATTAAAATGAAAACTTAGATTTTCCTAAGAAAGCTTCTGCTTTGGTCTTACTGTTTGTCATTATATAGCATTACAGCTGATTCTATGTAAAGGGTCGACAACCTTTAATAGGGGAATTACTTTAAATTTAGTTTTACATTAGGTACAAATAACTTTCGGAATTCTTATTTCCTTATGATTCTATTCTTATAAGAGAAAGATGCAACGATAATGTTTCGTTAAGTTTTAAATAATTATAATAAGTTATAAAGAAATATAAGAATAGGTTAGAGTGAGAAGGATAGTTAAAATGTTAAACCTGTTTCAACTTTTTACAATTTCTCTTTAGTTCTATTTTTCGTTTTAATGTGATCGGTCGGTTTTAATTTTATAGTTTAATTTAGTTTTAACGTTTAATTTCATTTTGTGAAAAACACATTGGATCAACAATTAATAATGTTATTATGCAATTATTTTTGAATTTGCATATTAATTGTTGATCTACTGTGTAATAGCAAATCCATCGAAATTCCTTCCGTCGGATTTTTATTAGTGATTGTTGTTGTGATTATGTAATGAATGTGATGTGTGCTGAATGTGTTGTGTATGTATTTGCATGTGTTATGTTGGACTCCAACAATAAGTACTAAAAAATGGCGTACCAATTTTTTTTTTTAATTTTTTCAAAATTTTATATACATATCTACATATTTACCTACATATGTATACCTAACATAAGTTAAGTAGCTGTTTCAGTTTGATGTTTTTTAAAACAGCAAACAAAATTAAAGGCCCAGAAAAAAATTGCTAGGGGCGGCAAAATTGGCTCTGCCCCGGCGGCAAAAACCCACGCTACGCCACTGGCTGGGTTCACATTGTGCAAATTAAGGTTTATGTCCTCTTGGGAAATCTTTAGTTCTCTTGAATTGAATAGACATACAGTGTATCACAAAAGTAAGTAAGCACTCATTGCTGTCGCATAGACATGTTAAAATAAAATTAAATTCCATTACGAATATTAGGCAAAATGCATTCATAATTATGGTTAGCATGTGAAGATCACGTGGTAGGCCAATCTTACCGTTTAGCATTTGGTTTATCTCAGAACATCAATGTTTGTTCAGTTAATCGCATTTCTATGCCACAAAAGTAAGTAAGCACCTGCAGCATTTTAAGGTTAAATATTTAGTGGTGTAGTTAACTTCGACTTTTTTTTAGTTTTTGGCTCCTTATCTCTCTTATATTTCTTTTATTTTTTTTTTTTTTTCAGTTTAAGATTAATTAATAATTAATAAAACGAAATGGCTCCAAGGGAAATCAACTTAGCTTAAATTAAAAAAAAATATAATCAAACACTGTTTGGAAAATAAATCGGACCGCGAGATTGGTAAAATTGTTAACAAAAGTCCATCTGCTATACACAAAATAATAACCAAATATAATAACATTGGAAGTTTGGAAAATGACCCTCGATCTGGACATTCTCGCAAGCTTACTCAACAGGAATGTCGTATTATTGTTAGGAAAGTGAAGAGGAATCCCAAAGTAAGCGGATCAAACATATCAGCAGAAATAACCAAGGAAACAGGTACGTCATGTAACCCTCAAACTATTCGACGAGTGCTCTATCAATCCGGTTATCATGGTTGAAACATTAGAAAGAAACCTTACATAAGTAAAATGAATCGCCAAAAGTAGCTCTTCTTTGCAAAAACCCATGAATCTAAGCAAGCAGAATTTTGGAACACAGTTGTTTTCTCCAATTAAAGCTAATTTAATATTCACGGCTCAGATGGACGCGGAAAAGTTTAGATAAAAAAACACAGAGCTTGAATCATCGGTGTCGGCAATTTATCGTTTATAGATTCTTTGATGAATAGGTTCGACTATTTGAATATTTTAAAGAACATTCTTTAGAAAAGTGCCAATAACCTGGGCATGGGTAGGCCATTTGTCTTCCAGCAAGACAATAATCCTAAATATACCTTACATGTTGTCAAGGAATAGCTGCTTTATAACATCTGAATACAGATCAAATTACCACCACAGTCACCTGACATAAATGTCTTTGAACATTTTTTGGAACATCTTGACCGACAAGTAAGAAAACATGAAATCAGGACGAAAGATGATTTAAAGTGTGTTCTTCAGGATGAATGGTCTAAAATTGGACAAAACGTTACGCAAAATTTGGTTAACTCAATGCCTCGACGTATGAAAGCAGTTATAAAAGCCAAAGGGTATCCCACGAAGTACTAGGTTAGGTTAGGTTGTTGGGCTGACAATTGATGTTGCTATCGTCACACTTAGATCAACGTAGATCCATTGTGTAACCCTTGAGTGTAATTACTCTTTCCTGATAAAACCTATGTATTCTATTAATCAGTCAAGCCATTTTGAGGCATTGACGAAGTTCAATATGTGTATTCCTGAAATATTAGAAATATCTTCTAGATTGTCAAAGAAGTAGCTAACAAGCCATTTCTTTCTCTGGTGGCATAGTGACGGGCAATGACAGAGAAAGTGTGATGTGTCTTCATGTACCTCTTCATCACCACATCCTCTGCGTAGGTCATCTGTACTTAGTTTCATTTTAAATTTATGATATTTCTTCTTACTAAGTTGCATAATTTTGTCAGTCCTCTGCTTGTTAAAGCAGGGCCATATTTTCGTAGTAGTATCACAGGTGTCAAGTAGACTCCACCTTTCATTGGATTTCTTTGGGATTAAATCTGAAATTTTCTGTTTAATGTTGCAGAGTGGGATACTTACCATCTCTGCTTGACTAGCGTCGAGCGCTGATCCCTGTCTTGCCAACTCATCGGCATTTTCATTACCTGGTATGTCGCTGTGCCCCGGTACCCAGTAGAGTCTAATATTGTGCTTCGTGCCAAGAACCTTAAGCTCTTTGCGGCAGCAGGAGACAAGCTTCGATTTTATCACAGTGGCAGAAATCGCTTTTATTGCCGCTTGGCTGTCAATGTAAAAGGTGATATCAGCCCGTGGTATCGCCATCATTGATACCTGTTTAGCAGCTGTTGTCACTGCCAGGACCTCCGCTTGGAAGACACTGCTATGATCTGGGAGCCTAAGTGAGTTGTTTAGGTCAAGAGCTTCTGAGAAAAAGCCTGCACCAACACCTGTGTCCATTTTGGAGCCATCAGTATAGATTGCTATTGCTGATTCACTGGAGTAGGGTTAGTTGTTCAGCCGTTCTTCTCTGCTTGGAAAGGCAGTTTTTTTTTTTTTTTTTTATAACCTGCACGCGCTCAAGGGATTATGATTACCCTTTAAATGTTTGAACACAGCGCGGGCGTGAGGTTAAGGAAGAGAAAGAAGGATAGGAAAGATGTGTGGCACGATGTTCTGAGACTGAAGGTTGTTGTCTCAGATACCATATTTTATCTCCAGGGATGGGGGCTGAACTAAAGCGAAGAATGCCGTGTCTTATTTCTATGTCGCTTATAATTCACATTATTTTATTCGTGTTCGTGTTCATCCTTGTTGGGCATACTATTTTAACTCAATTTCATGTTGTTAGTGTTATGCCTGAACAACATGTAATGAGTAAACCAGCAACCCATTGATGACAATTTTAGAAGGTTTTTAATGGAATTAAAACGACATAGACGACGGCAGGGATCGAACCTGTGATCATGAGGTTCACAGGTGAGCACACATCCATCGCGCCACGGCGGGTGTTGTATAATCTGTAATGATGCTATCACCCAAGTATTTCTGAAGAATTTGAGTATGTCCTATTGCGCTGTTTTTCCAGGTATTAGTCTGGCTTAGCCTTAAGGCGCTATATGCTGCGGACTCTTGTACAAAAAGGTCTAGGAGTTTCAGGTTGATTATCGCCTCCAACCCTGCAGTTGGTGTGGATCTCATGGCACCCGTAATTCCAATGCACGCGAGTCTCTGTACTTTTGTCAGATTACCATAGGTTAGTATTGGTCTGATTATCGCCAAATGCATCCCAGGATTTCTCAAAGATTCTGCTGCAGGAGTAGAATGCAATCATTCCTTTTTTCGCTTTGTCTTTAGTGTTAAGACTCCAGTTTAATTTCCTATCTAGAATCACACCAAGATACTTTGCATGATCTAAAATCTTCAGCTGGGTGCCTTCAATTGAAGGTATTCTGAAGCTTGGTATTTTCCTTTTATTTGTAAAGAGGACTAATTCTATTTTTGAAGGGTTAACCATAAGCCCGCACTTTCTAGTCCATCTACTAACTTTAGAAAGGTTGTATTCAATCTGTTCGCTGATAGTGGGTAAGAATTTACCTGTACCTAATAACGCAAGATCGTCAGCGTAGGCTACTACCTTTACTCCACAGTGTTTTAGATTAATGAGAATTGTGTTCATAACCAGCGCCCAAAGTAGTAATGAGAGAACTCCCTCCTGTGGGGTGCCCCTGGATGTGGATACTCTCATCTGTATCCCTGCCAGTTTCGAGTTAATTTGCCTGTTCTTTAGCATGCACATAACCAAAAGTATTATCGAATTATCGATTTTATTGTCTACTAGAGCTGCCTTTACTGCTTTATTGTTCACGTTATTGAAAGCTCCTTCAATATCGAGAAACGCAATGTCTTCTCAATAGTGCTAACGACGCTGTGAAGTGCCGTTTCTACACTCTTCCCCTTTGTGTAGGCGTGCTGAGCTGGTGATAAATCAACCAGTTTCAGAGTGCCACGAATATGTAGGTCTATCAGTCTTTCAAACGTTTTAAGAATAAACGATGTCAGACTAATTGGTCTGAAATCTTTTGCTTCTGTATGACTGGGCCTGCCACCTTTTGGAATGAAAACCACTTTGACTTCGCGCCATGATAAAGGAACATATCCCCATTTTAAACTGTTAAGGAATATGTTTTTCAGGAGGGGTATTATTTGGATTTCGCTTTTCTGTAGCATCATTGGGAAGATGCCATCAAGGCCAGGGGATTTATACGGAGAAAAAGAATGGATTGCCCATCTTATCTTTTCTTCCGTTATAATATCCGATGGTATAATGTGTTCCGTGTAGGATTCTGTTTCCGGGTTGCTGTCATTTGACCCGCAACCCGGGAAGTGAGTGTTTATCAGGTGCTCAAGAGTCTCATTGCAGGACTCTGTCCAGCACCCAGTGGGCGTTTTAAGAGATCCTAAAGGGATCGAATCCTTGGAAAGAATTTTCCTTAGTCTAGCTGATTCGTTTGTCCTTTCGAATTCACTGCAAAAAGTTCTCCATGAGCTTCGTTTCGCTCATTGCGTTTCTGCTTTAAATTTTGTTGACTGGTTTTATATACTTCCCAGTCATTCTCATTTTTAGTGTTTTTGGCAGTATTAAAAAGTCTTCTTGTTTCTTTTCTCAAGTTACCGAGTTCTACCGTCCACCAGGGTGGTTTCTTTTTTCCTTTCCCTATATGTTTTAGTGGACAACCTTTCTCGAAGGCGTTACTTAAAATCACCCTGAGTTCTTCTGATGCTTGATCAATATAAGATAAGATAAGATTTATTCAATTCATTTATCAACTGTACATGGAAGATTACTCTTATATAAGGTACAGGTTTATGGTGGTACATTTACAATGAGTTAATAAATTACATAAAAGAAATTACTTAGAAACTAAATAGCTTTAAGAGGATTTTTCAATGATCGTTATTAAGGTAAGAAAGGACAGAAATTAGAAAATCTCTATGTTCAAATTTTCGTCTAATAGAGAGTGGAATATTATTCCACAGGGATATAGAATGAACGAAAAACTGTCTGGAGGAACTCAAGCAAGTAAAAGTATATGGTATTATTGTTAAATTACGTGTTGATCGCGAAAAAGTTATGTTTTCATATACTCAGGATTCTTCGTTAGAATAAGCTTGACTAGAAAGGTTCTTGAATCGCAGTGTTATTGAGATTTTTGATTCTCTTCTCTTATTCCTTATTAAAGAGATCCCAGTTGGTATTTCTGAAATTCCTATAAGGTTTCGGAGTTTCCACTGTATCACTTATCAAGAAGCCTATAAGCCTGTGGTCTGAGAATGATTCTTCTTTGAGAACATTCCATTGGTCGAATGAAACTGTATCTGAGTTATTAGTAACAGTTATATCAATCACTTCTTCCGTTTTTTATAACAAAAGTGGGCTCATTGCCCCTATTTGCTACCAAATAAATTATGTTCTATAATAAATTCAAAAAGAGACTCACTTCTACTGTTTCACCAAATATCTTATGAATTAATTTTTTTTAATTCACAAGTCATCTATAGACTTAAGACTTAAGGATTTTTTAATTCAAAAATTCGCAACCCTGGTACTGGCAAATGAGGCCATCGGCTTAGACAATACAATAGAGAGAGACACACAGAGAGAAAGAACAACAGAAGAAACACATGTCAACAGCACACGGTTGGTATTTGAAAAAGTAGATGTCAATGAACATTCGTTTTGAATGTTTTCAAATTGAAATGGTAAGGGTACTTGCCCATTGAGCATGATGTGAGTTAGCATCACATCCTAGAACCACGTCCCATCCTTCGATTGCTGCTCGCTCTATTAGCTGGACTGTTAGATCTGCAGGTGGTCCCTCCGTCGCGTCATATGGCATATAGCAAGATGCCAGGATGAGTGGTGGGAGCCCGATGCGCTCTAGCTTCACGGCAGTCTGGTCTAGATTACTATATGTAGATAGAAGAAAAAGATTAAACTGTTTCCTAGCTACAATGCAAGTTCTAAAATTACTGTTTGATACCACTTGTGCAGTTTTGAACAGTGTAAGTCCTTTTGAGTGCAGGCCCTTAATTTTGCCACCTGCGATCCAGGGTTCTTGAATAAGGGCGATGTCTATTTGCCTACTCTCCATGAGGTAGACAAGGTTGCCGCTGCGCTGGTTACTTTACTATGTTGGAGTTTAATTTGTACTAATTTCATGTTCATAGTTTATTAAAAACCTCCCGCCCCTTACTTATTTCCTTGTTCTTGTTGGCTATTAGTCGCAGTTTGCACCGGTTTATCCCGATCCGAACTTTGGCTAGCGCCACTCCAACACGGCCCGACCATATTTATCTGCAACGGTCCCACCTTCCCGCCTTCCAGTTCCGATGGAGCAAGTGGCTCCATACCAGGTCTGGTTGGGAAAAGTGGTCCCGCTGTTTGCTTCAGCAGCGTCGTCGTAGTCGTCGAGGGAGTCTCCAATGAGATCGGACTTTCCTTTGATTGGATTTTACCAGTCGGCGGATTGGGCGGTCCCATTAGAGTGTTCACGTTCGTACCCTCTGTAGAAATCACCTCTTTGGACGGCTGGGAAAGTACCCTTCCTGTCTTCTTAGGATCATTCGCCAGAAAAGCACGAGCGTTTTGAAGATGTCTTCGTTCATTGTCGTTGAGTTCCTCCCAACTCCGCCTTCCAAGTCGTTTGACCGTCTTCTTACAGTTGGAGATTTTACTCCGAACTGAATTAGTCGACAACCCTGAGAAGGTGGAGCTGGCAACGGGACATGCATCGTCGTCTGAAGGGGTGAGGAGAAGGTCTTCTTCCTCTTGTGTTGTAATTGTCGTTGTCTTATTCGTCTTGTCTTGTTGTTGTTCGTTGTTGTTAGTCACTGGCGACTTATCCCCTCCTCCTATTGGAGGGGCCAAGCCCGCGCCGGCAGCCGTGACTTCTGTCGACGTTTCAGCGTATATCCCCGCTGGTGTTTTGTTCGTTTGTTGTATAGAGTCCATGGTTTTATCGTTGTGGGTTCCTCTTAGTTGGCTTAAAACCTCAGCAGAAATCTACAGCCGATCAGCTGAGGCTTCAAACGTAAGCCCCTCCACCACAACAAGGTGGAAACCCAGCGCGGAGGAACGAAGTACTAAATAGATAAGATTTACAAAATAACTGTAATGAATTCAAGGTTTATTTGAACTGCTTACCTACATATTTTTGTGATATAAATTTGTTAACTTTTTTAGTTTAAGTCGAATATTTCTTAAGTTTTCTTCAAATTTTTATTTGAAATGTTATTTTTTAGTTCGAAATACATATCAATTACAGCTAAAAATATTAAGTTTCTTTTAACATTGCTATCGATTGTTTGAAGAAAATGATCTTTAAACTAAGAGGTGCTTACTAACTTTTGTGATTCACTGTATGTTGGATATGAGAACAAATTGCGTTGCTTGTGCAGTTTTTGGAAAGTTTTTGTTCACCCTTTTTTCCATTACTAGCTATTTAAATGTTATTTAAACGCATAATACCAATACAACAAATATCTTAGGTCCAAATGCATGACCCGCGACCAGGGTTAGAACCTCAGTAGTAAAATTTCGGAGCAGATTTGTAAAAAAAGTGGAGTAAATCGAAAATTTACGGAGTAGATTTGAAAACGAAATAAAAACTCAAGTTTTCAATAACTTTATTTAACAAAATATTTATTTTAACTAAGGTAAATATTTGTTTATAAAATAAAATCATATATTATATTCCATTCGTTTCAGACTTAAAAATTTTAAAACTATCTCTTATTATACCTGCAAAATTAAATTAGAAAGTAGTTTTCATTAACTGTATTTTTAACAAAAAAATTATTTAACAAAAACAATAACAAAACCAAAGTGTGAGTGCCAGGACTCACGGTTAAGATGTGTAAACATCAACGTTCGTCCGAGAAGCGTTATGAAATCATAGCTGTACATAACGCTTTCCACCTAAACACATGTATTTTTGGACCATGTCCTGTAAAAACGTTTTGAAATAATCAACTATTTTGTTGTCTTTACTTATTTCTAGTGAAATAATTATTTCGGAACGAGTCCATACACATTTTTCTTGTTCATTTTACATTATTACTTGTGTTTACTTTTAATGTAATAATCAAAAAATTATAAAGTGATTTTAAGATTAATGGGTTAACAACTAAAACCGAATAACAACATAAAAAATTGTGTCGACGAACTATTCGATCCTTTTAAGGCCAGGCGCGCACATTCAATTTTTAGTTTCACAACTGTTTAGTTGCTAAAATGAAACATATGGGCTTATATGGGGCACCGCGCACTTAGAGCAACTCGATTCGAGCAACTAAAAAGTTTGTATTTTGACACAAACTAAACTATTGTTTAAAATTAAGTCGCTACAGTTGAGCTGTTTTCTATAAGCGCAAGAGAGAAAAGAGTGTTAGCGTGAGTAAAGAGTTGCAAGTGCGCGGTACTCTATCAACTGGTGATTAAACTATTTTATTTCTCACAGTTGCTAGTGCGCGGCTAGCCTTACACGCCATGTCGGCATACTACATCGATTCCCAAAGTTCGCACTGCCGTGACGACACTTATTCATTTCACACGATTATTACCTTGCGATTTGTAAGCCCGTAGAAGAGAGACGTGTGTGGTGGCGGGGGTACACAAAATTGCTGGGGTTAGAAAAATTGCAAAGCTATAGTTCTTTCTTCTTTGAGGTTTTCTTTATTTGTCAAGTATGTTTCATTTCTGTTTGGCGTTCGCACAGTGAACTTCGATTTACTCACTAGAGTAAAGAGTGCGGAGGGATGACTCCAAATATAAAAAAGAAAACCACAAAGAAGAATGAACGATAACTCCGCATTTTTCTCAGCAATTGTAAGTGTGTTAGTGAAAAAGTCACACGTATAGATTGGATGTAGGCTTGAAGAAAAATCAAAATCTTTTCAATCTAGCGTACTGCATAGAAATATTATATGTATGTATATGCAAGGTTGATGATTGGTCATGTATTTATTGGTTCATTTGCGTATAGTACGTTAAAGAGATGAGAACACGAAAATTGTATGATAAAATGGACAGACAAAATAAAACAAATTACTCGGATAAAATTACAAAAATCTCAAAGAAATTCGTAAAAACACAATTTTGCTAAAAAAAAACCCACAAAGGGCAACGTTCTCTCGCCACTGAAATAATAGACTTGTACGTGCTTTTCAGGCATTTGAACAATGTATATCTGGCTTAACGCCGCCAACAAATATACTTGTCATGCAGCGAAAAAGTCAAAACATTTTTTTTGACAAACCACTAGATGGAGCGTTCACCTTATCAAAATCAAACCAATCCCTTAACTTTTTGTTTTAGGTTTCTGTACTTTATCTTACTCCCTCTGTCAGAGATTTATAAACCGATTGACATCATTCTCACGTTGTAATGGAATTATAATTTGCAAAAAATGAATTTTTGAATCCATTGAAGTCGTAGGCTAGGCGCGCACATAAAATTTTTAGTTGCACTACTGTTTGGTTGCTTATAAAAAACAGATGAACTACATATTTGGTTGAATGTCCGCGCAGGTGCATATAATTATATGTTACACAAAATAGCGAACTCATTTTAGGCAATCGTTTAGTTTGTGTCAAAGCACAAACTTTTTAGTTGCGAAACTAAAAATTGAATGTGCGTGCCTAGCTGAAGAGAGGTGAGAAATGTTAAGGGATTGAATTAAGTTCTAGCCATTGAAAGTAATAAAATCGAGATTTCAGTACTCAAAGTTTTCAATATAAGCACGATGTCGTAAGTACGCAATATTTCCAATGTAAACATGGTGTTAAATGCAATCGTCGGTAAGGTAGGTTGCTACACGGAACGTGTAACCGTAACGTGTAACCGAAACGTTACGTAAGTTTTACTCACGTTTTCGATTTACTCTACCGCCGCCAGCAAAGATGTTTACACATCAAAAATAAATCACAAATTTCATTTGTTTCAGACTTGAAAAACTTAAACCTATCCTAACTTATACAGATCGCCCGAAATCCAAAATATACTTTAATAATTTAAGCAAAATAAACAAGAACACAAAACCACAACAAGACAAAAAAAAATGTTTACAGTTGTTCAGTTTCACAAACTCTCAAGCACACAATATACTCGTATCATAAAAATGAGAAGGAAATGAACGAGAAACGAAGAAAAAAATAAATGAGATCATTCATAACAGTATAAAATTTTAGATTCAGTTCAGTGTCAGGAGTAGATTTACTCCGATTGGAGCAAGGTTCTAATGCTGCCCGCGACGCTAACCTTTAATAATCTTTTGATTTTGATATATATTCCACACAAGTTTTTAAAAGAAAATCTTCTACGATCTATTTATGGAGCTTTCCATTTGAAAAATCCGATTTCATTCCAAGACTCGATTTTTTTCGCGGCGAATGGAATCCGATTTCAATTTAATATTTTGTTGTCATTCAACAATGTACAATTTTTTAAGTTTACCTATGGAAAAAAAATCTTTCGCACGCAAAATAAATGGACTTCTCGTGTGAATGGGCAAAAATCTGTCATAATACTAGTCAAGAAATAGTGAAAGAATAGAAAAGTCCAAGTGAAGTTAAAATGTTACTGATGTCAAAATTTCTGCTAGGAAATAAATAATGTTATATTAAAAATGACAAGATTTAGCATGCTGAATTCTTCAATGTGTATTTATGATTATTTACAAAAAAAGTGTCAGCATAATATCAAGTTACAACATAAACATGATATGTTTTAGAAAAATTACGTAACGCTTCATTGCACTAGTGACAAAAAGTATTTATTACTGACATTTTAATTCCTTGTCATAAGACTTTTACCTGTCATATTACTTTTTATGGTAAAAATATTGACAGCTTTTGGGCTATATTTTCATAATAAACGCTTGGCATTCATTGGGCAACTTATAGTTACTAGTAATTTATTTGCATGTTGCGTATTGCCTTATTTGTACGAGTGACAAAACCTCATAATCCTTTTTTGTGACAAGTAATGGTAACAAATGACATTTTATCTATGTATTTACTGTGTAAATTCTTACGCTGCATTATTACCTCTCAATCTCAATGTGTAAATTGGAATATGTATATTTTATATAAAATTTGACCCTCAAACTATTTTTGTACGTGTCCGCTTTCATATCATATCACTTAAATAAACTTGTGATGAAGTTCAACTCTATTTTAAACCAATGGCTCATGACTAAATTAAAATAAATTAAAGTAAGTTTGGATTTTATTTAGTTCCGAAAAATATCCATTGTAACCCTTTTTCTGATAAAAACTTTAAGTAAAGTAATTTAAATATCCATTATTTTGAAGGCGCTTTGTTTTTTTTCGAGGTAAAATGTTAAAATTAGTAGACTAAATTTCAACCGCATTGATATTTCGGTTCTCGTACATGCCAAACAATAAAAATAATGCATCGTCATTATAACAATGATAATTTGATCTACAAAATAAATACTATCACAAATATCAAGTCTATCAGTTATTTCACATAATACGAGTACTTATACACGCAAAACTGAAAAGTATTTTGTTTCTTTCTTAAAAAAAGATGCTAACTAAGATAGACATACAGGGGGCTATCGTGAACAAAATTTGACTCGGAATTTTCCCCATCTTCGAAAATTGGAAATGTCGATACTTCTGCACTGTTCATTGTAAGTTGGCGACTGGCCTCTTCAAATGAGAGCCAAAGTCACTATGAAAATTGCAATAAATTCGAAGGGAAACTTTCAACATTATTCGAGATAACAATTTTGAAAGTTGGGAACAATTCCCAGGGAATTTTTATTCACGATTTTATTTGGTATTCCGTTAGTCGTTTCCATAAAAAAAGGCTGTAAAACTGCCGAAATCTGTCGTGGAGAAATTTGTTGACGACAGAGTCAAAATGTAAGTTTTTAAATTTATTTAAGTTTTTATAATTTAAAATACTTTGTTTAGGGTAAAAATAACAACTCATATGCAAATGCGGTGGCTGGTCGAGCTTATGGAGGAGAATGAACACCTCGCCAAAAATTTTAAAAGAGGTTCGGAGAAAAATTTTGGAAGGGATAATGTTGCTGCCTGTTTGAACGCTTTGGGGCCACCAATGAGAAATGGCAAAGAATGGCAGAAAGTGAGTGAATTTCATTTTCAATTTTAAAACATAAAGTTAATTTTTTCCTTTAGATCTGGTTTGACGCCAAGTTTAAGGTCAAACAAAAACTTTTGTTCAAAAAAAAAAAAAAAAAGAAGATGAAGCTACAGGAGGCGGACCATTCAAGAAAAAAAAAATTAAATGACTTGGAAGAAGCCATAGTAAGGCTTCTGTCGTTGGACCTGGTGGCCAATCCAACCGGATGTGCCGCGGGTGGCTCATTGCATTTCGCGTCTCGGGGAGCATCAGTCATCGTTTCATCTACCCCACTAAAATCTAGAGATTTGCCATCAAATTGGAGGTGTGGATTATAATCTGACACAGAGTTCAAGTGATCTTGCAGACCCAGATATGCCAGCTAGGGAAAATTTAGAAGATTTTTTACCCGAGGTCACATCCTCCAAAATAAAAAAAAAGCAAAAGCAAAATGTTTTGCAAAAAATGCTACAGAAACAGACTGACGTGCAAGAAAAACTATTTAGTAGCATAAATGAATCATTAAACGAAATTAAAACAAATTTACAAAAAAAATGTCACTTCAATTAGTGCTATCGAAAGGCATCTGAGTGAATGTGCAAGATTTCAAAGAAAGAATTTTTATATTCAAGAAGAGCAGCTTAAGATGCTTAAGCTGCAAATGGAACGTAAAGTGCAGCAAAATTTTAAATCTAATGATTTAAAATTGACAGACTTAGAAATAAGAAAGAGGCAGCTTGACATCGAGGAGCGTAAGTTAGAACTTCTTGAAGCAGAAAAAAACAAATAGTTTTTGTTTTATGTATATGAATTTACCTTTGACTTTTTTTTTAGTTTTATAATATCGTTGCGAATACAATAAAAGACATTTACAATTTGCGTTGCTCTTTCCGGAGTATAGTGCAATCGCCTTGCTCCAAGGAGACATCGGAACCTATTAATACTCCTATTCTTCTTTCGATAATGTTTCTTGTTCTGGAGTGTTTGGTGTTAAAATGCTTTGCCTACTGCTTTCTTCTGGAGCTCTAAAATGAGTTATAAGAAAAGGTACCAAGCATCTCCTGCAAAAATGTATTTTTATTTTAACTGTTATGAGTCACAATAACATACCCAAAAGCCAAGTATTTCTTTCTCCTCCGTCATAATATCTTTTCAAAAAACCTCAAAACCCGCTAGCATTCCAAGCTAGTGAATCATGGCTAGCTCCAGCGTGTCTGGCATCCGCGTATCTTATACGCATTCTATTATCACAAACCTTAAATGTATATATGTATATGTATGTATTATATAAATATTTATATTAAGCTATCTATTTATCCGATTAAAATGGAAAATAATAGAGTTCGTAAAATTTGGCAATTTGGCAAAGATGACATGCACATCCCTATTATGGTTGTCAATTATCAATTGATATTAGATATATGTATATTGAAATTTGGTACTTTTAAACTCAATTTTATTTAATAAACTATTAACTATCTGACAATATTAGTCAATTTTCTTTCTGCTCACAACGGTAAGCAAATTGATAATTGACAACCATAATAGGGGTGGCAAGCTGGAGACCTTTAGTCGATTTTTTTGCTTACCAGCATAACGTTAATACTAAAAAATCCTTTCCTGTTGTAATATCTATGCTGATCTGCTTTCTTAGGCGCGAAAATTTTAATATGGGTTCCATCGACGCACCCAATAACACCTGGAATTCGAGCTCGTTGAAAGAAATGCATTTTAGTTTAACTTTTTTCTTTTTCGGAAAGATCCATCGTGTTCCATATCGGCAAAGTTTTTCCTCAAGAATGTTAAGCATTCCCCAAGAATTTTGCTGAAAGTAGGCTGGGCTAGTCCCAAATTGAAGTCGTTCCCAACCCCTTTTTGGTAGCTCCCTTCGGTAAGAAATCTTAGGGTAGCAGCAAGTTTTAGAACTATTGGAATTGTCACAGAACGATGCTGAGGAAAACTGTTTTCCATCAAAGTTAACACATACTTCAAGGCCTCTTTGTCCAGGCGAAAGAACATTTTGAATCTGTTAATAAATGCGATAAAATAAAGAGTCAGAACCATTGGTAGAATCACCAATTAAAAAAAACAGATTAGATTTTGTTTGCATTTAATTACATACTTTGTGTCAGGCAAATCAAAATGATTAGCTTTAGATCGAATGTACCTCCTCTGTAGTATCAAATTTTTCTTTTTTTTTTTCTTCTTCGTCATCACTGCTGCTCCAAGAAAAATAACTTGCTACACTATACATTTTTCGTTTTTTTCTTATGTTTAAAACAAAAACCAAATTTACACAAATAGATATAATTTTCAAAAACCAAACTATTCAATTTGTAAACAATTTGAAATGTCAAATGTTAGGTGTTTTCGAATGAATTGTGGAATATAAGAGCGAGAGAAGCACTGGTGTTTTAGTTACGGAGTACCAAAAAAAACAAACCACACGACTCCTAAAACGACAGCTGGCGTTTTACAAAAACGCCTATCGGAATAAGGGTGATTACAACAATCTAGTAATATACTTTAAGATTACTTTTAGCTCCTTTAAGGTAGTCTAGTTGAATTCTTGGAGTATATTAGAAGAGGAAAAATGTTACTTGGGTGAGATCGAGTCTTCTAATTATTTTCTTATTTTCGCTTCGAAGCGTCTAAACAATTCAAGTAAATCAGTGTCTCACAAGTACGCAACGCAATTGTTACATTATTAACAGCTCCAACCCACTTCACCTCTGACTAGGGTTCCCAACATTTTTGCGACTGATTATAGTATTATTCAAATAAGCTAGAAAAAAATATAGTACAATCCAAAAAATTATAGTATTTTATGAAAAGTGAAAAAAAGCCAAAACTATTTTTGCTGCATATTATTTTTTATAAAATCTATATTTTTTGAACTCCTTGCATCATTTAACAATTTTTTGTTAGCAATCAAAGTTTCGTAAGCCTCATCACATTCAATTTTCAAATTAATAGAAACCAAAAGCTCAGTTTTGATTAATGAGAGACTCGCTCTATTTCTTTCCTCTCGCCATTTTGAGTTTATGATGGAAAAAATCCTTTCCGTGAACGCCGAAGTGGCAGGAATAGAGAGTAGGAATGAAATTAGCTTAAAAATATTTGGTAGATTGTTTTCGGTATTTTGGAAAATATGCAGCCATTTTTGATCGGAAGTTCTGTCCGTAAAATCTCTTGAATTTCTTACTCTTCCAAAGATTTCATTGAGTATTGTTATTTCACAATTAAGTTCGTCAATCTTGATTTTCATTCTTTCTTGTAAGTTAAGAACTTGTAATGCGATCTCAAAGTCATCAAAGGAGAGCAATTTTTTTTTTGGTATGGCTAGCGAAGTTCAAAAAGATTTGAACTTTAATGTTTCCATAAATTTCATTCATACACAAAATATTTTTGATACATATATCTAGGACATTCTTTATCTAAACTAGTAAAATAGTCAATCAAAGGCTTCCAATTCAAAAGTATATTGTCCACGCAAGGCAGCAATTAGAGCCAGCTAGTGTCAACATGACGTTTTAACTCATGCCATTCACCTTCAACAGCCGCAACAAATTTTTTCTGTTCTTCTCTTCGAACTGCGGGTGAAGAGAAATGGCTGTAAGTTTTTAGAATTACATTTTCAATATCAATTTTTAAAAAATTCATTGCATGTTTAACGGTGTTGTGAACTATGTGTTCGTGACAATTGCCTTTCACCAAATTAGAAACTAGGTGCTCTTTTTTATACAGAGAATGGAGAAGGCGTTCAAATTGCAATTGTCGGTTATATTGTGCTGTGGTAATGACTTATTAATAGCGTCAAACATCCCATTTTCTGATTCATCACAATTTTCGTAAAAGTCTAATAACTTGTTTTGAATGCCATTCTCAATGTCAAATAATTGAATAACTAAGGGAAATATGCAGTTTGATATTGTTTCTATTGCTTGCATCAGTTTGCAGGCAAAAATATAAGCCGGGTGCATTTAAAGAACTTATTAAAGTTTGTAGGGCATATGGTCCTAGGACATCTTTGACTAGAGCTTCCATTTTAGTTCGTCTTAATTTTTGGCTTAAAGCAATCCATGCTTTTATATGAAAGATTGTGCTTCACAGTATGGAAGGTTAAAGCAAGTTCACTGGCTGTTATCTTGTTATCACAAGTATTCACTTGGGAAACAGAAGAATGGTCCGATGAACTAATGTAGAAGTTTTCTTCTTAAGCTCAATTTGTTGCTTTGTCTCAGCATGTTGTTTGATCTGCAACAATTTATTAACATTTATAAGACTCCACAACTCATACATACTTTGATTCAATTCAGTCGACAAATGTTTTCAATAAAAAACATTACAAATAAAAGGCAGATGATGGACCTAGCTAAACATTAAATAACTCACCTGGCCAATTCAACTTTTTCCGACAGAAATTATTATGTAGCATGGTATGTACTTTGCATTAAATATATTTTGGGGATCTTTCGTTAGCCAATCATACTTTTTTTCCCATTCTAGTTTATATTTCTGGAGTCTTTTTGTATTTTCAGCTTTTTAGTGGGTGTTTGCAGCGCAATCGTACAATTTGAACTCGACCCACTTTCGTTGTCGTTTTCCATTTTTACTAACACCAATTAAGGAAAACGTTAACAATTTTGTGAACAAAATACCCGAGTAAGCAAAAGACAGTAAACAAAGTTTAAATACACACAAGAACACCGACAGTAGTAGGTTGTAACTGACATCGCGGTTAATTTTGACATTGACATTAAGACTTAGGCGTATTCAGATTCTTGCATAATTAAATCAGACATAATGAGAGATTGTTCGCTTTTCATTCAATCCATTGAAATATAGTATTTTAGCGTACTATATATTTCTTTAACAGTATATAGTACGCAGTGCCGGATTAGCCACGAAGCAAGAGTAGTTAATGCTACGGGCCCCGCGCACCAACCTTTTTTGACCATAAAAAAGTATTATTTACATATTAGATTTAGTCACAATTACTAAGAAGAAAATATTTGGATCAAAATGATCAACTAAAATTTTATTTTTCTATCTGCTGGTCTTACCAAAAATCATGTTTCGCACCGCACCAAACGCAAATTGGACAACGGTATGAAATTCAGGTATTTATTGTCACCATTGATAACGTACTCACTGCTTTACACCCCGACTCCACAGGAGATAAATTCTCTCAGGATGCTCATCATGATATGAAATCTCCAATGGAGACGCGATATTTCCTCTTATGATGGGATGTCAGCGATCTATATCAGCGGTTTTGTCTTGATATAGATGTCTGATATGAAATTTGACAGATGGTTTTTTTTCGTACTTTTGTCTCATTATTTCGTGTCTTCTCATTTGGTTGGTTCTTGTGAAGTACTCCGTCGGCAAATATTTTTTTTTTATTTTGTAAGTAAATACATTAATGTGTCATGTTATTCATTTTTTCGTGCGTTAAGTTATGTTTGGTGTTATTTATTTATACTTTAGGTAGATGCGCATTCTTTTCTTTGCAAATATATATAATTTTTGTCAGTTTTACGTTTTGCTAATTTCTGTTGTCCGCACAAAACACATTCCGTGCAGTAGGGATGTAAATGAAAAATCATGACATAATTTGCCCAGCGAAGCAATAAGAAAATGTAGAGATAGAGATATCAGACATTGAGTTGGAGAGACAGATATCTTGTGGAGTCGGGGTGTTAGGTAAACGGGCGTTTCGTCCGGGTGATCGCACATGGACTCATCAGTTGGCTGTGAGGACCTAGTCAATACGCAATTTTTATTGAATTCAGTTCATCTTACATTGATTTTTTGACAAAAATCCGATGTGAACTATATTCAACCAAGATTAAAATTGTAATCATTAACGTTGAAATATTTTGCCCGTGGCCGAGCATTGATTCTATATGAAGGTTTTTATAATACAAATTCTATATACTACTGAAATAAATCAGCCTAGTAGAAGACTTAGCACTATTAATGGATTTGTTGAATTTGTTGAAAATAGCAAAATATTTCAACGTTAATGATTACAATTTTAATCTTGGTTGGATATAGTTCACATTGGATTTTTGTCAAAAAATCAATGTAAGATGAACTGAATTCAATACAAAATTGCGTATTGACAAGGTCCTCATAGCCAACTGATGAGTCCATGTGCGATGACCCGGACGAAACGCCAATTTTTGTGGACTAAAAGCTATAAAAGCTATTTTGAATCAATAATTCAACAAGTCCATTAATAGTGCTAAGTCTTCTACTTGGCTGATTTATTTCAGTAGTATATAAAATTTGTATTATAAAAACCTTCATATAAAATCTCTTCCACCAGAAGAAATTAAAGATCTGCAACCATAGTAAGTGCTTACGCAGATGATTTGGAGGACGGTCTGGGCAACGAATTAGTGCAATTCGCTTCAATGCTAAATTCTGATGTGGCTGGTATTATTGACAGCAGGAATCATGAGGCTCTGGAAATGCAGGTTTACAAGCTGATAAATAATTCTTTACAATCTTGTTTCCCGAACGTTGAAATTGCTTTGCGCATTTATTTGTCTCTCATGATCACCAACTGCAGTGGTGAACGATCTTTCTCAACATTAAAACGTGTTAAAAATGAATTGAGGAACACGATGAGCCAACAACGTCTTAATCTCCTCACTTTAATGAATATTGAACATGATTTACTCCGAGAAGTCAATATCAACAGCATTATTTATAAATTTTCCCAAATTAAAACAAGAAAAGTTTGTTTGTAACAGTTTTGTTTTATTTAATACTATAAACTTGATAAGTGCCTAACCTAAAACAGTATAAGGGCCCCTTGATAGAATTTGCTACAGGCCCCGCGCTGGCTTAGTCCGGCACTGATAGTACACAAAGGCAAAATATAGCACAATACTATATATTATAGTACGGTTGGGAACCCTACCTCTGACCCTGACATATACACTATAAATGTATTATCCCCGTTAGGTACATCCGACCATTGTGTCATATCTGCATATTCTCATGTCAACAAAATCCAGTTAGAGAAATAATTTCTAAGATAACCATTTGGCCATACGAGAAAGCCAACTGGGAGGGTCTCAACGATTTTTTCAGTAACTTTAACTGGTCATTATGCTTCCTCGATAGTGACTTAGACTCCAATCTATTCGGTATGAGTAATTTTATCCCGAATAGGGAAAAAGCTATCAAACCGAAAGAGAATTCATGGTTTCATTCGAGCTGAAAAGATGTTATAAAGCCAATCATACTGAGAAAAACCTTTAAACAAGCTAGAAAAACCTGTAATGATCATATTCGATAGACCAAATTTTTGCATGACCAAAAATTACTGCAATGTCGAAAAGGTTGTAAAAATGTTTGGTCATTTTTGTAAAAAACGTACGAAATACTACATCGTCTTCGGTTCCTACACCCGTTTTCAATGATTGTCAGCTCACAAAAAAAGCGAATTCGGTTGCAGCAGAGTTTGCTGTTAATTCGAAGCTGTCAAATGAATTCTCCTGCAATTGAGAGCGTTAATGGTTTTATGGGAACATTCTTCTTTCGGACTCGTACAGTAGCAAAAGAATAGAAAGATCTCGATATATACAACTCTGCTGGTCCAGATGGTATCCCCCCAATTGTTCTGAAGAGGTGTTCTTCTACTATTGCGTAAGCTTTGATCTCCTTCCGAGAGGATGTAAAACAGCATTTGTCCAGCCTGTTCCTAAAAAAGGCTTAAGAAATATCTTGAAGAACGAAAGCTTCTTAAAGATCGGCAGTTTGGATTTCATAGCAATAGGTCCACTGGTGATCTTGATATTTCAAAATCATTTCATAGAGTTTGGCATCAACCTCTTTTATCGAATCTCAAAAACTCAATGCTGTCGTTAAGGCGCAACCCATTTTCAAAGTAGCTATCCATGAGCGGCACTTGCTTTGAGAACACTGAACAGCTCTCAGTTCTCGGTATGTGCATCACAGACCACTTTGTGTGGAATGATCACATGTTCGACGTCGCCAAAAACGTTTCTAAGTGTTTAGGTTTCTTTCGACGTTGCAAAATCTGATCTATAAGCCTTATATTCGTCTAAAGCTCGAGTACAATTCCCATATTTGGGCAGGTGCTCCAATAACACACTTAATTCTCTTGGATATAATCCAAAAAAAAAAAACTTTAAAAGTGATAGGTGGTAGAAGTATGTATAACAGAAACATTTGAATCTCTAGCACCGTCGCAATGTTTCTTGTCTTTCATTATTTTACCGTTATTTTTCTAAACAGTGCTCTAGTAAAATAGCCAGTTGCATTACTCTCCTTAAACAATTTAACCGCAATACTCGCGTTTCAGGGAATGCCCATCAGTTTACCCTCCAGCCAAACTTCGGACGCACGGTTAAATTCAAAGATTCTTTCTAGAGCCGCACTATACGAATGTGGAATGCTTTACCCGACGCTATACTTCCTTTCCATCATAATATTCAGATATTCCAAGCCAATGTCGGTACCTCCTTTTAAATCCTTTCCAACTTTCCTAAAACGCTCGCACTGTGCTCAAACATTTTAAGGGTAATCATAATCCCTTTAGTGGGTGAAATATATAAAAATAAAAATTTCCAGATAATTTGTTCGGACAAAATCATTAATTATTTTTCAGTTAAACTCATTGTTCTTTTTAGATTTTTGACAAATACAGAAAAAAGTTTCTCTTGTGTCTCTCTTTGTTTTCGAAGTAGCTTCACTCGTTCACCATTAACACTTCTTTTCGATGGGCTATTCCCTTATCCTTGTGAGGATCTCGTATTTGTCGGCATTTTCGACGCCGATTCCACTTCGACATGTCATTGCAACACTTATGGACCTAAAGTTCCACAGCCTGTTAAAAACCGAGCAACCCATCCACATGCTGTTCTAACGGAGACAAAGAAAGCTGCCCACAAGGTCCTCTTGTTTTTCTTGTGGGTCAGTATTTTTATTTTTTATTTTTATTTGTAGTCAAGCCAAACCTTTGAAGATAATTTTTAATAATCACCCTTATTCCGATAGTCGTTTTAATAAAACGTCTTTAAAACGAGAAGGCTCCAGAGACCACATTTTGGTGTTTGAATAATACGAAAAGGGCAGCGTTCTCTATGTTCTTCACTTTTCTAAGCATTATAACGATAGTCGTTTCAATAAAATTCCAATTTTCGTTTCTAGAGCCTTGTCGTTTTACTGGCGTTTTAGTAAAACGACTATCGGAATAAGGGTGAATGGTGCTTATTTTGACATTCTCTTTCGTTCGAAAGTGAGTCGAATTCGTTGAAACTTACAGCCCTATTATGGCTATCAACTATCATCAAGATACTTGATACATATCAACAAATTGAATGAGTTAGTATTATGACTATCAACTATCAACATTTTTTATCGACTGTGAATTTCATTAGATTTTATCATTATTGTGAGTGATTTTTTGATAGACATGGTATTACGGATATCAATAAAATGGATACACATCAATTTTCTTATCAACCACGAATTCTTGATTGAAACGTAAACATACAAATTTATTCGGGATTTTTAAAAGCGAAAAAAGTTAAAAAGAATAGTAACTTCGATAGAATTGTTTTTTTTTTTGGGAGTTATGATGAATTTTTTATAAGAACAATTTACATTTTTGCACAAAGAATTTTCCTTTTCGTGGCCTACAAAAAATAAATTAATATTTCAAACGTGAAACGTCAAACAAATTTAACAAAACTCATTCACAATTAACTTTTTATAAGTAGATATTCACAATCGATCTAAAATTTCCAGTTGATACCCATAATACCAAATTATCAACTAATTGATAGAAATTATCGACTATCAAATTGATACTCATAATAGGGCTGTTAATTTTGAGACTCGGCGATTAGAATGTTAATCGAACAAATCGAAAGTTCACCCAATCCATAGAAAGTTCATTCATTTGCGAAAGCTAATTCAATTTTGACATTCGAAAGAATAGAATTAAATGTCATTTTTGTCTCGTTTGAATTTTTCTGTCGAGTAAGCAACAAAACATGTAAGTTTTTTATTATTTCATGGAAAATAAATTACTTTTATTAATTTTTTTGTTGTTTTATGTGTAAAGGTCGCATTCCAACTGGACAAACCGCGAACAAAAGGAAAAGTTTATCAAAATAGTGGAAGAAAACCCGGAGGTAGCAAAGGGTTTTTTTACCACCCGCGTTGATACGGAAAGCATCCACTATCCTTCTCCTCTGCACTTCTTCAACACCATCTTCATTTATAAAGAACACAAATACGATATTTTTATTTTTTATTTATTATTTTATGTTTTTATCAAAGAAATTTAAATTATTAAACAATAAACAAAACAATTACAACTAAACAAAGATTTCACTTTTTGGTTTTGACTTTTGACATTTCACAAACACTTCTCTTTTGTTTTTGATATTTTAGTGTGACCAAGTGTATACGAAAAAAAATAAAAATTTAGAACGCGTCATGAACAACTTATTTTTTTTAAGAATACATAGTTTCAAAACAGCTGAATTGACACAAAAAATGTAATGAATATGTAGTTCTTTATGGTTAAACTTTACTTTTTAATGAAAAAGTGTATTATTTATTTTGTTTCTTGATTCTTTATCCAACATCTATAAAATGTTTAGAAACAAAAAAAATGTAAAACGGTCATACTAATTCAAATAGAAATATAGTAAATGTCAAACAGCTGATAATGAAAATGAATCTTTTTTGAAGTTCATTTTATGCTATCTTTCGCAAATGAATGTTATTCGTTCGAATCTCAAAATTAAAAAAGTTCATTCGAAGGAATAGAATCATTCTAACGAATAGACTATTCATGAGAATGTCAAAATAAGCATGAATGCATTTCTAGAATTATTTTTGCTTACATTAATTCTGCCACTATTTTCCCTCGCGGTCGGTGAGGTGGTACCTAAGGAGTAAGGTCAATAGCAAACTGATCCCAATATTTTGTTTGGTTTTTTTTTGAAGATCTAAACTATTCCACACTTTTGGCCATGTCGGGGTTTTCTTCCATTAGCTTAACAATCTGTACAACAATGTACTGTTGTTCGTTGTTTTTATGATTTTTATTGTTTTAACATTAGTAAATTATTTCTTTGAATAATTTCGTTTATTTTCGAAGATCTAAACTATTCCACACTTTTGGCCATGTCGGGGTTTTCTTCCATTAGCTTAACAATCTGTACAACAATGTACTGTTGTTCGTTGTTTTTATGATTTTTATTGTTTTAACATTAGTAAATTATTTCTTTGAATAATTTCGTTTATTTTCACTAATTTCACGTGTAAACAATTTCAAATCTCAAACACAAGAACTTCGATTTTATTCAAAGTTAAATCAAGAATTACACTTCTTGTGTATCTATTTTTAATAGATAAGGGCGAACGTTCGCTTATTGTAATAGAGCGAGATTTCAATTCGCCAAATTTTTAATATTTAAAGCGAACGTCCAGTAGGCGACTCGCAAGTCACAATAATCAATTTGCGCAGGAAAAATTATAAACAAACAAATTAAGCTATTACAATTAATTTTTATTAATATTTAAACAATTTAGTTATGGTTTTGTTAGAATTGTACATGTATTCTTAATTCTGAAATGCTTTTTAGTTATAAATATTGAATAAAAGTACCTAAAATAATTTTAAATTTTAAAATATTTTAATATTTATTTTTGTAAATACTGAATGAAACTATGGTAATAAATAAAAACAAAATGATAAAATTACATAATAACAAAAACAAAATTGTTTTGTAAGCAACATGTATTGAGAGAATATCAAAATGAGTCATTATAGTAGTGTTTAGTTAAGTTTCAATTATGTTGTACAATCCGATATTGGTCAAAATACAATTCCACATTCTTCGGATCTAATTTATAAATTGAAATTTTGGGATGTCTGAAGATAATATTAATACAAATCTTTATTCCGTTTCTTATGACACAAAGTCATTATTGTTTATGTAATGTACTTTTTTTTATTTGTAAAACAAATCAAATTTTCAATAATTTATCAAAGGATTTAAATTGGATTCTTAGAAAGATATTCCTATTTTAGTCTGTGGAGTTCGTCGAAAATACTCGTATTACACGAGTATTGAATTGAATATATTTAAATTTCAATAAATAAATAATAATTGTCGAGTGTGAAATCGGTAATGCGAAGAAAACAGAATTGAGTTTTTTAAAAATATACATTTATATGAACAAGACAATACCTTCTTATATATCGTTAAGCACATCTTACGGATCAATAAATACAAAATATCTTATATGTATGTATATTTCTTATGAAATTTTCTTAGTAATTACTAGATTTGATACCTCATATGGGTGTATATATAAATATAGATCTAAGCTATGTAAACAGTCAGTGGTCTGAAAAAAAGCGTTTACTCACCGCACAACTCATATTTTTTTTGCAAAATTTTAAATAATTTAAAAATCAGTTAACCATACAATTTAATAATGCACATACTTATGTATATATTGTTATAACTTTACTATGTATAACATATAATGGGATACGGTTTAGATGGTATAATTTATTTAAGTGCTCAAAACAAAATGAATGATGATGTCAAAACTTTTTGAAAATGTTTGTACATAAAATGATTTTTTTTAATATTTCATTTCATTTAAAAGGAGGTGCAAAAATAACACTTGTTCAAAAATATAATTCAATACATAAATATGTATTTATATCTATTGTTTTTCATACGACCGGAGAAGGTGATATCGGTGTTAGTCTAATTGGTGATCCAAGGTGAATATCATTGCTTCTTCGAGGTAATCGAAAAAGCTCGCACACTGTTATAGCAACTTGAACGACTCCTTTGCCCTCGAGAATATCTGCAGCACAACAAATGAGATTCTAAAATGAGAAAAGTTCAAAATAAAGTTTCGAAAAAAAAAACGTTTAATACTCGAATTATTGAAAATGTAATTTACATTTTGAACGGAATTTATATTCTTGTCAAAATTAATTCATTTTGATAATATAACGCCTTATTTAAGGATATACGGTAAAACCGCTTAAGAGAACCGGCAAAATGTCACAGTCTTTCTTTCACTTAAGCGGGTTTTTCACTTAAACGAACCCCGCTTAAGTGAAAAATAATTTCACTTAAGCGGAGTTCGGATAAGTGAAAAAAAATTTCACTTAAGCAGATTTAAAAATTCCATTAAGCGGAGATTTAATGCTAGAAACAATATTGTTTTTATCTTTTGGACTTGCCTTGAAAGAAGTTAAATAAAACAACGATTAAATAACACAAAAATAATTTATTGACAAACGAATACCTACTAGCAAATTTTTGATCTATTCGAGTCAATTTTTTTTTCACTTAAATTTTTTTTAATGAAAAATATTAAAAATTTTCTGAAAATATGTTTCAGTTATCCGGATTTTTCGCTTAAGCTAGTTTCACTTAAGCGGAGTGTTTTAAAGGAAATAGGTCGGAAAATACTTGGGGATGAAAAAAGTGTTTCAGGTAAGCGGGTTTTTCTCTTAAGCGGGTTTTACTGTATTACAATAATAACTATGTTATAAAGCCAAAATGGCCTTGCTTTTCAGCTAAAACGAGGATCAATTCGAAGGACACAATTTTTGAATGAACAGGTTCTATTAAATGGATCGGTTCCTAAATGCAAGGCTGAGATCAATAGTAAGTTTATTTAATAATTTCACCCTTTTTCGGCAAGAAGTTGAACGCGTCCTAGAAACTTGCAGTTATCGCCTTACCCAGAACCCTGCAGATTTGCCATCAACCACAAATATATCATCGTTTCCAGTGTTTGCTGAAGCAATTAATGAAATTATTGGGGTGAATGATAATCTGGCACAGAGTTAAGTTATACTGCAGGGCTAGAAATGCCAGCGAGGTAGAATCATGAAAATTTTTTGTCCGAAGATGTACATAAGGCCCAAAATAAAAAAAAACATCGATGAAATAAAGAGTCAGAACGAAATGTTAGAATAAGTGCATATACTTTATTTTATATATAGGTAATTACACATTTTGTGTCAGGCAAATCAAAAATATTTTCTTAAGATCGAATCCACCTCTTCTGCAGTATCAAATCTTTCTTGTTTTTCTTCCTCCTCGTCCCTGCTTATCTACGAAAAAAAACTTGCTACACTATACCTTTTTTTAAGTTTAAAACAAATTTACACAAGTATAATTTTCAAAAACGAAATTATTCGATTTGTTAACAATTTTTACTTGTCAAGTGTCAGCTGTTTTGATGAATCGTAATACTACGTTTTCACCAAGAACTAATGCTGGATTTACCATAAATCTTCTTTAGATCTGGAAGATTTACCATACAAATTTATATCATAAATCTAGTAGATTAGAGATTAATCTTGTTAAATCTTCATTAGATCAATTGTTCTTTAGTTCGAACTAACGTACTTTTATTCATATCGTGCTAAATTATCTCGATGATTTTCCATCGTTTGGCACAAATGAAACTTTCGTTCCCTCGCTTCCACTTCATAAGAAAAATTGAAACAGCATTAGAATTTTGATAGGTGCTATCAAAGTTAATCTCCTTTTTAATCTTTTAGTGCGGTGGAAACATCATATAAATCTCTTGCTATAAATCTCGAATTATCTTTTGGTGAAAACGTAGTATAAAAGCGATAGAAACAAAAAAAAAAAAAAACAAAACACTCCTAAAAAAGAATGATATGTATTAATTAGCTAAGGAAAGTATACACGTTTTGAAAGATTTTCCAATATTGGCACATTTTTCGCAAACAAATTTAACCAATTTTGTATGAAACGTGTAAACATCCAATTTTAGCTCCAATTTTTTAAAATGCTTGCAATCGTGTCAACAATTTGTGAGCGCACAATTTTTCTAGTTGACAGATATTTAGACGATTGACAGGCTAATTATGGATATTAGATGATGTTCGTGTGAAGATCATCTTCAAATTTTTAATTGGCACATGAGTTTTGTTTGTCGTCGAGGAGAAACCGCTTAGATTTTTGTTTAAAAAAAAAAAATAATTTAAAAAATATTTCCTTAATAAAAAATGAATACCCGCTAAAGTAGCAAAGAAAAAGTCAAACAAAAAGAAGGTCAAAAAGGAATGGACGCAGAAGCAGACTTTGATCGAGACGAGACGATATTTGTGGGATGCAGGTTGTGTGGAGTATAAACTCCCTGGACATAGTTTGGCAAGACGTTGGCAATGCTATTGAGATGGCCGTCAGTGAGTGTAAAGTGAAATGGTTAAACCTCTACACAACCTTCAACTTCAACCTGGAAAAGATGCGGAAAAAAATTAGGCTAGGGGGCCAGCGACAACGTTGTTATTTCTAGAAACCAACAAAGTTAAGAGCTTTGTTGGTTTCTACTTCATCTTAAGAATTGGTAAATTTATTGATTTGCCATTTTGTTCGTTCAGCCGTATATCGATACCTTCCCGTTAGGCTTCGGCCACACACTGAGCGACGAGCGGCTTAGCGATTGAGTGACGTCCAGTGTTGTCACTTTCATTTCAAAACCCGAGGTAGATTGAGATGAAAAACAGTGGTAGATTTAGATTTTGTGTGGTAGATTTGTAATTTCCCAAATAATAAAAATTCAAAAGCACTTAAAGTCATTTATAAAGGCAAAGTTTTATATATTGATTTAAGTACCTAAATATATTTGTTGTTATATTTTCTTCTATATGCATACGTTATATATGTATGTATATCTTTAAACTTACCATCAACAAATTAAAATTTTAAATAAAAGCGGATCAATTCTGCTTAAGGAATACAAATATCAGATTTATTTGTCATTTCTTTAGCAAAAATAAGACTGTTCATAGTTTTGACGTCAAGTTTGTTTTTTATTTTTTATTTCATTCATTTCTGAAAAGGCTCTTTCTACTGCAGCACTGCTATGTGGTAAAGCAGCTAAATTGAACATATATTTACTAAAATTCGAAAACATGGACTCTTCACATACATTCATCTCTTTGTTTAAATCAATCCATCCTTTTTAATGTCAAAGAGCAAGAGTGGAGATCGCACTCATTATTGATAACTTACTGCAGAATATCGTTAAAAGGGAATACTCTTTTTAAAGGTAATAGTTTGCTGCCGACCTTTTTGAAATTTTCTTGGACTTAAAAATTAAAGCAGCTGGAGATATACTCTTTAAAAATCGAACCTTTTTATTAGCTGATCACAAAGCTTAATGTAATACGCAAGAAGATTTTCTTTATTTTTATAAATTTCAGTTTCCTGGTTATATTTTTGAATGTGTTCAATTCAATCAGTAACTGCCTGCCTGCTCTAACTTCATCTAGCCAAATATACATAAATCAACCTATAAATGAAAACTCGTGCCAATCGGGAGATTTTTCTTAAATTTTCCTGCCCAAAAGTGAACAAAGTTTTAGAATTTGATCCTATCTCAGAATGAGCCAAATGACACTTAATAAAAAGCTGCGACAGACTCATTAATATCCCATTGAAAGAACATTAAATAAAAACAAATCCTTAACTTTGGTACATTGAAGAAAACAAGAGATTCTAGCTGGCAACAGTCTGCGGATCAGTGTTCGCTGTAGACGAAGCCAGACGAAGATTGGGCTTATCGCTAGTTTTGAGATTAATTGTGAAGTTACAAGGAAGGCCACTATGTTTGCATGTGTTTTTTAATTAAATGGTTTCATGTCATACAAATAACGCTGCAATTGTGTTTTCGGGAGCTGCTGTTGTACGGATGCAGTTTGAAAAGTTCTCGGCCTGACCAATAAAACGCAATAAATTTTAAAACTTTTTTTAAATTTTTTTCTACATATTCTCCTCTTATATCAATGCACATATTCCATCTGTGTTCCAGTGCTTCTATATCCTTTTTATAGGCCGATTCCTCCAACTCTTCGAAAAACTGCTCCGTCTCAGCAATCACCTCCTTGTTGGTGAAGAATTTGCGTCCAGCCAAATGTTTTTTTAAGTTAGGAAAGAGGTTATAGTCTGATGGTGCCAAATCAGGTGAATAAGGGGGGTGGTTCAGTACACCAAATCGAAGTTCATGGAGTTTAGCCATGACAACAACCAACTTGTGTACAGGAGCATTATCCTGATGAAAAACAGATCTTCTTTTTGGCTAATCCTGGTCTTTTTTCGGCAACTTTTTCAGCCAATTTGTCCAACAGGTTTGCATAGTATTGACCAGTGATACTTTGGCCCTTGGGAAGGTAATCAATAAAAATAATTCCCTTGTAATCCCAAAAGACTGACGCCATCACTTTCCCAGCTGAAGCACACGACTTGGCTTTCTTCGTTGGAGGAGAACCGCTATGTTTCCATTGTTTTGATTGTTCTTTTGTCTCAGGAATATAGTGATGAATCCATGTTTCGTCGGTGATAATGAATCTTCTCAAGAAATCGCTGGTATTCCTCCGAAATAACGCTAGATTCTCCCTAGAGATTTCAACTCAATTGAATTTTTGTTCTTCGCTCAGCAAACGCGGCACCCACCTTGCGGACAATTTTTTCAACCCCAATTCTTCGGTCAAAATGTGGTAAGCTCACTCAAAAATGATCCCCATGGTGCTTATTTTTTGCACTTTTAACCTTCGGTCGTCTAAAACCATTTTATGAACTTTATCGACGTTTTCTGAAGAGGTGGATGTTGTTGGCCTTCCGCTTCTGCGATCATCTTCGACGCTCTGTCTGCCATGTTTAAATAAGGCTGCCCACCTTTTGACCATGGAATACGAAGGTGCAGATTCCCCCAATGTCTCATCGAAGTCATTTTTAATTTGATTTGGTGTCATATTTTTTTTGACCAAATATTTAATGACGGCTCATATTTCTTTTTTTTCCATTTTCGTTGTTAGCAATAGGTTCGTTCAAACAAAAAATTGCACTGATATAAGTACGCGACCAATTTTAATGAAACTTCAAATACAATTATTATATATGTAATGCTATCTAAGGAATTAAAATTTATTTATTAACACAACGCCTTCTATGTTAGGCCGAGAACTTTTCAAACAGCCCTCGTAGATTCTTACACGAAAAAATTCTATGAAAATGACTTCAACAACTCAGAGTTATAGAAATTGTATAAAATGTACAACAATGGGAGTTAGAAACCGAAATGTTTGACAGTTGTTCATCTTTCGATCCTAATTTAAATCGTCTATACCAGCCGTCGGCAACCTTTTTAAGTAGTCGGGCACAGTTTTGAAATCCAAAAGTTCAGCGGGCACGACCCAATGAAAAATCAATTTTTTAATATGGCAATAATATTAAATAAAATTAAATTTATTTCATTTATTATTTAAATTCAATGTGAAGTTTGACATTGCAAGTTATAAGCTAATTCATTATAATTTGGCACATAATTCGATATGGCAGTTCTTAGGCATTGGTCCAAATGAGCAGCTGCAAGGGTCGTTCGGTACTTCGATTTTATTAACTTCATATGTATTTGAAAACACACATTCCCAAAAATATGTGGATACGCAAAAAGAGCTCAATTTTAAAGCACAATTTCTTAACAATGGGTAATTACATTTGCTAACCAATTCCAAAATTTTTCATCGTGATAATATGACTTTAATTCGATGTCATTTGTCAAATTTATAATTTTAAATTCTAGGTCCCCTTTATTTGTAATATCGAAAGAGTTTGCAAATTTAATAGCAATATCGTCATCCAGTTGGGTAAAAGAGTTTATGAAGAATATAACGATTTTTTCTAAATTATTGAAATCTTCAAATCGGTTATTAAATTCTTCCAATAAAGAATCAAAATGTTTGGCAATTGATGAGTTGGGGCTTTTCCATCCCAAAAATTTTGAATTATTATTTTTAAATTTGGAAAATTGGAACAATTGTCCTTCTCCACATGTGTTTTCCAGAGTTTTAATTTCACCTTAAATGAATTTACAGCACTTATCGTTGAACCAATATGGTGATTTCTTCCTTGTAATATCAAATTTAATTCTTTTAATTTAAACGTTAAATCAGTTATTACTACGTTTTCACCAAGAGTAAATCCGGGATTTAAGTGGATTTACCATAAATCTCCTTTAAATCTCGTAGATTTACCATACAAATATAAATCACCTCAAATGAAGATTTAAAATAAATCTCCTTGAAATCTTCTCGCAATCAATCAGAAGATTTGCAAAACAAACAAACCTTATTTTCTAGAACTCACCTACATATGTACGAGTAAGCCCCACTTTCTTCATTGACAATCAACACAAAATAGAAATATCTGTCAAATTTGTTGTGTTTGGTTATTTACTAAAAGGCCAGACACTTTCTAGGACAAAACCTAAGTTTTTATACGAAAAAGAACTAATTATTTTAATTAACAAACAACTTACAGAAAATGGCAGAAACAAAAAAATCACGCAAAAGCTGGGGCCCGAAAGATGAAAAGCTTTTAATGGAAGTGTGCGCTAGTATAATGTTTCTCAAGCACTGCTGGCGTTTTTTTCTATAAATATGGATTCTTCTATCCAATGCACCAAATATCCCTTTCATAACTTTTTTCAGAATCAAAAGGTGTGATGACAATAGTTTCAAAGTTGTAATACTTATTTTTATAAAGTGTTTATTGAAAATACGCTATTTTATTGCTCAGAAATTGTTTTTCCTGTTTCTCATCAACTCACTTAACAAAATATAGATGTTCTCAGTAAAAATATAATTTAAAATGTCATAATGCGGGCATTTCAAGACTATCTCACGGGCACCTTGGTGCCCGCGGGCACTTCGTTGCCGACTCCTGGTCTCCTCCTGGTCTCCTCCTCCTCCTTTTTTCTCTTTCATTTTGTTTAGAGGTCGATAGTCACTCGAATGATTCCTGGTTAAGAAATCATCCAAATAATTCTGATTGGAAATGGAAAACAATTATCTAGACTTACGTTGATTTTTTTATTCAAAATTTCCTCATTTTTGATATTATTAACGAGCCTGCGCTTAAAATCAATTCACTTCAAGATTTAGCTATACCACAAAAATTAACCGTTCTTTATCGATAATAAAAACAATAGAAATAAGCTTCTAAAGCAAAATTTCTTGGAGCGTGTGTTAGCTATACCTTTTATAGGCAAACAAAATTGTAACATAAAATGTCTTGTAGAGTAAAATATACATACATACTCGTATGTACATAAAATGAAAATGAAACCATCTTCATGAGTAAAGAAGTCTGTCCAGAAGATGTAGTAGAAGGCTGACTCTTGTATTTAGAAAAATTAAGACAAACAAATTGTGTTGTAATAGTTATAGCAGATTTTTGTTTGTAATTTTTATTTTTAAGGGAATGTAAAAAATAGTGGTAGAATTTTGAACTACCGTGGTAGATGTGGTAGATTTTGTAAATCTTAAAAAGTTGTGGTAGATCTACCACAGTTGTGGTAAAGTGACAACACTGGTGACGTCGCTCTGTCACTTTAAACATTCACAAGTCGCTAAGGGTTTATGTGGTCACCTCCATACAATTTAATGTGTTTTAATTTTTTTGCGTCGCACAGCGACTTGTCGCTCAATCGCTCGTCGCTCAGTGCGAGGCCGAAGCCTAAGAATGTATTAAGCGACATTTTTAAAATTGTTCAGGAAACGAAAAAAACGTCTCATTTAGTTATTTTTTTGTGTATTTTATTGGACGAAACAGATTTGTTTCCCGTAAGACTGTATTAAGCGACATTTTTAAATTTGTTTCATCCAATAAAATACACAAAAAAATAACTAAATGAAACGTTTTCTGAACAATTTTAAAAATGTCGCTTAATACATTCTTACGGGAAGGTATCGATATGTTGTGTGGAATATTGCTGGCGTGGACGAACAAACTTTTTTAAAAGAAGTGGTCGGGCAAAACACAACTGCCATTCCTTCAAGGACAACTGTGATGAAGAAACAACAAAGAAGTTGAATAAAAATTGTATGGCAAGGCCAATTTATGAGAAAAAATATACGTGACCCGGTCTATGAAAAGGTGACTCAAAAACAAAATTTCGATAAATCAGCTGTTAAAGATAAACAATGCATTTCGTCAGTTTCTCGGTAGTTGTTCTCCTTACTTCCCATTGCCCATTGTCTCTCGTTGTTCAAGGGCACCAAGTGAGATGCATTGTTGCTTTTGCTCCAAATATTATGTTAGTTAATTCAATTCCATGTATTATCTTGTTTCTGGATTTTCAATAAAATTCTGTTTTTCTTTCATTTGTGCTCTTATTTCTCTACATTTTTAGTACACTTCTAAGCAAGTTAGGACTTTCTGGTTTTCACCATGTGAAAGAGCATCTCAAAAACTATCATAACCAAAAAAAAAAAGTGAAACATAATTTTTTGAGTCATAAGCCACCTTTTCATAGACCGGGTCACATATAGTTTTAAATAAAAATGAACTCATTTGACATGCAACTTTATTATTTACTTTTTATATTAATTAAAACAAATAATTTAAGAAAGTATAATGTAGATCTCAGCTGTTCATCTTTTTGTCTGAACATTTTTAAAAAAGAAACTTGCTATTTCGAAAAGGGAATATTTTTTATTACATCTATACTCGCACTCGACTTCAGCTTCTTCAACAAATTGTGATTTAAACTCTTTTTTAACATCCTTGTTTTAGAACGTCTCCTTTGCAATGGATTTAGAGTCTTTCCTTCACACTAAACATCTTGTCTCCAGTCACCTAAGACAAGATCATGGTTTTCATTTTATATATGTAATTGCGTAACATTTTTTGTTTCCTCTAAAATATGGTAAGGTAAGCTTTTTCTAGGTAATGCTTTGGGTGACGAACAGCGATTGAAAACACCAATCTGAGAGTCGTCCATTTTGGCAGACGTCTATATACAAAAATGTATACTACTCATCAGTGATGGTCATCAGTACCTACAGTGATGTTGGTGCCCTTATATCTAATTGTGAAAAATGCTGCCAACATTAGGTGCTGCGAACATCACAACATACTTTCCATCCACTACTCCAATTCAGTTTGGAAACTGGCATATATTATGGAATTTGCTGGAAACATCTTTTCACAATTTTTTCAGAAATACTTCACTACAAAATTGAAGTTTCAGATTCTCTGACATTTTTCAATTGCACAAATAGATACATATGTACGTGTAATGTAAGTAACTAAATTGTATTAACAAATTTTGAATTATGTATTCACGAATGGCATTTTGACTTTTTATCGCTCTGGGCCCTTTTTGGTGAAAAAATCTCAAACTGCTCTGGGAATTCAGGTAGAAATTATTTTCTATTTTTATTATCTATGTACATATATAAATAAAAATGAATCGCCAAATGTGTTGCTAAGCGTAAAACTCGAGAACGGCTCGACCAATTAGGTTAATTTTTTTAACGTCTTTTTTAAGGCACAAGGAAGGTTCTTATGGAGAAAAAACGTAAAAATTTCAAGGAAAATAATATAAACAACACTTTTAGTAGTACCTACGGCGTATTTTTTTTTCTATTCATGAAAGATCATCATCATCATCATCATCATCGGCTCGACAACCGGGTTCCGGTCCTGGCCTCTTTCAACAAGTCTCTCCACCTATCCCGGTCTCTAGCCGACGCCATCCAGTTGCGCACCCCAAGGCTTCGGGCGTCCTGGTCTACGCCATCTCTCCAGCGCAAGCATGGTCTACCACGCTGCCGTCTACCATAGAATGTACCACAAAGAACTTTCCGAGCAGGTTCCTCTTCGCTCATGCGAGCTAGGTGCCCTGCCCACCGGAGTCTACCGAGCTTAATTTTTGTCACGATATCTGCTTCTAGGTAGATTGCGTACAATTCATGATTGTACCGTCTCCGGAATCGTCCTTCCTCACATATGGGGCCAACAATTCTCCTTAAGACTTTTCTCTCGAACGCAGCTAAGAGGTCGGAGTGCCTTTTGCTAAGCACCCAAGTCTCGGATCCATATGTGAGTACTGGCAGGACCATGGTCCTGTACAGCAGCAGTTTTGAAGTTATGGTGAGATTTCTGGATTTGAAAAGCTTTGACAGACTATAGTAGGCTCTGTTGGATTTGAGAAGCCGCCCGCGTATTTCATGAAAGATACCCCACTGTAATTCATTTCGCCGTATATTTAGAAAATGATCAAAGAGTATATTTTACAACACAGAATGTATAACAACGAGCTATTCAACCACCGCCTACAACCTTGAGCAGTTTTTTTGATATCTGTCAAAATGATGATTTCGTCCGAACATTGCTTTACTCAGAAATGCCGAAATATTATACTTGGAATCAATCCTCAAAACAATTTCAACGACGGAAACCAGGAAAACCAGTTCCAGACTACCCCAATGTAGGTACCTATATTTTTAGATTAGATTTTATTGATTAAATTCTGACATTTCTAACAATGCTTTGCTTATAAATACTAAATAACTATAGGGCATGGCAGAAATGCCGTCAGCCCGAGTGGTTGCTGCTTTATAATGTTAAAGTTTTCACATTTAAAGTTTAATTAGTCTTTATTAAAGTTGTTTATTATTGTTCTTAAAATAAAAGGATTTTTAGTTTAGTTAAAACGAAATTAATATAATACCTTAAATACAATTTTTTTATACATTTTGAAAAAGGACTATAAACAATTTTTGTGACTTTTAGTTTAGTCAAAACAAAGAAACTAGAAACACTCATTAATAATTTTATTTCTATAACATGACGCTTCAGCATAATATTCTGTGAGCCGAATACAACTTTGACCATTAAGCAAGTTGCACACATCTACTTTCCCTATGGTGTTTCTATCAAAATATGCCCTTCTTAATTCCTTTAAGATTGGACATGTTCCAAGGAAGTGACCAATATCTTCTCGCTCGCGTAAATTACATAAACTGCAAATGTGGCTTAAATCTGGTCTGTGTGGCATATAGTTTAGATGTAAAAGCTCCCCTCTTATCTTAAATATGATACCTATTACACTGCACGACAAGCTTGAATGAAAATAATTCGATTCGTTTAGATTGTAGTTCAATTTGGAGTAAAACAATCGTTCTATTGAGGCTCTAGCAGTTCTATAAATGAGTACCTCTCATTTTCATCTATGGTTTGAATAGTTTCATAAAGCATATTTTTTATCTGTCTTACGTCTTTTCCCTCTATGTTGAAGGTGTACCCACAATCCGCAGCTAGTTTTCGCCAATCGTCGAACCACAACTTTTTATAGTAACTGAGTACATCGAGAGTTGTTTCGGTAACCTTGAGTCTTCCATACCCATTATCTTTATGATGTAGTTTGCATTCATTTTCAACGATATTAGAAAGTGTTGGCAAAACGGTTTCCAGATACTACATGTATTTGGGAGTGTTTATTGGCAAAAAGAATGATTTCCTCAGAAAGAAAGTCAACAGCTTGTCTACTACATCATATTTTTGAGGTTCCCACACTTGTGCTCCATACAGAAGAACCGATCTCGCAGTAGCATTAAAAACCCGGAACTTCGCATTCATTGAAACATGTTTGTTGTTGAATATTTTCTTCCAATTAATGCATATAGCAGACTTAGCTAACGCAACCTTTCCTTTAAGATGTGTTTCCATATTTAAATTGTACGTTAATTCTAAGCCCAGGTAGGTATATGCTTTTACTACTTCTAAGTTTATTCCGTTGAAGTTCCAGTTTTCACTCCTCGAAACTCTCCCACTTCCGTTTTGAAATATCATCACCTTAGTCTTTAGCGTGTTTACCTCTAAGCTCCATACCTTGCAATATTCTGGTAGTCTGCTTATCATCATTTGTGAGGACGTTGGTGACTCAGCAAATATAACTATATCGTCAGCATACATTATGACTTTTATCAGCTTGTCACCAAATCTTACCCCACAAGGCAGATATTCAGTCAGGTCATCGAGAAATAGCGCGAAGAGCAAAGGACTTAAATTGCAACCTTGCGTAACTCCTCGATTGACTTCTAGTTTCTTTGATATATTTTGTCCATCAAATACGTACGCCTCTGCCTGTTGATAGAGTTTTTCCAAAACTCTTACAAATTTATACGAAATTCCCAGGTTATGAAGTTTGTAAAAAAGGGCCCTTCGGTTGATAGTGTCGAATGCTGCCTTGAAGTCTACAAAACAGGCATACAGTTTTTTATTGTGACTAATCTTAATCCGTGCCAAACTACACAAAACAAAAATATTGTCTGACGTGGAATATCCTCTTCGAAAACCTGATTGAAACTCACTCAGCATATTGTTCATTTCAACCCATCATAACAAAGTAGTTTTGGATCTAGACGATCACCTTTCTTGAGAATAGGCCAAATGAGAGCTTTGTAGAAATATTCCGGATGGACACCAAACGTATATATAATGTTAAGAGCTTCGGATAGCTTGTCTTTGAAGAGAATTGAATTGTACTTATAAAATTCACACGGGATGTCGTTAGTTCCTGCGGCTTTTCCATCTTTAAGACCATTCAAAACTAGCTCTACTTCATCCCTTGTAATTTTGGAGTCTAAAATTTCATTCTGCAATAAAGGTATCACGTAACTTGAGCATATAGGGTCAACAGTATAGTCTAACAGCCTTGAGAAATGCTCATAATCATCTAAATTACTTTTAATACCAGTTTTTGAAAATTCATTTCCGTTGACTTTCCTGGTCAATGTCCAAAATTCTTTAGAATCTCTGCATTGACCCAAAGACATCGCTAAGCTTTCCTCGTGTTTTCTTTTCTTTTCCAAGCAACAAAGTTTGAAATTTTTATTCGCTTCGACATAGGATGTTTTCAGACTTTGAATATTAAATTTCCTCAGCAACTTCAGCGGGGCCATCGACTTCTTCCTTAATTTTTCACAGCTCATATCATACTATAACAGGTCTTCTTATATTGAAATAAAGGTTTAAATCAATCTCAATATATATATATTTTGTGTTCTTTATCAAACAATATTATATTTTTAGAATAATAAAATAACAAGCTTTAAAAAGTATACTTAGAGCTAGGTATAAAGTATATCGTATTGTAAGGTATGTATATAAAGTTAAGAGTAGGTATTGTTAAGAAGTTATGAAGGACAATATGCCTTACAACTCGGCCAACCTGACAAATGATCGTCCCGATCATAACGATTCATAAATTATAAAGAATTTTATTTTGATTTTTCTTTATAGCTTAATGAAAGCTTCTTCATCATTGAACTCTGTAATATTCTTCGGAATTATATTAGTTTCATCAAAAAAGTCGTTCACGATGTTCTGGATTTTCGGAATGTTCTAAATTTTCAAAACTTTCGGATTGTTCGGAATGTTCTAAATTTTTGAATTGTTCGGAATTATTAGAATCTTCGGAATGTTCAGAATGTTAAGAATGTTTGGAATGTATGGAATCTTCGGAATGTCCGGAATGTTCGGAATCTTCAGAACGTTCGGAATATTCGGATTGTTTGGAATGTTCATTATTTTCGGATTGTTCAGAATGTTCAGAATCTGCGGAATGTTCAGAATGTTCGGAATTTCCATAATTTTGAATAAGTTCAATTGTTAATGATTGGAATGTTCAGAATGTTCGGAATGCTCAGAATCTTCGGAATGTTCATAATGCTCAGTATGCTCATAATTTTCAGAATGTTTAGAATCTTCAGAATGTTCAGAATCTTCGGAATGTTCGTAATCTTCGGAATGTTCATAATGTTCATAACCGTTCATAATGTTCGGAATGTTAGGAATGTTCGTAATCTTGGGAATGTTCATAATTGTTCATAATGTTCGGAATGTTCGTAATCTTCCGAATGTTCATAATGTTCATAATTGTTCATAATGTTCGGAATGTTCGTAATCTTCGGAATGTTCATAATTGTTCATAATGTTCGGAATGTTCGTAATCTTCGGAATGTTCATAATGTTCATAATTGTTCATAATGTTCGTAATCTTCGGAATGTTCACAATGTTCATAATGTTCGGAATGTTCGTAATCTTCGGAATGTTCATAATGTTCGGAATGTTCGAATTGTTCGTAATCTTCGGAATGTTCATAATTGTTCATAATGTTCGGAATGTTCGTATTCTTCGGAATGTTCATAATGTTCATAATTGTTCAGAATGTTCAGAATGTTCGGAATTTTCATAATTTTTAATAAGTTCAATTTGTTCAAAAGATTCTTTTTTTTATATATGCAAATCTCAAAGCTGCGCTACTGTTGCAGTTTCCAGAACTTCCATATTGTTTCACAGCATGCAAGCAATTCACTTGTATTATGACATATTCTTATACATTATGTATGTATGTACATTATGTATATCTTATAGTTTTCGGATTTTTTTTTTAATTCAATCTTCAATCCTCAGTTTTCAATCTTCAATTTTCAATCTTCAGTTTTCAATCTTCAATTTTCAATCTTTAATTTTCAATCTTTAATTTTCAATCTTCAATTTTCAATATTCAATTTTTAATCTTCAATCTTGGCTTATCACTATTGCTTGCTTCGCACCATGCAAGCAGTTTAAATTTATTTATTAGTGGTGACAAATTCTTATACATAAAGACGTATATCTTATATGTAGTTTTTGGATTTTTTTTTTTTGTAATTCCATCTTCAACACTCAATTTTCAATCTTTAATCTTGGCTTATCCCACTTCTGAGTTATAACAGGTCTTCTTATATTGAAATAAAGGTTTAAATCAATCTCAATATATGTATATATTTTGTGTTCTTTATCAAACAATATTATATTTTTAGAATAATAAAATAAAAAGCTTTAAAAAGTATACTTAGAGCTAGGTATAAAGTATATCGTATTGTAAGGTAAGTATGTAAAGTTTAGAGTAGGTATTGTTAAGAAGTTATGAAAGACAATGGACCTGAGTAATAGATCCGAATCTAGCCTAAGTTCGATTTTAACCAAACATTCGTAGAAATAAAACAAATTTCAAGTATAAATACTTAAAAGCGGCTTTCCTGTAACTAAGTTAAATTTAAAATGATAGAATCACAATAGAACTTTGCGAATCTGGTTAATAGAAATCTGTTTGTGTATCAGTTCACAATAACGAAATTATGAAAATGAGTCACAATTATTGGTATAAATAAGACTTTTGTAAATTTGATCTGTTACTACGAAATTTTAAAAGCAACTTTTCTACATCTAACAAAAAGTGACTTTAAAACCGATTCTATGAATGTCTATTACTAAGGGCCAATATGCCTTACAATACCATTTATTTTTACTCTTCAAGCAAGAAGTTTGCTGCATGAAGGTTGCAGCATCACTAATGATTATGTTCCAGGTCAAGCAAGGGGAAGTATTTCAACATCATGTTTGATTCTTTATATTGTATGCTACTATTTACTTTTGATTGAAACTCTGTTACACATTTATCATTCCAAGTTAAGGCCTTGTAGTTTTTATTGTTATCCTTTGATAATTCTTTAAAGCCATCAAATTCATTGACTCATTGATGATTCAACGTCAACGATCATAAAGAAGGAAATCAATTAATTTTACATTAATTACTATTAATATCACTTTACATGTAAACGAATTTAACTCGAACTGTACTACTTCTAATCAGACATTCAATCTGACTAGAAAATGAACAGACCTAAAAATCATTCAATAATAGAAGATAGTGAGAAAAGATTTAATTTCCGTTCCATATCACATGCATTCCATGTAGCTTCAAGTTAGTCGACAGATTTCATATAAAATCACGGCGGCAGCAAAATAATCTTTCTTTTCTGTCTGGCCATCCGAAGTATCACTTCACTACAGTTTTAATTTCTTTAACTTAAATTTTTATTGAAAGTTGTATAAAATACATTAGACGGTAGGTCTAATCGTCTCTAAGGCGAGGGGAGAAACATTTTTCTTCGTTCGCTAGTAGACAAAGTAGACGCCGCAAGAAAACCCTCATACAAATCCAAGGATACTTACATTAATGCACGACTGGATCGCACAAACTTGCTCTTATGTAAAAGTATTTTGGAATTTAAATATAAATATAAGACATGGATTTAATGAGATAAAAATGTTCAAATGTATGGTATTGCCGTCTGATTAATCTTTTTAATATTTTTATATTTTTAATATTTAAGACAAATTTCCTTAAAATTTTTCGAGAAAAAAATTTGGGATGCCAAATTTTAAGTATTAGGTAGTATAGATTTTAGAAATAGTTTTTTTTCGAATATTTTTATATACAATATTATTTTGAACTTAAGGGGGCTCCTGTTGAAAATTTTTGGTTAAGATCGTTAGAGCTGTTGATGAGAAAGTCAAAAAATCAAAAAACGGTTCTATGACAGGTACCGTTAATAACATTTTCCCCAAATTTTGTTTTGACAAAAATGTAGTCCATGTCCAATGTCCATAATATCACACCGTTTCGAGATAAATAAGATTATGCATTACGGGTGTATGGGGGAGATTGAAGAACATAGGGCTAGTGGGTAAGGCTTCTAGAGAGAGGTACAGACATACAGACGCACTGAAACATGTTTTTTATGTACTAAATTGTCCTTAAAATTTTTATAAGCAAAATTGATATGCAAGTTATTAGTATTCAATAAAATACATTTAATAACGTAATTTAAAAATTTATTCGTGTATCCGTTTCCTAGATATTGACTTTTCAAAAAAAAATTATATTAGTTTTTTAAAAATCAAAAAACAATTTTTTGGAAAAAAATTTTTAGATTATATTTTTTCGAGTGTATAGAAGCTCACGCATTAAAATTTTGGTTAAAATCGTTATAGCTGTTGATGAGAAATTCGTAAATCAAAAAAAAGTTCTATGACAGGTACCGTTAATAACATTTCCCCCAAACATTTTTTTTACCAAAATGTATTCCGTGTCCATAATATCACACCTATTTTTTTTTATCAAAATCGTTAGAGCCGTTTTCGAGATAAATAAGATTATGCATTACGGGTGTTGAAAGATTATTGTGAATTAGCTTTTCTATGTTTCTTTATATCAACGCTCATAATCAACGATAAGCATTAGACCATTTTCATGAAATCATAATTGTTCTCTTTTACTTATACCAATAGTAAGTTAGTTGTTAATAAACTCTCGAACAGAACACTTGACTTTTAATTTGAAGCTCCAACAACGGGTTTTAGAGCTAAAAAAAATCAATTTCTTCTCTAGGGAATCACCGAAGACCCTTAAGTACCGAGTTTGAAGAAAATAGCTCCAGTGGCTTAGGCTCTAGATCGAGGTACAGACATACAGACATACGGATATACAGGCATACAGACAAACAGACGGAATCGTCGGACCCACTTTATTCGTCTTCGCTATCATCGTAATGTCAACTTTGATCAAAATCTCGAGTTCGATTTTTTTTTTCAAATGCAGAACTTGCCCTATAGTAAGTACCTATTACCTATATCGCAAATAAAAAGAGCCCACCCCCACATTGCTCAGGGATGTGACGATAGAATTAGAGAAACAAAAAAAATGTGTGTGTGTGTGTGTGTCGGTTAGTTAGATAAACTATACAATACAGAAAAATTGAATATGTAGGTAGGTAGGTAAGAGAAAAAACGTAACTATTGAATGGAACAGATATTAAAAGAGAGAGAGAGTATGGGAACGGGAAGAGAAGAAAATTAAAAATGTTGGAATGATAATAACATGAAACAAAGCAGCGACCTCGCGATTGTGATGAAATCTAATTCCTGGATAAAATAAATTCAAAAAGTTTATAATTTTATAATTTGTTTTTATTTATTTCTCAGGTTGTATGTGTAACTAAGAAGTGATTTTGGGCTTAAAATTTGCGCAACAATATTGACTTTATGAAGCAATGCTAATCTTTGTCGATTATTGTATAAGTTGTAAGATATGAGTGGTTGTATAAGTCAAATAATGAAAAAAAATGGACAAAAAATGTAAAATTAATAACATTTAAGTTTGACAAATTATTAATAAAAAAAATTACAGCCATAAACACTCTTATAACAATATAGAAAATAATAAAATTTATTTCAAATAAATCGGTTGACTACTTTCTGAGATCCTGCGTTACAAACTTCAAAATGGTTTCGCTTTTATATAATAGTATAGATAGTATAGATTTTAATGAAGAAAAAACTTTCAAAATGAGGAGCTCAAAATAAACACAACTTTCACTTGAAAAACCAGGGTTGCCAAAAAATCAATATATTTTATTTATATTTATTTATATGTTGTTCGTAAGTATTAGATACTCATAAATATATTTAATAAATAATAATTGTTCTTTAAAAAAAAAATCTTTTCTTTTCTTTAAGTTTTCAGGTATACCATTTTCTTGAAAATTAATTGTCATCGGGGCTTTTGTATTTCAGGTGGACGTGCACGTATAATTATTTTTAATGAAATAATTAGAGATGCCGCGAATATTCGGCCACTATTCGGTATTCGGCCTATTTTTTTGATATTCGGTATTCGGCCGAATAGTTCACAATATTCGGCCGAATACCGAATATTAAATGGAGAATAAAAACAGATTTATTATCTGACAAAAAATATTGTATTTTTATTAAAATTTTTTATTTTAGTATTTAAAATCTACTAATGGTAAGTTGTGGTGAATAAAAACAGCTTTTTCAGCATTCGTTGGTAGCATACGTTTTATGTAAACTCTATATTCGAAATCAATTACAGCAGCTTCTGCAAATAACCTCTCACTAATACACTAGTACCAGGAGACGAGAGGTAGATTTCAGCAAATGTTGTCAAATTGGGAAACAGTTTTGTATTTGCTGACCACCACTTGTAAGGGTCTGCCATCCGATCTTGTCGAAAAGTTCTTTAAAAAAATCTATTTTGTTTTCAATGACAGTTTTTTCAACATCTTTATCATTTTGTCTATAGCAACTTCCTCAAAACATTCCCAGAAACGCATCCATATTCTGAAACTCGTATTTATGACTCGTATTCGAATACATACGTATGTTGTTATTCCAGGAGTCGAACATCCGACTTCACTTGTTCTAATATTGGGAAACGAAAAACATTGCATACGACTGTTCCTACGACTGTAGTCGAATACGAGTCATAAATACGAATTTCAGAATATGTGTGAATGGTGTGCCTCGTCAAAAGTCACGTATGAGATAGATACATAACACATCGTTTCGTTGGTCGAATGTTCGGCTGCCGAATATTCGGTATTCGGCCGACGAGTGTGGCCGAATATTCGGTATTCGGCCGAGTCACTATTCGCGGCATCTCTAGAAATAATTCATTCGTTTTATGAAAAAATAGCTTAGGTTCCATAATTTCTGACATAAAAGTAATGAAAAGATTCATACTAATATAAGAAAAGTTGCATTAAATAAATGATTTTTTCATTATTAAAAAAGAAACTATTCTTAAAATTAATGTCAGAATTCATTAGCAAACAGCATACAGAAAAAGGAAGAATTTTTAAATTAATGAATAAAATCATTAAAAACACAGACCGATGTCATAAAATTGATGAAAAGCATCATGAATTCCATGAATGTTTACGTATATCGTCTGAAAATGTTCATACTTTTTAAGAACAATAAACATAATTTTCATGATTTTTTACATTAAAACAGTGAATCTGTTCCTTTAATTTATGTCAGAAGGTCATATAATAAATGAAAAATATAGTAACATTGAATGACAAAATACATGAAATAAAAGAAAAAATCATGGATTTCAATGTTTACTTACTTACATCGAATGAAAAAGTTCATATGTTTTGTGAATTATCGGAAGAATTTTTTTATGAATTCCAATCATTAATTTAATGCAGGAATCAATAATTTTAAGAACCTTTTATAGTCGTAGGAACAAAGGTAGTATAGATTTTAGAAATAGTTTTTTTTTTGAATATTTTTATATACAATATTATTTTAAACTTAAGGGGGTTCCTGTTGAAAATTTGTGGTTAAAATCGTTAGAGCTGTTGATGAGAAAGTCAAAAAACGGTTCTATGACAAGTACCTGTTGTATGAAGTAATAAGTCGTTCTTTCTCTCTCTCTATATATTATTATATATATATATCAGGTTAGTCTTAAGTCAGTTGTATCGTGTCATTCCTCTAAGTAACATCTAAGACAGTCAATAAAGTTTAACTATTGAACAAGTATAAGTCGTCTTCTTATTATAGACATACAACATGGTGTCAGGTGTGTTACAAAACTGAATTTTAATTCCTTTTATATTACCTAAATACCGAAATGGGCAAAGAAGATAAGGAAGATAAAACTTCGGATGTGAAAAATTATATGGCTACGGTAGTGTCCCCACCAACTTTCACACCAACAATTCTGCCGCTTAATTTAAAATCTTCCAATATGCCGCTCGAATGGAAAAATTGGCTGACACAATTTAAGATATTCCTACGTGCATCCAGCTTGGAAACCCAGCCAGACCGAAGAAAAGTAGCACTTCTTTTGCATCACATGGGACCAGATTCTTTGGAAGTGTTTTTCTCATTTAACCTTGACTTGGACAAGGTTCTATATAATGACCTCGTGGCCAAATTGGAAGCTCATTTTTTACCAAAAGTCAATATCGCTATGGAGCGACATAAATTTTTTACAAGAATACAGCTAACGGGTGAATCAATGGACGATTATATCACCGCGTTAAAAAATCTAAGCCTTTCATGTAACTTCTCAATGCTTAGAGAAGAATTGGTACGAGATATTTTTGTTTGTGGACTCAGCAATAACTGGTCTAATATAAAAGAACGTCTACTTACTGAAGGAGCTATAAATCTTGACAGAGCACTCGAAATAGCGAAAACAATTGAGGTTACCAAAGACCATGCAAAGCAGTTAGAAATAAATAGTCAAAGTAATACAATCAATGCTATCAACCATTATCCTACACAAAATTGCGAAAAAAATTATCAAACAAACAATTACATTAGTCGTCAGCAAATAACACCTTCAAGTAAACCACATTCAAGCAACAATAAAAAACAAAACAGCTACTCGTCGAACGTCTATACATCAAAAAACCATTGTTCTCGTTGTGGTCAAATTCACCAATTTCGATGTCCAGCAATTGGTGTCATATGCAATACATGCAAAAACAAAAACCATTATTCAAAGATGTGCCGTTTAAACAAAAGAACTAACAGTGCTTATGTACGAAATGTGGAAGCCTATCAACAATCAGATGAAGATGACAATGATGAGGGAGATGACAACACACTGTTCTTAGGTATGCTAAAGCAAATTATAACCACACCAAAGAACAGTTGGATTATCATGCTAAAAATATTGAATCATACCGTTGATTGTCAAGTTGATACTGGAGCCCAAGCAAATGTGATGTCATTAGAACAGTTTAAAGCCTTACAAGCTTCTTCTAAATTAACACCATCATCGACTCGCATCATGACATTTAGCGGAGAACGTCTTCCAGTTATCGGCAGCTGTATATTGAAGTGTCACTATAATGGTCAACAATTTTTAATCAATTTTCATATTTTGGAACTTAGATGTCACGCAGTACTTGGATTAGAATCCTGCATTCAACTTAAGTTAATTTCTAAGGTAGATCAGACTAATTTTAATTATATAAATAAACAAGAGCATACATTTCAAAATTATACAAATTCTTTCAACTCGTTAATAGAAAAGAGAAATTTAAGTGGTATAAATACTTGGCAAACAATTTTAAATAAGTATAGTGATGTTTTTAAAGGTCTAGGACTACTAAAGGAAAAGTGTCATTTAAAATTGCGTTCTGATGTGAAACCTTCAATAGATTATCCGCGTAAAGTTCCGTTTGCATTACAAAACCCACTAAAAGAAGAACTTAGTCGTATGGAACAACTAGGGGTTATAGTTAAAGTTGAAGAGCCAACTGAATGGGTTAGTTCCATAGTGCTTGTCAAAAAACCGAATGGTAAAATCAGATTATGTCTTGATCCCAGAAACTTAAACAAAGCTCTTTTGAGAGCTCATCACCCATTTCCCAATTTAGATGAGTGTAAGTCTAAAATAAAAGGTTCAATTTGTTTTAGTATCTTAGATGCAAATTCTGGCTTTTGGATGGTTCCTTTAGATGAGGAATCTTCCAAAGTTTGTACGTTTATAACACCATTTGGAAGGTATCGTTTTATGCGTCTTCCTTTCGGCATTAAAACAGCCCCAGAAATATTTCACGCACAGATGTTGAAACTTTTTTCTGATATTGAAGGTTTAATTATTTTTATCGATGATTTTTTCATATATGCAGAGTCAATTGAAAAACATAACGCAATTTTAAAAAAGGTTCTTAAACGGGCACAAGATATAGGACTTAAATTCAATCCTGAAAAGTCTAAAATATGTGTTGAAGAATTAAAATTTCTTGGTTTCGTTTTCAACAGAAATGGAGTCCGTCCTGATAGTTCAAAGGTCAAAGCAATATGTGAAATGCCACGACCGACATCTGTAAGTGATTTACAGAGATTCTTAGGGATGGTAAATTACCTAGGAAGCTTTGTAAAAGATTTATCTGTGAAAAATAACCATCTTCGTCAGCTCTTGAAGAAAGACATAGTATGGCATTGGAATGACATACATGAAAAAGAGTTTAACAATTTAAAGTCAGTCATATCCAATGCACCCATTTTAACATTTTATAATCCAAATAAAATGATCACTCTTTCTGTCGATGCTTCTAAAAGTGCTGTTGGTGCAGTGTTATTACACGATAAAAGTCCGATTGCATTTGCATCTGCTTCTCTCACATCAAGCCAGGAAAATTATGCTCAGATAGAAAAAGAGCTTTTTGCTATCCTATTCGGTTGCACTAAATTTCATCAGTATGTCTATGGGCAGCGCATTTTGGTAGAAACTGACCATACGCCACTTGTCCCATTGTTTTCGAAACCATTGTATAAAGTTCCGGCACGATTACAAAGATTTATGCTCCGATTGCAAAGCTATGATTTAGATGTCGTTTACAAACCCGGAAAATATATGTACACAGCAGACACACTCTCGAGAGCTCCATTACCAGAAAATATTTTGACAGATTTTGATAAGGAATTAGACATTCATTGCAACCTTCTTATAGCAAACTTGGCAGTATCTTCACATAAAATACGAAGTATAAAAGAAGCTAGTGACAAAGATGAAGTCATTTCAAAAGTCAAAGAGTACACAATAGTCGGTTGGCCAAATAATAAGAACAAAGTTTCTCACCCTTGCATGCCATTTTTTAAAGTCAGAGATGAATTGCATGTTATCGATGACATTTTACTTAAAGCGAATAGGATTGTCATACCGTCCTCTCTACGTCGTGAAACTTTAAGACTTATTCATGAGGGGCATCTAGGCGTTCAAAGATGTCAAAGTCTTGCAAAGGACATTGTTTTTTGGCCAAATATAAATAATGACATCCAAAATATTGTCACAGACTGTGAAACTTGCATGCGCTATAGAGCTTCACATCAAAAAGAACCACTGCAGCCCCACGATATTCAACCAATTCCATGGTACAAAGTAGGAACAGATATATTTGAGTTTAATAAACAAACTTATTTGTTAGTCGTTGATTACTGGTCTAAATATATTGAAATTGTATTTTTGTATTGTATTTGATTTTTATTCATTCAATAACTTAAAACTAGAGATATACAATTCATTAATAAAATTTGAATAATAGTGTACATTCTTTAACTGGGCAGTTAGCGACGAATGACACATCTAATTGAAATATTTAATAATAACTGATGTGGGGTGACAATCAGTAATTTAAGTAAACAAGAGAAAAAAAAATAATGATAATAATAGAAGGAAAAGCTTGCTAGCAACAATATAGAAAAAGTATAGTATAGATAGAACTTATAATTCTTGAACATTCATACATTTAATAACAATAGGTATGTTTACAAAATTTTATTATTTTTCGATTATTTAATTAAGAACTAAATTAATGATTCAATGTTATCAAAATTCAAAGTGAATAACCAGTCTTTAATCTTTTTAATAAAAGTTGAAAATCGAAGCGTTTCTCTTATTGATAAGGGCAATTTATTAAAAATATTTGGAGCTGTGTATGTGAAAAAATGATTGAAATGTGTCTTGTAAGCAAAAGGTACATTGACTAAAGTCATATTGTTTACACGTAAGTTATACATTTGATAATTCCTACTAGGGATGTTTCCGCTTTGTTTAAAAAATTCTCTTAAGACTTTGAAAACATATAAATGTCTCATTGGAAAAATTTGCAATTCTCTAAATAAAAACAAACTTTCGGCCATCCTATTTTTATTTAAAATAATTCTAACTAAATGTTTCTGTGCTGTTAATAAAGGTATAAAGCTATTAGCATAAGATCCACCCCAACTAGTAATACCGTATTGTAACTTCGAGTTTGCAAGACCAAAATAGATCATTTTCAAAACTTTTTGAGAGCAAAAGGGTTTTATCAAATACATTTTTCGTGTGACCGTTAACAAATAATTTTTGATCATTTGAATATGAGCTTTCCAATTCAGGTTGTTATCAATTATAACTCCTAAGTATTTAAATTGATGAACTACTTCAACTTTAAAACAATTTTTTGAACATTGATATTCGGATTTAAAATTACTTATTCCACACTTGTGAATAGGTAAAGAATACTGATTACAATCGTGAGCATGGAACAGTAAGATACTCGTAAAGTCATAAACGCTATTACCAGACACCTCAAAACACATCAATTTAGTTTTTTCACTTATAATTAATTTGTGATAAGTAAACCACTGCCTTAAGATTTCAAGATCGTTTCCAATGTTTGCAATACTTTCAAAGACAGTATTTGAAGAGTATGTGAATACTATATCGTCAGCAAAAGCTGTCGAAATACCATTTAGTTTAAGTTTGAAAATGGAGTTTATATAAATTAAGAAAAACAAAGGGCCAAGCACTGATCCCTGAGGAACGCCATTTTTAAGAAGTCTTGGTTCACTAAAGATTCCATTGTTGTTGACTCTTTGTTTTCTAATTTTTAAATAAGAATTAAGCAAATTAAAAAAATTGCCGCGAAAACCTGCATTATAAAGTTTGTTAAGCAACAGATCGTGATTGACTAAATCAAAGGCTTTAGTCATATCAATGAACAGGCCCATAGTTATTTTATAACTATTCAAACTTCCATAAAGTTGACTACATACCCTTAAAATAGCATCTTCTGTTGACAAACCAGCTCTGAAACCAAATTGATTATTACAGAAGAATTTAGTCTTTTCTAAGAAGGACATAATTCGGACTTTGATTAACTTCTCAAAGATTTTTGAAAAAGTTGAAAGTAGTGAAATTGGTCTATAATTTGATATAAGTTTTCTATTTCCTTTTTTAAAGAGCGGTATAACTTCAGCACATTTAAGATGATCCGGAAAACAACCAGTTTCAACACATTTGTTAAATACAACCGCTAGTACGTCCATAACATACCAAGCAACATTTTTCAACAAATGGCTAGATACACCATCACTAGTACATGAATGTTTGTTTTTTAAAGACATAATAACATTGAATACTTCTCTTGATGTTATTGCACTAAAAACAAAACTATTTGGTTGCATATCATCTGAGCAAATTTCTGAAGAAATGGAACAGTTACAACTTATACAAGATTTAATAGTAGGTTTTAATTTGACTGAAATTTCAGTAAAATATTCGTTAAATTTATTGGATATAATTCGAGAATCAGATATATGTACTCCTTCAATTTCAATAGAATCAATTTTGATTGAATCAGTATTTTTACCTAAAATGTTATCAACTATTTTCCACTCTTCACGAATATTCCCCTTAGCATTTAAAAACTTATTAGCATAATAATTATTACGAGTCTCATCAATTTCTTTATTAACTGTTTTGCATATACTATCATAGTATTTTTTAAGTTTTTTATTGTTTTGATGTTTTTTGCATTTCAAACTCATTTTCTTCTTTCTTCTTATTTTATGAAGAAGATTATTGTTCATCCAAGGTTTAAGATGTTTCGTTTTACTCGAATGCTTTTTTTGGAAAGTACTTGAACTGATATGATTTTTTAAAATACTTATAAACAAATCAAATGCCTGAGAGGGATTGTTTTCAGAATAAACTTGGTCCCAGCATTCAAAAGTTAAAAATTCTTTTAATAATTTATAGTCAACGCAATGTTTCACTGCACTTACGGGTTTCATATTTTGAGAATGGTTATCAGAAAAGATGTTTAATGTAATCATTTTATGGTCAGTTATTTTAAAATCATGAACTTGACCATTAAATATACTTTTGTTGTTCTTATGATATCTCAAAAAAATGTGATCTATACAACTTAGAGAGCACGCCACGCGGGTAGGTTCGTTAATCAAACTCTTAAGACCATATGAAGCCATAGTAAATAGATAATTTTCTGAATCTTTGTCAATTTTGTTAACAATATCTATATTAATATCACCTAATACAATTAAATTTTTAGCTAAGTTAGCATTTAGAATATTGCTAAATTCGTCAATGAACATATTTTTCGGAAAATCGTGAAGTCTGTAAATGCACAACAAAGTATAATCAATATTCTCATAAACAAAAGATAACTTTACTACATCAGCGCTAGATAAATTAGGACAAGAGAATTCACACATATAACCATTCTTCACATAAACGACTACACCTCCAGCAGGATATGACTCGTTGCAATTACCAAAAAGAGTATAACCCTGTATATTATAAAATTCCAACTCAGGTAAATTATTTATTGAATTTAAATGCGCTAAGAAAATCGAAAAATTTTTTCTCATACTGCGTATGTTTTGATGTAAGCAAAAGCAATAATCTACAGAACGAACAAGATTGACTGGGTATTCACATACAGAAAATTTGGAAGGTGAACACGATTTATTTATACTCATAATTTAGAAAAATCTGCATTACAATTAATTCTTACATGATTGTCACCCTCATTCTTCCGCATGTAAATAGTACCATTTCTCGTCCATACATATTTGTATTTCTTTTGTGTCTTCATTGTTGTTGCGATTTTTAATAAACGTCTGGTTTCATACGTCAAGCTCTCATTTACGTACATCTTCTCGGAAGTTGCATTTGGTTTGAGCAGGTTGATAGATAATGTCTCTCTTTTTTCTCTCTTCGCTTTCATTATAGCCCGGTCAAATTAGCTTCAAAAATAAGGGTAAGGTTACATTAATTCGCACAAAGCTGAAAATTGGCATGAATGTTGAGAACACTATTACAAACAATTTGTCAAAAGTCCCCATCGATCCGACGTGTGCAAAACAAATTATTCAAGGTCAAATGTTGCAAAAATCGGTTTTTTGCATTTTCAGCTGAACGGCAAGTTTTATCATAAGATAGGTGAGACAAAAGTTATTCATCATGCAATTATCTAAAGAAATTGTCTTAACACTTTTTCTCCTAAGAATCACCATTTTGGAGATATAGCGAATCAAAAAGTTGAAAAAAAATTATTCAAGGTCAAATGTTGCAAAAATCGTTTTTTTGCATTTTTCAGCTGAACGGCAAGTTTTATCATAAGATAGGTGAGACAAAAATTATTCATCATGCAATTATCTATAGAAATCGTCTTAACACTTTTTCTCCTAAGAATCACCATTTTGGAGATATAGCGAAGCAAAAAGCTGAAAAAGTTGTATTCTTCATAATATGCACACGGTTCCGCGCCACCCGTGAAGTAGTACACTTGTATCTAATTGAAAAATACTACTATTGGAAATGACGAAAGCGATTATGAGTATTTTTTACAAAAGATAAGTACCAAAACTTATCTAAGCACCTAATTACATTACAAATTTGACGCCGATATTGCAGTGCTTTTTTTCATTTCAAACGCTTTATTCAATTCATTGCCACAGAATAAACAGCACTCTTTTAAACAAAAAACAATTCTGACATTCACTGTCTCAAATGCTTCATTGTTAATGGTTTAACGAGTAAGATTGATTTTTGAAATCCTGTAGTATCACAACGGACCAAATATTGGTCTAAGTGTTTTGGCTTTTCAGGTCAGCAGCCACCTTAACCTAAGGTAACGTAACCTAAACAAAAAACTGATTCATTTACGCGTGCTCTAGTACGAGGAGGACTTATTATTGATGTACCAGCTTGTTCTTGTTCGTGACGTCTTTTAACTACGGTAATGGTACTCTTCCGAGTGTACTTTTTCCGCCAAATGTTTACTACAAATAAAGCAAAATTGATACATTTCTCTTACAAACAAGAAACTGCACAAATTCTGTTTGCAATAACTACCTACTTGTTCTTACTACGAAGGAACGCTTGGGACTAATACTATTTTGTTTGGGCCCTTAGAAACGGAGCTGGTATACGAGCGTCGCAGACAGATGCTGCTCAAGGCCGTACGGTCACATAAAATGAGGGACTGGGTTTTCTTTCGAGTTTATATTCTTAAGCCAAATATACATTGTGCAAGTGTATTCGAAAATTCGGATTAAAGTTGCATATACACACACCAAGCATGAGTCTTCAATCTTTTATTTTAACATGGACGGTGTGGTGAGAGGACGTTGCGCTTTGTGAGTTTTTTTTCGGCGAAATTGTGAATATAAGAACGTCTTTGAGATTTTTTCAATTTTATCCGAGTAGGTAATTTGTTTTATTTTGTCTGTCCATTTCATCATACATTTTTTGTTTACTATTTTAATATTTCAATCAGTGCTTATGTTGTACTGTGTTCTCATCTCTTCAACGAACTATACGCAAATGAACCAATAAATGCATGGTCAATCATCAATCTTGCATATACACTACTTCAATGCAGGACGCTAGATTGAAAGAAACTCAAAAGATTTTCATTTTGCTTTAATCCTAAATCCAATCTATACGTGTGATTTTTTCACCAATACACTTGCGCGTGCTTGTCATGCATTTGAACAGTGTATATCTGGCTTTAGAATTGTATAATATGTATCTATACGCCACGAAAACTAATATTTTTACTTGTATTACCGTTGTGTAATGTATATAACGGTAATTGACATACATATTATGAAGAACACAAATTTTTCAACATCGCTGTATCTCCAAAATGGTGATTCTTAGGAGAAAAAGTGTTAAGACGATTTCTATAGATAATTGCATGATGAATAATTTTTGTCTCACCTATCTTATGATAAAACTTGCCGTTCAGCTGAAAAATGCAAAAAAAAAACGATTTTTGCAACATTTGACCTTGAATAATTTTTTTTCAACTTTTTGATTCGCTATATCTCCAAAATGGTGATTCTTAGGAGAAAAAGTGTTAAGACAATTTCTTTAGATAATTGCATGATGAATAATTTTTGTCTCACCTATCTTATGATAAAACTTGCCGTTCAGCTGAAAAATGCAAAAAACCGAAATTTGCAACATTTGACCTTGAATAATTTTTTTTACACACGTCGGATCGATGGGGACTTTTGACAAATTGTTTGTAATAGTGTTCTCAACATTCATGCCAATTTTCAGCTTTGTGCGAATTAATGTAACCTTGAATGTCTATTTTGACCGGGCTATTACCCTTTCCTTACATAGGTTAAAAACCAATTGCACATGAAGAATATTTGTTGTAGCAGGGCTTTCATTTGTTGTTGGTTTTGTTAGTTTTATTTTCTTCATGTAACATTTGTTTATGTCTCTCTCTTCTACATTCAACTTCAAACCATCACGAAGAATCTTCAGTGCAGCATCAGTGTATGACATGTCCGAATTGATGGTCGGTACGTTGACAATGTCTATGCTGTTTGAAAGCAATTGTTGCTCGAGGTTATTAACCTTTTTTCGAGAAAATTAATTCTTTGTTCGCACTCATCATTTTTGGCAATAAGTGCATTGATTTGCTTTGTCTGGTTTTCTTCAATTGATAAGATTTTTGCATATATCATCTCTAATGTTACAGAAGCTGGTACACTGGAGACAGATGACAGGAGATTCGATGATCGTTTAGTTGGTTGAGTTGTAGCGGTAGGCGGCGGCGGCGGTTGTAGTGAAGTTGGCGGTGGTGGTGGCGATGCAGTTGTTGGTGGCAGTAACGAAGACGAGGATGGTTGTATTTGTTGTGCAGCTGACGGTAAAGAAAATGATTCTCTCCGTTGGTTGGCACAATTTTTACATCTCCAAACTGATTTGCTTTTATTAAGATAATCAAGATCAGTTGCAGTCATTTTAACACAACTTCCATGGAAAATTATTCCGCACTCTCCGCACGTTATTTTTATTTCACTTCTTGTTACTTTAATTTTACAGATTGAACAAGACATTTTTATTTTTATTAGAAAATTAAAATAAAATTGAAAAAAAAGCTCTCTATGAAGTAGACCCCACAACGACTTAGAATTGCTTAGCTCAGGATATAGCAGTCAGTTTGTTATTAAAAAGCTCAAATCAATATTTGCTCGCCATGGGATTCCCCAAATAATAGTATCGGACAATGGTCCACCATATAGCTCAGAGGATTTTAAAAATTTTTGTTATGACTGGAATATTGATCATACGACTTCAAGTCCGTACTTACCTCGATCCAACGGACTAGCGGAACGTTCAATCCAGACAATAAAGAAGCTTTTAACTGAGAGCCTAGAATCTAAATCAGATCCATACATTGCGTTATTACATTATCGAACTATTTCCAAAGGTAATCTACCTTCACCCTCCGAGTTACTTATGTCAAGAAAACTAAGAACTAAACTACCTGCCATGTCACAAAATTTCATTCCAAAGCAAATAGACACTGAAAAATATGCTGAAGATCTTAGAAAGAAAACAGAAATGTCTAAAATAAATTATGACAAAACAGCCAAAAATCTTTTACCTCTAACTCCAGGTCAAAGAGTTCATTATAAAAAGAATCCAACTTCCTTTTGGTCACCTGGTATTATATTGGAAAAGTGTAAAGAACCTAAATCATATGTTATTCAAGACGAAGCTGGAACAACCTACCGGCGAAATAGACAACACATAATGGACACTCACCCTAAAGAAACTTCAACCCCTTTTCGACTTTCGGGTACAGAACTGAATAAAACGGAAGCAACCCCAGAAGTATTTGAAAATGACACCTCTCCATTCTCTTCTAGAACTAGATACGGTAGAGAGCTAAAAGTTCCAAGTAGATTCGGATACCACAAAGATCACATATAATTACGTACATAACATATATCATATTTTTAAGTATCATGTAGTTACAATGATTTTGCAATGCATTTATCTATTTTGATTTTTTTTACTTAAGATGAACTTAACCTAATTTTATAAGTTTTTTTTTCTTTTTCTTTTTGATTATAAATGTTTACCTCTTAAAAAAAAAAAAAAAAAAAAAAAAAAAAACAAAGATGTATGAAGTCATACTTTCTATTTCATTTACATTTAGTTTTCATAATGTATTTCAATACTTAATTTAATTACTTATTATTATCTGAAATAATTATAACTTACATTTTTATTGAACTTTTGATGGGAGATGTTGTATGAAGTAATAAGTCGTTCTTTCTCTCTCTCTATACAGGGTGATTGGCATAAGGTGTGACAAAAAGCTAGGGCGTGTAGGTTGGACTTAGACAAGAAAAAAAATCGTATGGGAGGGGGGGTCTATTTCCCCCCGTTTAGGCGGGAGGGGCAATTTAAGAAAAAAATCACTTACAACAGAAAAAAAATTATCAAAAAATAACGGTGATACCTACAGAGTAATGCTATAGCATTTTGAAAAGCCAGAAATACATTCTTTAAGTTTGTTTTTAAATAAAGTTGTTCGAGTGAATAGTTTTTGAAAAATTAATTTTCAAAATCAAAATTTTGAAAAAAAAAATGAAATTTTTTTTTTAAACAATTTTTTTTCAAAATTTTACGTAATTAAGTATTATTTTTTTATTCAATATTCAATGCTCTTATTAATTTTTGATCAAACACAAAAAACCGGATGTCAAAATGTTTTGTAGTTTTTGAGAAAATCAAAAATAACAAAAACTACTTTTGTTCTAAGAAAAGCCTTTTATTTTAGTTTTTACGTTTTTGGATTCTTATGTAGGTGAATTTACGATTGAAAGGATTAACTTTCTTTTTACTATTCTTTTAATTATCGTCTTATAAGCATACAATAATGTGACAAAGTACTGGATTAACCATATTTCACACATTTTTTACTTGCGATATATGTAGGTACTATAGGGCAAGTTCTGCATTTGAAAAAAAAATCGAACTCGAGATTTTGATCAAAGTTGACATTACGATGATAGCGAAGACGAAAAAAGTGGGTCCGGCAATTCCGTCTGTCTGTCTGTCTGTCTGTATGTCTGTATGTCTGTACCTCGAACTAGAGTCTAAACTACCGGAGGTATTTTCTTCAAACTCGGTACTTAAGGGTCTTCGGTGATTCCCTAGAGGGGAAATTGAAATTTTTTTTTTAGCTCTAAAACTAACGGTACCCCCCATACACCCGTAATGCATAATCTTATTTATCTCGAAAACGGCTCTAACGATTTTGATAAAAAAAATTAGGTGTGATATTATGGGCAGGGACTACATTTTGGTCAGAAAAAAATTTGGGAAATGTTATTAGGGGTACCTGTCATAGAACCGTTATTTTAATTTTCGAATTTCTCACCAACGACTCTAACGATTTTAACCAAAATTTAACTAAAATTTTTTTCGAAAAAATATTTTTTGGATTTTTAAAAAAATAATACAATTTTTTTTTTGAAAATTCAATATCTTGAAAACCAATACAGGATTAAATTTTTAAATTACATTTTAAAATTTATGTTATTAAATACTAACAATTTGCATATTAATTTTTTTTATAAAAATTTTAAGAAAAATTTAGTACACAAAAAACATGTTTCAGTGTGTCTGTATGTCTGTACCTCTCACTACAGCCTAAACCACTGAACCTATTTCTTTCAATCTCGGTAGTTAAGGGTCTTCGGTGATTCCCTAGAGGGGAAATTGAAATTTTTTTTAGCAATTTTATGCACTTGAACATTATTATCTCATTAAATCCATGTTTTATATTTATAAAATGTATCTTAAATTCCAAAGTACTTTTACATAAGAGCAAGTTCGTGCGATCCAGTCGTGCATTTTATTCATTGAGAACACCTGCGTGAGAGCATTGGTTTAAAATTGACCTGCCACTTCTTTATTATGGTGCGGTCGGCTTGGCTTAGGTGCATTTACGAAAGAAAGGATTAACTTTAAATAAACAGTAATTATGTATTTTATCTAAATATGCATGTATTTATTATTTAAATTGATTTCAAGATTCAGGAACATTTTTGTTCTTATTTCGCAATTGCATTTTTCTGTCACTAGTTAGGGCGTGTAACGCTGCATTATTTAAAAAACATTCGCAGATCAATATTAATCCAATGCTCTCACGCACGTGTTCTCAATGAAAAAATATGTTATTGTATGCTTATAAGACTGATAATAAAAAAATTTTACAAAAAAAGTTAATCCTTTCTTTCGTAAATGCACCTAAGCCAAGCTGACCCCACCATAATAAAAAAGTGGCAGGTCAATTTTAAACCAATGCTCTCACGCAGGTGTTCTTAATGAAAAAATGTGTGAAATATGGTTAATCCAGTACTTTGTCACATTATTGTATGCTTATAAGACGATAATTAAAAGAATAGTAAAAAGAAAGTTAATCCTTTCAATCGTAAATTCACCTACATACATAAGAATCCAAAAACGTAAAAACTAAAATAAAAGGCTTTTCTTAGAACAAAAGTAGTTTTTGTTATTTTTGATTTTCTCAAAAACTACAAAACATTTTGGCATCCGGTTTTTTGTGTTTGATCAAAAATTAATAAGAGCATTGAATATTGAATAAAAAAATAATACTTAATTACGTAAAATTTTGAAAAAAAATTGTTTAAAAAAAAAATCATTTTTTTTTCAAAATTTTGATTTTGAAAATTAATTTTTCAAAAACTATTCACTCGAACAACTTTATTTAAAAACAAAATTAAAGAATGTATTTCTGGCTTTTCAAAATGATATAGCATTACTCTGTAGGTATCACCGTTATTTTTTAATAATTTTTTTTCTGTTTTAAGTGATTTTTTTCTTAAATTGCCCCTCCCGCCTAAACGGGGGGAAATAGACCCCCCCCTCCAATACGATTTTTTTCTTGTCTAAGTCCAACCTACACGCCCTAGCTTTTTGTCACACCTTATGCCAATCACCCTGTATATTATTATATATATGTATATATCAGGTTAGTCTTAAGTCAGTTGTATCGTGTCATTCCTCTAAGTAACATCTAAGACAGTCAATAAAGTTTAACTATTGAACAAGTATAAGTCGTCTTCTTATTATAGACATACAACAGTACCGTTAATAACATTTTGTCCCAATTTTTTTTTTGACCAAAATGTAGTCCATGTCCAATGTCCATAATATCACACCTAATTTTTTTTATCAAAATCGTTAGAACCATTTTGAGATAAATAAGATTATGCATTACGGGTTATGGGGGGTACCATTAGTTTTGGAGCTAAAAAAAATTTCAATTTTTCCTCTAAGGAATCACCGAAGACCCTTAACTACCGAGATTGAAGAACATAGATCTAGTGGGTAAGGCTGTAGAGAGAGGTACAGACATACAGACGCACTGAAACATGTTTTTTTGTGTACTAAATTGTTCTTAGAATTATTATAAACAAAATTAATATGCAAGTTATTAGTATTCAATAAAATACATTTTATAACGTATTTTAAAAATTTGTTCGTGTATCCGTTTTCTAGATAATGAATTTTCAGAAAAAAAAATTATATTAGTTTTTTAAAAATCAAAAAAAATATTTTTTCGAAAAAAATTTTAGAATATATTTTTTCGAGTGTATAGAAGCTCACGCATAAAAATTTTGGTTAAAATCGTTAGGACTGTTGATGAGAAATTCGTAAATCAAAAAAAACGTTCTATGACAGGTACCGTTAATAACATTTCCCCCCAAACATTTTTTTTACCAAAATGTTTTCCGTGTCCATAATATCACACCTATTTTATTTTATCAAAATCGTTAGAGCCGTTTTCGAGATAAATAAGATTATGCATTACGGGTTTTAGAGCTAAAAAAATTTTCAATTTCTCCTCTAGGGAATCACCGAAGACCCTTAAGTACCGAGTTTGAAGAAAATGACTCCAGTGGCTTAGGCTCTAGATCGAGGTACAGACATACAGAGTTCGATTTTTGTTTCCAAATGCAGAACTTGCCCTATAGATAGTACCTATTACCTATATCGCAAGTAAAAAGAGCCCACCACCACATTGCTCAGCGATGTGACGATAGAATTAGAGAAACAAAAAAATGTGTGTGGGTCGGTTAGTTAGATAAACTATATAATACAGAAAAATTGAATATGTAGCTTTGTATATTAACTCTATAGTAGTCTCATGGAACTGAATTAAAAGTTTCCTATCTCTGCCACAGAAACGTTAGTATCGCTATATTTAACAGTGCAGAGACTATGTGGAAGGGAAAAATGTAAGCAAAAGAAGAGATGCGGTAGTGATATATTTTTAAAAGAGAGTAAGGGAGAAAATCCTATCTGCGTTTCTTTTTGCTGTCAGAATCAAGTGTAGGTAGGCATATAAAGTTGTATATTATGCCAGGTGCGAGATAAATACAAGCAAAAAGTATTGATAGTGTATGAGAGGTTTTGTGAATTTTGTTTCATTACTCATACAATCTGGTTTGCTTACATTTTGATACGATTTATCAGCGAGGTTGCCATTTTTTCGACTTTGTAATTAGATCTAGAGGCATTTGAACTTAATAAACTCAAATTCTAAATTTGGTTTTATTTCATTTTTGAAAACAAAATAATTTCAAATTGGCTTTATTTCGTTATGGTAACCGAAATAGTGCCAAACAGAATTTGGAAACCGAATTCAGAATATTTTATTTTGATTTATTTTTTAACAAATGGGAAAAAATGTTAGAACTCCGAGGAGGTAAACCTCCTCCATCTTTAGAGAGATAAGATGAATTTCAATGGTTTGGCCAATTATTTTTGGACATTTGATCAAAATATTTTTGGACATTTTATCAAAAAACTTTCTTCCAATAAATTTTTTTCTTTCAACAATTTTTTTTAAGAAATTTTGATTTTTCATAAATTTTTTTTTTCAAAAATATTTCTTGACAAAAATTTGCCACCCAAGGTACTTTTAAACGTGATTTCTGGCTAAACTAGGCATCTCAGCGAGTTAAAAATTACATATTCATGATCTAGGGAGTGCCACCTTTCAATCCAAGTATCGCATAAAACGAAAAACAAATGTTTATCTTTAAATGCGATTTGCGGCTAAACGGAGCTCCGTAGACCCCCCAAAGTTGACATTTTCAAAGGCGATTTCTGGCTAAACTAGGCGTCTTAGCGAGTTAAAAATAGCATATTCGTGATCTAGGGAGTGCCACCTTTTAATCCACGTATCGCATGTAACGAAAAACAAATTTTTATCATCTTAGCGAGTTAAACATTGCATATTCGTGATCTAGGGAGTGCCACCTTTCAATCCACGTATCGCATAAAACGAAAAACAAATGTTTATCTTTAAATGCGATTTGCGGCTAAACTGAGCTCCGTAGACCCCCCAAAGTTGACATTTTCAAACGTGATTTCTGGCTAAACTAGGCGGCATCTAAGCGAATTAAAAATTGCATATTCGTGATCTAGGGAGTGATGTATCACATAATTTTTTGTTAAACTTTTTTGGACATTTTTTTTTGGAGGATAGAGCGAGAAAATTTTATCAGCTGTTATTCTCATGGCAATGAAAATGATGGGAATATGAAAAAATTAATTTTTTTTAATCTTATGATCTGAAATCGTGTACTTATCTTAAAAATTAATTAATATACAATTAATGAGCAATTATAAAAAAATTATTATTTGCTTGCAAAAAATGGTTTTAATGCATATATGTAGTCAATTTTTGAATAGTACACTGGTATGCATCAATTTTAGAAATTTATTGATTTACACATAACTAATATTTAGAAAATAAAATCAGATAACTTCTTTTGGAAAAAATATTTTGTATGCATATGAACATTTTGTTAAAAAAAAAATAAAATGCACGACTGGGTCGCACGAACTTGCTCCTATGTAATAGACTAGGAATTTTAAAACCAAATGTTATTAATTTTTAAATTTTTTTTAGTAGTAAGAGACAAAAACAGAATGCTATGCAAATATGAATTTATGCAAGAACAAAAATTATAAGTCGTTGTAGTGGTTTCTTAAAAAAAAAGCTTTTATATACAAACTTTTTAGAAGGTTTTTAAGAAAAAATTTTGGTACGCCAATTTAAAGTTTTTATTATTGTTCGAGTAAAAATTAAATTTACAAAAAAAAAATATTGAGCCGTTTTGGAAATACATATCGAATTTTCAAAAAAACGAAAAACTAGAATATTTTTTTTCAAAAATTCAAAAAATAATTATTTTAAAGTTTTTAAATGCAATGTATTTTAGACATTTTAGAAGCTTCTCTATAAAAAAATTTCATTAAGATCCGTTATGTGGATAATGAGAAATTCGAAAAAATGGTTCTATGGTAGGTACAAGCTGTAATATCTTAATTTCAATTTTTTTTATTAAATTAAAGATCATAAAAATTAATTGGAAGAAAAAAAATTTTATCAAAATTCCAGGCGCCGTTTTCGAGAAAAATACGATTTTTGAAAACCATTTTTTTTTAATTTTTTAGCATTTGTATGGTAGGTACCTTTATTTTTATGTAAAATAAAAAAAAAATTCTCACATCCTGTAGATTGTATTGAGAAACTTTTATTTATCAAGTTTAAAAAAAATCTAGCCGTTTAGGCTGTAGGTAGGTAGTCGAACAGACAGACAGGCAGACAAAATTGCGAAACCCACTTTTTTAGTCTTCGCTATCATCATTATATCAACTTTGATCAAAATCTCGAGTTACGAATGCATATGTCTTTCCCTATATAAGTACATGTATATTAGGGTGTGTCAAAGTGCTCAACTATGGTATTTTCAAATGTAATAGCTTTTAAAAGTTGCATTGCTTATCAAAATTAAATCCTGCGTTTACAATTTTCATTTTAATTAATATCTTTGGCTCGCTCAAAAATAGGATGAAATCCAAGAAATTTTGATTTTTCGAGATTTTTGAAATATGGTGTTTAATAAATACTTTTACAAAGACACAAGTTTAACATTTTCCGATCACTTAACAATTCAATCACAACATAAACATTGGAAACAATAATTATAAAAAAAAGTTTCATTCGTAGTTTAGGAAACCATTTTGATAAAACTCCAAGGCAATATCCCTTATTCGGGAGTGATATTCCGGTGTAAGTTTCTGCGTGCACTTCAACTCTTTTCCATGCTGATTTGTCTCGCTTAGCAAATCTAAGTTAGGCAGATTATTTGAATCGAATGTTACCGCTGGCAGAATCCATAAGGCTATGGCTAGTCCATAGAGGACTTGCGCCTTAAACTCCTTTGTAATGCTTTGCAAAGTAAAAGAATTCTTAATTGCATGAAGATCATTCCTAAGGTCGGGATAATTTTGCTCATCAATATGAAAATTAACTCGCTTGCAATAGGTTTCTAAGATTTTTGTCAGATAGACATGGCGCATATCACTCTTTGTACTCGTGTAAAGAAAGTGCAAAATGTCAAAGACTGGTGAAGTGAATCGCATGGCTTGTAAATCAAAGAATTTTACAGCACATGGTTTTCCGGTTGCGATTTCATCTTTGAACATCATGTTATTAATCCAAAGATCACCATGACTTATAACTGTGTTGGGTGCCCCTTGCCTGTAGATATTCTGTTTTATGTTTTCAAAGATAGTCGGTCGTATTAGTTCTATGAGGCGAATAGCTTCAGTAAGACTTCCATCAGTATTTGAATTTCTTAAGCTGTCGAGGGCTTCATCCACAGCTGAGTCGAGAACATTTGTATAGAACTCCCGAGCTTCTTCACAATACACAATGTCACGTAGACTTTCTATTTTTGAACGAAAATAACAGTAATTAGCACGTTTGGCTCCAATTGAGGCAGCATGCAGTCTTGCCAACTCTTGCATAACCAGTTGGCAATGTTCAAAGTCGAGGCCATGATGACGATTACGCATTGAAAAGTTATGTTGCTTTAAATCATCCAAGACTATTATATCGCCTGCTTCATCAGTGCCAGCAAAAAAGCATTTGGGAAAGATCAATCCTGAGGTTGTTTGACTCTCTAACATAGGCACAACTTTATTAAAAGCTGTAATTTCATTGCAAAAAGCCTCGTCACATCGGTAAAGTTGTCGACGGGAAAGACTAGCGATTTGTCTCTTTACAATCAATGATATCGATCTTTCATTTTCATCAGAATCCCGACCAATGAGCTCGACTCGTTTCACCACTGACATATAGTTGTCACCAGAACTGCTGCCCGGAGAGCACCTGGCCGATAGAATTTTAAATCGAAAATTGCCTATTTCTAACAGCTTGCTTAATTTGTCGATATCTTCTTCAAACACACTTTCGCAGGCCATTACCTCTAGATATATCGGTTATTCGCTTGCAGTTCTGCTACGCGCCGCACTCGCTTTGGTCTTCTGTATCACTAAACTATCATGGTTGCTTAAAACAATCTTGCGGTAGAAAACGTTCTTTTCGAGAAAATACCGAATCATACCCGCCGCCGCCAAAAAAAAAAGAAACAAAACATTCACACGCACTATTCAACAGTTGATTCAATATGAATCACATGCAATTGCAAAATGTCAATTGGTGTTTACATCGATTGCACTTTCTGCTTCCGGAGGTAGCTTATTTGGTGCAAGTGCAAGCAAATCAGACTCGACGCTAGACGCCCAAAGCTGGACACACACTGTGTGTATACTGTGCACCGTGTGGATACAAAAAAATTATATAAAATATTTTTAGGCTTTCAAGTCAAAGATAATTGCAAGGAAACACTTTTAAGCTTATATTTGCTTAAATTGAACACTTGATACAGAAGTTATGAAATAATAAAAGAAGGAAGAAAAATCATTTTTTTATGTAAAATCGTTTTGTTTTTTTTTTTACAAAAAAAATTCTTAAAAATCAACGGAACCACCTACAATATCGTGGTATATCTTTTTGTAAAGACGAAAATTCTTTCTGTATTTTGTTTAGTTTTTTTTTTAGTATACGTAAAAAAAAAAAAAAATTTACTGTAAATTAAATTTTTTTTTTCAACTTCAACCGATTTAAGCGAGCCAAAGACGAACAAAATCTTATTTTTTTTTTACATGTTCTTAAACCTCAGACCCTAATACAACTTTTGATCACTATTACATTTAAAAATAAGAGTACTTTTTTGCGGCCATACAAAAGTGACACACCCTAATGTATATACAAAAACTAATTACAATGGACCGCCATCAATCGCAAATATATTGCAATATATTGCTACCTTATTCGCTCATTCATATACCTAATGCATATTATCATTTCTTATAGAGGTATCCAAAAAACAAAACAACGTTGTAAAAAACTTATATACAAAATTTCAACGTTGTAAAAAAACTTATATACAAAATTTCATTCGCAAAGTGCCGTCGCCACCGCCACGCGCGCCGCGCGCCGCCGCCGACCATCGTGCGTAGGCTGTCCTTCTCAGTAGGTTTTCTGCATATAAATATAATGTATGCATGCTTGTGTGCGCCTGCGCTGACTGGCTGGCAATATATAGCTTGAACCAATTCAGTTGGCCGCTGTACTGCGCAGGTCTCTTTAAATTTCTGTGCTCTACTCTTTAATTCTTAAAGAGACAGAAAAATCACTGAAAAAAAGAAAAAAAGATGTACATACAGGCGTTGTTGTCAATGACGCTGCTGCGATCATACTGACTGAAGCACTTAGGAGCAGTGTTGCCGCCAAAAAAAAAAATTTCGTGCCACACTCTTTGAAAAAATGTGCCATTTGTGACATTTTCGTGCCATATGAAAAAAACTAAAGTTATTCTTTAAAAATAAATTTTAATTAAATACTATTACAAACAAATAACAAACAAAAAATCAGTTCCTCTATTCGTGTATAGGTATTTTCTAGAAACAGGAGTGTTTGGCAAGTTCATAATAAGTAATAAGCTTGTATTATTTAACTACCTATTTCACATCACATGATGAGTACCTATTATTATTATTATTAAAAAATATAAAGACGTAATAAAGCTTTGTTATAATAAGTTAAATAAATAAATTAGCTGGAGGTTTGAAATTTTGGCAATTATTAGGCTTAATAATTTCATTATATGACATCATAGCATTAATTGTTTTGTATATGACAGTCTGTTTTTGTTGTTTGTTTTAATATTATTTAGCTTTGAAAACACTCGCTCTGCTGATGCACTTCCGTGAGGCAAACTAAGAAGAATCAACATAAATTTTGAAATATTTATGAACATTCCTTCGTCAATATTGTTTTTTAATTTGTAAAACTTAACCTAGAACGTTTTGGAATCTTCAAGAAAAATACTTTCGGCTAGTCCAATCTGAAAATTTTTTCTTATATCGCCAAAAAGAACATCTTTCTCGCACTCTAATAGATGAGATACCAAAATATTGAAGTGTGGCAAAATACTTTGTATGTTTGGATTATTTTTTAAAAAGGTTGGGTCAATTATCTTAACGCATTTAGGTAAAATAATGAAAAAAAAACGTGCCATATTGAAACTTTTCGTGCCACCGTGCCACGAGAAAATTTCCGTGTCAAAATGGCACGATCGTGCCACATCGGCAACGCTGCTTAGGAGGGTGAGTTTTGTTTATAGCTTCGCTCTCAGTAAAATAGAAATGAATTTCCAGTGATGGACTTTCTTTGAATGAGATATGATCATGGTTTATTTTTCTTTCATAGCTTGATGTCTAAAAAACTATTCCATCTCTGGTGAGATAAAAAGAAAAGATTTTTAGGTGTAAACTTTACTTCGAAAAAATAAAATTAATAATTTTTGTTTATTATTGGAACAAATTTCAGTGCACCTATAATAAAAAATAAGTCTATTGCAAAATGCAATTGGGTTAGACAAAAAAAACTATCTGCAAGCTGCGACATAGGATTAATGACAAAAAGTTTAGGGATTATTGTTTATTTTTATGTTTTATGATTTGTGGCTTAGTAACAGAAAGGTACCGGGGGCGTTGTGTTTATATTTATTTTTTGGCGTTAGTGTATATTTTATATATTTTTTTTTGAGCTGTGGGGTTGGGATTAATTGTAGATTAGTGTTAGTTAGTTATATTAGTGCTTACGAGTTTGAACAATTTTTACGTACGAGTTTTTAAGAATGAATTTGCTTTGGTTTGCAATTCAGTTTAAAAAAAAACAACCAAGAATAATACATTGAAATACATTTAAAAGAAATTTTAATGGATCCATTTAGAAAAGGAAAACCTACTGGAAGCCAGGCGCGTAAGATAGTTGTTAAGATATATAATGACAAACTGGAAGAAGCAAAGAATTTGTTTCTTGAAAATCCTGCGAGTTACGCAACAACGCAAACAGTGGAAACTACTGGAATTTCTGAACGTTCAATCAGAAGGATTATTAAGGAATACAAAGAGACATGGGTTTGTGCAGTCACCAAATAAAAAAGTGCAGCATACGAAGTGGAAAACTGGACTAGACGAGTTTGACATCGCAGCTATTTGGCGTATAATGCACAACTTCCACCAGGAGAAAAAAATGATGATATCCTTAAAACGAGTCCAGGAAGATCTGAGCTTAATTTCCTCTCAACAGGATTCTAAGAAGAAACGGACTTAACTACAAAAAAAAACGCAAAACAACCGGAAAATTCTCTGTGAAAGAAATGATATTAAACTCATGCGAGTGAAGTATCTGAGAAAAATCCGGGAACAGAACAAAATGATATGACATCATTTATTTGGAGGAAAGCTATATTCATAGCTCACATACAAGGTCACGGGCTTGGACTGATGACAGTAGCAGTGGGTTGAAGACGCGAATTTCAAAAGGACATAGGCTGATAATGGCGCATGCAGGTGGTGGAAAAGGTTTCGTGAAAAACGAAAACGGGAGACTATTACGACAACATGAACTTCGAAAATTTCTGCAAATGGATCCAAGTACAAGTTTTGAATAACTTGGAGAACCTTCAGTTATTGTAATGGACAACGCCTCGTACCACAATAAATTAGAAGAAAACCAAATTACATCTGCTTTATTTTTTTTTTTATAACCTACCCGCGCTCAAGGGATTATGATTACCCTTTAAATGTTTCAACACAGCGCTAGCAAGAAATCCGAGATGATACAATGGCTAACCGAAAACAATATTCCGCATACTATACAGATGTTGAAATTTGAACTGTATGAGCTTATAAAAGAACACCGAACTACACACAACCCAAAGCATAAGATCACCATTCACGGCATTGGACATGAGGTTCTACGTTTACCACCCTATCATATGGATGTTCAAAAACTAGCAGAGGAAGAATTTTCAAAAATAAAGGCTGAAGACTGGCGAAAAGTGTGTGAAAAAGCCATAAGAACTGAGGAAGAATAGTTTTCATACGACCTGACGTGGGACACAATTTCGGATTCAATTATAATTAATCCAGGTGACGATACTATGAAAGCGACATTAGTTCTTAAAACTAAGTATATGTAAATGAACATTTATTATTTATATTATATTATTCTTATTTATATTGTTTTTATTTTATTATTATGTTTTATATTTATTTCTGAAGTACAAATTTATAATAATTATTTTAGGGTAAAATAAATTCTTAAAAACTCGTAGGTAAAAATTATTCAAACAGGTCAAAAAATAATAAATACATATATCAAATAAACACTAACACCATAAAATAAATATAAACATAACGCCTTTGGAACCTTTCTGTTGCTAAGCCACAAATCATAAAACATAGAAATAAACAATAATCAAAAAACTATTTATCAAAGCAAAGTTGAGTTAGGCACTGTAAGATTTAAGGAAAAATCTTTACTCATTAAATATCTTGCGCACCATTTTTGTTCTCTTAAATTCTCTCTCTGCGCAATCGACCGTTGGTCAACTGAATTGGTTCAAGCTATAGCATGTTTGTTGTTTATGAGAAAATGTTAAATTATTTTGCTAAGACAAGGAAATCTACGGTTTGGGTATTGGGTTTAATTGTTATCTCTGCCGCTTGGTAAATTACGTGGCGTTCCTCGTCATGAGACTACTATAAGAATTTATATACAAGGTATGTAGGTAGGTAGATAAGAGAAAAAACGTAACTATTGAATGGAATAGATATTAAGAGAGAGAGAGAGTATGGGAACGGGAAGAGAAGAAAATTAAAAATGTTGGAATGATAATGACATGAAACAAAGCAGCGACCTCGCGATTGTGATGAAATCTAATTCCTGGATAAAATAAATTCAAAAAGTTTATAATTTTATAATTTGTTTTTATTTATTTCTCAGGTTGTATGTGTAACTAACAAGTGATTTTGGGCTTAAAATTTGGCAACAATATTGACTTTATGATTTTAAGTCAACTAATGAAAAAAATGGACAAAAAATGTAAAATTAATAATATTTAAGTTTGACAAATAATTAATGAACAAAAATTATATCCAGGAACACTCTTATCTTTATATATATAATTCTTCTGTGAGTGTGTATGTCACTGAACTTCTCTTAAACGACTGGACCGATTTTGATGAAATTTTTTGTGTGTGTTCAAGGGGATCTGAGAATGGTTTAGATTCACAATCTTTATATATATAATTCTTCTGTGAGTGTGTATGTCACTGAACTTCTCTTAAACGACTGGACCGATTTTGATGAAATTTTTTGTGTGTGTTCAAGGGGATCTGAGAATGGTTTAGATTCACAATATTATATAAAAATCAATTGCTGTTCGTTTGTCTCGCTAAAACTTGAGAATGGCTAGACCGATTTTGATAATTTGAATCTTAAAATATTTGTGGAAGTTCAGGGAAGGTTTAAGCGGTGAGAAACATACATAATAAGTAACGGAAAAATACTAAAAATGAAAATTTAATTTTCCAATACAAAATGTTCCTAGCTGTGAAACATTTGACGTCTTTGCACTACAAATTACTGCAGAAATTTACAATGAGACATTGATCATGATAGAAGATTTGTTGTTATTGATTGTAAATAAAGTATTGTCGTGTTTGGGCATAACACCACCCAATCGTCCGATGCGCGATACATTTAACCATGACTTGCGAAGAGAACAAGAATACGGTACTGAAGTATTGGCCGAAACAGTTCGTTCAAACGTTCCGCAATTGAATGAACAGCAAAGAATTGCGTATGATACTTCGATTGAAGCTGTGAACAGTAGATCTGGTGGAATTTACTTCTTTGATGCTCCCAAGTGATTTTCGTCAGACTCTTCCAATTATTCCCCGATAAACTGTTGCTGACGAACTAAACGCATGCTTAAAATTCTCTAATTTGTGGCAATATGTAAGTACACTCCTATTAACAACTCACAAGCGAGTATTTTTGCAACAAGATCAAACTGCTATTATGTTTTCGAAGCAATTTTTAGATATTGAAAATGGTAAAGTCACAGTTGATACCTCAACCGGATTAATTATACTACTCAAGGATTTTTGTCACTTCGTCGATTCAAAAAAGTAGCTTATTCGGCGTGTTTTTACGGACATAGAAAAACGGCTCAGAAACCATAATTGACTGAGTGAACGAGCAATATTGGCGACCATAAGCAAAGATGTCGAAGTTTTCAACGTAACAATTCAAAATTTTCTTCCCGGAGAGTTGTTATCTTATAAATCAGTTGACACAGTTACAAACCAGGATGATGTAGGCAACTTTTTCACAGAGTTTTTAAATTCTCTGAATTTGCCTGGACTACCACCTCAGAATTTACAATTAAAAGTAGGATCAGTTTTGATTATTCTGCCTAACATTAATCAACCTCGACTGTGCAATGGTACGAGACTGGCTGGAAAAAACCTAATGAATAACGTCATCGAGGCCAATATCATCAAGGGAAAATACAAACGAGAGGGTGTCTCCATCCCGCGTATACCGATAATTCCAACGGATTTGCCATTTTTTCGTCCGTTTGGCCTTTGCGATGACAAGGCCAGTCTTTTAAAGTTTACGGAATCAACTTGAAGTTTCCCTGTTTCGCGCATGGGCAATTATAAGTTGCGAGTTTGCGAGTCGGAAAACTATCTTCTTATATATTTACGCACCGCAAAATAAGACAAAAAATATAGTACATCAGAAAGTCTTAAATTGATTAATTGAATAACTGTGTTGTATTTAATGTATGTAGATAAAAATTTTGTATTAAGTTTTGACCACATTTCCCAAAAATATATGAAGGTGATACGAAGTTTACCGGGTCATCTAGTAACAATATAGAAAATAATAAAATTTATTTTAAATAAATCGGTTGACTACTTTCTGAGATCGCTCAATACAAACTTTCAAATGGTTTCGCTTTTATATAATAGTATAGTATCTAATTAATAGAATTGCTACCAGCTTCAGTGTAATTGTAAAAAAAGAATAGCAGTCAACCTCAAGTAAAGAAATGAAAACGAAGGCATTCAAAAAATCAAGAAGCCAAAGACCACTGACGCCATTATTATAAAATTTTGTAAAAAAAAACAACAAATTATAACTTTTAAAAATAAACGCTGAATATTTTAAATAAAACCTTACGCATTATAATATTAATACAAAGTTATCGATTTTTTTTTAAATATTCTTTATGTGTGTATTCGCGTGAAGATAATTTTCTTTTTCGAAAGTTATTTTTTTTTTCGAAAAATTTAGAAATTGATGAATACATATTCTAAAATTGTCTATATGCATAAAAACTATGTTTTGGAAACAGTTTTTTAGATTTTTTTTAATAATTATTGAATGTAGGATCAATTAATTTTTACGATTGCACATAAGAACATTATTTTTTGGAAAAGAATAGGTTCGCAGCTTTAACAAGGAAAAAAGCTTTTTTTTCTCCTGAAGAGCTTCAAAAAATGTTTTTGTTTTTGTATTCTGAAATTATATTTCATTGCCGATCTATTTACAACAAAGAGACAGACTCAAAATTGCCCTAACGGTAAATTGCAAGCACAATATGAAATGCAATTAAAAAAAAGAGCATTTCCCATCGGCCAATAGAATACGTTCATCTGCTTCAAAGTTAGTTTTAATTCAGAATTTTAAAGATCAGTGCGTGAAATTTTAACAAAGTGAAGTTTAAATATTCGAAATACTTTTTTAAGAAATAATGGGACGAGTAAAGTGCCTTAGTTTGGAAAAAAATATCAAAATCAAGTTATACGCTGAACAAAGTTTAAGTGCGCGTTTAATTGCAAAAAAAATTGGAGGATCGCAAAATGTTGTGAACAATTTCTTGAAAATGTAGAAAACTATGGAAAGCTCCTCCAAATAAGGACCGCGTCTGGAACAACGGCAAGCATTTCGAACGTTAAGAGAGTGATTAGGAGTGCCCCAAACATCAGGCGCATGAAATTAAAGAAGAAGACTCCACTTAACCCGCAAAGAAAGGAAAAACGACTTGAATTCTTCAGGCGCCACATGACATGGAAAAAGGAGTGGCAGTTTGTCGTTTTCACAGATGAAAAAAAATGTAATCTCGATGGCCCGGATGGTTTTAATTTTTATTATCATGATCTGAGAAAAGACCAATTACTTTTGCATCGTCATCATAGCAGTAAAGGTGGTGTTATGGTTTGGGGTGCAAGATCGTATTTCGGAACCATTGAGTTAGGCTAGCCGCGCACTAGCAACTGCGATCGAAATCAAATAGTTTAATCACCAGTTGATAGAGTACCGTGCACTGGCAACTCTTTACTCACGCTCACTTTTTCTCTCTTGAGCTTATAGAAAATAGCTCAACTGTTGCGAATTTATTTTAGGCAATCGTTTAGTTTGTGTCAAAACACAAACTTTTTAGTTGCTCGAATCGAGTTGCTCTATAGCACATATGTTTCATTTTTGCAACTAAACAGTTGCGAAACTAAAAATTGAATGTGCGCGTCTGGCCTTAGAGTTTCCATTTCCATCACGAATGACGGCAAATGCATACAAGAACATTCTTGAATGGGCTTTTCCGAAATTCAGTAAAATGTTTCGCCCCATTAAGTGGACTTTTCAACAGGATAACGCCCCCATCCATACCGCCAGAGTCGTGAAAGCCTAGATAAATAAACAAAAAGTTATATTTTAGTAATGGCCTCCCTACTCACCAGACCTAAATATTCTTGAGAATGTTTGGGCATGACTCGTCCGCTTTGAAAAAAAAATTGTTTTTTTTTTTAATTTTTCCTTCATTTTCTCTTGATTTTCCTAATTAATACAGGTGAACGTATTCTATTGGCCGATCAAAACGGCAAGAAACGTTTCAAATTTACAGTAATAATTATTTTCGATTTGACTTTTTCTTATTAATAGGTAAGTAAATATACAATACATGCTTTGAAAACCAGCGACAAAAATATTCATGCGAAACTATTTTGAAGAAAAAATAGCTCCTGTTTATTGTAAATGGTGTGAACCTATTCTGTTTACTGGCAGTGTATGTACATATGTATATAGACATACATATGTACATATATGAATTTGATTTTTTTTAGAAAAAGATTTTTAGATTATATCATTAAATTTTAAAAACTGCTATATACCTATATCAAATTAAATTTTTGTTTAATTGCACATTATATGCACACCCACGTACGTGTCTTATAATTGGCATAGGTATCTACCAATTTTTTTCTTTTTTAATTTTATACAATTTTCTATAGGTGAATCACAAAAGTAAGTAAGCACCTCTTAGCTTAAAGATCATTTCCGTCAAACAATCAGTAGTAATGTTAAAAAAACAAACTTAATATTTTTGTCTGTAATTGATATGTATTTCGAACTAAAAAATAACATTTCAAATAAAAATTTAAAGAAAACTTAAGAAATATTCGACTTAAACTAAAAAAATTAACAAATTTATATCACAAAAGTAAGGAACAAGTTCAAATAAACCTTCAATTCATTACAGTTATTTTGTAAATCTTATCCATTTAGTACTTCGTTGGATACCCTTTAGCTTTTATAACTGCTTTCATACGTCGAGGCATTGAGTTAACCAAAGTTTGCTTAACGTTTTGTCCAATTTTGGACCATTCATCCGGAAAAACACGCTCTAAATCATCTTTCGTCCTGATTTCATGTTTTCTTACTTGTCGGTCACGACGTTCCCATAAATATTCAATCACATTTAAGTCGGGCGACTGTGGTGGTGATTTGAGCTGGATTCGGACGTTAAGAAGCAACCATTCTTTGAAAACATGCTAAGTATGTTTAGGATCATTGTCTTGCTGGAAGACAAATGACTTACCCATGCCCAGCTTATTGGCACTTTTCTGAAGATTCTTATTTAAAATATTCAAATAGTCAAACCTATTCATCAAAGAATCTATAAACACTAAATTGCAGATACTAGATGGTGCCATACACCCCCACACCACAACGTTTACGCCATCTAGCTTCAGGGTTCCTGACAAGTTCGATGATTCAAGCTCTTTTTTTTTTCTCCATAACTTTTCTGCGTCTATCTGAGCCGTGGATATTAAATAAGCTTTAATTGGAGAAAACAGCTGGGTTCCGAAATTCTGCTTGCTTAGATTCATGGGTTTTTGCAAAAAAAGAGCCGCTTTTGGCGATTTATTTACTTATGTAAGGTTTCTTTCTAATGTTTTGACCATGATAACCGGATTGGTAAAGCACTCGTCGAATAGTTTGAGGGTTACATTATTTATCTGTTTCTTTGGCTATTTCTGCTGATATCTTTGATGCGCTTACTTTGGGATTCCTCTTCACTCTCATAACAATAATACGGCATTCCTGTTGAGTGGGCTTGCGAGAATGTCCAGATCGAGGGTCATTTTGCAAGCTCCCAATATTATTATATTTGGTTATTATTTTGTGTATAGTAATGGTCTTTTGTTAACAATTTTACCATTCTCACACTCCGATTTATTTTCCAAATAGTGTTTGATTATAATTTTTTTTAATCTAAACTAGGTTAGGTTAGGTTAAAGTGGCTGCTGACCAGAAAAAGGTCAACACACTTAGACCAATATTTGGTCCGTTGTGATACCACAAGGATTTCAAAAATCACCCATTTTCAATCAAACCATTTTGAGCTAATAATGAAGCGTTTGAGACAGTGAATGTCGGAATTATTTAGATCACTAGGATCGTTATAGTAGTAGTCTCCCAAGTGGAGTCTACGTCTTTGCGCTAGGGCAGGACAAGAACATAGAAGGTGATGAACTGACTCCTCTTCTTCTTCATCCATGCAACTTCTGCAAAAATTATTTGCAGGAACTCCAAGACGAGAAGCATGTCTTCTTATTAGGCAGAGTCCAGTAAGGACACCTATAACGGAGCTAATATGCAATCTACCAATAGAAATTAGTTGTTTTGAGCGTTTATCATCAAACAATGGCCAAATCAGTTTAGTAGACCGGCAAGTTGGGGTGCTGGTCCATCTGAGGTTAGCTTTCTTCATGGTATCATGCTTTAGCATAAGTTTACAAGTAGCTAGGGGTATACCGATGTTAGATTTGCTATCCAACAAAGGTAAGATTGTTCCGTTTTTTGCAAGTTCGTCAGCTTTACAGTTTCCTGGAATGTCTCTATGCCCCGGCACCCATGTAAGGTGAATGTTAAACTGTTTTGACATCTCCACCAGAGATGATCGACAGTTTTGGGCTATTTGTGAGTTAGTGGAGACAGAGTCCAGTGATTTTAAGGCAGCTTGACTGTCTGAGAAGATACGTATATCAGAAGTCGATATAACGTTTTCTTTTAGCGAAGAGAGGACTTCTTTTATTGCTAGAAGCTCTGCCTGGAACACGCTACAGTGATTGGGAAGACGAAAAGATAGACAGAGATTTAATCTATCGGAGTATACGCCTCCACCAACCCCGTCATCGGTTTTAGATCCATCTAAATCTAAACTAAGTTGATTACCTTATTTGTAATGGTATTTGATCATCGGGCTTAATGATCCATTTGGAATAATGCAATTAATTTAAATTAATAACAAGTAATCTGTGATATTAGGTTTATCTTTGTTTTGTCTAAATTTAGTATTGTTAATTTGTTATTGTTTTTAAATTTTCTAGTGTTAAATTATCAATGTCAATTAATTATTTCATTTATTAAAACTTTTTTTACAATTTTCAACATCATCAAATGTAAACAAAAAGCCAAACTTAATATTAAATAAATACAAACCACTGATGAAGCTGGAAAGAAACCGGTGAAACGTTGGGAAAAGAATGAATTAGTTTTTTAAATTAATTGCATTATTCCAAATGGATCATTAAGGCCGATTGTCTACACAACATAAGTTGATTACCTCTTGAAGCCATTTCCTTTTATTTATTATTAATTAATCTTAAACTAAAAAAAAAAAAATATAGAAAAGAGAGATAAGCAACCAAAAACTAATAAAAAGTTAACTACACCATTAACTATTTAACCTTAAAATGCCGCAGGTGCTTACTTACTTTTATGGCATAGAAAAGGCGGTTAACTGAACAAACAGTGATGTTCTCCAGATAAACCAAATGTTAAACGCTAAAATTTGCCTACAACATGATGTTCACATGCTAACCATAATTATGATTCCTTTTTTCCTAATATTCATAACGGAATTTAATTTTATTTTAACATGTCTATGCGACAGCAAAGAGTGCTTACTTACTTTTGTGATACACTCTATGTAAAAGCTATTGGTGCAAAATTTTAAACATTTAAAACCTACTCTAAATCAATTTTAGAATGGGAGTCGACTCTAAATATTGAGTATAAAATGAGAACCGACTTTTTGTTTATTTTAAAGGACATAAACTATACTTTAACGTGAAAGAGCTCGTCTTACTTTAACAGCAGCAAATAGCTAGTTTATCTTTTAAAAGTATAGATACTTTATCCATATTGACAATGATCACTTCATACCAAAGCAAATCTAAGAAAAAATGTTTATTAATGTTTTATTCGATTTTTTAAAGATGTTTTTTGTAAATAGACTGAATCACTGAATATTAGAAATTCGAAACAATCGTACGAAAGTGCTCTACGATTAACAAATCAGTACATAAAAATGTGCAGCTAGTAGACGAGTATAGCTAAATGAATCTGCACCCTGCAACAACAAATTGAGTTTTTATGAGGTGAATTGGTTTTTACTTTATTTCCATCTAGAATAATGTAAAAAGGTTATAAACAATCAAAATCTGTACCGAAGTAGTATATAAAATGTACTTTTTTTCGGCGAAAAATTATTTGGTTTGAATTTTTTTGTTCTTTTTACTTTTTTTTTTGTGTTTTTGTAGTTGTGTGAGTTATGTATCTGTCAAATTAAGGGTTGTTCAACGCAAATTCGGTTAGGTTCTGTTGTAAAATCCACATTCGTTAGAAGAGTTGTCTAACGTGATTAAAATTATGAAAAAGTAAAGGCATTTTGCTTTAAGTCATTTCTCCGATTAGCTGATCGGAAATTCTGTCCAACGAAATTCAACGCATGCCATTTATGTGCGATGAAGCACTTCTAAGACGGTGTTCACATTGGACTCACTCCGCCGACTTATTTTGATGTCTCTGTGTTTTTTCTCGTTCGCACTTCATGGTAAGAAAGAGAGGGCAAAGTGAGGCAGGATTTTTAAAACAAATTTGAAAATTATTGGATTTTTTTTGACATTTGTCTTGGTGACATAAAATGACACACGAAGATACAGTGTATCACAAAAATAAGTAAGCACTCCTTAAAAAAAATATAATCAAACACTATTTGGAAAATAAATCGAAGTGCGAGAATGATAAAATTGTTAACAAAAGTCCATCTGCTATACACAAAATAGTAACCAAATAAAATAACATTGGAAGTTTGCAAAATGACCCTCGATCAATGACAATGACAAGCAGGAATGCCGTATTATTGTTAGGAAAGTGAAGAGGAATCCCAAAGTAAGCCCATCAAAGATATCAGCAGAAATAACCAAATAAAACAGGTAAGTCATATAACCCTCAAACTATTCGACGAGTGCTCTACCAATCCGGTTATCATGGTCGAAGTATTAGAAAGAAACCTTACATAAGTAAAATAAATCGCCAAAACCGGCTCTTCTTTGAAAAAACCCATGAATCTGTAGTGATCCACTACATGCGACCACTCTGACAGCCTTATATCATATAAATATTCATTTCCATTCCCAAGATACCACACACGATCTTGTACGGTATCATCTTTCTTTGTAATTCGCGCAACCGATCCACAACACTGCGGCACATTAATGTGTCATCTTCGAGAGCCCACTTGGTGAAACCTAACACCACGGCAATTAATTAATTGTCGCCAGCTCTGTGTCATAACTATAGCTACGACTATAACATGAGCCGGTACGAACGAAGGTTCCAAAAGTAAGGCAAAGTAAGAATGACAATTATGCACATGCATTGTTTTTGGGTTCTATGGACATCATATGGCACTTCAATACACTAGGTCACTATATTGACTGTGTGTATCTGGAACTACAATGGATACGTGTATCTATTGGATATGTTTTGTATTGGGCCAGTATAAATGAAATATGATCCATTGAACTCTTAGGCAATAATAATAATGCAATATTGATTTGGTGTCAATGCATGTTGGCAACGGATGTTGGGAATTATGATGAAAATGCTCTTTTCATATGAGGTTGCGTAAGAATGCATTTTCATATGGAAATGCCGAATTTCATTATCAAGTGGTTGAATGGTGGGGATGGAAATTGGTTCTTTTAAATCAGTATAAATAAGCAAAGGATGATTAGGGAAAACCAGAATTTAGCCACACATTAAACTCGAAGGTTGCAGCCTACGCATAGAGACAGCGGGCCTTGCGAGAACAACAATAAAAAAACATTTAAACTTTAATAAATCTTTCATTTTTTAATCATTTTCATCTTTTATTTAATAAACTAAATTCTCCCCATATACACTCTTCCCTGAAAGTCAGGAAGCACGGGTACTTGGGTTATTTCATGGTGGCAGCGGTGGGATACTTTAAAATCCCCTACCATAGTTATTTAGCCTTGCCAATACAAGAGACCTCTCTCTTGATGCGTTCTGGGGCTACACACCAGAAAAAAAAAACGTTAAAAAGTGAAGTGAAAATTTTTTTTTTTGCTTTTGTGATTAAAGTGTTAGAAATCCTACGAGCGTAAGACCTTGCTAGCTTTAGAGCTTAAGCATTTGGCAGACAGTAGGTAGTGATAAAAGACCAGGCCGTAATCCTCAACTTTAGGGCGTGAAGCCTGCCTGGCAACAAAGAACAACAACTGCAACGGCAACATAAGCAGCAGCAACAACAACAACAACCACAGCATCTGGAGCAATAATAACAACAATAACGGCATCGACTACAACAATAACAGCAATAATAACAACATCAGCGGCATCAACCACAAAACAACAGCAATAATAACAACAACCTAAAAGTAAGAAATTATTTTTTTGAAATTTGTATATATATATATATTTCTGCCTTATCCCTCCCTTAAGAAAAAAAAATATATAAAAAAATTTTTCCAAAATTGTCTCCACACGACAAGACCGACAAAGACTAGATCTTTTTTTTCAACTACCTTTTTTTTCTGAATCCGAATCCGATATAATGGAGTTCCGTATTAATATAAGTGATATTTTCAATATCATTCCCACTTTTAACGGTAACCCCACTGACCTAAATAAATTTATCGCATGCGGGAACATACTGTTCTCGTCATGTAAAAAAGAGGAACATAGTACGTTCCTCGAAATAGTAAAAACGAGGCTACAAGGTCCGGCTTTCGAACTCATACAGTTCAACTCATTCACTAAATGGAGCGATCTGGTTACAAAACTAGAGGATGAGTTTAAAGTAACTAAAACTCGTACCGTCGCGCAAAATGAGTTGCTCTTAGCTAGGCAAACTGCTAGAGAGTCGGTCAAAGAATTCGGGGACAAAGTTTGTCAACTCTTAACCTCCCTCAACTCAGCGACGTTCGCTAATACTAACGACGAATCCGTCAGAAGCTATTTGGTGGAAGAAAATGAAAAATTGGCTCTTCAAACTTTTGAGGATGGCCTCAGTAGCCATAATTTAAGGTTAATGGTTCAAGCCCATGGGGAAACCAATCTAAAAAAAGCAATCGAGTTTGCAGAAAACCATGCTGCAAGAGTGGAAAGACAAATGTCGTCGTTTAGAAATAAAACACAAACCCAGCAAAACTCACCCTCAAACTTTTCTTCCCGACCCACCTGTCAAATTTGCGGGATCTTGGGACATTCTGCCCAAACCTGTTACCGCAATAAGACCCTACCTAATATTACTCCTAAAACAGAAATAGTTAAATGCAACTATTGCAAAAAAAATTATCACACGGAAAGTGAGTGTAGACTGCGAAAAATACACTCACAATCAAACCAAATAAACCCCCAAAATCCTTTCAGGCAGAACCTCTTTACAGGTACCCAAAATAATGACAGGAATAAAAATGGCGAAAAGCGACAGGTGAATTTCCACCACGTATTACCCGAAAGCCATTTTTCTGTCAACGGTACGGGAAACGAAAACTGTCGGGACGATCAGACCGGCTATCCATCCCGACAACACATTCAAGCCGAAATCCACCAAACACAAGAATAGTGGCAAGCGTAGTCATCGAACTGCTTCCCTATAACGACCTAACAATCATCCGAATTCCCTTCACAGACGGTCAAAATAGAAATCTCGTTATCGACACTGGCGCAGAAATCAGTATCATAAAAAAACCTACCACCCAACCCATGAAAAACGAAAAAACAAATATGACAATTTCAACCATGGGCGGCCATAAGGTAATAAGTACTGGAATTGCCCATGAGAGTCTATTGATCGGTTCTGATGAAGATAAAATAAAAATTACTCACCCCTTTCATATTCTAGATACAAGCACTGACATGGATTTTGACGGCATCATCGGTAACGATTTTTTGAAGAAATATTCATGTATAGTTAACTACGATGAAAATTTTATAAAGATATTCCCTTTTATTGATAACCACTCTACTGCTATGGTGCATAGTTTTGGGAAAGTACTGAGTACTATTCCTGATCACAAAACTTATGTGTCAGAAGCAAATCAAGAAATCCATTTCATACCTAAATCTGAAATTTTAGCTCAAACTACTATGCTCAAGAAAAAATACAAAAATAAAGCCAAAACAAACCTTCAAGAAGATTGCACGACGGAAGGGTCTAAAAATACTGACTCTGACTCCCCTCAGTGTCTTACAGACATCAATGCAGGAAGTACAGAAAAGGTATGGGAATCGTTGAATGATACCGCTTGCCTTCGGGTCGGGTCAGGAGATTCGCCACAAAAAGACTTCGATAAAGTTGCTAGCAAAAAACTTCATTCGAAGAAGGTCAAAGGCAAAATAATTTACAATAAGCCTATGGTAAAAGAAACCATAGCAGAAAATACATTTAAACCAGCAGAAAGTAAGACTGAGATAAAAGACATCTCAGCAAAAAATAAGACTGGGCAAGAAAAAAATAAAAAAATTATAAACATTACTCTTGAGCAACGTAGTCAAAAATTGGTAGAAATCCCTTTTGAAAACAAACTTTTAAACTCACAAGATATAATAATAAGAAAGAAGGAAATTACCCCTGGAATATATCTGGGCGAATCAATAGTAACACCTAAAAATAACAGAATAAAAATACTCTTAATGAACATTTTGGATGAAGAGAAAACTTTAAACTATAATGACTTAAATATAGAATGGGATACCCTTAACGATTATAATATTATTTCACCTAATGGTCACCAAGATCGTTTACAGGAAAGACTTTCAGACTTGGAAGCCGTAATAGAATTAGACCACTGTAATCGAGAAGAACAAAAGTCCATACTAAAAATCTGTAGAGAATTCAATGATCTGTTCTTTTTAAAGGGCGACCACCTCACCTACACGAATACAATACAACACAAAATAATAACAAATAACACTAATCCCCCATTATTTCTGAAACCTTATAGACTCCCCGAGAGTCAGAAAAATGAAATTCACAAGCAAGTGAAAGAAATGTTGAATGATTCAATAATCAGACCTAGTTTTAGTCCTTGGAATTCACCTCTTCTTTTAGTTCCGAAAAAGTCTGGCATTTCTGGTGAAAAGAGATGGAGAGTTGTTGTAGACTTTAGAAAACTTAACGAACAAACAATCGGAGATGCATATCCTCTGCCGAATATCACAGACATTTTCGACCAATTAGGTAAAGCAAAATATTTTAGTACCTTGGATTTAGCTAAAGGGTTTCACCAAATATTGGTGGCAGACTCCGACAAAGAAAAAACTGCTTTTAGTACACCATTTGGCCACTACGAGTATAATCGTATGCCTTTTGGGTTGAAAAACGCCCCTGCTACGTTCCAACGACTTATGAATAACGTCCTTATGGGTCTACAAGGCCTAGAATGTTTTGTTTACGTAGATGACATAGTTATCTATGGGTATGATCTTGACAATCACAATGGAAAACTCATCACTGTATTAAAACGTCTACGGGAACATAACCTAAAACTCCAGCCAGATAAATGCAATTTTCTAAAAAAGGAATTAATTTACTTAGGACATATTATTTCGGAAGATGGAATCAAACCCGATCCCGAAAAAATCAAGGCAGTAAGAACCTTTCCCATTCCTAAGAAACCAAAAGATGTTAAGTCATTTCTAGGCTTCGTAGGATATTATCGGAAATTTATTCCTAACTTTGCTCATCTAGCCAAGCCATTGACAAAACTTTTAAGGAAAGATGTTATTTTCAAATGGGATGCATTTTGTGATGAATCTTTTAGAAATCTTAAACAAAAAATTATAGAACCTCCAATACTCTCTTACCCTGATTTCACAGCAGAATTTATTGTCACTACCGACGCCAGCGATCTAGCATTAGGCGCAGTTCTTTCCCAAGGTCAAATTGGACAAGACAGGCCAATATCTTTTATAAGCCGCACGCTAAATGACCAAGAAACCAGATACACCACATCAGAAAAAGAGCTACTAGCAATAGTGTACGCTCTCAAACAATTTCGACCGTATATTTATGGGCGAAAGTTCACCATTTATACTGATCACAACAATCTCTTATGGTTGATTGGGCAAAAGAACCCCACATCTAGATTATTACGTTGGCGTATATTGATGGAAGAATACGACTTCAATATCATCCACAAGCAAGGCAAATGCAATGTTATTGCAGACGCCCTCAGTAGAGTAAAGCTTGACAATGAAAGTAAAGTCCTAGTGACAACTCGTAATCAAGCAAGAAACCAGAATAACCACAAAACTGTGCAAGATAACGGAGAAGATAGTATAGAACACCTATCAACATTCACTCTTTTGGAAGATAAAGGATCAATCTTTGAAAACAAAATAGTTAAAATAAAAGTATTAATAGTTCCAATTATCGAATCAACAGATGAGGAATACCTACAAAATAAATGTCCAAACTATATTAAACCTGATATAGGAGAACTCACAACATTCCCACATAATAAAGAAACATTTTTTATAATCACTTTACCTATCCCAATTAGAACATACAAAGATATGGAACTAATAAAAAAATGTCTCACTTCGGTTAGCAATTCAAATATCAATGAACAGTCGATTGCATTCTCATTGCCCTGCATGGATAATGAATCAAAAATTAAAATTAAAACACTTCTTACAGGCATTTTTCAAAAACAAAATAAAATCATTCACATTTTTACCAATGAAACAAAAAATTACAACCACTAAACAAACACGACATACATCATTACACTCTTATCTACAGCATGGCAACTGCCTTACTCATCATTCTTATCTATATCCTCAAATATAAAATTAAACTGAAACCAATTCCGTCGGAAACAGAAACAAAAACAGAAACAATCAGAAATGACAAAATACAAACAGACTTACAGACCCATGACAATTTTCCTAATGAAACCTCCTCACCTAAAGATACCATAGTAGAAACAAATTTTAATTCAAAACCCGAACCCTCTCCAAAATTTGTCCTAGGTCCAATTAAACCCAATTAAAAACAAAGAAATATATATATTTTATTTAAACAAAAAAAAAAAAAAAAAAAAAATAGCATATCCATATACTTAAACATTATAAAATTATTTCTAAAAATTGAAGAAACAAATATTTACAAATTATAATTTAGCTACCTTTAAGAACAAAAACTTATTATTATGTTACTGTACAAAAAAAAAATATATATTTAAACATACTCAAAATCATATCTAAAAATTTAAGAAACAAATGAAAATTTTTTAATAAAAAAAAAAAAAAAAAAAAAAAAAAAAAAAAAAAAAAAAATTATGTAAGTAAAACTTAAGAATCTATAAAAAAAAAAAAATTATATAAAAAAAAAAATGCTTAAACTTCAAATATAAAACTTTATGTTATTAATTAAGACATAAATATTTTAAAATTTAAATGTCAAACAAAAAGAAATTAAAAAAAAAAAAACTATAAAAATATTATTTAAACCATATCAAAATTATACCAAAAATGTAACCTTATCATCCTTTCGCAACCTTACAGAAAATTAACCTCTTCAAGGTATAATTTTCTTTCTTCAAGGGGAGCGGGATGTAGTGATCCACTACATGCGACCACTCTGACAGCCTTATATCATATAAATATTCATTTCCATTCCCAAGATACCACACACGATCTTGTACGGTATCATCTTTCTTTGTAATTCGCGCAACCGATCCACAACACTGCGGCACATTAATGTGTCATCTTCGAGAGCCCACTTGGTGAAACCTAACACCACGGCAATTAATTAATTGTCGCCAGCTCTGTGTCATAACTATAGCTACGACTATAACATGAGCCGGTACGAACGAAGGTTCCAAAAGTAAGGCAAAGTAAGAATGACAATTATGCACATGCATTGTTTTTGGGTTCTATGGACATCATATGGCACTTCAATACACTAGGTCACTATATTGACTGTGTGTATCTGGAACTACAATGGATACGTGTATCTATTGGATATGTTTTGTATTGGGCCAGTATAAATGAAATATGATCCATTGAACTCTTAGGCAATAATAATAATGCAATATTGATTTGGTGTCAATGCATGTTGGCAACGGATGTTGGGAATTATGATGAAAATGCTCTTTTCATATGAGGTTGCGTAAGAATGCATTTTCATATGGAAATGCCGAATTTCATTATCAAGTGGTTGAATGGTGGGGATGGAAATTGGTTCTTTTAAATCAGTATAAATAAGCAAAGGATGATTAGGGAAAACCAGAATTTAGCCACACATTAAACTCGAAGGTTGCAGCCTACGCATAGAGACAGCGGGCCTTGCGAGAACAACAATAAAAAAACATTTAAACTTTAATAAATCTTTCATTTTTTAATCATTTTCATCTTTTATTTAATAAACTAAATTCTCCCCATATACACTCTTCCCTGAAAGTCAGGAAGCACGGGTACTTGGGTTATTTCAAATCTAAACAAGCAGAATTTTAGAACACAGTTGGTTTATTTGAAATGTTATTTTTTAGTTCAAAATACATATCAATTAGACAAAAATATTAAGTTTTTTTTTTTTAACATGACTATCGATTGTTTGAAGGAAATTATCTTTAAACTAAGAGGTACTTACTTACTTTTGTAATTCACTGTATATTTGAAGTGACATAGCAAATGGCCAACAATTATGACAAATACAAGACGTCAAAGTGAGTCTGGAGTGTTCACACTACTTTTGTGTCTGAACACGACAGGGTAGCCTTACGTCAAAAAAAATCGGTTGAGTAAGTCCAATGTGAACACCGTCTAATGGTCTTATTTTTGACACATACAAACAAAATTTTCTCCGAAATCTTCCGACAAGTTCTTGTTGCGGAAAGTGTTTTCTTTTTAAAGAAATATTTAATTAAAATGTAAGTAATAAAGAAATTAACTTTATTTGCGTTAACTTGTGTTACCTACATACGAGTATAATAGACTTTTTGTTCTTAGGCAGAACGAAAAAAAAAAAACTTCGCAACAATATGAGCGGATTACACCAAAAAGCCACCAGAAATTGTAGCTGTGTTTCTGGCCCAATCAGTTAAAATAATTGAAAAAAAGTATATTCGTGATCTTTTGTTTTGTGCATTGATCCATTTCCATTGTTATTAAAGTACCTATTAGTCAAATAAATATAAAATATTGTGTTTCAAAAGTTTTTTTTTTTTCAATTTATTTTTTTTTTGACACTTCAAATGGAAACAAAAAACATACGTTTGGAAATAGGGAGGGGACTTTCTTCGATAGTTTTGATTCAAGAATCGGTGCATCTAATTACATTTCTTAAAAACGCTAGCGATTTATAATTGAAAAAAAATACTTTTAATAAACAATAAACTACACTCTCTCAACGATTTTTCTTGGTTTAAAACGCTTATGGTGTTTATTTTATAAAAAAAAATATCGAAAATTTATCGCATTTTCGATATATCGGTTAATTAGCACATCTCTGTCTGAAATTTATATCCATCGCAGTGCGTCGTTGGATTTCTGTAAAATTTCTTCCGATGAAAGCTGCTACGAACCGAAATTGAACCTCCGACGGAGGATGTGTTGCGGAGAAAGTTCCGCTCCGACGGTTACCTTGATAGGGCCGATTTACATATACCTACCTTCATCCCTATATATTGATTAACCTTCTGCACCTATGAATGTACCTATAGGTAAATAAATTAATAGATATGAACATATGTATGTATGTATATATTCATACAAAAAAAAAATCTGAGACCAACTGCATCTAATGTAAGCAGTTTACCTAATTAATTGTAATTAATGTTTTTGTTCTTCAAAATTACACCAATTATTGAACTTTTGAATAACAAAAACAATATTAATCACGATAAATTTAAGTTACCCAATATATTAACATATCTATGCACATAATACTACAATTGAAAAAAGTTTAACCCCAACAAGAATCAAATTTGAAAAATATTCCTACTTAAATTTATAAATCAGTTCAAATATAAAATGTCCATACAAATACGAAGCAACGTTGTAAACAAAACGTAAGCTATTAACAAAAAAAAAAAATAACAAAAAAAAAACAGAAGCTCCTTGAAAAGGTCAATACGAAAAAACAAATTGGATTTTCTCATTCACATCATTCTTAGTGCCACGTGGCTATAAGCTGATAACATTTTCTCGCTCTATCTTTCACTTCTATCCCATCCTAGATCTAAAGTCTCTAACGTCAGTTTTGTTCTACTACAGCGCCACCAGTTAAGCCGATTTCACATGTTTTTTTTTTCTGTTCCACAAGAGTACTATAGATTTTACACATATACAAGGCATCTACCTTCATGAGTGTCTTACCAAATACAATCGTACATTGTTACTACAGGCTTTAATTTACAAAAAACAAAGGAGACTTTCATCGGTGTTTCTCATCACGGGGGCGCATATTAGTTAACTTTGCTGCAAACGGAAATGCTCTTTCTGTAGAAAGTTTAATTTTCTTCTCGGGCGATTTTGAATGTTTTATCTGGTTAAAAGGCGGGATATGCTGTCTTAACGCGTGCAGTTTGATTTCCCCTAGGATTGATTTTCTTCGCTATCTTTTTAAAAATGGTAATATCGATCTGATCTGATTTGTATTAGTGAGACGTGGTTCAAACTTTTCCAGCTGCTTGCTACCTAACCAAGGAAGAAGGGCATTTTACATTATTTTTTACAGCATAGTCGTAAACAAATCGCTTAGCCATATCAAACGTCAGGCCATGGTGCAGATTTGAGCACTTCTTAAAATAATCTGTCAACTCTTCTTCTTGTGACGTGGTGAGGACTTGCCCTATAGAATATTTGGAGCTGGCCCTGCTTTGTAGATTGATCTGAATACGATTTTCCGATAAAAGCTTTAAGCGATATAAAAGCGTCGTTCTGTTTACGTTATATTTCCGCGCAGCGCCAGCGTTTCAATTTGACAAATTGTCAAATCCTCCTACTTCTAAGTTGTTAAATTCTCCTTTAATCGCACTTTAACTTTCTTTTTCAACTTACCAAAATTTTGCAGTATTTTCACTTCACACTGTTATATTTATTTAAAAAAACTTAGTATTTACACATGGTTTCCCAATAAAGAAAATATACAAAATTACCAAAAAAATTGAACTGACCAAAAACAAAAACACGTACGTTGGGCCGAAAGGCAAAGGTACAACATTTGTATATATTATGTATGTACATTATTATATAGTACTCTCACTAAGAGGAACGAACGGGGGCGGCGCAAAAATATATGAAAGTTGTTTGGTTAATTTATAATTAACTTTAACTGATAAGTCAGAAAAAATAACAATTTCTGCTAAAATAATTAACATGGCGATTTTAAAATGTGGCATCTATGACTTATTTTTTCATAGTTCAGCCTTTTTTTAGAGACATACATTTTTTTTTTTTGTAAAAAAAGTTATTTGATTTTTTTTAATAGTTTATATGCGTGTATCAATAAGTTTTTAAGATTGCCTTACCAATTTTTTTTTAACTTTTCAAAAATTGCCTTTTTATGTTGTTTGATTTTTTTTCTAAATAATTTTTTTAAAATTGGTGCACATAAACTATTCAAATTTCTTTTTATTTTCACTTGCGATACATGTAAGTAGGTACTGTAGTGCAAGTTTTGCATTTGAAGAAAAAAATTAACTCGAGATTTCGATCAAAGTTGACTTTACGGTGATAGAGAGAACGCGAAAAAATAATTTTTTATTCTAAAAAATTGTTTTTGAAAAATCAATCTCTTGAAAACTTTTGAGCGATTAATTTTTGAAAATATTTCTTAGAATCTTTTTTATTAAATACTTAAAATTGGCATCCCAATTTTTTTAGAACAATTTTAAAAAATTTCTTATATTCAAGATTAGTTTAATAATAAAAGGTTTTTTAAACTTTGTTTGCATAAATTCGTACTTTTCGTATTTATAATAACAAAATATATATTCTAAGAATTTTTATTTTATTTTTATAAGTTGAAAAAAATAGGATAAAACCCTTTAAGTTTTTAAATTTGATATTTGCTCGAATTTAGAACAAATATCAATTTTATAAATAAAAAAGTTCACTATGAAAGAAAACAAGTTATAACTTTTTTTATTTTAGTGAATTAATAATTTCCAAATTTGATAAAAATTCGTAGACAAACATTAAAAGAATTAATTGTTTGTTCAAAATAAGCACGCCAAATATCTTATTTTTTAATTTTTTTTACAAAATATGTGGATAAAAACTATTTTTAATGAAAAAAGTTTATTTAAATTAAAAAAAAAAAAAAATTCATGTGGGGTGCATCAATAAATTTTCAAAATTGACTAACCAAATTTCATTTTTTTATTTAATTTTTCTAAAATTGTTTATAAGCGGGTACATACATATGTAGATAGATAGATAGTCTTATTCATTTGTTAAAAAAGTTTCTTTACATTTTTGACTCCTTAATTGAATAAAGTAGGACATGGAATTTCTGCATTCTGCTCGAGTGACTTCTTTAATATTTGCTTTTACATAATATTTTGACTATGAAAAAAAATAATTGTTAAGTTTTTGAGTATTTACATAGTTTATATCTAATTTCAAATATGAATTGATTGCCTGAATTGAACTTTTAGTTTAGTTAAAACAAAATTGATGTTAAAAAAAGGCTTTTAGTTTAGCAAAAACCGATTGTATTTTTTTTTTGCAACTTTTAGTTTAGATAAAACGAAATATTAATGTATTTTTAGTTAAAAAAGGTTTTTAAGTTAATGGAAAAAAACGAATATGACTCTAATTTAAGTTTAAAAAAGTTCACTTATGATTCTGCTTCTGTAGGACATCGCTTCTGAAGTAAATTGATACAGCCGAAACCAGTCTTCTCCATTTAGAATAAGTTTAATGTCTTTTTCTTGCAGCTAATTATTCTCGTAGAAAACTCTCCTAACTTCCATCAACATTGGACATATTGCAATAAAATAGTAAACGTTCTCTATTAGCCGTATATTGCATAAAGAGCATATACCTTCCAAATCGTTCCTGTGCGGCATATATGTAATTGAGTTTTAATAGTTCTCCCCTTGCTTTGAAAGTACTGCTTATCATTTTTATTGGATAGTCTTCGTCGAAGTAATTTTTTTCATTCAAATTGTAATCTAGCTTGGCATATATTGTTCTTTCAATTGTTGATCTTGCTTGTTCTATGAATGCATATCTCTCAATTTCATCGATGCTTTGAATTATTTCATAAAGAGTCGTTTTCCAATGTACTGCATCTGCTTCGACTAAGTCTAGATTCCATCCACAATTAGCCGCATGATCAACCCAATCTTTGAAAAATTCCGATTTTCGACGTACGGCATGCATAATCACCAGCTTTGGCAATCTAGGTTAGGTTCGGTTAAAGTGGCTGTCATTAAAGCGTCTGACACACTTAGACCATTAGAGGTCCATTGTGATACCACGATCTAATAGGGAACAAAAAGGTTTCCTACTAGTTAAAACCATTTGGAGCTTCTGATGAAGCGAAGGAGACTTTTAATGTCTGTGTTTATGAGATCGCTTGGTTCATTATAGAAATATTCTCCTAGATGAAGTTTACGTCTGTAAGAGAGAGCAGGGCATGTACAAAGAAGGTGTGGGATTGTCTCCTCTTCCTCCTCGTCCAAGCAACTCCTGCAAAAATCGTTTGATAGTACACCGAGTCGCGCGGCGTGTCTACCTATGAGATAGTGTCCAGTTATGACACCTATTACGGAGCTGATCTGAGATCTACTGAGGGACAATAGACATTTTAACCTTTTTAAATCCAGTTTAGGCCAGATTTCTTTGGTCGCCATACAAGTGGTAGTATTAAGCCATCTTGTGTTTGATTGTTCCAGAGCAATTCGTTTCAGCATAAGTTTACTTGTAGCTATGGGCATACCTATATTTGCCTTTTCGGGTAAGATAGGCATTGCCGTTCCAATTCTGGCGAGTTCGTCGGCTTTGCAATTCACGTTTTTGTTAAGCCAAGACAATACTTTCTTTATCGCCAGAATTTCCGCTTGGAATACGCTACAATGGTTTAGTAGGCGGAAGGAGAGACTAAGGTTTAGTCCATCTGAGTACACTCCACCACCCACTCCGTTTTCAGTCTTCGATCCATCTGTGTAAAAGTTTACTGATTTACTTGAGGAATGGTGACTTCAAAGTTTTTATCGAAAACCAAAAAGGGAGTGATTTAGTCAGAGTGTCTTGGGAGAGTTCCGAATAAATTCAGTATAGTGGTGTGGCCAGTAGAGTTATTGGTCCATTGAGTGATGGCTTTGAGACGTATGGCTTTGCTCGCGGCCATTTTGTTTGCTGTAAATATCTAGGGGTGTCGGTTGAGAAGTATGTCTAGTGCAGCGAAAGTTGTCGAGCGGAGAGCTCCGCTGATGCACATACACGCTGAACGCTGAACTTTGCTTAGTTTATCGCGATTTGTCGCTTTATCTAAGGCCGTCCACCATACGGTCACCCCGTAAGTGAGTATCGGTCTGATGACCGCAATATATAGCCAGAGAGTAATTTGTGGAGACAAGCCCTACTTGTTCCCTACGGCTTTTTTACAAGAAAAGAAAGCTACCGTGGCTTTCCTTACTCTTTTCTGTATATTAGGTTTCCAACTTAACTTTTTGTCTAAAATAAAACCCAGGTATTTAGCTTCATCTGAGAAAGTAAGTGGAACACCTTTAATCGATGGAGGGTCTAGTTGAGGAATTTTGTATTTCCTTATGAAGAGGACTAGTTCAGTCTTGTGGGGGTTAATACTTAAGCCACATCAATCTGTCCATTTTAGTAGCTTGTTGAGAGCGGTTTGTATAAGTTCTGTTAGAATTTGAGGATGCTTTCCTGATACAGCAATGGCAATATCATCAGCGTATGCAATCACTTTGAATCCCTCTTCTTCTAGGGGTATTAGCAGATCATTAACTACCATGTTCCATAGAAGTGGGGATAGGACTCCACCTTGTGGGGTTCCTCTACTGACTGACCTTCTTGTAGTAAAGCTACCTAGTTCCGCATTTATAATTCTGCTTTTCAGCATGAAATTTATTAGGTTACCAAGTGAGCTATCCACATTGAGATTCTGCAGTGTCTTCGCTATTGCAGCGCTGTCGACATTGTTGAAGGCGCCTTCTATATCTAGGAATGCAACTAGAGTGTATTCTTTGTGATCTAACGCAGTTTCTACCGATTTTCCCTTACAGTAAGCGTGTTGTGCTGTAGAAAAAAGGTTTGGTTTTATAACACTACGCAGATCAATGTCAATCAATCGTTCCAGTGTCTTAAGAAGAAATGACGATAGACTGATAGGTCTGAGATCCTTGGGCGTAACGTGGGAGCATTTACCAGCTTTGGGTAAAAAGACTACTTTAACTTCTCTCCTTATAAGGGGAATATGAACCAGGTTTAGACAACTGTTCACTATTATCTCTAAAGTGGGTAAGATAATATCTGAAGCAACTTGCAGTTCGGCTATCTAGATCTAAGGTGTTGGAGGGGATGTCTAGAGATTCGGCTATGCGCGATCTTTTAAGAATGTCCCTATACGTTTGCCAGTTTGTTGGCAATCTAGTACCATCCATTTTTTTACTCGCACCAAGTAATCAGCATTTAACTTGAGAGTGGAAACGAAGAGCGTTGGAAGTCCTGTTTCCAGGTAGTACATGTATTTTGGCGAATTCATCGGTAAAAGAAAAATTTTCCTAAAGAAAAAACGTAACACATACTCCACTTTCTCAAATTTTTTAACACCGCAGGTTAGTGCTCCGTAGAAAAGAATAGCTTTAGCAGTTGCATCGAAAACTTGAACTTTAGCTTTAGTTGAAACAAGCTTATTTCTAAATATTTTTTTCCAATTTGCATAAATTGGTGTTTTGGCTACGTTAGCTTTAGCTTCGAGATGTTTTTCCATATTTAAATTATATGATATCGTCATTACCAGGTAAGCGTACTCTTTAACTACTTCCAATTCGGTTTCGCCATATCTCCAGAAGTTCTTCCATCTTTTGCAGTAGTCAAAAATCCAATTTATATTTAATTGAAGAGAAGTTGGAGATTCTGCCAAAATTAGAATGTCATCCGCATACATTATAACTTTTATTTTAATGTTTCCATATTCGACACCACAGGGCAGGGATTCCACTATGTTATCCAAAAAAGGGCAAATAACAACGGACTAAGATTGCATCCTTGCCGAATTCCGCAATTCATTTTAATGTTTCGTGATGTTTCTGCTCCATTGAATTTGTGTCCAGTAGTCTGCTGATAGAATTTTTCCATGACCTTCCGAATTTTGTTGATATACCAAGATTGTAGAGTTTGTAAAAAATGCTCTTCTGTCCACTTTATCAAAGGCAGCTTTAAAGTCAACGAAAAAAGCATACATTTTTTTATTTTGGCTTAGCTTTGAACGGGCTAGACATCCTAGCACAAAAATGTTATCTTCTTCTTCTTCCTTTGATTCGGCGCTGTTATGATCTCAATGTCGAGGGGATCATAACTCTCCCACGTATCTGCTTCACACTAGTGATCCGCCTGTGGGGTTCGCCGGGTTGACCTCAGAAATCGGCGGCAAGCCTCTCGGTTTTGTATTGTTCCATTTCTGAGGCCAACTGAATGCTGGTGTTTTTGCATTTGTTTGTACCAGGAGTGTTTAGGCCTACCTTTCTTTTTATTCCGAATTGGAACGTTGTATGATATTGCCTTTTTGACGGGGTTCTCAGGATCTCTCCTTTGAACATGGCAATACCAACTGAGTCGGTCGTGTTGAATTTTTTGCGAAATGGTATTCTTAACATGAAGGCTTCCTCGGATCTTCGTACTTCTAATTCGATCAAGCTTTGTAACTCCTGCTGTCATCTCAGCTGCCGTTAGCTTACTCTCATACTTTTTGTACATTGTCCAACATTGTGAACCGTATGTGAGTGCTGGACGCACAACTGAAGTGTAGAGCTTTCCTTTCAGCTTGGGGGGCATTTTTCGGTCACAGAAGATAGCAGAATTTTCCCGCCACTTCATCCACCCTACGCTTACGCGATGATTGATATCGTCATCACAAGTAGCTTCGTTATTTATCATAGACCCCAGATATTTAAACTTTTCACACTTGGGAAGCACTACTCCATTCAAATAAATGTCTGGAATAGGCCTGTGTGGATCAGAAAATGGGCAGCATAGGTATTCTGTCTTTTTCGCGCTTATGCGGTACCCACTTCCTTCTAGAACATCCACCCATACGGCAAGTGCTCGTTGTAGGGATATCGGGTCTTCACTTATGATGGCTCCATCGTCAGCAAAGAATAACTGATGCACTTTTGGATCCGTCACTTTGCCTTCAAGCAGGTAATCAAGAACTGTAATAAAGAGCAGCGGACTCAAGACACTTCCATGTTATCTATTGTTGAATAGCCTTTTCGAAAACCGGATTGGTATTCGCTCAATTTGTTATTAATTTTAACCCACTTGTTAAGTCTATTATTAAGAAGCGATGTGTATATTTTCAAACTTGCGTTTAAAAACGAGATTCCTCTATAATTGTTTGGGTCACATGGGTCACCTTTCTTATGAATTGGCCAAATGAGAGCTTCTTCAAAACAATCCGGATGTACAGCAAAATTATAGCTTGAGTAAGCTTTTTTTTTCAATAATACAGACGAATGTTTGAAAAATTCAAACATTTACCATCTTTAAGTGTATATAGGATTACTTCCACTTTTGACAATGTAACCTCTTCATCTAAAATGTTATTTGTGATAGCTGGTCTTGCATAGCTCCATGATAACTGGTCATAAAATGTGCTCAGCAATGTATTGAAGTGCTCCTTTAAAACTGAAATTTCTATTTGTGAAGATTTTGGAGATGATTCCTGTCCATTATTTTTTTTTTTGCTAATTTCCAAAATTCTGCGGAGTCCTTACATTAATTTTTTTGCTAGATTTTCTTCATATTGTTTTTCTCTTTTCTTTCCATAGTTGCTTAAATTGTTTGTTTTTTTCCACGTATTCTATGCGAGTTGAGTTTAAATTGCACTTTCTAAGTGTGTTGAGCAAACCCAGTGATTTTTTTCTTAAGTTTTCGCATGCGAAGTCGTCCCACTCCTCTTTTTTTTTTTTTATTTTGTAGTTTTCTGCATAACAGCTGCTGCATTTGTTATAATTGATTCTTATTCAATTAATGGTAAATAGGTAATTTTACAGTTGAGCATTTTCCTTTCCAATAAGTTATTTAAACATTTTATTTAAGGCAAATCTGATGAGTTCTGTTTTTCAGGCTTGCCATGGATGCTGTCAATTCCAATTTTAACCATAATTGGAAGATGATCCGAGTAGGCAATTTTTTCCACCTTAAATTCTTTTACAATGGAAAGCCTGTCTCCACTGATAAGACAAAGATTAATCATCAGCATCAGCATCCCTGTTTACCAATAAACGTTAATTCTCCATTTAAATCACCGTCAACGCTTCTATTTAAAATGCTTACCCAAAATTGTTGCAAAAATCTAGTACTCTTTTGCCTTCTGTATTTATGACTTGGTCTTTCGAACTTCGTTTTTTATTTCCCATTTTTAAAGCTGATTCTTTATATGCTGTTCTAGCATTAAGATCACTAATTTACCATAACATCTTGAATTTTACCTTCACACAGCATATCATACAGTATCTCGTAATCGCTTTGCCACTTATTGCAGTTTAAGTAGACTGGGATGATGAAATAACTTTTCTCATATAATTTTAGTTCAATAATCATTACTTCTTTATTTATTTTTACTGTAGAATTATTAATTATATTTTCATTGGTAGCAGCCAACATTCCTCCACTTGCTCTGGACCTGGTTGCAGTCTCTTTTGCCGGAATCCAATAGCATTTATGCATTGGGAAATATTTTTCATAATTTAAGCAATTATCATTTACTACATGTGTCTCAGATAATAGAATTATATCAGCCTTACACAATTCATTAAATAAATCAGAAAATATAAGTTTATTATTTAATCCACCAATATTATATGCAACGATACAGACATTTAAGGAACTATTTATATTTGTTTTATTTATATTATTGTTTTGTTTTTTTTAATTTTTTTAATTTTTGAATAATTTTTCTATCTATGCCATCCCTGTGCTATTCTCTCGGAGTTGCATGTGAGCCTGCCCCAATACAACACGTTCCACAGTACTTTCTGCAAGAGTTCTGTCATTGTCATTTTCAAATCTGCCACCATGCTGTAGTCAGTGGTAAATAACTTTGAAAGAAATCTTGCGACAAATTAAACATCTCGGTTAATTTATCAAAACCACATTGTGCGCCGTGTTTTAGTCCTTTAAAATCATCCCATGTATATTCAAATCCATCGACAATTAACTTTTCGCCTTTCACCACAGCTTTCGAGTTTCGTCGATCGCGTTTCGGATGTTTAAAAGCTGTGCTCTTCGTTTTCTAATTATTGGAGGATAATCTCTCTGGAAGGATATTTTATTGTTCTTAAGTTTATGTGTGTTGTTTAATACCACGCAAATATTATCTTTGTTTTTAAATTTCACAATAAAGTTTTTAAATTTTGGACTCCATGTTTTTATTTCCATTATTTCTTCTCGAGAGATATTCGTGCTTATTTTGACATTCTCATGAATAGTCTATTCGTTAGAATCATTCTATTCCTTCGTATGAACTTTCTTAATTTTGAGATTCGAACGAATAACATTCATTTGCGAAAGATAGCATAAAATGAACTTCAAAAAATATTCATTTTCATTATCAGCTGTTTGACATTTACTATATTCCTATTTGAATTATTATGACCGTTTTACATTTTTTTTTGTTTCTAAACATTTTATAGATGTTGGATAAAGAATCAAGAAACAAAATAAGTAATACACTTTTTCATTATAAAGTAAAGTTTAACCATAAAGAACTACATATTCATTACATTTTTTGTGTCAACTCAGCTGTTTTGAAACTATTCTTAAAAAAAAAATAAGTTGTTCATGACGCGTTCTAAATTATTATTTTTTTTCTTATATTTACACTTGGTCACACTAAAATATCAAAAACAAAAGAGGAGTGTTTGTGAAATGTCAAAACCAAAAAGTGAAATCTTTGTTTAGTTGTAATTGTTTTGTTTATTGTTTAATAATTTAAATTTCTTTGATAAAAACATAAAATAAATAAAAATATGGCTTTTGTGTTGTTTATAAATGAAGATGGTGTTGAAGAAGTGCAGAGGAGAAGGATAGTGGATGCTTTCCGTATCAACGCGGGTGGTAAAAAAAACCCTTTGCTACCTCCGGGTTTTCTTCCACTATTTTGAATAAACTTTTCCTTTTGTTCGCGGTTTGTCCAGTTAGAATGCGACTTTTAAACATAAAACAACAAAAAAATTAATTAAAGTAATTTATTTTCCATGAAATAATTAAAAACTTACATGTTTTGTTGCTTACTCGACAGAAAAATTCAATCGACACAAAAATGACATTTCATTCTATTCTTTCGAATGTCAAAATTGAATTAGCTTTCGCAAATGAATGAACTTTCTATGGGTTGGGTGAACTTTCGATTTGTTCGATTAACATTCTAATCGCCGAGTCTTAAAATTAAGTTTCAACGAATTCGACTCACTTTCGAACGAAAGAGAATGTCAAAATAAGCACCATTGCTTACTCCATCTGACAGTTGGTTGCATGTTTCCACAACTTCTTGTATTTGGTCAATTTGGTTCTTTGCCTCTACTTTGAATATAAAATTTTTATCGTGGTTAGTTTTTTTGGATATTTATAATTTGTTGTTCTAGATACTCTACTTTTGACTGAAGATCCTGAACATGAATTTTAAGAACCTCGTTTTCTTTCTTAAGCGAAAGTATGTCCAAGCGAACCTCTTCAACGTCCGATTTCGTAGCAAGATGCTGCTGTTTCTCATCGAAAATACTTTTCAGTTCATTAATAGACATCTGGGCAACTAGGTCGGCTGAAACTTTTTTGCTCCTGTTCAGTAATGAAGTCATTGTTTTTTCGGGAGAAGTTTCGCCTACGGTACGTTTTAACATGTAAACGGTTTTCTTCATTCGAATTTTCATTGACAGAAGATATATTTTCTTTGTCACAGTTGAAGTGATTTTATATTTTAAATAAAAGGATTATTGGGTGATTCCATAATAGCGGGTGCAACATTTAGACTCATTTGAAGTACATTTAATAATAAAATAAGCAAAATATTTAATGACATTATTACTTGAAGAGATACATTTTCACCTATTTATTTTTAATCCATTTAGAATTCTAAAATATAGTAAATAATTTGGCAGAAGAATGGTTTCAAAGTGCGATCGCGGGTGCAACAGAATCGGCCCGACTTTTCTAGATCATAGTACAAAAAATACAAATTTTGTTAATTGTGAAACATTTATCATGATATTTTTACATATATTGTACGACGTTGATTCAATTAACTAAATAAATAAAAATAAAGATAAAAAACAAAAGTAAGCAACGAAATATTAACTTTTAAATCAATCGCGGGTGCAACATCAAATTATCGCGGGTGCAACGCGTCTAACTTAAATTAGTAAACTAATTTAAAAACTGGAAAAAATATAAAATAAGGCACATATGTAACAAGTCAGTACCCTTCTCTATTAATTATAATTTTGTTTTTTCAAATACTTCAATATTTTTTCGAAAATACATATATGTATGTTAGAAGTACTCCATCTTCATCGATATCGGTTAAGGATAACCCCACATAACGATATTGTGATATTGCAGCCTACATGATGCAAGAACGTACAAACCTGCGGAAATAACTTTTGGAAACACTGCTGCTATAAAAACAGAACGGTATTTTAGAGCATGGATCAACTGGTAATATAGGGGGCTCAAAAGACCCTGTTGGAGATTTAGAATTTAATGCTTCGTCTTCTGACTCAATAAAAACATCGAAAACTTAACTTCACGAATGCTCATGGTCATTGTACTCTTCTCGATTCTTAACTTCCGACTTAATCGATTTCACATCTTTTATGCCCGGCACTTGTCTGCTAATATTATCCTTTTTATAGAAATCACCTGTCATCCTTCAGTTTTTTAGGCATTGCTTTGGTGGAATCAGTTTTTTTTTTTAAAACATTTTTTACCACCTCAACTACGTTAGTGGGACTCCTTGGGCGATTACGTTTCACTTGTGCGACTTTTTCCGTCTACAGGGACTGATGTAATGAGTGCCTGCCTTTTTTTGTGTTGCCTGCATTTTTTCGTTTTGTCTGATTCTGGTAGGAATTTTAAAATTTGTATCTGCCTTCATTTTCCCTTTCAATACATCTCTTCACATTAAATTTCTACGTCCTTTTTCTGCATGAAGCTCAGCATATTTGTTAATTTTTTGTCAATTTTCTATAAAGCAGTCTCTTTTTCTTGTTTCACTTCCATTTAACCATATATTTTTATATAAAAAAGAACAAAATATTATATTACATAGTTAAAAAAAAAAACGTGAACAGCAGAAATTATTATTCCAAACATATTTTATCAATAAAATACAATAAATCACGTTATAATGTTAGTAGTCAATAAGTTGCACCCGCGATCTTAATATTGGGATCGCGGGTGCAACCAATTTAAATCAACGTTTTTGTCGTTCAAAGTACAATATACTCCTAATAACGACTGATTTAATTTTAGTTTTGTTTTCTTTTTACTTTTAGAAAGTTTCAAAACGCTAGCACTTTATTTCTGCCAAAAAAGTAAACTTTTATATCTTTTATATCGCGGGTGCAACAAACTTACAATGGCTTTTTGCAATCAATAATGCTAAAAATATAATAACAAATTCGTACATGTTTTTATGCAAACGATTAAATCGCATGTTGCTTCATACGTCTATTGAGTAAAGCATAACTCAAAACTGTCGGAAATAGCTATTTTGAGCGTATGTTACCAGTTATATTACATAACTGGTAATTGCAGTTCGTACCGACTCTTCGTATGATAATGTTGCCAAGCGCAAACAAAAATGTTTTCTATAAGTTAGGTCTCAGTTTTTGTTTTTATTATTAAATATAGTATTTTTACTTTGAATATTTATCAAAAAAAGTAAAAAATATTGTAGTTCAAAAATTGGTGTCAAAAATCGTCTATAGCGGAATCGCCCTATTTCAAAACTTGCCTGTAAAATTCTTTTGGCCAATTTTTGTCGTGATGTTTATTTTTGTTGCATGCATTTTTATTTGTGAAATTAGTTCCTTTTTTACTATGAAAAAAATTATTTAATCAGACCTTTGTTAATACTTGACTATGCACTTTAAAACCAGTGTTGCCACTCATACATATGTATGTATTTATGTATGTACAGTGACTAGCAAAAGTGGTCAAATGTTTTCGCTTACTTGAAAAATTGATTTAAAGTAAGAGTTTTTAATAGAATTAATATCTTTTTAGTTTTTTTTTTTTTATTTTGTTTATTTAACAAAATTTTATTATTTATAATAACTTGGGAGCAACGCTTGGGCATACTTTCCACCAAATTGCTCTGGAATACGGCCCCTTTCCAGCTCCATTCGTTGCCAAAGCTCCTGAGTGGTTGATGGGTGATTTTTGTGCTGCCCCAACCGTCGCACCGTCCGATTCACCAATCTAGCGGGATTAAATACAAAAATCAAAGTCAAGGTCAAGCTAACCGTTTCAAAATGATGTGGCTTACTTGTCAATACAGTAGCTAACTGTAATTCATATTTTGTTGTTTGATCTCTTTCATTGATAAGAAAATATTAAGCTTTCAAGTTAGTAGTTTATGAAAGCTACTTAGCGACAGCAGATAAAAGGTGTTTTTTGTGCAATTTTGTTTAGCTATAAAAAGTGTAACGGTGTCTTTTGGAACAATTTTTTTTGAATAGAATTATTTGTGGGTAATAAAAAAACGATACTAGAAGTTAATTGGTTAATTAAATAATTTTTTTTATAGTTTCTTAAGTTCAACGTGAAAAATTGGGCTGGATTTTTTTATTGAATTTTCAACTGGAATAAAACTAGATAGTTCCGCCGAGTTCCGACTAGAAAATTATAAAAAGTAATTCTGTAGAGTGTTGGCTTTGGCACGTTTTTGCGACACCCGCACCCATACAATTATTTTCAATTTTCAGGATTACATCCTTAATATCGCGAAAGCAAATTTTTGAAATTTGGCGGCAAAGGGATAAAACAAAAAGGGTTGATGGGGTTAGAGCAATTATTATAAATAAGTTTGAGCTTCCTGAGCTGTCTGAAGATTCTAATGAAAAGCTTAATACTTCCATAAAAAATTTGCTGTCCAAAATTGGTGAAAAGTGGGTGACAAGCGGTAGCTGCAAACTCAGCCTGGTTAGAGGAAACTTATACGTTGGCCGACATATTGGAGAGAAATTTCAAAAAAAAAAGGTCGGAAGAACTAGAAACTCTTCTGATAAATGTAATCAAAAATCCAAAAAAAGCAAAGTTAAAAATTTAATTGGATCAACTAGTCCTAGGGAAATAATAAAAGCAAGTTAAGTTGTGCTTCGCAAAATGGGTAAACGGAATTCAGTAAATATCATAGAGGAAGAGGATCTTTCGGAAACTTCATCCAGTAAAGGTAGGTACTGAGGTGAAAACATTATTTAAAAATCGCAGCTCTGATCACGGGCCTCATATACCTGTTTCCCGGGGAAGCATTGGCTTTAAAGATTGACATTAATCTTTCCAAGCATCAATATCAAATCATATGCCAAAAATCAACCCTAAATGCAAAGATATTTTATTTTGCCTTCTTGTGAAAAAGTGGTTAACTCAAAAAAAAATGTTATCCCACAGAAATTGGGGTCACTAAAGCATATGCTAAGAGTCAACTTCAATCCTTGGTTAATCATTCCATAGAACGGCTTTGCTTGGGTCGGTAATTGGAAGTAACTGAACTTCAAGGTGGTGAAAAACATCTTGAAATTTTGATCAGAAGGTCAGATAGATGATAATTTGTTCCTATTCGAATGAATCTAATCTATTTTTTTTTTCATCTATTTTTTTATAAATCATAAACCTGAATAATGATTCAAAAACAATGATTTAAAGTATTATTTCAATAAACTTGACTAGAATTGAATTGAATTGAATTTTAAATCCAAAAACGTATTTTATAAAAAAAAATATTAATAATATTAATTTTCTTTGTTCATGATGCCATCGATTTTCACCAAAGGACAACAGAGTTCTACAAGAAACAGCCCCAAGCTATAAACCTCTTCCATGTTTCACGGTCTTTTGAACTTGATGTTGTTGAAGTGGTTCTCTAGGACGTGACCAATAAAAAGACCTACCATACGTTCCTATTCTATTGACCTTCGTCTTATCCGACCAAATGACTTTTTTCCATTGCTCAATGGTCCAGTGTTTGTGCTTTTTAGCAAAACCTAACCTGGCTTTAATATTTTTTGCTGAGTGCCCGGCGTGCAGTCCATTCACTAACTGACTTGTCTTTGTTTTGGGCTACCTCCTTAAGCTGAAAACACACCGGATAAAGCAAAACGTGTTTTTTTGTTTTGTGAAACAAGAGAACATTGTTTCTTATGAGACTAAACACACCCAAGAAAACGAAAGAAAACACACGTTTTTGTTTTCAAGTGTTCCGATGGTGGTTGTCAAAAATACATGCTATTGTATACGAGCAACACACACCGAATGCAACAAAACTGTTTCGAACAAGGGTCGTTGACGATAATTGCATACTTTCTTATGGCGCAACGCACACCATCGATTTTCACCAAAGGACAACAGAGTTCTAGAAGAAACAGCCCCAAGCTATAAACCTCTTCCATGTTTCACGGTCTTTTGAACTTGATGTTGTTGAAGTGGTTCTCTAGGACGTGACCAATAAAAAGACCTACCATACGTTCCTATTCTATTGACCTTCGTCTTATCCGACCAAATGACTTTTTTCCATTGCTCAATGGTCCAGTGTTTGTGCTTTTTAGCAAAACCTAACCTGGCTTTAATATTTTTTGCTGAGTGCCCGGCGTGCAGTCCATTCACTAACTGACTTGTCTTTGTTTTGGGCTACCTCCTTAAGCTGAAAACACACCGGATAAAGCAAAACGTGTTTTTTTGTTTTGTGAAACAAGAGAACATTGTTTCTTATGAGACTAAACACACCCAAGAAAACGAAAGAAAACACACGTTTTTGTTTTCAAGTGTTCCGATGGTGGTTGTCAAAAATACATGCTATTGTATACGAGCAACACACACCGAATGCAACAAAACTGTTTCGAACAAGGGTCGTTGACGATAATTGCATACTTTCTTATGGCGCAACGCACACCAAATGAAACAGTACATAAAAACAAAAGCAAAACAGAAAAACATGTTTCGTTGCCGATAGCTAACCTATTGTTTTTTGCAAAACAAAATTTTGATTCCGTTCTTTTTATTTTCTTTTTTCGTTGCACTTTACAGATTTATTTGCTTCTACGTTTACTCTGTGCGCAAATTTTAAATAAATATGAAAGCTCATTTTTTTAATTGGGGCAAGAAACCCTATCTATAATTATAAAGATACGGAACATGCCAATAAACTTACTATTGATAAGCTGTGGATTGCTACTTCCTACTATGACATTTGAAGATTGGCAAGATTAAAAGCTTTTCTCTTTTCTTATAAATAACACCATAATGCCTATTTTGTAAACACAAGATTGTTATTTGTATTTACTTGCCGTAGAGTTATAATCTTTCAGCCGGAGTTAAGCTTTTACGATAGTTCGTATTTTGTTTCGTTTCAACGCACACCAAACGAAACAAAAACACAAAAAGTTTTGTTTTGTTTTATTCTGTTTCGCTTGGTGTGTGTTCAAATACAAATTTTTTTTTTTGACTATCGAATCAAAAACGTTTTGCTTTATCCGATGTGTTTTCAGCCTTAGGTGTTTTGGACCCACAACTTCACAACTCTCTTTATTCCTTCTAGCTTCCAAATCAGAAAGTAGTCGTTTCTGTCCTTTTTTCATAGGGGGACACCGATGTTTTTCTTTTTTTAAAATTTTTTGAAATTTTCAAAATTTTTGACACTTCAGGCGATGATTCACCACTTTTTAGTAATTTTTTATAATTCATTTTGACAATAATCAGCTTTACACGTTTTAAAATGAACGATTTATCCACAACAAACTATCAACAAATAAAATTATCTTAACTGTTACTTGTTAAATAACAGTAAAACAAACAAAGCACACTATAGAGTAACATCTCTCAATGAACAAGCGATGTTTAATCTCTTGAAACTAAAACATGCATAATTGGACAAAACCAGAAAATTATTATTTTTTTTTTGTTTAATAAATTATTTTTTTGAAAATTTAATTATACATAATAAATGTGGGCTAAATAAACAAAATAAAAATAAAATAAAAAAAAAGATTTTAATTCTCTTAAAAAATCCTTACTTAATTCATTTTTTTCAAAAAAGCGAAATCATTTGACCACTTTTGCTCGTCACTGTATAGTGTATATGCATAAAAAATATTTTTTCCAAAAAAGGTATCTGATTTTTTTTTCAAATATTATGTCAATAATAATTTTATTCTATTAATTCTATTTTTTTTTTAATTAATTTAAATTTTCTAAACGAGTGAAAATTATTTTTTCTCGAAAAACTTATTTGATTTTTTTTTCCAAAATAGTTTTATGTGAGTATTTATAAATTTTTGAAATTGATTTATATACACATAAAAAGTATTTAAAATTGTCTATATTTTTTGCAAGCAAAGTTTATATGAATAAATTTTAAGGACTGGTCTATACCTATATCAAATTTATTTTTTTTTATTTTTAAGTATATAAATACCTACCTATCTACGCATAAAAATATTTTTTTTTTGTAATCAAAATTATTTTTTACCATACCAAATTTCTTCTATTTTAGTTTTATCTAATTTTCTATAGGTATGTAAATAATGAAAAAGGTATTTTCTTTATAAAAAATATAGGTACGTACCTATTAGATTTTCTTTAAGAAATAGTTTTCTACCTATGTATGTAACGGAAGAGCCAGCGGGGGATGCCTTTATGGAATAAAAAAGAGCATTAAGAAAATCTTTCAATGTTGTTTCGTTCGTGAATTGGACAGAACTTTTGTAAATCTCACAAATAATTTACAAAACTTCTTTATTATCCCGGTTTACATTAATTGCAGTTTTTGTCTTCAAGAATTTACTGCCCTGTACAAATTCTCGCTGGAATTTAAGACACAAAATATTTTGGTAATAGGAGACTGCAATACGAGGGTCCGAAACACGCAATTGTGGCTATTTCATCCAGATTTCACAGGTGATACGTCTTATATTCCCAGGAACGCAATGGACAAAACAATCGATAGCAATGGTAGACAATTCATCGAAATGTGTGAATCGAATAGGTTGTCACTACTGAATGGCCGAACAAAGAGCAATAGAAATGGCTCTCTCACCTTTTTACCCGACGCCGTTTTGCTTTCTGAAACTAAACTAGTCTCAAGGCATCGGCTTTACTTCAATAAGTACATTCTTTTCCGCACAGACAAAGATCTTGCCAGAACTGGTACTGCCATTCTGGTAAAATCAAGTTTTCAATGCCAAAAGGTCATTATCCACGGTTTGACTACATTTGAAGTCACTTGTGTAGTCATCGCACTCGAAAATAACGAAAATATCCTTATGGTATCTTTGTATAATAAGTGCTCCGCATCCCAAACTAACATCAAACACGATCTCGATTTGCTTAACGCATTCTGCCAAAATTACACTCAATTTATAATTGGGGGCGATTTCAACGCGCGCCATCAACTACGGCACGATACCTTAAGCTCTCCTCAAGGAGTAGCTATCTCTGACTGGCTCTGTGCTAATTCGCACAACCACAATTTCGAGATTGTATCTCAACCAATCCCTACATTCTCCCGAACTCCTTCGACACTTGACTTCTTCATGTGCTCTCCACATCTTATTTGTGAATTCCCTCACTTATTAATTTCACCTGCACTGCCATTGTATCAGATTCAGACCATTTAGCGGTAAAACTAGTTATTCGTCTCCTGACAAATCTTAATACTCTTGCTACTTCTCAGCAGGAATTCATAAACTATAAAAAAATTAATTGGGAAGTATTCCAAAGTTCCTTAACGGATAAGCTTTGGAATAACACGCCCAACACATCCGCAAACCTTAGCAACCAAGAAATCGATTACACAGTCGATATTATTGAAAGCTCAATCACTGATACTATCGCTGAACAGACACAACCGCGAAATTTCAAATCAAAATACATAGATCTTCCCCATCATATACAAAATATGTATAAATATAGGCAAAAGCTTCGGAAAATTCTGCAAAGAATTTTTCATCGTACTTTAAGTACACACGGAGATGAATACCAGAGTGTTCATTCCCAACTCAAGTGCCTCAATACTCTCATCAAACAAAACACCAAAGCATTCATAGATTCCCAATTCAGGAAAAGACTTAACGTCATAAAGCCTGGACCAGACACCTTCAAGCAAATTAACCAAATTGTGGGAAAGAAATCTCCTATACTTGGTGAACTCCAACACAATGACGTCGTTCTTGTATCTGACCAAGAAAAAACGAATGCTTTTGCAGACTTCTTCGAAGGAAACTTCAAACCCAATCCCCCCGCTCATTTACCCGACTTTCTCACCAACGTCAATAGCGAAATATTTGGATTGATATCTCAAAACTCAGACCCTATTACAAGATTTTCTGCAGCAAATTCATCAGTCTATACGACAGCCAATGACATTTTTACTAATCCATTAGACCTTCACGACTCAATCCACTATGGTAATTCAAAAAAATCTTCGGGTCCAGACAAGATTTCCAATTTCGTTATCAAAAAACTCCCTTCAACCGCAATTGTTATTCTCACAATTATTTTGAACAATTGTATCAACAACAGCTATTTTCCAACTAAATGGAAATTAGCCGAGATATTTCCAATACCAAAAAAGTCACGGGTAAATTATATAAGCAACTACCGACCAATCTCCCTCCTCCCTAACCTCAGCAAACTTCTTGAAATGCTGATTCTTTTCAAACCGCGCTCATGCTCTTCAATGGGAATAGTGCAGCATAACCAATTTGGGTTCAAAGCATCTCACTCGACCCGTTGTTGAAGCTCCACGCTGATACAACTTTGGCTCTTAACAAAAAAGAGACCACTGTAACATGTCTGCTTGATATTCAAAAAGCATTTGACTCTGTCTGGATAGATGGTTTGGTTTTCAAGTTGAAGTCTCTTCACTTGCCTAGACATCTTGTCCTCATCCATAGTTTCCTCACTAACCGTAAGTTTTACGTACGCGTGGGGAGTACTAACTCAATCCTTAAGAACATCTTAGCTGGAGTCGCTCAAGGATCCCGCCTTGGACCCGATCTATTTAACCTCTATACCTCCGACCAACCTGCAAACCTGCCAATAACAAAAACTCTGCTATTCGCTGATGACTCCATCACATATAGCTCATCCATTAACCCTGATGTAGTCCTCCGAAGAGTTAAGGCACACATCCTTAGACTATGGGAATATTATCTCCAATGGGGAATTAAAGTCAATCCCTCTAAAACAGAATTAATCTGTTTTAGACGACCCTCGCGTAATGGCTTAGCAACAAAATGCAAAAACCTTTCCTTGACTCTTCCTGATAACACAGTTATCACCCCCAAGCAAAGTGTTAAATACCTTGGAGTTCACTTCTTCGAAAGGTTCAAGTTTAACCAACACACCAAATTCACACTTCGTAAGGCAAATTATGAATTATCACTTTTACGTCCCCTTATGAAAGTGAGGGGTGGTCTCCAAACCAGGACGAAGCTTCTGCTATACAAGCAACTCATTCGCCCAATAATAACATATTGTTTCCCTATTTGGTTTACAATAAGCCCCACTTATATGAAAAAATTGCAATTATTCGAGCGAAAAGCTCTCCGCCATTGCACCTCCCTTCACCGAAAACCCAACTCTTACCGCTATTATAGCAATGAAAAGCTGTACGAAGCTTCAGGAATTGTCCCGATTGACAAATATATCTACAATCTGAGCACTAAGATGCTGAGAAAAATCCCAACCCATCCCAGTCCTCTTATTAATTTAATTACAGGTAACTCAGCCACAGACGACCGATATCTCCAGGTGCTCTCCATGATGGACCATGCATTTGGAATAGCTGGAGAAGACAGCTTCGCAAACTTCTATGATGTTGCACGGACGCAGCACAACAGAGGTTGAAGCCACCAAAAGACCAGACAGCAATCAACAATGACCCATATCCACCCCTTCATCACCACACGAGCCAACGACCGTTAGCACTGCTCAAGCTGACGTAAATATCATAAATAATAATAAGAAAAAAATTTAGACTTAAGACACAAATGTTATTCAAATGTAAAAAGAAAACATAACCAACCTAACGAAGCAGAGCCCCTTTTGTGCTCGCAGATTTATATAATAGACTTAAGAAATTAATTATTGTAAATATCAAATGAACATATTTTGAGTGTAATTAAAAATAAACTATTGTATGTATATATATAGTATATATATATGTATCTCTCACCTTTTTTTAGAGGAAATGCTTCTTCAGCAATAGGCTTCTCTCGCCAGAGAGAGAAGAATGGTTAATCTGCGTGACTGATCTTGAGATAGGGGAATACCCATTCTCTGATCATCTTCCGCTATCGGTCTCATGCATCTTCCACACTCAAAAGATAAATACGGAGTCTGAAAGACAACTATTGCCCAAGTTAATCGGGAAAGAAAAATGTGCACAACGTTACCAGACGGAGCTTGATCGAGCTATTGACGTCTCCGAACAACAAATGAGCCGAGGGATAGATACTTTGACATCTTGCATCGCTATCACCGCGAAACCTTTTCAAAAAGATGTAAGGGGGAATCGATAAAAATACAACCATGGTATGACGCAGATTGCATAAGCGCGAGAAACAAATCATTTGCTTGCCTACGTGTGGCAAAAAGAATAGCAACCTCGGATGCCAAAATAGCTTATCAACAAGCAAACAGCGAATATAAAAGGATCTGCAAAAAAAAAACAATATTGGCAAAATCTTACGCAGGAAATAACTGATGTTAGAGACAGCCGTGCTTTCTGGAAATTAGCTAGAAGATTGAACAACAAAGATATCGTTAAATGTTCACAAATACAACTAAATGCAGATGTTTTGGCGGAATATTTTAAAAATTTGTTAAATCCCCCAATCTCAAATGATCACTTGTTCGCTTTTCTTTATATAGAAAATAAGGAGCTAAATGGAATGATCACAATTCTTGAGGTAAATAAAATGCACGACTGGATCGCACGAACTTGCTCTTATGTAATAGTACTTCGGAATTTAAGATATACATTTTATAAATAGAAAACATGGATTTAATGAGATAATAATGTTCAAATGCATTAAATTGCCGTCTGGTTTCCGGAAAAGTATGAATTTATGCAAATAAACTTTAATAAAATGCACGACTGGATCGCACGAACTTGCTCTTATGCAAAAGTACTTTGGAATTTAAAATACATTTTATAAATATAAAACATGAATTTAAAATGAAATTGCCGTCTGATTTCTAGAAAAGTATGAATTTATGCTGTCATCGAGTCCTTAAAAAGTTGAAGAATAGATTTCTTTCTTTCTAAAGAAAGAGACAACTATTCAATATAACGATGCGCGCGCATGGCTCTCATGCTTGAGTTCTTGGCTGAAGGTTATGTTGAGTCGGCACCGCCACACCGCATTTTGCTAAATATCTCATTTGCTAATATTCTGATTTTATTTTTCGTTGCTCAAAGCAAATTATTAATTTTTCTCATATGAATAAGACTAATTGTAAGTAGTTATTTAAGGTTTATTAAAGTTATTAATGTGTTATTTTTCTAGAAAATAAAATTAAGTCTGAACTCAAAGGAATTGTTTTTCATTACGAGTTCCCTGCTGGATACTTAATTTTTGTAATAAGTTGGAGATTTCATTTTGGGCTTGAAGCAACATTATTTTATTTTAATTAATCGATTTACCGTCAATTAATTCTTGCGAATCACAATGCAACGAGGAGAAGTTCGTTCTTGCACTTCATCGAAATGTACCAGGCCAGATGATGATTTGATGGTGGCTTGCGACAAGTGCAAACGCTGGTGGCACTATGATTGTCATAGTTTTGACGCCGAAAAATACGACACGTTAACTCCATGGTTTTGTGAGGAGGAAGATTGTCTTTTTCGGGAAGAAAGCGTTTCTCCAGTTGGGCATTCGAAACGTAAAGAATCTTTGGCGGCATTGGCTGAAAATGATGATGTTGATCAAAATGTTGATTTAATTATTGAAGCTGCTGCAGTGGCACAGGCTGCTGTAGCCCAAAGGGATAAAGAGCTGCTGGAGCTGCGAGCTGAACTTGCGGAGACGAAGTTGAAACTGTCAAAAGTTTCTATTGGTAACGAACAGTTACTTTCCTCCTGCACCAAAGCTCCGACTCTAGGTTCAAACGCTAAAATTTCAACTAAGCTAGAAATAATAAAGAAAATTCAGGCAAACCATCAGGCACTGTTGAGCAGTACTTTAAAACAGAATGATCAACGTCCAAGTCAGTCTACACCGTTTCGAGAATTTCCGGTTAAGGATTCAGAAGGTTGTATTAGTTCTCTCCGAGACCCAGATATGGCAACACTCCTTACAATTCTTAATCGTAACAACGTGCAAGAATTACCTCATTTCTCTGGTGAGAACAAAAGGGAATGGCCCTATTTTGAAGAGGTATACAAATCAACCACAATTGAGGGAAGGTACAGTGATAAGGAAAACGTTGCTCGACTGCGTAAAGCATTGAAAGGAGAGGCGTATCATATGGTGAGTGATCGCCTAAAATACTCTTCAGACGCTTGCGCGATAATGGATTCGCTACGAATAATGTTTGGGCGTTCGGACGTTCTGCAAGAAAACTTCTTTTTCGGTATCTGGTAAAAACACTCGCAACAGGTATGTCTTGCAGAACGTATACACCATCAAGAACTTAGGTCTGGCTAGCCAGTCTGTCGATGTCTCGCATTTGAAAAGTTTATATCCTCATCTCCGAGGTCTTCCACTTGTTGATTTGGTGGACGCTCGACCAAAAATCTTGCTTGGTCTGGATCAAGCGAAATTTCTTTTAGGTCATGGCCAACGGCATGGCAAGGATGAGGAACCTCATGCGTTGAAGACACTTTTAGGCTGGATAGTGTATGGGAAATCAGCTCCGTCAATGAATGTGTCCTGCTTGGAAGCAGCATCAAAACCTTCTATGAAGCTGATGTTCCACGAAGTCATCAGAGAGGACGTAGACCTGCACGAACTCGTTCGACATCATTTTACCACGGAGGAATTTGGGGTTATGCCTCCAAAAGGTGAACTTGTTAGCCGAGAAGTAAGCCGTTCCTTCGATATTATGGAACGGTCGTTAAAATTAGTGGATAGACAATACGAGATTGGTCTGTTGTGGTCTTCAGATGACGTCAAACTTCCTGATAGTTTTGGTATGGCCTTCAAACGCCTTATTTCCTTGGAGAAGTCATTAAAAAAGAATCCTCGACTTATGGAGTGGCAGAACAACTATTTTAGAAATTTGCTAATGAAAGGCTATGCCAGAATTGCGTCACAAGAAGAATTGGAAAAAGAATGGCCAAGGGTTTGGTACGCACCAACGTTTATTATCATTAATCCTAACAAGTCTCCTCCAAAGCCAAGATGTGTGGCAGATGTGGCGGCGAAAGTCAGTGGGGTCTCTTTGAATACTTATTTATTGAAGGGACCGGATAATCTGGTTCCACTACATGCGGGTCTGTTCAAATTTCGGGAGCGTCAAGTAGCTGTGAATGGTGATGTCAGAGAGATGTTCCACCGGATCCGAATCAAGGCTGAAGACCAGCAATGCCAACGAATCCTTTGGAGGGACGGAGTCACAACTAGGCAGCCGACGGTGTACATCATGCAAGTAATGATGTTTGGTCCGAGATGTTCTCCATCCTGCGCACAGTACGTCAAGAATCATCATGCCAACCTCTTCAAAGACGAGTGCCCCGAAGCTGTAGATGGGTTAACTAAGCGCACATATGTCGATGACTATTTTAATAGCCACAACTCAGTGGAAGAAGCTGTGAATGTCACGAGAGATGCTCTCCGTATATGTCATTCGATGAACTTTGATCTAGTTGGAATACAATCAAACAGCAGTGACTTTTTGCATCAGATGCCCGAGGCTAATGTCAATTCTAGGCTGGTATGTATAAATCCTAATGAAAATGAAAATTTGGTTTCCAAAATTTTGGGCATGTATTGGCATCCCACCTCTGATAACTTCGCGTTTAAGATTTCGAATGATGAAGTCCTAACTGACATGTTGGCTGAAGATGCAATTATTACTAAAAGAAAAATGCTTAAAACGATCATGAAGATTTTCGATCCTCTAGGATTAATCTCGCAGTTCATAATTCGTGGTCGAATAATCCTGCAAGAGGTATGGAGAGAAGGGTTCGATTGGGATGAGCCGGTGTCATCTCACTTACGTGATGCGTGGCTGGAATTTATCAAGGCGTTGAAGCATATCGAAAACATAAAGATTCCTCGTCTTTATTCATTAAGTAACCCAGACGACCACAAAGTGAGTTTGATTATCTTCGTCGATGCATCGGAAAAAGCATTTGCTGCTGTGGGATATTTTCGGTTTGCTCGCAACGATGAGGTTCAAGTTACGCAAGTAATGGCGAAGGCTAGGGTTGCACCCGTCAAGCAATTATCCATACCACGCTTAGAGTTGCAAGCTGCTGTGTTAGGTGTTCGATTGGCAGCTACAATTAAGGAGTCGCACACTATTAGAATCGATGAGTCTCTTTTTTTTTCGGACTCGAGAACTGTGCTGGCATGGATAAACTCTTCTGATGGTAAATTGCCCTCTTTCGTTGCTTCAAGGATAGGAGAGATATTGGATTCTACTTCACCTCGTGAATGGTTCCACGTTGGTTCTATCGATAACGTGGCTGATGATGGCACTAAACGATTTGACATATCAATGGGAAATCAAGACTCACGATGGTTCAAAGGCCCTGAATTTTTAAAACGTCCTTTTGAGGATTGGCCCGTTACTCCTAGCACAGAGAAGGAAGATGCTAAGACTTGTATCAGTCTTTTTCATGGTTATAAGAAAAAGCTTTATTACGGAGCGTTCGAGCTCTTATCTTATAGATTCCAGTCAAGATGGTCTTCATCAGTTCGAGCTATTGCGTTTTTACTGCGATTTAAATTAATCCTTCAGAGAAAGTCCACCGAAAAGGAGGTTTACATAACACCTTTTGAGTTTAGCAAAGCCGAAGAATGGATGTTTCGGAAGATTCAGGAAGAGTCTTTTTCATTGGATATGGCTTCTTTGAGGTCCAGTGGTAAGGTCAGTTCATCGAGTTCAATACTGAGCCTTTCACCGTTTCTTGACGAAGAAGGAACGTTACGACTAAGTTCGAGAGCGCAAAAAGCCAACTGTTCCTACTCATCCCGAAACCCAGCGATACTGCCTAACAGACATCCTTTAGTCGATCTTTTCATCATATATCATCATGAAAAAAATTGTCATATAGGAACTGCGACGGTGATATCAGACATTCGTGAGTCCGCCTGGATAATAAGCATACGTGGAGCTGTTGAGAGAGTAAGAAAAGGGTGCTTTATGTGTAAAAAACTCAAGGCTAAACCGATTATGCCAATAATGGGTCAACTTCCTGAAGCCCGCATGTCCTTTGATTGCAGACCTTTCACTCATGTTGGAGTGGATTGCTTCGGGCCTATGTTGGTGAAATTTGGCCGAGGCACAGTGAAACGGTACGGGATGATATTTACGTGCCTAACGTTCAAACGAACAAAAAATTTATTGGAGAAAGATGCGAAGGAGATGAGGACCTCCCTCTGCGAGTATTCGGCTAGGTACGAGGGCATCTTGTGGCGCTTTATACCTGCTTATTCTCCTTGGATGGGAGGAGCTTGGGAGCGTCTCATTCAATCCGTCAAAATCAGTATTGACTTTGTTCTAAAGGGTATCGTGCCCAGGGAGGATGTGTTGAGGAATGCCCTTACGGAAGCTCAAGGCCAAATGAATAGACGTCCGCTCACTCACATCCCGGTAGACCCTGAAGATCCTAAGCCCTTAACTCCTAATTCAATGCTCTTCGGAGAGGACGATCGTGACGTTACAGCTCCTGGAATTTTTTCGGAGAGCGATACTTACAGTAAACTCTATAGCCGCCGATCTCAACACTTGATGGCTGAACTAACAAAAAGATGGTATAAGGAATATTTGCCTACAATTACGAGACGATCAAAATGGTTTGCGAAAACAAGAGCAGTTCAAGTGGATGATATCGTCATTGTCATTGAACCCAACGAAATACGATCATCCTGGCAGTTGGGACGTGTCATTCAAGTTTATCCTGGTCCTGATGAAGTCGTTCGAATGGCCGATGTAAAGCTATCAAATGGTTCTATAAAGACGAAAAGATCAGTTGGAAGACTCGCTGTGTTAGACTTGGAGTCTTCGCCTACTTCTCAGACGGCCCCCGGAATGTCATCGAGTCCTTAAAAAGTTGAAGAATAGATTTCTTTCTTTCTAAAGAAAGAGACAACTATTCAATATAACGATGCGCGCGCATGGCTCTCATGCTTGAGTTCTTGGCTGAAGGTTATGTTGAGTCGGCACCGCCACACCGCATTTTGCTAAATATCTCATTTGCTAATATTCTGATTTTATTTTTCGTTGCTCAAAGCAAATTATTAATTTTTCTCATATGAATAAGACTAATTGTAAGTAGTTATTTAAGGTTTATTAAAGTTATTAATGTGTTATTTTTCTAGAAAATAAAATTAAGTCTGAACTCAAAGGAATTGTTTTTCATTACGAGTTCCCTGCTGGATACTTAATTTTTGTAATAAGTTGGAGATTTCATTTTGGGCTTGGAGCAACATATGCAAACAAACTTTAAAAAATCGTTTTATTATTAAATAAATAAATTTTTTATATAAGAAATTTCTTTAAAATTTTTCGAGAAAAAAATGTGGGATGCGAATTTTAAGTATTTAATAATATTGATTTTTGGAAATAAATTCAAAAAATAATCGTTCATAGGTTTTGAACATATTGATTTTTCAAACAAATTTTTTTTTCAAAAAAACCAAACAAATAATTTTTCGAATATTTTTATATACAATATTATTTTAAACTTAGGGGGACTCCTGCTAAAGATTTTTGGTTAAAATTGTTAGAGCCGTTAATGAGAAAATCGAAAATCAAAAAAACGGTTCTATGACAGGTACCGTTAATAACATTTTGCCCCAATTCTTTTTTTACCAAAACGTAGTCCATATCCATAATATCACACCTAATTTTTTTTTATCAAAATCGTTAGAGCCGTTTTCGAGATAAATAAGATTTTTCATTACGGGTGTATGGGGGGTACCGTTAGTTTTAGAGCTAAAAAAAAAATTTCAATTTCCCCTCTAGGGAATCACCGAAGACCCATAACTACCGAGTTTGAAGAAAATATGCCCAGTGGCTTAGGCTCTAGATCGAGGTACAGACATACAGACAGACAGACAGACAGACGGAATTGCCGGACCCACTTTATTCGTCTTCGCTATCATCGTAATGTCAACTTTGATCAAAGTCTCGAGTTCGATTTTTTTTCCAAATGCAGAACTTGCCCTATAGTACCTATATCGCAAGTAAAAAATCGTTTTATTATTAAATAATTTTTTTACATAAGAAATTTCTCTAAAATTTTTTAAGAAAAAAATGTGTGATGCGAATTGTAAGTATTAAATAATATTGATTTTAGGAAATAATTTCAAAAAATTATCGTTCATAGGTTTTGAAGATATACCCAACAAATATGTTTTCCAATATTTTTATATACAATATTATTTTAAACTTAAGGGGAATCCTGCTAAAAATTTTGGGTTAAAATCATTAGAGCCCTTAATGAGAAAGTCGAAAATAAAAAAAACGGGTCTATGGCAGGTACCCCTAATAACATTTTGCTTCAAAATTTTTTTTGACCAAATTGTAGCCTATGTTCATAATATCACACCTAATTTTTTTTATCAAAATCGTTAGAGCCGTTTTCGAGATAAATAAGATTTTGCATTACGGGTGTATGGGGGGTACCGTTAGTTTTGGGGCTAAAAAAAAAATTTCAATTTCTCCTCTAGGGAATCACCGAAGACCCTTAACTACCGAGATTGAAAGAAATAGGTCCAGTGGTACTGAAACATGTTTTTTGTGTACTAAATTTTCCTTCAAATTTTTATAAAAAAAAATTGTTACGCAAATTGTTAGTATTTAATAAAATACATTTTAAAACGTAATTTAAAAATTTAATCGTGTATCGGTTTTCAAGATATCGAATTTTCAAAAAAAAAATTTTATTATTTTTTTAAAAATCCAAAAACTAATTTTTAAAAAAAAATTTTAGTTTATATTTTTTAAAATGAAAAGGAGCTCCTGCATAAAAATTTCGGTAAAAATCGTTAGAGCCGTTGGTGAGGAAATCGAAAATCAAAAAAACGGTTCTATGACAGGTACCCCTAATAACATTTCCCCCCAAATTTTTTTGACGAAAATGTAGCCCATGTCCATAATATCACACATAATTTTTTATATCAAAATCGTTAGAGCCGTTTTCGAGATAAATAAGATTTTGCATTACGGGTGTATGGGGGGTACCGTTAGTTTTGGAGCTAAAAAAAAAATTTCAATTTCTCCTCTAGGGAATCACCGAAGACCCTTAACTACCGAGATTGAAAGAAATAGGTCCAGTGGTTTAAGCTGTGGTAAGAGGTAAAGACATACAGACATACTGAAACATGTTTTTTGTGTACTAAATTTTCCTTAAAATTTTTATAAAAAAAAATTGTTACGCAAATTGTTAGTATTTAATAAAATACATTTTAAAACGTAATTTAAAAATTTAATCGTGTATCGGTTTTCAAGATATCGAATTTTCAAAAAAACAATTGTATTATTTTTTTAAAAATCCAAAAACTATTTTTTCGAAAAAAATTTTAGTTTATATTTTTTAAAATGGAAAGGAGCTCCTGCATAAAAATTTCGGTAAAAATCGTTAGAGCCGTTGGTGAGAAAATCGAAAATTAAAAAAAACGGTTCTATGACAGGTACCCCTAATAACATTTCCCCCCACATTTTTTTTTGACCAAAATGTAGTCCATGTCCATTATATCACACCTAATTTTTTTTATCAAAATTGTTAGAGCCGTTTTCGAGATAAATAAGATTTTGCATTACGGGTGTATGGGGGGTACCCTTAGTTTTGGAGTTAAAAAAAAATTCAATTTCTCCTCTAGGGAATCACCGAAGACCCTTAAGTACCGAGTTTGAAGAAAATACCTCCAGTAGTTTAGGCTGTAGTTCGAGGTACAGACATACAGACAGACAGACGGAATTGCCGGACCCACTTTTTTCGTCTTCGCTATCATCGTAATGTCAACTTTGATCAAAATCTCGAGTTCGATTTTTTTTCCAAATGCAGAACTTGCCCTATAGTACCTATATCGCAAGTAAAAATGTAGCTTACGCATGTAAGCTAAACAAGACACCAGGAGTAGACCGTATACCCTACGAATTCTACAAATATTCCACAGAAAATTTTTTAGAACGCCTCACTGAACTTTTACAGAATTTTTGATGAAGGAGTGGTGCACGAAAACTTCAGGATAAGTATTAGGTGCGTTTTATTATTCACAAATCTATCTGGATCCGGATCTGGATCTTCCCTTGATAATAAAACGATACGGATCTTAGTGACAGCAGTGTTATAAGTCCGTCTCTTTTTATCCTTGGGTTTGTAAATTTTCAATTATTTCTTGTCTTTTTTCTTTGCACTGTAGCTTACACTACCTTACCATAAAAGCCATCTACTCGCCAGTGTAATAACTAATTTTTGGATCTTTGAAATAGATCCCGATAGAAAACAGGATCCCAAATTGTTTTTGTAATACATGTTAAAACTTAATCCAGATCCGGATCCAGATAGATTTGTGAATAATAAAACGCACCTATTATCTTTCCAATCTTTAAGAAAGGGAATGCAGAAGACGCCAGCAACTACCGGGGAATATCTTTTTTAAACACAAATTTGAAAATTTTCTCTGCAATATTCCTCAATCGGCTAACGAATTGGGTTACAGATAATAGACTCTTCAGTGAATTCCAAGCAGGCCTTCGCAAAGAGTATTCGACCGTGGATAACATTTTTACACTAACAAGCATAACAAAGACATATGGAAGGAAATTACACGCTTTTTTCGTGGATTTTAAGGCCGCTTTCGATTCCACAGATAGAAATGCTCTCTTCCTCAAACTTAGCAATTTAGGAGTGCCAACAAAGTTTTTGAAAGTAATACAAAGTGTATGTATGAAGAAAACCAAGCTGCAGTTTGGAAAAGAAATATCTCACTTGATTGATAGTGGAATGGGTGGCAAGCAAGGATGCTTACTAAGTCCTTTACTCTTTTCGCTATTTCTGGATGACATCACTTCTTTTATACCAGGAGGAATTATGTTTAATGGGCTTAATGTACGCCGACGACATCGTGCTGCTGGCAGAAACACCAAATATGATGCAACTCATGGTCAATAAATTACAGCAATACTGCTGCAAATGGAGTTTAAAGGTTAACACAAATAAATCCAAAATAATGGTCTTCAGAAATGGCTCCGGCCGATACGCTAGGGAGGAAAAATGGACGTGGGAAGGCGAGGAATTAGAAAAGGTAAAAGAATATAAGTATCTGGGAGTAATTTTGACTTCCGTGCCAAACTCCAGGATGATAAAATGGCAATCAACTGTAACATTAAAGGGCTTCTTGGCAAAAATAACGTCGCAACAAGCGTAAAGTACAAATTATTTGAAGCAGTGGTAAGAACCATAATATGTTATGCAGCACAGGTCTGGTGAGTATTCCTGCATGATGATGTAGATAAACTGCTTAGATATTTCTTAAAGAAAATTTTTCGTCTGCCAGAAAACACTCCAACCAACGTACATGCTTCATCTTGAAACTGGACTCTCTCCTCTCTACTTTTACACTCTAAAGCTACATGCTCTTATTGTGAATTATATGTAAGCAAAAATCAAAATATTGAATAAAGATCACAACTAACTAAATAAAACGACAAATTCAATTTCGTTTAATTGATTTTTACATAAAATTTACATGCCAACAAATTTAAAAGGTCTGGTGACTTTATTGTCAGTGGTGATTTTGTTTTAGGTTGTGGGCAGGGATGGCGTTTAGTCGCGGTGGTAGGCTGACCCAATGTCAGCGTAGAATGGGACTACTTCCCAGTTGTCCATGAGGACCTTATTCGGAATTCACCCCCCCAAAATGAACTTTTTTTTTACGAATCGATAAAAAAGTGTTTGCTGTTGATAAAAAACATCAAATTATGGAGGAGAAACACTTTTTTATGGTAAAAAAGTGAAGTATAAGCGGACCACCCCCAGTACTGTTGGCCCTTATTCGGAATTCCCCCCCCCCCCACCAAAATGAACTTTTTTTTTAACGAATCGATAAAAGAGTGTTTGCTGTTGATAAAAAACATCAAATTATGCAGGAGAAACACTTTTAATGGTAAAAAAGTGAAGTAAAAGCGGACCACCTACAGTACTATAACTAAAACTACGTTTGTATGGGATATTTGCTTTTTTTGCTTGCTTATACGCATAACGGCGGCGTTTAAACAGTGATATATGTATGGGGGGGCATGCCGCCCCCTGCAACCCCCCTGCTTTGGCACACTATAGGATTTGGGGAAGGTGCGAGGTTGGGTGTATGCAAATTTTCTTTTGCATTCACAGAATCTGGATTTAAAGAAACTTTGAATTTACCCTATGGCCTATATTAATTTTTTTATACTTCACTTTTTTACCATAAAAAAGTGTTTCTCCACCATAATTTGATGTATTTTATCAACAGCACACTTTTTTTTATCGATTCATTAAAAAAAAGTGCATTTTGGTGGGGGGGGAATTCCGAATAAGGACCGTCCATGATTACGTTGTCATCCAGAGTTTCCATCACACTGAGGTACCTCGGTTCGGGATGTCGTTGTTCAGTGGTCATCCTTCTCATAAGCTGATTCGGGTGCTCGATGATGTTCCGCATTAGTTTCTTTATTGAAAGTACATATAGTATATTTGTCCAGTGGGATTAAATTCGCTTCTGTGAAGAGATGCTCGTTCCTGTAGTGTTTCTTTCGTTGCCGGTCGAAGGAGAGTCCAGTACAGATCCTTAGTATCTTCTTTTCGAATATATGAAGTTCCTTTATAGCTGTCTTCCAGATTGAAAACCAGACTGGGAAGGAATAGCTGATCACTGGTTACAGGAGCTGCTTGTAGATTGATGTCTTTGGCGGTTGGCTTAGATCTGATATTCCTTTCAGCAACGAGTGCAAACGGCTGAAGACTTATCTGGCCTTTTTCAGCACATTTCTTGAGTATAGTTTAAGCAACTCGTTGAAAGGCACTCCCAAAACAAACTTAACGTTTTGTTTTGTCGCTATGGTGGATCCGTCAGGGGGTCTAAGGACCAAATTTCTGCAAATGGGTGCATCACACCATTGATTTAAAATTAAAAGATTGAAGACTCATGCTTGATGTGTGTATCAATGCAACTTCAAATAGAATTCATTAATTCACTTCCACGTACAAGTGTCACTTGTTTAGTGCTGCCGAGTTGGCACTTCTATGGAAGTAGAAATTAAAAATGTTAAGGTGCGCACGCAATTTCGTAAAAGTACATATTTAAATTTTCAAGTCTATTCACAAAAAATATGTATATTTACTTTTAAAATATTTCCAATAAACCAAAAAACGCATTTATTTTCATTTATAGTACAATATGCAAATATATGCTCTAACGATTGAGTTCCATTTTGAAGGAAATTTACTGATTCGAAAAACTAGCTATTTGTTTTCTTCTATATTTATCCAAAAAAATGTTTTAACATAATATGCTTGCCAGGTTATTATTATTATTCTTTTTATCGTTACGTGTTTCTTTGGATGTTATTTTGTTTTCATTCCATTTATTTTCATTTTTAATTATTAATTTTTCGGTACCGGCATTTTGTTCTTTTGTTTTCTTGTGCCCCCAGGGGGCTTATTATGTAAAACGATAATCGTAAGTAATACCGCGTACTCTATAAATTGCGATTATGAGAAACGAGAAGTGTTGTAGAAAAAACGAAACTCGTATTTTATTTGCGATTACGAGTAACAAGACTCGTAAATAAAAACGAAACTCGTTTAAAATTAACGAGTTACATTTACTTTCGTTTTGGGTTTGTTGTCATTTGTTAGTAATTTTGTGTCTTTAAAAAATAAAATTATTTTTCATTTTTGTTTGGCAACATTCCTTTGATTGCATTTTCGTTTCTCATAATCGCTTTACACCGTGACTATCGTTTCCCTAGGTTTCGTTTAGTCTGCCTTTCGTTTCGTATTTCATAATAAGGGCCCTGATTGATAGTTTTCCCCTGAATTTGTTTTTATTTGAGTTTTTTTTTTCTTGAGTGGGTTAGACTTTTTGAGTTTAAGTGAGTGTGATGATTTTTGTTTTTGTTAAACTTTTTGAATTAAGTGCAGGTCTTGAACATTTTTTTCTTAACTTTGATATTAGCTTAGAAAATATTTACAAAACTTTTTAGAACGTTGTTTTTGTTTTTATTTGGTTTGGTAGGAAATGTTTACTTTTTAAATATAAAAATTTTTTTTTTGTTTCTTCTTTATAACTGGTATGGCAAATTCACAAAATGAATATAGGTCGCTTGGCACAGGATAAACTGACCTATAAGATTAAAGTCGAAAGTAGGAACGGTCGAGGAAATGCATAGAGATCGACGAGGTTACTCGTTAAGAGAAACTCGATAGAGTTATTAAGGGATCCGCGGAAAACTAGAAATCGTCGGAATATACAGGGTGTCCGGTAATTCGTGTGCCATAATCTGGGATGTAATTCTTGGTCATATTCTAAGAAAAAAATTGTTCTACTCTACAGTAAAGTCTGATTTTCAACTTTGACATGTTAAGGTCAATTTCTCTGTCAGTACTAGTAGTAGGGACCTCATTTTAGACTTTTTTTTAGAAGAAATAGTACCCTTTAAAACTACGTTTAAATTGAGCTGATGAACTTTTTGGGTTGCCAGATATTCAATTTTAAATGGTGTTCAATTTTTCTTTCCCAAGCAAAATTTTTACTTCGAGGTCAATTTTTTCAAAAAATGCGTAATAAACATAAAGTTGACTTATTTTTGCCTGATGAACAGAACAAAAATAAAAAAAAAATCGTTAATTAGTGCACCAAGAAACTCATACATTTTATGATACTTGGAAAAATCTGAAACAGGCACAAAATCGAATTTTGGGTTTTTTATACTTTTATTGCAGCACTTGGCAATTGGAGTGGTTTTCCAAGAATTGATAGTTTTTAGGTAAATTTTTAGACTGTGCACTCGTGAAAAGGGTTAAAAGTGTACTTATGTTTATTTGACTTGCTGTCAAACCCCTAATTAGCTTACCTCTTCTCAGGGAGAGTTAAATTTGTATGAATGTTTGAAAGTGGTATAAAACTATAAACGAATAGAAAAATAAATTCATTCGTCAGATTATCAGGTTAAGTCACAATTACAGTTGGATAAGAGTGCTTTTTGAAATGCCTTCATTTACGAGAGAAGAATACGCAGACATTTTATTCGTTTATGAGTTGTGCAATGGAAATTCAAGAAGAGCACAACCCAGCACAGATACCAGGAACATTATCCTAACAGACGACTTTCTTCTCGAAATGTTTTTGGAAATACCTTTCGAAGACTTCGAGAAACTGGAACATTAGTAATAAATGTGAAATCGATAAAATTTTTTTAATAATTGTATATAATTTATTTTATTTATTTAGTTTCGACAAAGTTTTAACACAACATTAATTATATATTTAATAGTAAGCGACGCGTTTCGGATCTTATGTATCCATCTTCGGGCTTGATTTCTTTACTTGTGCGTTGTTTGCCAAGCTTAACTTTGTGTGGTGTTGTGTTGTTGCTTTTTGTTGATCGTGGTTATGTTGATGGTCCATTTGTCTCTTTTTAATTTTGTTGACTGTTTTGGTATTTGATAGCTGTGTTATAGAGTATGTTTGGTTTAATTGTTAATTTGTCGTTGAGTATGTTGTCTTGTTCAGTCTTGTACGATTTGTATATTTCATATTCTTCTAGTGCGTCTAGTTTTGTTCCTTTTTTACAAAAGTGAAGGGGTATTAAGTTCGTCTCAAAGTCAGTATAATTGTGATTTTTGTCTATTAAGTGTTGTGCAAATGTAGATTTAGTGTTTTGTTTCGGTCTATGTTCCGTAAATCTGTCATAAAATGTTCTACCTGTTTGTCCAATGTAAAAGCTATCACAATTATCGCAATTTATTTTGTATACACCTGATGAGGATTTTATGTCGTTTGTTGTTTTGATTTGGAGTATTTTTTGGATATTATTTCTGGTTTTAAGTGAAATGTTTATGTTTATTTTCTTTAATTCATTTTGTAGAATATGTGGGAGTATATTTGTGTAGTCTATCGAAATGTATTTGTTGTTGTTGTCTATTGTGGTTTCATCTGTTGATTTTTTGTTTTTGTTTTTAATTTTCTTTTTGTTTATTAGTTTGTCTATTAATTCTGATGTATAGCCGTTTGTTGTTGCAATTTGTTTGATAATGTTTACTTCTTCATCATAATCTTTTTTAGTCATTGGTATATTTAGGAGTCTATTGATAAAAGCATGGTATGCTGCCTTTTTTTGTGTTTGTGGGTGGTGGGAGTTTTTGTGTATAGTTATATCTGTTGTTGTTAGTTTTCTATAAACTTTGTAATTTAATTTGTTGTTGTTTTTATAAATTTTAAGGTCCAGAAAGTTAATTGAATTATCATTTTCAATTTCTGTGGTGAAGTTTATTTTGTTGTTAATATTGTTTATATATTTTTGTAGCATGTCAATTTGTCTTTTGGTTCCATCGAAGATGACGAAGGTGTCGTCGACATATCTCGAATAGAATATAATTTTTTGGTATTGTGTGTTTCTGTTGTTTAGTATGTAATTATTTTCAAAGTTGTTTAAGTATATGTCAGCCATCAAACCGCTTAGTGGGGAACCCATGGCTAGACCTTCTTCTTGTGTGTAATATTTATTGTTAAATTTGAAATAGTTTTGTTTGAGTGTTATTTGTAGAAGTATTATGATTTCGTTGATTTGTTGATTGTTTAATTTTCCGGTAGTTGTTAAGTTGTCTTTTATTATTTTAACTGTGTCATCTATTGGTATGTTGGTGTACATGTTAGTGACGTCAAAGGAAATAAGTTTGTATTTTGGTAGTATGTTAATGTTTTTGGTTTTGTTTATAAATTCTGTGTAATTTTTGATGCTGTGATTATTTTTCAATATTATGTTATATTTTTCAATATTATGTTATATATTATATATGTACACCAACATACCAATAGATGACACAGTTAAAATAATAAAAGACAACTTAACAACTACCGGAAAATTAAACAATCAACAAATCAACGAAATCATAATACTTCTACAAATAACACTCAAACAAAACTATTTCAAATTTAACAATAAATATTACACACAAGAAGAAGATCTAGCCATGGGTTCCCCACTAAGCGGTTTGATGGCTGACATATACTTAAACAACTTTGAAAATAATTACATACTAAACAACGGAAACACACAACACCAAAAAAAAAAAAAAATTATATTCTATTCGAGATATGTCGACGACACCTTCGTCATCTTCGATGGAACCAACAGACAAATTGACATGCTACAAAAATATATAAACAATATTAACAACAAAATAAACTTCACCACAGAAATTGAAAATGATAATTCAATTAACTTTCTGGACCTTAAAATTTATAAAAACAACAACAAATTAAATTACAAAGTTTATAGAAAACCAACAACAACAGATATAACTATACACAAAAACTCCCACCACCCACAAACACAAAAAATGGCAGCATACCATGCTTTTATCAATAGACTCCTAAATATACCAATGACTAAAAAAGATTATGATGAAGTAAACATTATCAAACAAATTGCAACAACAAACGGCTATACATCAGAATTAATAGACAAACTAATAAATAAAAAGAAAATTAAAAACAAAAACAAAAAATCAACAGATGAAACCACAATAGACAACAACAACAAATACATTTCGATAGACTACACAGTTATACTCCCACATATTTTACAAAATGAATTAAAGAAAATAAACATAAACATTTCATTTAAAACCAGAAATAATATCCAAAAAATACTCCAAATCAAAACAACAAACGACACAAAATCCTCATCAGGTGTATACAAAATAAATTGCGATAATTGTGATAGCTTTTACATTGGATAAACAGGTAGAACATTTTATGACAGATTTACGGAACATAGACCGAAACAAAACACTAAATCTACATTTGCACAACACTTAATAGACAAAAATCACAATTATACTGACTTTGAGACGAACTTAATACCCCTTCACTTTTGTAAAAAAGGAACAAAACTAGACGCACTAGAAGAATATGAAATATACAAATCGTACAAGACTGAACAAGACAACATACTCAACGACAAATTAACAATTAAACCAAACATACTCTATAACACAGCTATCAAATACCAAAACAGTCAACAAAATTAAAACGAGACAAATGGACCATCAACATAACCACGATCAACAAAAAGCAACAACACAACACCACACAAAGTTAAGCTTGGCAAACAACGCACAAGTAAAGAAATCAAGCCCGAAGATGGATACATAAGATCCGAAACGCGTCGCTTACTATTAAATATATAATTAATGTTGTGTTAAAACTTTGTCGAAACTAAATAAATAAAATAAATTATATACAATTATTAAAAAAATTTTATCGATTTCACATTTATTACTAATAAACACACAACATGGAGACTACTAAACCAAATAAAACTGGAACAGTTTCAACTGCAAGACCTAATGCGGGAGCTGCAAGCACAAGCAGTTTCGGTGGATGAAAAAATACTGGCAGCTGTTGAAATCAATCCTTCCACTAGCATAAGACGCTTGGCTCTACAGTTTAATGTTTCCAAATACAAAATTTCCAGTATACTGCATGGAGAAAATATGTATCCATATCACCATACACCTATGCAAGAACTGCTTCCCGATGATTTTGAAAAGAGACTGTAACTGGTTGCTAGAATTCTTTGGACAGACGAATCTCAATTCACAAGAGATGGTATTACGAATTTCCATAATCTCCACACATGAGCTTCGAGTAATCCACATTCAAGACGGCAAAGATTATATCAGCACAGATTCAGTGTCAATATGTGGACAGGTGTAATTGGAAATAATTCTACTAACTATCTGGAGTTTTTACAAAATAATCCATCAGACCTAATGGAGGATGTTCCAGTGATTCAACTAGCTTCATCATATTTCCAACAAGATGGTGCTCCGGCCCACTATGGTCGTGAAGTTAAGGATTGGCTGGATGAAGAATACGGTGATCGATAGATAGGCAGAAATGGACTAATTCACTGACCTGAAAGATCTCCCGATCACACTGTACTGGGTTTTTTTTATGGGGAGGAATGAAAGAAATCGTTTACTCATCTCAAATAACAACTTTAACTGAATTAGAACAACGTATTTCGGAAGGATCACTAAAAGTAAGGCAAGAGTTATCAAGAATAAACATTCAAAATGAAATCTAAAAACGGGCTCTAGCATGCATTCAAAACGCAGGAGGGCACTTTGAACACTTATTATGACTGTATTTGTGTGTACATAAAATAAAAAATTACTTAAAACTACACAAATTATTGTTTTATTCAAATCCATTACACCTCAGTGCAAAAAATCATGTTTTTTTTAATTTTACCTGTTTTAGATTTTCTCAAGTATCATAAAATGTATTGGTTTTAATTAACAATTTTTTTTTATTATTGTTTTGTTCATCAGGCAAAAATAAGAAAACTTTATGTTTGTTATGCATGTTTTGAAAAAAAAATTGACCTCAAAGTCAAAAGTTTGCTTGGGCAAGAAAAATTGAACACCATTTAAAATTGAATATCTGGCAGCCCTAAAAATACATCAGCTCAATTTAAACGTAGTTTTAAAGGTTGGGATTTCTTCGAAAAAAAGTCCAAAATGAGGTCCCTACTGCTAGTACTGATAGGCGGGCGGGATTGTACGGCGGGTTTGAGTAGTATGGCATGTCCAGGGCTTCACTGAACTCTCTATTGTTTTCCTCCCAATTGCACAGACAGGCCTTTGCGCATGGGTGCTGTGGAGGTCAACTTTAGTTGATGTTCTTTGGGGCCTGCTCAGCTGAATTACCAGCGAGTCGGAATAGTACCTTACCTTTAGCTTGTCTTTCCACGTTCCTGTCGACCTCCTCGTGGTGCTCGTGGATAGGTTACGAGAGTAACTGAACCGACTAGATGGGAACAAAAACGGGACGGTATCCATTAAAAGTAGGAATCCGCTAAGGAGTGTGTTACAACTCACCTGAGGAGTACGCATATCTGGACGTGATTTCTACTTCGATCAGGTCTGGAAAAACGTATATCTAATAAGACTGGTAGGTCTTGGGGCTTTTGTAGGAAGTACCTATCTACAAGTGTGACCCAAGAGGTTGCGAAGCTTACCAGATGCTATATTCTGGTGCCACGGGAGATAGTTGCCCAAGGAAAGTGAGCAGTATGTCTTCGGGCTCTCTTATTCTATCTCCGATAGAGAAGTGCAGCTGTCGCATACAAAGCGAGCAATCCATGAAGTTTGTGAACAATAGCTGTCGCGTGCGTGTTTGCTCTCTTCAGGCTATCTATGAGGTAGGCCCCCCTAGTGGGAGTATCGTGGTGGCTGTGGTTTATTCCATAGCGGAGACGTATGGTTTCCAGATAGACCTCGACTCTAAGCAAGAGGTGTTCATGCCTACAACATGTTCAGCTTTGCTACTAAGATGGCTTCGGCTATCTTGGGGTTAATGGTCAGGACTTCAATCTGACTCCGATGGTGGTAGGCCACTCGTGGGGTAAAGGCGTAATAGCCAGGTATCCACGTAAAACACACGACACTACTGCTAGTACTGATAGAGAAATTGACCTTAACATGGGTCAATCGTAAAAGTAAATCGTCAAAAAGTGATGTCAAAGTTGAAAATTAGACTTTACTGTGGAACAATTTTTTTCTTAGAATATGACCAAGAATCACATCCCAAAGTATGGCACACGAATTACCGAACACCCTGGATTACGGTTATGACAAAAATAGAATGACACCTTATTAGGCTGAAGATGAGAAAGAAGAAATAAGTTCGCTTAGGAATGATGTTTTGTTGCTACGAGGTGACAATGAAACAATGATATAAGTGATAGGGAAGATGAGTCACCGAAGAAGAAGACCCTAGCTAAGACAGAAACCGAACTTAAAGTTGGGCGGATAGAAATTGTTAGTTCAGGTTTTTCTACGACTAGGGAATTTTTAGAGAATGCTTTAGCGACCATGTCGTTGTGACAGCAGTCCTTACGCAGGAGTTGTTAGAGTTAAAGAACAGTTGGCAGTTTAACAAAAGTGGCCTGAAAGAATAGGAAAATGGGGGGGGGGGGGGGGGGTGAAATTTACTGGGAACTCGGACTAAGCATCAGTAAACTTGAAAAAAAAAAAAAACAGTGGTTCGAGAAGCAACATCAAAAGAATTGAAAGTTCGAGGAACGCAAATCGAGGAGAAAAAAGGATAAGTAAATCGGAAATCTTGTCCAAATAGAAAATTGTACTGTTACGTTTATTACAAATCTAGGTGGGCTTTTGCGTCCTTATTTTTATTCGCGAACAATATAATTTGTTCAGTACCAAGCTAACTCTGTAAGAGAGCAGACCTATTATAGAGTGCGATCATATTAATTTAGTTGTTTTTTAATCACTTGAACCAGTGTTTACAGTTAATCTCTTGAGCAAAAGATTATAATCTTTTTGTTTACAATCTTTCTTTAAATAGACAGTTCCAAACAAGTGCATAGTGTTCCCCTGGTTACCCACCGCCATGGCGGTAAATAACCAAAACCGGTTTGAGGGATTGGAAACAAACGATCCCATGCAAACCATTTATCCTCATTAAAAGAAAAAATACAATAAAGAAAGTAACATCACAAAAGAAAAAGACCAGTGGCCAACGTTAATTACACCCGCGCAAAATGTTGATTTCTCTCGTTTCTTAACTATTACAAATTCTCCAACAGACACCGACAAAACTCCCATTGCAAATCGAAATCCCATTATTATAGGAAAAGCTATTGATGCGATAACTACTCAATACAAAGACAATAAAGCCCTTAGAAATCGAGACTTATTAATTCAAGTCAATAAAAAAGAAATAGCTGATAGACTAGCGAAACACAAATCTCTAGGCAATATACCTGTAGAAATAAAATACCATCAATCTCTGAACTCTTGTCAGTGAAGAATCTATTCCTACAATAGGCGTGTTTTTTTTGCAAGTCCATATAGAATTGTAAAAAAAAACGACATCGGGACTAAGCGCTTTACATGCAAATGCAAAAACTACTTAAATCTATACAGAGTTAGCTAAGACCAGAAAATTTTCGAGAGTTAATCTAAGACCCGATAAAAATGGTGATGCCAAAATAGTATTATATATATGTTATCGATAATTTGCTCAGAGACGTCAAAAGTGACGGTTTTGGATGCCGTTGATGCTAGTCGTCAATACAGCTGACAAATGTCATAGCGTACAGAGTGCTTCCAGCTATGTGGAAAAAAGCTCCTAAATCCCGATGTCGTTTTTTTTTTACAATTCTATATGGACTTGCAAAAAAAACACACCTAATATTATTGAACTGGAAGAACAAGATATATTAGATTCACTTAAAAAGTTTAGCGTCACACAAGTAAAAAAAATGTACAAAATTCAAGGTGAAAAGCAAACAGCCACTGGAGCTGCAATTCTTACCTTCGATGCACCGCAGCCACCTAAAGAAATAAAAATGGGTTGGCAAATTTTAGTTGTAGACCCTTACTTCCCAAATCCAATGATTTGTAAAAAGTGCCAACGTATTGGCCACACTAAAAACCATTGTAAGTAAACAACAAGTTTATGTGCTACCTGTGCCGAAACTATCCTGCATGGTGAAGAATGCACACGAGTATTTTGCGTTAATTGTATGACTGCTGAACATCCCTCAAAGGATCGATCCTGCCCAGTCTTTATTAGAGAAAAGACAATAATGGTAATAAAAACCATGAAACGGTGCACAATAAAAGAAGCTAAAGACGAATACGGTAAGTCGGGACATTTGTATGCACAATATATACCAACCCAAAATACTAAAAAATCAATAGCACAAGTTATCAAAGAAAAAATTGCAAAAGAGATACCTAAGTTCACACAAAACTCAATCACAGGCACACCAACAGTTTCAGAATCCAATCAAAATAATCAAACCAACTTTTCTATGACAACAAAATCATCAGCCACACCAGAAACAACAGACACTTCTTCTACACACCAGCAATATTCAAAACATACATCACACACATCAAACACAGAAATATATCAAACCATCACAAAAAATCAACTAAAACATAACAATTCAATTAATAAAATACTTTCCGACAACATTTCAATACAAGAAAAAACTAAAGTCGCTGGATCAGCCACAACATTTGCTCATAAAAGTTTTCACCACCAAGTAAACGATTCTAGTTTGGATTGCAGTGATGAAGACGAAAGTTTTTTAATAACAAAAGCCGACAAATTGTTGGCAACAGCAAACGCCTTATCTGCCTCACTTGAAGATCTAACCCGACCAATTCATAACAAACATAAACCCTCTACATAAAAATGGATAATCAAAATAAGAAAATTCAACTCAAAATTTTACAATGGAATATCCAGGGATTTTTTAATAATCTTCCCAATTTGGATATTCTAATTAAAAAATATGAACCTATAATTATAGCTCTACAAGAAACGAAAGTTTTAAATAAAAATGCTTAAAAAGAATATAAAGAATATGTTGCTTATTTTAATAACAGGCCACATGACAACAATAAAGACGGAACAGCAATATTAATAAAAACAGGTATACCACACTCCTACTCAGACTCATCAGACATCTTTTTAACTCAAACGCTATCAATAAACCTGCCTCAGCCAATTACTTTGCAGAATATTTATCGACAAACACTAAATATTGCTTCCGAACAACAATACTTGAATCTAACTTCAAATAATCTTTCCCATAGCATACTCGTAGGAGATTTCAATGCAAACAACATCCTTTGGGGATCCCCATACACAAACAGTGATGGTACAGTCGTGGAAGGTTGGTTGCAGAACTCTGACCTCGTATTATTAAATTCGGGTTCTCCCACACATTTTTCATCAAAAAATTCGTTAACTGCTATTGACTTATCATTTGCATCACCTGCAATTGCCCTTAATGCAAACTGGAAAACACACGATTCCTTAGAAGGTAGTGATCACTTTCCGATTCTGCTTGAAACTTTGGCAACCTGCAAATTTTCCAATGTTTTCCACTCCAGATTTATGGAATCCCAAGCCAATTGGGACACATTTGCAAACAAAGCCCAACACGCAAATTCTACTAAACCAATATCTAATAACATAAACAAGGAGGCAGCTTGTATAAAAAAAATAATTAGGTTGGCAGCATCCACTTCCATTCCTTCATCACATCCGCCCACAAATACTTCTCAACCTATTTGGTTCAATTCGAAACTAAAACAACTGACAAAAGAAAAACGAAGGGCATGGACACTTTTAAAAAGATCGCCGAACGTTAGAAATACCATCGCCTATCGTCACATAGCCGCAAAATTAAAAAGAGCAGTGCGATTAGCCAAAGCAGATACATGGACAGATTTTTTGGCTTCAATCAATCCATCAATGGAAGCTAGAACTCTATGGAGTAAAGTAAAAGCGATAAATGCAAACCACTCTGCAAAAGCCATCACTGCAATAGTACATAACTCCACTACTATCCTAGACCCAAGTGAAATAGCAGAAATTTTTGCAGCCAAATGGGCTGGTTATAGTGCCGATGATAATTTTCTGGACCATGTTATAAGGCTGAAAAATAGTGTCCAAGAAACACTCAATTATGAGTTTGACATACCTACTCACCCGATCACAATTAACGAGTTAATGGAAGAACTTAGCAGAACCAAAGGTACGACTCCCGGTGCAGATAAGATTTCTTTCAAAATGCTTAAATATCTACCAATGGAAGTAATACGCAGGCTAGTCAGGTTATACAATAATATTTTGAAAGAAGGTATTTATCCACATGAATGGAAAAAAGCTCATTTAATTCCAATTTCAAAGACCAAGATGAATCAAAACTCTTTAGACAGCTACCGGTCAATATCCCTCCTTTCAGTACTGTCCAAATTATTCGAGAAAATAATAGGGAACAGGCTTAAATGGACTTCAGAAAGGCAGCTTAACAACGGTCAACATGGTTTTAGACCAGGAAGAGGTATCCATACTTTGCTTCAAATGCTAGACCATGCTGTGACGCAGAACTAGCCTCACGTCACCACTCTGTTCTTCTGTCCATGGATTTGGAGAAAGCTTTTGAAAGGGTAACTACGCATGGAGTGATCAATCAACTAAAACACTGGGGAATCAACAAGCCACTACTTCAGGTAATTTTTTCTTTTATGACAAATAGAACAGTCATCGTGAAGATAAATGGACACCTTTCAAAGGTTACTGCCATTCAAAATGGAATTCCGCAAGGTTCTCCAATCTCTACGGTCTTATATAACGCTTATGTAAATCCTCTTCTTGAAATACTTCAATCAGAGCTTGTACCGACAAAGATTATTCTTACCTATGCTGGCAATATTTTTGTGCTAACATCGGGAAAACCAGAAGAAGTCAAAAATACTTTAGATTCGACGGTTTCAAAAGCACTCAAATGGTGTCAGGAATCCGGAGCAAAAATACCAATTGATAAAATGGATGCATTACATGTTTGCAGAAAGCACAATTGTACAAACAATGCCATAAATATTAGACGTATAAGCATTCCTCTTCTAAACGAAGCTAAAATTCTAGGATTGGTCTGTACTAAAACTTGGAAATGGTATCCCAAAAACTCGGTAAAACAAATAATTTACTTAAAATAATTTGTAGCAAGTACAAGGGTCCTCACACGAACACTGCAATCGACATAGCAAAAACACTATTAAGAGGAGATATCCAACATGGCCTTACTGTATACTCCCACTGGACTAAGCAAAACACCCAAAATGCTGTGCTAAGAACTACTTTGGGAGCATTACCTTCAACTCCCATCGATGCTCTATTGGCAGAAGCTAACGTTTTAAGCTTTAAAGATATGAAAGTTATAGCGCAAAATAAACTCATGACATTTGCAAATCAGGTTGGATTCAAGTCGAAACTTCGAAGAACAAAAGTGCCATCTTCAGCTCAATACGCAACATCAAAGCTTCGAAGATAAACATACCCGAAACTCTCAATTATGATGACCAAACTCCTCCTTGGCTGTTTCCTGAACATCTTATAGATATCTCTTTACGAAAAAATTTAAAAGATAGCACACCAAATGAAGTTTTTAGACAAAAGTTTGCAGAAATTATAGAAGTTGGCAATTTTGGTTGCATTCTATACACGGATGCCTCCTATAAAGATGGGGTAACAGGATACTGCGTATATAGACTCGACGGAGCCAACAACAAAGTTTTGCTTCAACAACTTACCACCCCTGATCAAAATTCGTATACAGGAGAAGTAATGGCATTAGTAGAAGCGTTTAAAACAGCCATCTGTAGTGACTCACTCAGCGCAATTCTGGCTATTAAAAACAACAAAAACCATGAACAAATCATTCAAGTTCTAAGAGCCTTTCTCTCTTCAGAATGTCCACGTATTCATTTAATATGGTCACCTGGGCATGTAGGAATCCCAGGGAATGAAAAAGCAGATGCTGGTGCACGTCATGCAATTCAAATGCCTTTAGAATACAAAATACCACCATTTGCAAGCTCTATATGGATGCAATCAGTGAGGCATATACAAGACGAATTAGAAGATCGTTGCAATCAATCAAAATCATTTCTGAGAACAAACAAGTTGGATTCATCACCCGTAACGTATAACAAAGAACTAAACCGATCCCAAGCAGTACAGATTTCGAGAATGAGACTAGGACATGCAATGTTTAACAAATCACATCTTTTTAATAAAGAAAACCCACCATCTTGCGACCTTTGCAGAGAACTGATTACAGTAAAACATATTTTGCAAAGTTGCAAAATAACAAAGGAACACTTCAGGGGAAATATTCCCAGTTTGGAGGCATTACTAGATCCTTCAGTTCAACCCAATCATTCAAAATTGTTTCCTCTATTAGCAAAGCACAAAGTACAAATCTAAAACATTTTATTATTTAAAAAAGTATATACATATATACAGCTACATTAATAAATTTATTAGAATAAAAAAATTGTAAAAAGAAAACTTGTAAAAATTATATTATTTGTAATCGCCATATGGGCATATTATACCCCGGCGTAATATACCGGACGATGTAAATTTATTTATATTGTATCCTATGAAAATAAAATAAAATAAATAAAATATAATTTGTTGTTTCGTATATGTTTTGAATCTCATTATGAAAGTCTTGATTATATAGGAAATCATTTGGTTTATCGGTGAATTATTATATAAAACATACAACATTCTTTATTGTATATACTTGAGGTATTTTGCATATGCATATTATATATGTATATAAAAAAATAAAAATTCTAGAAGTTGTGTTTCTTTAAATTCGGCATAAAAAGTTGTTATATATATTTACGTCTGCAAGTCATTACCTACAATATCTACCTTTAACAACATTCAATTTAATTCAGAATTTGCATAGGAAATATAGCTGTTGGTACACCTAGTTTTAAAATATGTATAAAAAAGTTGGATATAAATCCATATATACAATGTTTAAAAGTTCATGTTAAACAACTTGTTTATATATAAAGAAATCAACATCCTCCTTAATATGTAGATATAATCTGATTTGTAAATGGCTCACTTTGTCAGATGTCCAACCATTTTAAAGATTTAAAAAAAAATAACCGATGTTTCTTGTTTTTATTTTATATACATATATATTTATTTGATGTGTCAAATCTTTGTTATTGTTGTATACATACAAGACGCCTTTGTATCTTTCAATAATATAAATGCATGTGTACGAATACATTTTTAAGCTCACTTTTTTGTTTTCTTTTTAAGACAAAAGATAATTCAAAAACAAAAATTTATGTTATGTTAAATATAAATAAATCCGAAAATTGTCATACAAAAATGGGATACTTTAAAATAATTAAACACAAAATAATGGAAAAAAGCTTTACAAACCAGTTTAATTACATTTAATATAAGAATCAAAATAAAATTAGACAAGAGATTTTGCGCAAGGCCTATCATTGCGTTCGTGTGCTTTGACGTAGTTTAGGAACTCAAACGATCTAGAATTCGGGCACGTGCACAAATATATTAAGCATAGTTGCCAGTAGTGTTGAGATTGGCCGTGTGCAATACGCTGCCCTGTCGTTGTATGAACAAAAAAATTCTCGAATTTCTTATCGAAAGAGGTATCAAAAGTTGCGTATTAAAGAGTAGATTCTGAATATATATACTTACGTTTTGATTTGGAGATAACTTTTGAGGCTCTACCGCGGCTTAAAGACCTTAAAATATAGTTTTTTACCTTATTTTAAGATCTTTAAGTCGCGGTAGAGCCCCAAAAGTTATGTCCAAAACAAAAAGTAAATACATATTCAGAATCTACTCATTATTACGCAACTTTTGATACCCCTTTCGATAAAAAAAAATCGAGAATTTGTTTTTCTTCATACAACGACGGGACAGCCTAGTGTGCAATATCGTTAATACGCACCTATGCTTATTAATTACATTATTTCATTAATTAACATGATTTCACTTCGATTTTTGTTGTTACTTTGCCATTGTTTTAATATAGGTTAGCAAACTCGGATTCCATTCCAACATTTATATTCTCCAATCATTAAACATATTAATTACTAATAAAATAGGAATCTTAAAATCAAATCATATGTTACAGCACAGCGTTGTGGATCAAACGCATAAAAGCCACAAAATGTTGCTGTTCAAAAAATTTATTTATTTGTTATTTCTTACATTTGTTCAATTTTAAAAATATAACTTTTAATCAGATTATTCAATCAACCATCTAATGCATTTATTTTAAAATTAAATTAATTTAAATTAAACTCTTAAAGCAACACTAGATACAAATTTATGTAGAATATATGTATAACTAAAAATACTTCTGTTAATATTGTGTCTAAAGTTTTTCTCTTTGTTGGAAATTAAGTTTTAAAATTTATAAGTCCGTTATGATCTTTCTTCTAGCTATATCTTACTATAGTGCCTATAAATATTAATCTGGAAGTGGAAATATTACTAGAAGAACAAACGTCGCAATAAAGACGAATGATAAGACTACAGTAAGTAGATTGAAGTCGTGATTTAATACACGATCGTCCTTTTTGGTTTTAAGGTTGCTATCATCATTTGTTGTTTGGTAAATACTATAAATGCTTTTTGACGTATGATTGACATCATTACTTAAAATGCTCTTTGAAACAGCTTGATCTTCAAAGAATTCTATTTGTTTTGTTACCAACTTCGGTGTATTGCTGGGATCACTGATCACATTACCATAACTACTAAGAAGATACTGTGAAGCAATAGTTTGAGTTACTTTTATATTTTCGTTATAGTTTTCAGGACTAATTTCGAGAAGTTTAAATCTGATTGTGTTGAGATCATTAGCTTTAAGAACAAGTGGTGATATCTTCTCATTGACTATTTGATAGCTATCGGCATCGGTTTCCTCGATTGTTTGTAATTGGCTTCTTGAACCGCCGCTGCTGTTTGTTTTTAAGTTGCAATTATAATTTGTTAAATTTAATTTCATCTTTTGAAAAGTTTTTATTTTTGCATGTCGAAGAAATTTTCTTAACTGGCTGCCCTTTGTGATAACGTCTTTGAATTGATCTTTCGGTGTGATTATCTCGCGCATAGAATTTAATTTATTTTCCAAGTTTTCTGTCAATTGCATGTTGGTTGCAGGTGATTGATGTTTTTCCATTGACTGATGAAGATGTTCTTGATATTGATGAACTTGCTGTGATTCTTGATGATAATTCTGGGAATTTTTATTAATAGAAAGAAGAACTGATACTGTTTTGAAAACAGCGGCTGGATTAGGCAGCAGCGGCGGTTGGTAATCATCATTCAGTGAGTTATTTTCATCTTGGGGCGAAACAACATCTTCACAAGAGCATATCAACTCCTGCAACCAACATCAATTACAGATGGGTTATTAGCAATAACGTTTTTTTTTATTGTATTTTTATGAGTATAGGTTGAAGGTATTGTAGAAATATTAATTTCAACAAAAATGCTTTAGATTAACATATTTTTACAATATTTGGCCAAATTGATAATATTCTATTATATAATATTTAATATAAACATACAATTATATACGTAAATTAGTCTTCCTGTAATTTCTAAATAACTGCCATTTCTGGAACTCATATAGGCTATCAAAACATAAACACCAGTTTTAAAATGTTCGCCTTTTTACTTCAGATAATCCAGAAAGCACGAACCGTTTTTGAGGTTAGAGGAGTGAACGGGTAGAGGAGTGAACTGCAACTGAAAATGTTCAGTTAATTAATGCATACCCTTACAAAAAAAAAGGAATACAAAATGAATGAAAACATTTTAAAATAAGTACGTAATAAATGTTTGAGTAAATTCATTGAAGAAAATTTGTACAAACATTAAAATTGTTTTTCGCCCATAATGTTTGTACATAAGTAGAGGAATTTAATAGGATTGCATTAGACTATATTCCATACCAAAAATGATGAGGGTATCGCTGCAAAGTTGAAAAAGAATTCTTATAACGCCGAAGAACTCACAAAAATTGCTCATTTTGGGCAGAATGGAATTCGTTTAAAGTTCATAAAACCTATAGTGATGTGGTAAGATGTACCCCGCGCAATGCGGTCCTTAAAAACTAATGAAATCTTCTTGTGATGAATTCCGAAATTATTATTTCTACAGAATGAATTCAATTCCATTTCCTTTAACATAAGTTAATCAAAACTCCCCTATTTTAAAATCGATAATATTGTTAGTCCCGCGGTTGGACTGTGTATTTACAGGTATAGTTGTCAATTAAAAATACTTTAAAAAATGTCTCGGAATTTTGACAGGTACATAATAAAGAATGAATGTACAAACATATATAAATTGTGTAGTATTATCATAGCAAAAAATGCTGTCTATCCTTTTATTAAGAGATGTGATAGAAATTTCATTGTATTGGACACTATCAAAAATAAGTATGTTTTTCATCACTGCTTTTTAATAATAAAAATTAACATAGAAAATATATGAAGTTAATTTACTTTAGGTGTTTTTTATTCACTGCTGCATAGCTAGCGCAGCAAAATTTTCCTCGACAAACAACAACAATATGATTGCTGGCGAAAAAGAAGCCAGTAAAAAAAATGGCAGTTGTGCTGGTGAACTTTATTTTATTGAAATGAAAATGGCGCTATGCATTAAATTTTAGAATTAAACATATGTACATATACATGTTTTGACATCAGATTTTGATATTTTCTATAATAATGGCCAACATTGAAATATAAATTGAAATTGACATATGGAGTTTGATCGTTTTATTCCCACTTGAATGCTGCGCTGGCTATGCAGCAATGAATAAAACACACCTTTTGACCTGTGTACTAGATCATGGTAATGTTTCTCGATATAATGATTTACGAGATTCGATTTTAGATTGACAAAATAATCGAATTTTTTTGACTGAATATTAAACAAAAATTGCTCAAGTTATAAAAATCAAAACAAGATTGATTCTTTTGTTGTTCAATTAAAAATTACATCACATATGTAGCTCTTGCTTTAGGTAGCGAAAGTGAATAAAAGTGCTTTAATCGGAGCTGGACTCCATTAGGTATCATCTAGAGAGATTGTATGTATATATGTAGGTGAGCAGGTGAGAATAACAGTCACGACGTCGGAAGATAGTTCCATAGGAATAATGATAACCTGGCTTGTTGAGCCAATTAGCCTTGTTTTGATCCTATAACTGTGGGTGAAATGGAAAATGAATATATTTGGAATAATGATACCACCTAGGTAATTTGTTAGATAGTTAAAAAACGCACCTGATTTGATCAATGATGGGGATCATAGAGTCTTATATTTGGACGTGAACCTCCAATGGTACCTCCTGGCATGATTACGATTTTACTATTTTGGATTTGGTTGATTTACTCTGTTACCAAAATTTGTAAATTAACTTTGTAATGAGAAGTACCCCTGGTATAATGGTTAGTACCTGTTAGCCGCTGCAAAAATGTTTTCAGGGGTTTTGCCTCTTGCGAGGAAGTGGGAAATTCTCTAAAATAAACTCTTGTCATTAAAGTTTTTTTTATTCTAGCCGTTCGGACTCAGCAGAAAATTGTAGGTCCCCTCTATTTCTACAAACACGCACTCAGGGATGGTTGATAGTTGTAAGTCACTACGTTTTTAGCCCCCTACGAGCACTTGACCTCTAATTTTCTATTTTATAATTGGTTGGTTTTTTCACAGACATGAAAATTCATTTATTCATTTTGAACTTGCAGTTTTTTATATTTGTAATATAACATTTCAAGGTGACTAAATACAGCTTATAGCAACTATGAACTATTAGGCCACTTCAAGCTAGTATTAACTATACAGTGTGGCACAATTCGTTTCTAACGTTGCAGAGTTTTTAACATTTAGCAATAAATATGCTCTCTTTATTCACAACTTGAACTGATTAAATACAAATTATAACAACAAAAATAAAAACAGTTGTTAGAAAAAAAAATTTCAAGCTATTCTGAAAATGTAAGTATACATACAAAGCTATCCCATGGGAAATTGGATAGCTGACTTCAAATCTGTTCTTTTTTGTTTGTTTTTCACGCAGTTATTTTTTTTTTCTCAGAAATAAAGTAGGTAGTTAAAAATGATTGAATTAATCAAATTTTCCTTGTTGGTTAATATGCAAGGTGTCCAGTAAATAATACATAATCTTGAAACCAGTTATGGTAGACCTTAGAACCTCTTAGAAAAAATGTTTAAAAAAAATATTTTCCATGGGGTCTAAAAGTTATGATTTTTTTTAATTTTTGTTAAATTATAATTTGTATTATACGCAATAACATTATAGAATAACAATGAACACTAGTTGCATTTCTTTTTATTATAATTTTTTAAACTCAGTTTTTAGTAAAAAAAATAATGATTTATTATTCTTTACCAAGCTCTGAGCATATCTTTATATAATAATATATTATTATATAATAATAATTTGTATAATAATCTATTAAATGACCCTTCCAAAATGCTAGACACAAGCATGTGTTGTATACACATGTGATACAACGCATGCTTGTGTCTAGCATTTTGTGTTTTAGCATTTTGGAAAGGTCAGTTAAAGTACACGTTTTTAAATTAATTGGTCTCATTGGTTATCATAAAATTTATATTTTTAAAAGATGCCCGAAGTTTGCTGAAAATAAATAATTCATTTTTGTGTGCTAAAAAATTGTGATAAAAACATGTTTTTTTTGTAATAAATTTTCCTTAAATTTTTTTTATAAAAATTGTCCGTATTTAATGATATACATTTTGAGACGTAATTGAAAATTTAATCGTATATCCGTTTTCAAGATATTGATTTTTTTAAAAACTATTTTTTCGAAAATTTTTATAGACCATATTTTTTCAAATTCAAAAGAGCTCCTGCGCAAAAATTTTGGTTAAAATCATTACAAACAGACAGACCGAATTGCCGGACCTACTTTTTTCGTGTTCTCTATCATTGTAATGTCAACTTTGATTAAAATCTCGAGTTCGATTTTTTTTTTTCAAATGCAGAACTTGCCCTATAGTACCTATGTATATCGCAAGTTAAAATTGCAACAACTAGTGTAAAATTTTAATACTTATCTATATGTAAAGTTATTCTAAAATATCATGAAAATAAAAAAAAATATATTAGAATCATTTATTCGTGGTCGCAGTGTTCAGTTATTTAAGTAAAGTCGTAATTTAAAAATAAAATAGTAATTTTTAGACCCCATAAAAAATATTTTTTTTTATTATTTTGAAGATTATCCATTATTAACTGGACACCTTGTACATAGCTAAGAAAAAAATAAATAAATAAAACATATTGATTTGTGAACCAAATTCAAAAAAGAAAATATTCTTTTAAATTTTCTCGTACCAGATGATTTTCAAAACTAAACCTGTCCAATCTTAATGGATACTAACCAATCCTAGATAGCCTATCAAAATGAATTCTGAATGTGGCCAATTCTTTATCCGCAACAGCAGATTGTCATGTCAGATATAGTGGAACAATTTGTTCAACTTATACGTATTTTAATTTTTTCTCTTCTACTGACATCTAATTTTTTCTCTTCTACTGACATCAGGAAAAACTGATGAAATCTGCAACATTAACAAAACATCAAGTAAACATCTTCTTGAAGAATTTAAAATTCGAAATGTCAAAAGAACATATGACAGCTCTTCAACTGACTGATTTTTTGTGTTCGCTTTAATATATCACCAAGAAAAAGTATTCAATTTTACTTTTTCCTGTTCTCTATAACTGGTACTTAACTTTTATTTTAAATTTAAATTTTGTTTTAAGTAGCGAAATTAGCAGTTATAAGTCATAACAGGAGAAATTAATGACGCATTCATAAATTGGACCAAAATATATCAATCTTAAGCAATTTTGTTAGGTCAAACCAGTAAATATCTGATTAAAAAAATAGAAAATAATAACTTACCTCATCAACGCCGATTTTACGACATGCATCCAGAAAATTATCCACGTTTCTGCGACAACGAGCCATAGTTAGTTTAGACTGAAAATGTAAAAACTAAAATATTTGTATTACAATCATAAAATTTGTAAACTCACAACACCGGGCGATGGCACATGTATGCTAGCCACAGACCTCGGCCGAACATAATTGGCTAAGTGACAAAGAATGACACCATCAGCTAGAGCAGAAGCCATATCTTCAGGTAAAATCATTTTAAGACGGACTTGAATAATCTACAATTAAAGAAAGAAAAAACAAAAAAAAAAACAAGTCTTTATTTATTTACTCATGAATGGATTAAATCTGCTGTAGTTATACATAATAAATTACATAAGACAGTCACCGACTAACTCTCAAACCGATAGCATCGCGTGTTTCTCAGTTTAGTGTGTGATATTTTCTTCTCGCTCTCGAGCACAAAACGGTTTTTCTCTTTCAACCGTATTTTTAAATAATTATCTCGTCTTTGATTCCACGTGAGTGAAACAGGTGAATACGGAAATCTTTAAAATGGCCCAGGGGCCCCCAACAAGTGGGTACTTTGGGATCCTGGATCCAGACCCTATCAGTCAACCAAAAAAGAAAACGAAATATAGCTCAGTTCCCATGAACTCCTTCCCCCAATTACCTTCAAATACCAATACAAAAAATCCCCGCTTCATATCCATGTATCCACAAAATAATGAAAAACCAATTTCATCCCTCAGCCCGTTCCTGCTTAAAAAAGCAATTGATACGATCAGCAAAGAATACGAAAAGATAACTCAACTTCGCGATGGCAGTCTTCTCATCTTTGTGAAATCACAAAAGACTGCAGAACTCTTCCTAAAAACCAATAACCTAGCTGGCGTTTGTCCAGTGAACGTAAAATTACATGACCGGCTTAATCAATCTAAGGGAATTGCTTATGCCCCTTGGCTCATAAACGTCCCCGAAACCGAAATAGTAACCGAAATGAAACCACAAGGCGTAGCGGAAATATACAAATTTCTAAAGAAGGGAGAGGACGGGAAGCAAAAGGCATCAGGTCTGATGCTCTTCACTTTCGACCTCTACCAGCCCCCCAAATCTGTTGATATAGGCTTTTACACTGCCAAAATCACAGAGTATGTCCCTAACCCAATGAGGTGCAAAAAATGCCAACTTCTAGGGCAAACAACGAAACACTGCAATAGTAGTGACGCAAAATGTGACTCTTGCAACCTCATTACTCACCTTCCCGTACCATGCACTCGCATAATGTGCGCAAATTGCTCACTTCCCCATTCCTCCTCATCCAAAACCTGTCCGGCCTATAAACAGGCAAAAGAAATAATACAAATCAAAACATTGCAAAAATGTACAATGACAGAAGCGAAACGAATACATGCGCAACAAAAAACAACTCTCAACCAACCACTAACAGAAACATTTGCAGAACAAATAAAAAAAAACACTAATCCAAATCCTACATCACAGTCCCCTACTCCCCAAAATACTCCCATACCGAAACCCTCCACATCCGACACCCATGCTAAACAAACTACCATATCAACACAACACCAACCAAACGATATTTCTGTTATCAGAAATCGAATCTCTTCTCTAAAGCAAAAAAAAGCAAACACCAACACCAACATAGAACATGCTATCGAAATATCACACACAAGTTTAACACCATCATCTACTCCATTACAACCCTACTCCAAAACCACCGTTGGCAAAACAAACACAAATCTAATTACCACCACTCCAACATCTATTAATCAAACATACACCCATCTCACTCCCTCACCTATCTCAACTGTCACTCAAACACTTTTAAAAAACAACGATTACTACCTTGAACCCACCGAACCAGATGAAGTCTCAATGCAATAACACTAATATCATATAATGACTCTGCGCTTCGGGAGTTGAATCATTCAGGCCCCTCAGAGGGCCTGGATGCTCCAGTTCCCGAGGCGCAGAGTCAACGCCCTGAACAACTTACTATCACCAACCCAATAAATTCAAAAAACAAAACAAGTAGAACAGTCCTTGATAACTTACATGGAAGCGATCATTTTCCCTTACTCTCTTCCCTTACTTTTACAATCGCCTCCGAACCATACAATGCTAAATTCAAACCCAAATACCTTACTGACCACGCTGACTGGAATTCTTTTCAATTTAATGCTTTAAAATCACTATCCAAAAGACCACTTTCATCAAACATAAATCAAGAATCTTCATACATTACTAAATCTATCAGAGAAGCCGCCAACATTACAATTCCACAGTCACATAATCGCCAAGGCAAATCAAATCCTCCGTGGTGGAACAAAGAAATTAGCGACTTACGCACAATTAAGCAAAACGGTTGGAAGAACTTTAAAAAACATCCTTTGAACCAAAATTTAATAGAGTATAAAAAAACAAATGCACACTTTCGAAGATCGGTTAAACTTGCAAAAAAAAATCCTTCGAAGAATTTACAAACAATATTAACTCCAACGCAACCCCGAAAAAGCTTTGGTCCGACATCAAACGACTTACTGGTAACTTCTCTCCGTACTTGATTAAAATTATAAAAACTGAGCAGGATACCCTCTCAGATTCATCCGACATAGCCAATTATTTTGCCAACAAATGGTCTTCATACTCAGAAGATAGTAATTTCCCCCCTGATTTTGTCCGTTCAAAAAACTCTATGTTACAAGCTTACCCTGTTTTAGCCAATGTATCTCCTTCAGCTAAAATAATTGAATTACCGATAACCCAGACCGAACTCGATAACTGCCTTGCTCTTGTCAAAGGCAAAACCCCTAGTTTCGACCGGCTCTCCTACCCTATGTTAAAAAATTTGCCTTTCACTGCCAAAAATCGTATCCTTACTCTCTATAATAACATCTTTATCAGTGGCATTATTCCTCAGACGTGGAAAACGGCAACAATCATTCCAATCCTAAAACCTAAAAAAAATCCGGCCCAGCTAAACAGTTATCGCCCAATATCTTTACTATCTTGTATTGGAAAAGTCCTAGAAAAAATTATTGCCAAGAGACTCCAATGGTTCATTGACAAAAACAACCTTATAAGCAATAACCAAGTTGCCTTTAAACAAGGACTAGGCACTACCGATGCCCTCTTATACATAGATGATTTTATTACATCAGCCCTTTCCACAAAAAATCACATCTCAATACTGTCAATCGACTTTGAGAAAGCTTTTGATAGAATAGGGACTCACGTAGTTCTAAAGAAACTGATTGGATGGAAAATCGGTCCAAAAATATTTAATTACATTAATTCTTTTCTCACAAACAGAAAATTTCGCACAAGAATAAACAATGTTTACTCAAATGTTAAAGACTTAAAGAATGGAATACCCCAAGGGTCTCCACTCTCAGTAGTTATATTTGTTATTGCCTTTAACGAAATAAATGAAATTCTCACCAATTATCAATCTGTGCGATATTCTCTGTATGCTGACGACTTGATATTATTTTCAAAATGTAAAGATATTGTTAAACTTACTGAAATATTTTCAAATGTTCTCCATAATATTTACGATTGGTGTAAACTATCAGGTGCTAGCATATCAATTAGAAAAAGCAATGTATTACATATATGTAAGAAAACTAGTTGTTCAAAACAAATAAATGTATTTTTTAATAATACTCGCATATGTAATAGAGATTATCTCAGTATTCTTGGTGTAATTTTTGATAATAAATTCAACTTTAAAGAACATTGTCTTCAACTTAAGAAAAACCTTTCTTTAAGGATTAACATTATTAAATATTTATCTTGTAAATCTAGCCTTGTTCATGTAAATACCATAATTAGAATCATAAAGTCAATAATTTTATCTAAATTAGATTACGGCCTAGTTATCTATGGAAAGAAATCTTCTCTTCAGTTGCTAAAACCGGAGTATCACGCTGCAATCAGGCTTGCCCTAAGAGCCTTCAGGACTACACCGATATTGAACCTGCTTACCGAATCTGGCCTCCCATCTATTGAAGACAGATTTGGCTACCTCACGTCTCTTCTGATCCACAAAATAATTGGCCCAATCAAATCACCAATCATTCCCGCTGCAAAACTATGCTCTAGACGTAAGAAACTTCCTAAGTTTCCTTCAACCATCAACAACATTTTGGTATACGCTGAAAAACTGAACACACAACCCTCATTTCATAGCGGTAAAGATTCATCATACCCTCCCTGGCTACTACCCCAACAGTCAATCATCACAGATCTCAGTTTTCTTCCGAAAAAATCAACCAGCTATATGATCTACAAATCTCATTTCTTAGAAAAAACCGATGTTTATAAACGTAAAAACTGGAGTTCCATTTACACCGACAGAACTAAAAATCAATATGGCACGGCTTTTGCTGTTGTCGACGACACCGGTAATTCTTTATATAAGTCCCGGTTGCCAGACTTCTCCTCAGTTTTCACAGCCGAAGCATCTGCAATTCATACTGCAGTCAATTTAAATACCTCAGATAAAAGGATTATATTTACAGACAGTCTTTCAACTATCAACGCGATAAGAAATATCAACAATAATCACCCCCTCATATGCCAAATAAGGGATAAGCTAATAACAAAAGACAAATCTCTTAAACTATTTTGGGTCCCTGGCCACGCTGGGATTGAAGGGAATGAACTCGCAGACAAAGCCGCCAAAAACGCAGCATACGAACCTCTTATAACAACATATTCTATAAGCAAAAAAGATGTTTATATTATAGTAAAACAACATTGGTCAGACTCAAGAAAGACCCAATGGAATACATACAATCATCATTACGCCTGCGTTAACTCCAGCGCTGAACCAGTATATTATCCCCCCAGCTGTAGTAGCTCCAAGATTAGATGTTTCAGTCGACTGCGTTTAGGACACTCATACCTAACGCACTGTTACTTGTTTGAAAACAAAACCCTCCCTAGATGCCACCTATGTAACAACGGGCCTCTCACCATCCCGCACCATGTCTCCAACTGCAACTCAACAATAAGGTGTATTTCTACCCATGACAACAATACTCAGACGCTGGAAATCTTAAAGCAGCCATCCATAGATAACATTAACCTAATTTATTCCACCCTAAAAACTTTAAATATTCATACTAGCATATAAATATAATCATATAACCACAAATTTATATTATTATCATACCATAAAATTTTTTTATACTTACTTTATTTCATCTAGCCGATAGCCCCGTATGCTAGTGCTAATACCTGTTTCATTTATCTTGTAATTTACTTACAATGTAATAAAATTATAATAATAATAATAAAATTACATAAGAAATTTAACACATGAAAAGTCTATTAAACTTGTCGTTTAAATTGTTCCCTTTTCATTACAATGTCGATTTCATTGCAGATGGAGTTGGAGATGGGTTCATTTAAACCCATAGTGAGTTCATTCAACCTTGTAAACTGAAGTTGTGCACAGGTTTTCGGCTTTCAAAGTGTATTCAACCAAAATCGGTGTTACTAAAAATATGTTTCAGCGACGGCACAAACTGCAATAAGAAAGACAGCTACGAAAGCAGTAGCGGGGACTATTATATTTCTCAAGATGTATTTAGATTAAAATAAAACACATTTAGCTAATCAAGAATCTAAACAGGAAGTGATATATATTTCAAGTGACAGATATTACATTGTAAGAGTATAATATTATAATATATCCTTAAGCCTAGATTACATAAATTATATTAATAAAGTACTAGATCTCTAATATATAACAGGGACATCGAAAGATGTGCTTTGAAGTAGACCTCTGTAGACAATGGGAGCTGCTTCTCAGCAAGTGTACAAGGCAAATGCTAGCATTCGATCGAATCATGGTCTGGAAAACAGAGCCCTGCTTCACCATTTCTACTTTCGGGATGAAATGACCATATTCAGTTGCACATGGTTTAATAATGATCATTTGGCAAACGCCATCATCGCCGAGTGAAAGGGCCCAGTTCCTTATTAGTTTCAAAAGTGAAGCTCAAGCTCATCTTCAACTCATTAAAGAAAAAGAAGTCAGCACGAATCGATGGATATACCATCGTTATACTATGACAGCTACCTTCGGAGGCAGTGCTTATTTATAACATACTGTTTGACAAACGCACTGAATAATGCATATTATATTGAGCGATGGAAAACATCACCTCCCAAAAAAGGAAAAGGACAACTCCAATCCGGCGAATCTCTGGCCGATAAGTCTTTTTCCGAATATTCGTCCCTATCGAGGTAACCGTTCGTCGGAGCGGAATTCTCTCCGATTTCCTACGAATCGGAGACATTTTGCTTTAAGGTATTTCTCCGATCAGCTGTTCGGAAATTCTGTCCGACGAAATTCAACGCATGCAATTTGTGTGCGATAAAGCACTTCTAATGGTCTTATCCTCCGACAAGTTGTTGTTGCGGAAAGTGTTCTTTTTACAGAAAAAGTTAATTACAATAATGTAAGTAATAAAGAAATTAACTTTATTTGAGTTAACTTGTGTTACCTATTTATAGTAGACTTTTTGTCCTTAGGCAGAACGAAAAAACAAGTTCGCACCAATATGAGCGGATTACACCAAAAGGACACCAGAAATTCTAGCTGTGTTTGGGAAGATCTAGCCCAATCAGTTAAATTAATTAGGACCGATGTTTGGATGGAAAAAAAAGTATGTTCGTGATCTTTTGTTTTGTGTATTGATCCATTTCCACTGTGTGTTAAAGTACCTATTAGTCAAATAAATATAAAATATTGTGTTTCAAAAGTTTTTTTTTTCAATTTATTCGGTGCATCTAATTACATTTATTAAAAATGCTAGCGCATTATAATTGAAAAAAAAAAATACTTTTTATAAAGAATAAATTACTCTCACGGAATTGTCATGGTTTAAAATGCTTATGGCTAAAACAGATGTGCAGCAAGTCTGCACGCAGCGATGCATGCAGCGCTGCAGCCAGAACACATGTGCATACTTCCTAACTTTAATGATGCCTAGTTCTGTTAAAACAAAAATGACATCTGCCAAATTTTCATTCTTTTTGTTTGCTTAAATTGTTTTGTACTTAAAGTTTTATAAGTTTATTTTAAATTAAATGGATATTTCAACAAACAAGGACAACATTTTGATTTTGATTGCCGTGTATGAGAAATACCTCAAGTTTTTAAATGAATATAATTTGTTCCAGATCAAAACTTCAAGGCAGTGGACAAATTTAATTTATCAGAAAATGAAAGAGAATTGCACCTATACTTTCAAAAATTGTTCCTGGTGATAAGTAGGAAAAGCAAAAGAAGATACAAAGCACAAATGAAAAACAAAACTATACTAGACATGTAGTTTCCCTCGCGTTGTTGTTGTTACGTATGAGCCTGTTTAGATTGGGAAGATTGAGTACATTAAAAAAAACTTTGAGGCGCCTCACGATGGGTTTAACGTGGAATTATTTGAATCGAAACATTTTTTTATCGTCATTAATAAATATTTATCAGGGAACTTGTTTGCTCTTTTGTCCAATTCGTCATTTTTTTCCTTAAAAAATTCACACGAACAAAATTAAATACTTTTATAGACAGACAGCTGTTGTTTTCTTGAAAATTGACAAATTGAAATGGACAAAATGAAATAAAGCGGAACGTTTTGGTTATGAAACAGTACTCACGAGTACAGTTTTTATGTTTTCTTCATGCCTCACGAGACCTCTCACCCCGCACTTTTCTTGCCATCAAATTGCCGTGAGTCCGTACTCAATCTTCCCAATCTAAACAGGTTCTATAGCTGAAGAAAATGTCCTTAGTTGGATACAATTTACCTATCCCAAACAGGAACTGGTGAGCAGTAACAATCTTTCATCTGTCTGAAAATAAACAAAAATACGAGTCGGAGACAAAACAAATTCTTTTCACTTCTTGTTCATTGTACGGATTTTTTTTGTCATAAGTGAATTTGTTTTATTTTTTCTTCCATTATTGTATCAATATCAAGTTTTCCACCAAAGACAAAAACAAACTTTTTTTTTGCAAATATGACAGACAATGTCAACAATCTGTCAATATCAGTAATGCCAAATAGCAATTATTTGGAAATTTTTGTTTTACAATTATGGCTGCAATGAAACTAGGCAGCAAATTTATGGCTAAAACAGATGTGCAGCAAGTCTGCACGCAGCGATGCATGCAGCGCTGCAGCCAGAACACATGTGCATACTTCCTAACTTTAATGATGCCTAGTTCTGTTAAAACAAAAATGACATCTGCCAAATTTTCATTCTTTTTGTTTGCTTAAATTGTTTTGTACTTAAAGTTTTATAAGTTTATTTTAAATTAAATGGATATTTCAACAAACAAGGGCAAAATTTTGATTTTGATTGCCGTGTATGAGAAATACCTCAAGTTTTTAAATGAATATAATTTGTTCCAGATCAAAACTTCAAGGACAAATTTAATTAATTAGAAAATGAAAGAGAATTGCACCTATACATTCAAAAATTGTTCCTGGTGATAAGTAGGAAAAGCAAAAGAAGATACAAAGCACAAATGAAAAACAAAACTATACTAGACATGTAGTTTCCCTCGCGTTGATGTTGCTATGTATAGCTGAAGATAATGTCCTTAGTTGGATACAATTTACCTATCCCAAACAGGAACTGGTGAGCAGTAACAATCTTTCATCTGTCTGAAAATAAACAAAAATACGAGTCGGAGACAAAACAAGTTCTTTTCACTTCTTGTTCATTGTACGGATTTTGTTTGTCATAAATGAATTTGTTTTATTTTTTCTTCCATTATTGTATCAATATCAAGTTTTCCACCAAAGACAAAAACAAACTTTTTTTTTGCAAATATGACAGACAATGTCAACAATCTGTCAATATCAGCAATGCCAAATAGCAATTATTTGGAAATTTTTGTTTTACAATTATGGCTGCAATGAAACTAGGCAGCAAATTTAGGAATAGAGACATCGTGCAGCGCAGCGCTGCATGCAGACTTTCAATGACTCTGCTCCCATAAGAACCTGTGTAATTAAATTTCGCTGCAGGGAAAATGCTGCACATGTGTTTTAGCCATTAGGAATAGAGACATCATGCAGCGCAGCGCTGCATGCAGACTTTCAATGATTCTGCTCCCATAAGAACCTGTGTAATTAAATTTCGCTGCAGGGAAAATGCTGCACATGTGTTTAAGCCATTATGGTGTTTATTTTATAAAAAATTATAGAAAATATATCGCATTTTCGATATATCGGTTAGCACATCTCTGTCTAAAATTTATATCCATCGCAATGCGTGGTTGGATTTCTGTAAAATTTCTTCCCATGAAACATGAAAGCTACTACGAACCAAAATTGAATTTCCAAAGAAGGATGCTTTGCGGAGAAAGTTCTGCTCCGACGCCGACGGTTACTTCGATAAGGCAGAATAGGTATTTTGTAAGTAAGGTATTTGAAAAAAAATATAAATAGAGTTCTGTCAAAATTAGAATGGGCAGAAGACCACAATATCATACCGGATACTCAGTTCGATTTTAAGGCGGGACATGAAACAATTCATGCCAGGTCTAATCTGGATTCTAATATCCAACAGAACAAAACTAAAATGCAATGTATGTATGTATTTGAAAAGGTGTTCCACTCCGTATGGTCTCTATTTAAAGCTGATCAGACTCGAAATAAGTAAACCACTATTACATACATATATACGATTAATTACATGCTGAATGGAAGAAAGTTTGTTATCAAAAGTGGAAATGTAACTTCTACCGCAATCTTAGATACTAAAACTGGTATTCAGCAGGGCGTGATCAACTTGCCGATTCTATTCACCATTTACGTAGGATAGGTAGTCTAATTTAGGCAATTGCGTATGCCAACGATCTACTAGGTACCATGGGATCTGTTTGGATCAATATTTGTATTTCGACAGACATATAAGTGCTGCTCTAACCAGATATAGGCGAGCCTTTGCAATGACGAAACGGTTATTTTAAAACATCCAGATAGTAGTGTGAAGATGATTTGCTATATGGGCCTTATAAATGGCGGCGACTGAAGTAGGTAATGAATTTCCTCAAAATGAAACTTTTGTAAACACGAACTTATTTATTTAATCAATAATAACTTTTAAGTTTATTTATTATGAATTATTAAATGTTTGTATTAAGCAATTAAAGACTCGGAAAAGGCTCTTAAATAGGCTCGCAAAATGGCTCGCAAATTGTATCTTGCGTCTTCCGTCTTATTCGGCGTTAATAACTCAACTGAAGAAAAGGTTTGGACTCGAACCATCTGGCAAGTAGAAGAACATAGTTTATCTGCAAATTATTTGCAGACGTAGGTTGTTAGGTTCTTCTCTCTCCTCTCCTCGTGAATCGCTCTGGGATTCACCATCAATGTTTAAAACAGCTAGTCTGGATGATGGTCGGCGAATAAGCCCATTGGAGGTTTTGACTTCGGCTAAACGGACTTGGCCATTCTTAGCTGGAAATAATTTGGTAATGAGGCCTTTGCGCCATTGGCTTCGCGGCTGGTTGGAGTAACAAATAATGACAATGTGTTGTAAATATGTAATTCACTACTTGAGCTTTTAATTGAAACTTAGTTTTTTGTATAAACATACTTTTAAGTTTTATATGTTTATAAAATATTTTTCATTCCTCAATAAAAATTGTTACATTCAAGATTAAATAAAAAATTCTCTGTTACTCTTATTACAAAAGGTTATGGGCCCAGAGAAACGCTAAGAAGGATAATTATACCGAAGAATTACTCCGAAGATTTGTTGTGTACAAATAAGTAATATCTTTTCATTTATTATAATATTCTTTGTTTTTGCTTAATCTTGAATAAGACCAAAAGACATATAAATATAATTATGTCGAGCAATTTTTTGGCCACGATTGAAAAGCTTAAGGGGCGTGATAATTATGCTAGTTGGAAGTTCGTAATAAAAACTTATTTAGAACATGAAGGACTTTGGAAATCTGTTGAAGGTACCGAAGAGAATGCTTCGAAAATTTCAAAATGCAGAACGACTCTGATTTTGTCCATTGATCCGACTAATTTTATTCACGTTCAAGAAGCTGAAACGGCAAAAGAAGTTTGGGACAAACTACAAACTGTTTTTGAGGACAAAGGTAGGGTTCGTCGGATAGGTTTAATTCGTCAATTGTCTCAGACGAAACTAGACGAATGTGAATCAATGCAAGTTTATGTTAACACAATCGTAACAGCTGCACAACGTTTGAATGCTATTGGTTTCAAAGTCGATGACGAGTGGCTGGCGTGTTTTTTATTAGGAGGCTTATCTGAAAAGTATGGACCAATGGTAATGGCATTAGATAATGTCGAAATTCAGCTTTCAAGTGACGCTGTCAAGACAAAATTATTACAAGAAATTCCATCGGATAGCAAAAATAGTGCATTCTTTAATAATGCGAAACAGAAACAAAGGAAAGGTGGCATTCGTTGTTATACATGTAATTAGAAAGGTCATAAATCACCTGATTGCCCAGACAAGAATAAATTAAAAAAGGATTCCAAAAGGAATCCTGATTCAGCTTATAATGTGAAGCCTGAGTATAGTTCAGTGTTTTTGACTGGACAGTTCAATAAATATGATTGGTATATTGATTCTGGTGCAACACAGCATCTCACAATGAAAAGTGATTGGATTTTCAATGAAAAGAAATCTACCATTTCCGAAATATTAGCTGCCAACGATACAAAAATGAAGGTCGAATCATGTGGCACTGTTAAGTTATATGCTGATGTCAATGGAACACCAAATCCGATTGAAGTACGTGATGTTTTATGCATTCCAAATTTAACTGCCAATCTTTTATCAGTAAGTCAATTAACGAAAAATAATAACTATGTTGATTTTAACGCAAATGGTTGCAATATAAAAAACAAATTTGGTAAGTTGATGGCAACTGCAAATTTAGTTGATGGTTTATATCGCTTGAATGGTGCAAGATGCAAGAGTTATGTTGCTGTATCTAAAAGTAAAAAAATTGAGACATGGCATCGTAGATTAGGCCATATTAACATCAATGATTTGTTAAGAATGAAGAAAGGGGCAGTGAACGGTGTTTCTTTTAATGAAGAAAAATTAACTGATGTATGTGTTACCTGTTTACAGGGTAAACAAGCGAGATTTCCCTTTAAGCATGCTGCAACAAGAGCAAATGAGATTTTGGAACTTGTTCACGCTGACTTGGCAGGACCAACTCCAACTAAATCAATTGGTGGAAGTCGTTACTACTTTGTTTTAGTAGATGATCACTCAAGAATGACTTTCACATATTTTTTAAAATTCAAAGATGAAGCTTTCGAAAAATTCTGCGAGTTTAAGGCATATGTCGAGAACCAAACCGGCAAGAAATTGAAAAAGTTTCGTTCAGATAATGGAACTGAATTTTGCAACAGAAGGTTTGACAATTTGTTTAATGTTTGTGGTATCGAAAGACAAACGTCGACACCATATACTCCACAACAAAATGGACTTGCTGAAAGAACAGTTCGAACATTGACGGAAAGAGCTTTATGTATGTTCACAGATGCAAATTTAGGTAAAAAATTTTGGGCAGAGGCCGTCGCTACTGCAACATACATAAAGAATCATTCATCTTCACAGGTTTTGGAGGACAAGTCGCCGATTGAAGTTTGGTCTGGATTTAAACCAGATTTATCTCACTTCAGAATTTTTGGATCACCGGCTATGATTCATGTTCCTGATGAGAACCGAAAGAAGTTTGAAGTTAAATCGGTTGAACATATATTCGTAGGATATTGTAATGGCAACAAAGGATATAGGTTGATAAATCCTACAACAAACAAGGTGGTTGAAAGCAGAGATGTTATTTTTTTAGAATCTGAGAAAATCAGTTATCCAGTTATGCCATTTAAAAAATCAAATGAAAGTTCAGATAACGGTTGTATAGTTGTTGAATTGGGTGATAGTGATTCATCTGATGAATACTGTGATGCTGTGGAAGTACCACCATTTCAAGAAGATCAAATCAGTGAAGAGATAATTCCACCAAATGAAATGGTAACATCAGATCCAGTACAGATCAACAATTCAAATGAAACTACAACTTTAAGAAGATCAACTCGAATAAAAAATGCAATCAACAGAAAAGACGTTCAATATTTTGTACAAAATAATGTTAATGAACCATCATCTTTTAGTGAAGCGATTTCAAGTTTAAATAGTAAAGATTGGAAGAGTGCAATGAATGAAGAATTTCAATCACTCTTAGGAAACAAAACTTGGCAATTGGTAGATTTACCAACAGACAGAAGAGCAATAAATTCAAAATGGGTATTTAAAATCAAGACCGATACAAATGGAAAAATCCTTCGATACAAGGCGAGACTAGTTGCGAAAGGATGCAGTCAACGTGCTGGTATCGATTATGAAGAAACATTTTCACCAGTTGTTCGATATTCTTCAATACGTTTAATGATGGCATTAGCAGCTAGATACGACTTAGATATCGAACAGATGGATGCAATAACAGCATTTTTACAAGGCGATGTCAATGAAACTATTTACATGAATCAACCTGAAGGTTTTGATGACGGAAGTGGTCGAGTTTGCCAGCTGAAAAAGGCTATTTATGGCTTAAAACAAACAAGTCGACAATGGAATATCAAGTTGAATGATGTGATGATCAAGAGTGGATACAAATGTTCGCAAATTGATTCGTGCATTTATTTTCGTCGTCAAGGGAGAAGTATGATTTTTGTTGCGGTCTATGTGGACGATTTTTTAATTTTTTCGAACAATAAAGGATGGACAAATCAACTCAAAGTTAATTTGACGAAGAATTTTAGCATGAAAGATTTGGAAGAAGCAAGTAATTGCATCGGGATGAGAATCACTCGGGACAAGAAACAAGGAACAGTTACACTTGACCAAAAAAAAATACACGGAACAAATAATTGACAAATTTAAGATGAATGATTGTTATCCTGTGAAGAACCCAGTAGATTTAAATCAAAATTAACCAAGGACATGACAGCTAATACATCGGATGAGACCAAGGAAATGCAAAATATACCTTATCAAGAAGCAGTAGGAAGTCTACTTTATTTATCTGTTTGTACTCGTCCAGATATTTCGTTTGCGGTTGGAAATGTGAGTCGTTTCAACAATGAATTTGGAAAAGGTCACTGGAATGCAGTAAAAAGAATTTTCAAATATCTCAAGGGTACAACAGATTATAAACTTCAATTTTCGCGTGATGGAAACCAATGTATGATTGGATTCTCGGATGCAGATTGGGCATCGGACATTGAAAGTCGAAAATCATGTACTGGCTATTTATTCAAGATTCAAGGTGGAGCAATTTCATGGACTAGTAAACGTCAACCAACAGTTGCTTTATCAAGTGCAGAAGCAGAATACATGGCCTTGTCATCGGCTACACAAGAAGCTATTTGGTTGAAACAGCTACTGCAAGAAATTGGTGAGAATATCGATTCGGTTGAAATTCATTGCGACAACAAGAGTGCCATAAATATTGCACACAATCAACTTTACAGTCCAAGAAGTAAACACATTGATATTCGACATCATTGTATAAAAGAGAAAATAACAGATGGCTTAGTTAAGATAAAATATCTCAACACTGAAAATATGGTTGCTGATAGTTTAACAAAAGGTGTTACTAATGATAAACATACTTTTTGTTTGGAAAATATGGGCTTAACTCTTTAATATTTTGTTTGTTTTTAGTAATATTTTAATTGAATTATTTTAACCATTAATGTTAGTGTTAATTTTTTGATATTTGATTGTGAATTAAGGTGGAGTGTTGTAAATATGTAATTCACTACTTGAGCTTTTAATTGAAACTTAGTTTTTTGTATAAACATACTTTTAAGTTTTATATGTTTATAAAATATTTTTCATTCCTCAATAAAAATTGTTACATTCAAGATTAAATAAAAAATTCTCTGTAACTCTTATTACAAAACAATGTCGTTAATTTGTAGCGGACGACCTTTACTATTAGTCCAGTCAAAGCGTCATGAAAAAGGGCCTGACCTTGCGCGCAGAGACATGGTCAATTTTTTTTTCATGGATCGATAGGTGCTTATGAGAAAAGCTTAAAACCAAATTTGCACCACATGACAACTTTTTTTACCAAAGTTATCGGTAAAAATGTGTTTTGTGTCATTTTTTGGTCATTTGCGAATATCTCGGCTCCACTATCTCGTACAAACAAAAATTAAACATGTATTTATTCCTAATAACATTATCTATTATGTTCTAAAAAAAAAACATTTGTTTAAACAAATGAAAAAAAAGTTATAGTAAGTTAAACAAATTTTTTGTTGTTTAAAAATCACTTTTTCATGATTATTTATTGAACATAGGTAAGTCAGCGCACCCACGCATTTTATGATTTTATGTTTTAATTAATATCTCAGCCCCAGTATGTCGCAAAGTGAAAATAAAAAACTGTATTGCTAATAACAATATTTTCTATCAACTTGCATTTAATTTAATATGTTTGAGCAAAAATATAAAAAGTTACCGTTGGTTTCAACGTTTTTTTTCTTGTTTTTAATACCTTTTTTTCATAGTTATTGAGAAAAAAACTGTATTTCACGGTAAATACTTTTCAGTTTTGGATATTTGTTTTATAGTCCTGCTAATTTTCTTCAAATTAAAAAAAAAAATTAGTCCATTACGACAAACGGGAGCCAAGATATTCATGATTTAAAAACTTAGGAAAGCTTACAATTTAGTATTTTAACCTTGTAGCACAGATAATTATATACAGATGTCTCACCTCCATACAAAATTCTGTCATCGAAAATTTTCTCGAGCAGACAATCTCGAGCAGACAAAAGCTTTTTTAAGAAGGTTTCATAAGAAGAAGAGAATGTTATAATCGCCGTAAGAAAGCTTTTCTGAATTAAAAAGAGAACAATATACGACATACGAGTAATATTCTCTCTTCTGTAAGGACTTTTTTTTTATTATGCGCGAGAAAGATAAAACTGGTAGACAATGTGGCTACCTGTTTTTCATGTGGAATATTATGTAGATATCTACCAAAAAAAGCAATTTCCTATTGGGGTATCTTTTTTCTTGTTCAGAAAAAAGGCAAAAGGTAAGGCATTGGGTAAATAGAACATATTATATTAATATCTCCATCATTTGTGTAATATTAATTTATAATCTTTGTTTTTTTTTTTTAAATACTTTACACCTGTTCGTCATGTTGTTATTGTGTCTTTGTGTGTGTATATCCATGGAGTAGGTCGGTATTCTATGAAGAATGTGCATGTGTTTTTCTGTAAGTTTGACAACACAGAGCCCACACCGCGCACGGGTGAATGAATTTCAATTTTTGTACAGAACATTTTTATGAAATTTCCTAGAGTGTAATTCCACAGTTAAGAGTTTTTAGTTTTTCTTATAAAATCTACATGGACTTTCTTAGAACTAATAATATTATTACTAATTCATTTTTGCTGAAATGAAAAAAAAAAACACCACTTTATGTATTTTGAAAATAGTCAGGGTCTTTTTTCTGTCACGAGTGAGACAAATAAAAGACAGGCGCAAAATTGTAAATATTTAAAACCTGCTCTAAATCAATTTTAGAATTGGAGTCGGCTCTAATTACTGTATATAAAGCGAGAACCGACTTTTTGTTAATTTTAAAGGACATAAACTATACTTTAACGTGAAAGAGCTCGTCTAACTTTAACAGCAGCAAATAGATAAAAGATAAACTAGTCTTTTAGAAGTGTACTTTATCCATTTTGACAATGATTATTTCATACCAAAACAAATGGAAGTAAAAATGTTTACTGTTTTTTCATTCGCTTTTTAAAAGATGTGCTTTGTAATTACTGAATATAAGAAATTCGAAACAATCGTGCAAAAGTGCTCTACGATCAGCAAATCTGTACATACAAGTGTGCATACATACGACTATGTTACGATGTTACGAGTATAGCCAAAAGAATTTGCACCTAGGAAAAACAAAATTGGATTTGTATGCTGTTAATTAGCTACGAGTATATATGTTTACTTCATTTCCATCTAAAATAATGTAAATAATTCATAAACAATCAAATTCTGTACCGAGGTAGTATATAAAGTGTACTTTTTTCGGCGATTATTTGGTTTAAAGTTGGCTTTTTATTTTTTTTTATTTGTGTTGTTGTGTTTTTGAGTTATGTATCTGTCAAATTAAGGGTTGTTCAACGTAAACTCGCTGAGGTTTTGTTGTAAAACCCACATTAGTTAGAAGAGTTGTCTTAAGTGTTTAAAATTATGAAAAAGTTAGACAAAGCCTCCAAGTTAAGCGACTGCGTTAAGTAGAGCCGGTTTCATTGCTTAAATTAGAACTGTTCATAGCTTTTATTAGAAGAACAAATAAAAAATAAATAAAAATAATTATTGTCTTCATTCAAGTTTCTAAGCAAGGAAAGAATTTTCTAAAGTTAAAATAAAATAACACAGAAAGGTTTTAATGTTATAATAAAGTGTTAATTATACCTACACTTTTATTTAAATATATAAAAATTTAATGTATCGTATTTAACAGAAAAATCACGGCATTTGTCTAACACAGAAATCTTGATAAAAAAATACATAATTTGACTTTAGACTTTATATGTACCTATACATATGTACATACAGACAAATCTAAGTAGGTTTTCATTAAAACTCATCACTGAAAATTTAAACTTATTTTTTTTTATTCACTTTTTAAATACCATCATCAATTATTATGTGTTTTCACAACATTAACATAAGTTTAACATTAATCTTTTTTTATGAACTATTTTATAGCGAAATACGAACTTTTAAATTTTTTTATGGGGAAACGTTCGAGGTGATTACAGTATTGCATATTGCACTTGCTAAATATCTGTTATATACGCTGCTAATCCGAAAATTTAAAATAAGAATAACATACCAATAATTATTGAAATATAATAATTGATTTTATGTGGAAGGTATGCCAGCACAGAAGAAATAATTGTACATATAAAATGAAAAAAATTAATGATAGCACCAAAATAATGATTGATTGTGCTTTTCAGAAGTTACAATTTTCACAAACGAGTTTTATAGATACCTTTAACTAAACCCTAGATAAATATATATTTTTTTATGATTTTTTTCATATGGTTGAATTTTACATATTAATCGAATACTATACTTGTATTCAAAAGTATTTGTTTCTTAATTAAGTAGGTGGTATAACAGATCTATATTTCTGCAAGTATTGGGATGTAAACACTCTCGATTCTATGTAAGTATTCTATGCCTACTAAACAAACATTTAGTATAGACAGGTTTTTCAAAAATATATTTTTTTTTTCAATTTTTATGGTATGCAGGTTTGAGTTTTGAAAATTTTTTGTTCGTCCTTAATTTCGGTGTACTGGGCTTTCGCCCAGTTACGACAGTGGGCTCATCAGTAAGATGTTGAAGGGTACGGCAGACAGCATCTGACTGATGAGCCCTCTATCGTACCTGGGCTAAACGCACATATTATTAGTATTTCATATACCTTCGTTGATTAAAGTTTGTTTTTCTTTTAAGAACCACCTGATGGAATTTTTATCTGGAAGGTAATCGAATTTATCTTCAACAATGAAAAAATAAAAAAAAAATACGCCCAAAGCTTACAAACTGACACGTATGTATATACAGATTTTCAAAAAAAAATATTGTCGGAATGGCGGTACAGACAATAAATGAATCAGTTGCTATTAGAAGAGAATTATTTCAGCTTTTACACAAATTTTCACAACATTAAGTTGAATGAATACCTATGCAAGCGCAACATACAATTTTATTAGATAAATAAATTGATTATATGATTTATCAATAGGAAACAAACGTTCACACGTGATGGTAGAAACATAGGAGCAACATTTTTAACAACATTTTGTTAAGGGCTTAGCATTTTATTAGTTAGCAATTTGTTAAAATTTTAGTAATTTACTAACTCTTCGAAATTTTTAAACCTTTTCTTTCGTTTTATTAACTAGTAACAGACTAATTCCCTTTTATCAAAAACGGTGCATTTGAACACATTCAAATCATGACAGTTCGTTAAAATTAACAAACCAAACTAACTAAACTAAATCTGGGGAACGGACCTAATAGTTTGAAATGTCGGAAACTCAAAAGTCAAAAGGACAACCTTAAATTTATTTTGTCATTTGTTTATTTTTGACAACTTTTTTCGAAATGTTTTTTCTTATTATTTCGCCACTTTGGATTGGACCATTCCAATCGGAAGCCTACGGCTTATAATTCGATCTTCGATCTTTAAGTTTTTCAACTAAAAGCCGATCTGCTATCTTGTCAAACCTATTTCTGGAGCAAAATTTTCTATAAAGCTGGGTCTTCAACCATATACATACATACCAGGGACGAAGCGTCCATATATTGAGTGGAATGAGTGCTTCCGTTGAACCATTTGAAAAAATCGTACCTAGCAAGGAATTAAATTCAAAATTCGAAATTGTATTATTATTTTTATTATATTATTTGTATCTATTAATGAATCTTCTTTTACTCTGTAAATTAAATTCCAACATCATTATGACAACATTATCATCTTTTACTAAAATTACTAAAGGAAATCAAGATTTCTCTGGTTGGTTATTACAACTATGCCACTCTGCAAACCAACTGAGAATGCTCAACATCACTCCATTATTTATAATGCTCAATCTCATGAAAGTTCTTGATAAAATGCTTAACAGCTATGCATTCCTTATTATCGCCTCCTTAACTCAATTTCAAAATACCCTTCCACTCCAAGTCAACTGAAAAAATACCTACAACATCACTCACCAATATTCCCAAAATGCTCAAACAACAATGATTCTCAAACAATATATAAAGGGTTTTCCAATAAGAGGTGTTATTTTGATATTCAAAGAAAAATGGCATTTTTGGAGATAAATGATCGGATGTTTATTTCATTATAAAGAGGAAGGTATGCCGTTAATAATGGAACACAACATCAGCCAAATGGCCGTGTGTGTGTCTTTGCTGATTGGGTCCTTGAAATGCATGAAAATGATCCGGAATTTCATCGAAAAATCATCTTGACTGATGAGGCCCATTTCCACCTCGGAGGCTACGTCAACAAGCAAAACTGTCGCATCTGGGGCTCGGAAAACCCAAGAGTTATTGTTGAAAAGCCTCTCCATCCTCAACGCGTGACTGTTTGGTGCGGTTTATGGTCCCGCGGGGTCATTGGACCTTACTTTTTCGAAAATGAGGCTGGAGCAACAGTTACGGTCAATGGATTGCGCTATCGAGAGATGATTAATGATTTTTTATGGCCTGAATTGGATGGTATTGATCTGGATAACGATCTGGATAAAGATCCAATTAAAGATCTGGATAACGTTTACTTTCAACAAGACGGCGCTACGTGCCACACAAGCAATGAAACCATCGATCTTTTACGGGAAAAGTTTCCGGACCGTGTTATCTCTCGAAGAGGTGATCACAATTGGCCACCGAGATCTTGTGATTTAACACCTTGCGACTTCTTCCTTTGGGGCCACGTAAAAGATAAGGTCTACGCCAACAGCCCAGCGTCGATTCAAGACCTCAAAGATGAAATTCGTGAGGCTATCGAGGACATAGGGCAGCCACTTTGCGATTTGGTTATGGAAAATTTCATGAAAAGGATATGGTCCTGTAAGCGTGGTCTTGGCGGCCATTTGGCTGATGTTGTGTTATTAACGGCATACCTTCCTCTTTATAATGAAATAAACATCCGATCATTTATCTCCAAAAATGCCATTTTTCTTTGAATATCAAAATAACACCTCTTATTGGAAAACCCTTTAGAATGCACAACAGCTGGGCATTCCATTATTTCGCATACTTAACTTAGATCTCAACCCAAAGTCAAAATAATTTTGTCTCGTTTCTTGCCTTTTGCCCAATGTGTGAAGAATGAGTTGAGTGAATGCATTACGAGAATTTCCTACAAGAGATAGATAGAAAAACAAAGATGTATCTATTGAGTTGCTTATTGTCTCAAACTGATAATGAGTTTAATTTCATGGACAAAAGGGGTAGAAAAGTTTTATTTTAATGTAATGTGTGTGCAAATTTAGGTGCAATTAATAACTATCAGAAAACAAACAAATATGAATTTAAAAGGTTGTAGTTTTTTAATTATTTTCGTGGCGATAAATACAATCCACCTGTTTTCTTTTTATTTTTTGTTATTTAAAAAAAAAGTGGTCAAAAGTAGTATTTCTAATATTCATATCTGAGGTTTCTTGACATTCCAGTAGAAATATAACTAAAGGTTATTTTCAATTATGAGAATTTTAAATCAAAAAAAACTTCAAGGAATCTTAAGATTTTTAATATCCCGTAATAATGGCATCTGTAGAGAGATCATATTCATGTTTTAAGAGAATTAAATATTTTTTTAGAAATAAATGTGGACAAAAAAGGTTATCTACTCGTAGCTTAGTTCTCATCAAATCGTATACCTACTTAGATAATTTTGCCTTAAAAGAAAAAGGATAAATCCTTGCGGAAGGCATCAAGCTCTTGTTTTTTAATTAGACTTTACTGGAATATATTATTTATGTATATTATTTTATGTGTATTATCATTAAGTGGAATTTAAAAGGTTGGATCTCAAAGGTCTTTCAGTTTTGGTGTAATGTTCAGTGCTTCCGCTATCGAAAAAGTCACGCCTCGTGCCTGATACATACATATGTATATCAAAATCTTCGTTTTCCGAAAACATTTTATATTTTATTTACTTTTAAAAACAATTTACTCACGAATCGAAATAAAAAAACACAATTTAACTCTTCTAAAATTGCCTAGAGATTTTGTTTGAGGAAAATGACAGATTTGATATTAATTTAGTAAACTACTAAAAGTTAAAGTAAACAGTTTGTTATTTTAACTTAAGTAAAATGTTTAGAGATAGTAAGATGATAAAATCGTTTAAAATTAGCGAAATCCTATTTTTTAACTTAATAACTTACTAAAATGTTTAAAATGCTTAAGATTTTGCATTAACATATTTTTCAAATTGGTTTAACAATAAGAATGAATGCCGTACGCACAGACTTGATATACAGTCAACTTCTTGGTAATTATTTTTCTCTCAAAAATTTGTAAATGACAAGAACGTTAGAAAAACTTAAAACCTTAATATAAAAATAAGAAGCTACAGAACGTAGTGAAGGCTTGAAAAAATTAAGAATCAAGCAGTATCTATGAAAAATTAAAAATGGATTGTAAAAATAATAAATGTAAAATGGGATAAAGGGTGGGTGAACTAAGCAAATACGCAATTAATAGTATAAATGCTTCAGACATTTTATATGGAATAGGCTTAGAGCATAAAAGCTAAAAAATGCTGTTTTTTTCTTTATTAACACTATCATAATTTTTCACTCACAAAAAAAAAAATAGAAAACAGAAAAACCGTTCTTATGTACCTTCGTATGGACATATGTACATATACTACGTTTTCTTATTTATACTGAAATTAAATAATTTTGAAATTTGTAGTAGGTATAAATTGTTTCATTTGACAACTCGTAACATTTATAAATTAACTTCTGCTACAGTAAAGGTGTTTTGACGATGCAAACAATTTTAAAAATCAAAATGAATTAATTAAAACAATAAAATTTACTATTGTGAACTATTTAAATTTCGTCTAAAATTTGAATTTCCCGCCCATCCGGCCGCACGCTTTTTTTTCTTACAAAACCATTTTTCGATTCGTTTAAATTTTATCGTTAGCTTTAACTAGCTAATTTGTATGTTTGTATCTAATTGATAACTAGAAAATTGTCAGATTTTAATAAATTTTCACAAACGCAATGAGTTCCTAGGCATACGTTTTTGAAAAATTGTATGTAATACGTATGTAGATACATATGTACAATGTATATTCTCGTACATACAGTTATTCTTCTGGTTGCGTTTTTTCATACAAACATACCTACTTACAACCTATAATAACCATACAACCTCTTAATTAAGTAGGTGGTATTAAATAAATAGGTAACTAACCCGTAAAAAAATCTGTATCCACAATTTCTTAGGACTTTATTTTCTTTTTCTTTGTCGCCCTACTTCAAATTTTAGTTTTAATTTAACTATTTTTTTCAGATTTTTTTTATTTTTATCAAACCCAAAAAAGTCAACCACGTTATTTTCGCCATCATCAAAAGATCGCACCAAATCAAATAAAACCAACCTTCCTGCCTGCAGGTGTCATCATAACCTCATGAACCTGATTGCAAAATACGTATATATGTATCTATGTATGTAGCAACTAGGACTAGGAGTAACAAACAATACTGTTTCTGTTTTTGGCTCTGATAGACAAAATTGAGCAACGAAATTAGAATAATTTGTATGGGAATTGCAAAGAACAAATAGGTATACCTACCTAAAAAAGATAGAGAATAATAATTATTTCACAAATCCATCCAAAGGTTTTGACATATGTACCTACATAAGTTCCTAATTTGCTTCTAAATGCAACAAAATATCTAAGTAAGTGTCCTTTTTATGAACAAAATTGCCTTATATTCCCAGATAAACACACAAAATACAATTTTTTCTTGCCAAGATCCCTCTATGAAAAATGTAGGTTTCTTGTGTCCATAACAAATCTATTTAAAAAAAAGGGTCTGGCGGTATTAAACAAAAAAACGAAGAATACAGACACAGAGTTGAATACGCAAGAGCAACAGACGAAATAGATTTTATTCGTGAATTCAGAGAGCACACATTTTAAAGAGAAAAAGCACTTCTCACATAATTTTAAAATAATAAACTGAAAACAGCTTTCTTAAAAGCTCTTTCAAATGAAGATTTTCATTTTCATATGTCAGTTTATTCTATGGGCATGCGACATCTGTATATAATTATCTGTGCTTGTAGCTTGTAATTTTGGTGTCGCCAGCAACAAGAAGCAACAAATATGTGTAAGTATGTGTGGGGTGTTTGTAGGATACCAATATGTCTTGTTGCTGGCGATACCAAAATTACAAGCTACAAGCACAGATAATTATATACAGATATCGCATGCCCATAGAAAAAACTGACATATGAAAATGAAAATCTTCATTTGAAAGAGCTTTTAAGAAAGCTGTTTTCAATTTATTATTTTAAGATTATGTGAGAAGTGCTTTTTCTCTTTAAAATGTGTGCTCTCTGAATTCACGAATAAAATCTAATTCGTCTGTTGCTCTTGCGTATTCAACTCTGTGTCTGTATTCTTCGTTTTTTTGTTTAATACCGCCAGACCCTTTTTTTTAAATAGATTTGTTGTGGACACAAGAACACAAGATACCTACATTTTTCATAGAGGAATCTTGGCAAGAAAAAATTGTATTTTGTGTGTTTATCTGGGAATCTAAGGCAATTTTGTTCATAAAAAGGACACTTACTTAGATATTTTAATGCATTTAGAAGCAAATTAGGAACTTATGTAGGTAGGTATTTCAAAGCCTTTGGATGGATTTGTGAAAATTATTCTCTATCTTTTAGGTAGGTATTTGTTCTTTACAATTTCCATACCAATTATTCTAATTTCTTTGCTCAATTTTGTCTATCAGAGCCAAAAACAGAAACAGTATTGTTTGTTACTCCTAGTCCTAGTTGCTACATACATAGATACATATGTACGTATTTTGCAATCAGGTTCATGAGGTTATGATGATACCTGCAGGCAGGAAGGTTGGTTTTATTTGATTTGGTGCGATCTTTTGATGATGGCGAAAATAACGTGGTTGACTTTTTTGGGTTTGATAAAAATAAAAAAAAATCTGAAAAAAATAGTTAAATTAAAACTTCAATTTGAAGTAGGGCGACAAAGAAAAAGAAAATAAAGTCCTAAGAAATTGTGGATACAGATTTTTTTACGGGTTAGTTACCTATTTATTTAATACCACCTACTTAATTAAGAGGTTGTATGGTTAGTTACCTATTTATTTAATACCACCTACTTAATTAAGAGGTTGTATGGTTATGATAGGTTGTAGGTAGGTACCTATGTTTGTATGAAAAAACGCAACCAGAAGAATAACTGCAGGTACGAGAATATACATTGTACATACATACCTACGTATAGTACATACAATTTTTCAAAAACGTATGCCTAGGAATTCATTGCGTTTGTGAAAATTTATTAAAAGGTGACAATTTTCTAGTTATCAATTAGATACAAACATACAAATTAGCTGGTTAAAGCTAACGATAAAATTTAAACGAATAGAAAAATGTTTTTTTAAGAAAAAAAAGCGTCCGGATAACTTCGAGTTTCGGTTTGGAATAATTTTATTCTTCTTATTCTTGTTTTTCATTTTTACAATTTAATGTGGCCGGATGGGCGGGAAATTCAAATTTTAGACCAAATTTAGTTAACAACAGTAAATTTTATTGTTTTAATTAATTCATTTTGATTTTTAAAATTGTTTGCATCGTCAAAACACCTTTACTGCAGCAAAAGTTAATTTATAAATGTTACGAATTGTGAAATGAAACAATTTATACCTACTACAAATTTCAAAATTAATCCATTTCAGTATAAATAAGAAAACGTAGTATGTATGTACATACTAAGGTACATAAGAACGGTTTTTCTGTTTTCTATTTTTGTTTTGTAGGTAAAAAAATAATGATAGTGTTAATAAAGAAAAAAGGAGCATTTTTTTAGCTTTTCTGCTCTTAGCCTATTCCATATAAAATGTATGAAGCATTTATACTGTTAATTGCGTATTTGCTTAGTTCACCCACCCTTCATCCCATTTTACATTTATTATTTTTACAATCCATTTTTAGTTTTTCATAGATACTGTTTAATTCTTAAATGTTTCAAGCATTCACTAAGTTCTGTAGCTTCTTATTTGTATATTAAGGTTTTAAGTTTTTCTAACGTTCTTGTCATTTACAAATTTTTGAGAGAAAAATAATTAGCAAGAAGTTGACTGTATATCAAGTCTGTGCGTACGGCATTCATTCTTCTTGTCAAACCAATTTGAAAAATATGTTATGTTAGTAAGTTACTAAGTTAAAAAATATGATTTCGCTAATTTTAAACGATTTTATCATCTTACTATCTCTAAACATTTTACTTAAGTTAAAATAACAAACTGTTTACTTTAACTTTTAGTAATTTACTAAATTAATATGAAATCTGTCATTTTCCTCAAACAAAATCTCTAGGCAATTTTAGAAGAGTTAAATTATGTTTTTTTATTTCGATTCGTGAGTAAATTGTTTTTAAAAGTAAATAAAATATTATAAAATGTTTTCGGAAAACGAAGATTTTGATATACATATGTATGTACATATGTATGTATATGATTGAAGACCCAACTTTATGGAGAATTTTGCTCCAGAAATAGGTTTGACAAGATAGCAGATCGGCTTTTAGTTGAAAAACTTAAAGATCCAAGATCGAATTATAAGCCGTAGGCTTCCGATTGCATCCGAATTTCAAGTACCTACTATGTATTTACATTACACTTTCTTGGAAGAAGACTGGAATGGTCCAATCCAAAGTGGCGAAATAATAAGAAAAAACATTTCGAAAAAAGTTGACAAAAATAAACAAATAACAAAATAAATTTAAGGTTGTCCTTTTGACTTTTGAGTTTCCGACATTTCAAACTATTAGGTCCGTTCCCCAGATTTAGTTTAGTTTGGTTTGTTAATTTTAACGAACTGTCATGATTTGAATGTGTTCAAATGCACCGTTTTTGATAAAAGGGAATTAGTCTGTTACTAGTTAATAAAACGAAAAAAAAGGTTTACAAATTTCGAAGAGTTAGTAAATTACTAAAATTTTAACAAATTGCTAACTACTAAAATGCTAAGCCCTTAACAAAATGTTGTTTAAAATGTTGCTCCTATGTTTCTACCATCACGTGTGAACGTTTGTTTCCTATTGATAAATCATATAATCAATTTATTTATCTAATAAAATTGTATGTAGCGCTTGCATAGGTATTCATTCAACTTAATGTTGTGAAAATTTGTGTAAAAGCTGAAATAATTCTCTTCTAATAGCAACTGATTCATTTATTGTCTGTACCGCCATTCCGACAATAATTTTTTTTTGAAAATCTGTATATACGTGCCAGTTTGTAAGCTTTGGGCATATTTTTTTTTTTATTTTTTCATTGTTGAAGATAAATTCGATTACCTTTCAGCTAAAAATCCCATCAGGTGGTTCTTAAAACAAAAACAAACTTTAATCAACGAAGGTATATGAAATACTAATAATATGTGCGTTTAGCCCAGATACGATAGAGGGTTCATCAGTCAGATGCTGTCTGCCGTACCCTTCAACATCTTACTGATGAGGCCACTGTCGTAACTGGGCGAAAGCCCAGTACACCGAAATTAAGGACGAACAAAATATTGTCAAAACTCAAACCTGCATACAAATATATTTTTGAAAAACCTGTCTATACTAAATGTTTGTTTAGTAGGCATAGAATACTTACATAGAATCGAGAGTGTTTACATCCCAATATTTGCAGAAATATAGATCTCTTATACCACCTACTTAATTAAGAAACAAATACTTTTGATTACAAGTAGTATTCGATTAATATGTAAAATTCAACCATATGAAAAAAATCATAAAAAAATATATATTTATCTAGGGTTTAGTTAATGGTATCTATAAAACTCGTTTGTGAAAATTGTAACTTCTGAAAAGCACAATCAATCATTATTTTGGTGCTATCATGTAGCTCTCACACCTTTAAATAAAAAGACCAAAAAACCAACACTATTATCACAATCGTCTAATAAACCATTGACTTCAAATAATAGTGCATCATTAAAGTCATCAACCGCCTCTACAACACCATCGACATCTTTAATACCTTCAAGTTCTTTCTCCTCAACATCTTCCACATTTCTCCCATCATCATCGTCTACTTCATTATCTTCTGTATCTTCATCATCAGCATCAACTTCTTTATCAACTCCACTTCCTACGTTACCTACGATATCTTCATTATCAACGGCATCAACTTCTTCACTTCATTCACCGATTTCCTATGTGTCTGAATCATCTTCATCTTTACTTACATCTATTTCAACAAAAATATTGCCTTCATCACTTATAACTTCAACTTCATCATCGCTATCATTCTCCTCAACATCTCTTCCATCTCTTACGTCTTCATCTATTTGCTCACTTCCTGCAATTTCACATACGTTTACTTCGCCACCATTGTTATCAAATAATGCTCCTGATGCAAATTTAAATAAAGATTCTTCTCCATTAATTCAACTTAAGGCGGCTGTACGATTTAAATGTATCTTTTTATCCAACTTTGATCCCAATACAATTTGTGATGACATAGCAACGTATATTACTTCACGTTTCAACAAATCAAAATTCAAAGTTGAACAATTGCAAACTAAAAGTATGGATTATGCATCATTTAAACTATATCTTACACAGGAATTGTTCAATCTTCTATTGGATAAGAAATACTGGCCAGAAGGCATAATAGTTCATGAATTCATGAATAAAAGGAATAATATTCGTAATCCTTTTCAGAAAAGATTGACAAGACAAACAATTCGTCGCAATTAATTGATATATTTTATCAGAATGTAAGAGGTCTTCGGACTAAGACCAACAAGGTCTATTACACTTCTTCAGTCTGCTCCTATGATATCATTTGTCTCACGGAAACCTGGCTACATGCGGGAATAAATGATTCTGAAATGTTTGACGACACATTTAATGTGTATAGACGTGATAGATACTGTGATCCAAATATCGACACCGTTGGAGGCGGGATTCTCATAGCTGTAAAATCTTCTCTGTTAACTTCTCTGGTTAATGTTCCTGTTTCACTTGACAATGAAATTCTCTGCATAAAAGTATCATTTAAAGACAAGAACCTGTATGTTATAACATTATATATAGTTCCTGGAAGCCCACGAGAGGTTTACACCAAGGCTTTCGAATACTTAAACTATATCTATGATTTATTGGAATACCATGATGAAATCATTTGCCTTGGCGATTTCAACCTTCCCAATGTCGCTTGGACGCGCTGTCGAGACACAAATGGTATGTTACCAACTGGTAATCTCAGATCCAACAACTCTAAGCTTATTGATGATTTAACTTCACTTGGACTTCTTCAATTAAACGATGTTTTAAATATTAATGGAAAACTGCTGGATCTAGTGTTTACTACCATTGACGATGAGATTATAATACAAAAATCCACCGAGCCTTTAGTGCCTGAAGATAACCATCACCCATCACTGATCTGTTCACTTTTTAAAAATTTTAATAATTTTGATAATGAATTGTGTGATAACTTTTACTCTTTTAATTTTATAAAGACTGATTTTTTAAAACTTAATTCTTTGTTATCAGAAGTTGATTGGTCTTGTTTGAATAATTGTTTAAATGTTAACTTAATGGTGTTTAAATTTTACAATATATTGTTTGATTGTTTTCTTAAATCTGTTCCCATAGCGATTATTAAAACAAGATCTTTTGTGCCAGTTTGGTACGATAGTGAAATCAAAAGTATGAGAAATCGAAGAAACAAGTTATGGTCTACTTTTAAACTATATCCAACAGAAACCAATTTTAAAATTTGATATATAAATGTGATACCTTTAACTGTGATTCCTCAATCTGTGATAAATCTGACGAAATGGATCAAAACTTTGACCATTTGAAATCTTTTACGTACTTGACTGATATGAACTTTAACATTGATATCGACAACATTGTAAAGTTTATATCTAACCTTGATGACAGCTCTATACCAGGTCCTGATGGTATACCCTCTACTATTTTGAAAAACTGTGTACGTCATTTGTCATTACCTTTGTCTATTCTTTTTAATTTCTCAATGTCTTCATGTTCATTCCCATCTATTTGGAAAAGTTCATTCATTATACCTCTACATAAAAAAGGGAAAAAAGACGATGTGAAAAACTACAGGCCTATTGCTAGATTATCTGTGATTCCTAAACTCTTTGAGGCTATTATTTGTGAAGCTTTATGTTTTTATGTTAAGTCATTTATTGTTCCTAATCAGCATGGCTTTATAAAAGGTCGCTCCACTAATACTTTTCTAATAGAATTAGCTGAAAATTGTATTGATTCATTTAAAAACAGTAAACAACTAGATTGTGTATTTACTGATTTCAGTAAGGCTTTTGACAAGCTGTCACATCGTGTTTTGCTTTTTAAATTAAGAAAATTAGGTTTTAGCGAAAATTTTGTAAAATGGCTTCAATCTTATTTATTAGACAGATCTTATTCGGTTTTATTTAACGGTTGCGAATCAAATAAGTTTAAAATCAATTCAGGAATCCCACAGGGTAGTCATTTAGGCCCCATTCTTTTTATTTTATTTATAAACGACTTACCATCGGTGTTAAAATACTCTAAGTGCCTCATTTACGCCGACGATGTAACTATCTTCAAAACTATTTATAGTACTCGTGATTGTGAACAATTGCAATGTGATCTTAACTCGTTTTTTGACTGGTGCACTCGTAATTGTTTGTTTCTTAATATTGATAAATGTAAAACTTTGTGTTTTACAAGAAAATTTTCATTTATTTCATTCAACTATTTGTTTAATGGTATATCAATATCTCGTGAAACAGTTATGTCTATTCTTGGTGTCACATTTGATCGCAAACTCGAATTCATTCAACATATAAATTACATTTCAAATAAAGCTAATTCAATTCTTGGTTGGATAAAAAGAGAGTCGAAACAATTTTCCGACCCTTTCGTGACAAAGCAGCTTTTTATATCTTTTGTTCGACCCATTCTAGAATACGCTTGTCAGGTTTGGTCACCTCATTACGAATGTCATAAAAATAGACTAGAACAGGTGCAAAAAAGATTCATTAGGTTTGCCCTCAGGGGACTTAGCTGGGATAATCCTTATGATCTTCCACCTTATAACAACAGACTTAGACTTATTGATTTACCTAGTCTCGAGAAAAGACGTTCCTATTTATGTTTCGTCTTCATTGTAAAATTAATCAACGGCAACATAGACTGTTTGCACCTTCTGTCTCGTATTAATTTTAATATCCCTCAAAGAACTTTGAGGAACATACCGGAGAGTATACTTATTTCAAACTATCGTACCAATTATGAAAAATGTTCTCCATTGAATAAAATGTTTAAACTATTTAATATTTACAATCTTAAATATAACAATTTGTTTGATAAAACAATAATTAATTCATGTCAATTTAAATCAACATTTTTTCATGAAATTGTTTAAGAATCTTAATATACACCTTTGTAAGAAATTTTTGTAAAAACTAGCAATTTAGTTATGTAAATAAATAAATAAATAAATCATTAATTTTTTTCATTTTATTTGTACAATTATTTCTTCTGTGCCGGCATACCTTCCACATAAAAATCAATTATTATATTTCAATAATTATTGGTATGTTATTCTTATTTTAAATTTTCGGATTAGCCGCGTATATAACAGATATTTATCAAGTGCAATATGCAATACTGTAATCACCTCGAACGTTTCCCCGGTTTATAAAAAAATTTAAAAGTTCGTATTTCGCTATAAAATAGTTCATAAAAAAAGATTAATGTTAAACTAATGTTAATGTATGTGAAAACACATAATAATTGATGATGGTGTTTAAAAATTGAATAAAAAAAAAATAAGTTTAAATTTTCAATGATGAGTTTTAATGAAAACCTACTTAGATTTGTCTGTATGTATGTATAGGTACATATAAAGTCTAAAGTCAAATTATGTATTTTTTTTATCAAGATTTCTGTGTTAGACAAATGCCGTGATTTTTCTGTTAAATACGATACATTAAATTTTGATATATTTAAATAAAAGTGTAGATAAAATTAACACTTTATTATAACATTAAAACCTCTCTGTGTTACTCGTATTTTATTTTAACTTTAGAAAATTCTTTCCTTGCTTAGAAACTTGAATGAAGACAATAATTATTTTTATTTATTTTTTATTCGTTCTACTAATAAAAGCTATGAACGGTTCTAATTTAAGCAATGAAACCGGCCTTTCTTAAGGCAGTCGCTTAGCCTGAAGGCTTTGTCTAACTTTTTCATAATTTTAAACACTTTAGACAACTCTTCTAACTAATGTGGGTTTTACAACAGAACCTCAGCGAGTTTACGTTGAACAACCCTTAATTTAACAGATACATAACTCAAACACAACAACACAATTAAAAAAATAAAAAGCCAACTTTAAACCAAATAATCGCCGAAAAAAGTACACTTTATATACTACCTCAGTACAGAATTTGATTGTTTATGAATTACTTACATTATTTTAGATGGAAATGAAGTAAACATATATAGCTAATTACAAGCATACAAATCCAATTTTGTTTTTCCTAGGTGCAAATTCTTTTGGCTATACTCGTAACATAGTCGTATGTTTGCACACATGTATGTACAGATTTGCTGATCGTAGAGCACTTTTGCACGATTGTTTCGAATTTCTTATATTCAGTAATTGAGTCTATTTACAAAGCACATCTTTTAAAAAATCGAATGGAACAACAGTAAACATTTTTACTTCCATTTGTTTTGGTATGAAATAATCATTGTCAAAATGGATAAAGTACACTTCTAAAAGACTAGTTTAATCTTTTATCTATTTGCTGCTGTTAAAGTTAGACGAGCTCTTTGACGTTAAAGTAGGTATAGTTTATGTCCTTTAAAATTAACAAAAAGTCGGTTCTGGCTTTATATACAGTAATTAGAGCCGACTCCAATTCTAAAAATGATTTAGAGCAGGTTTTAAATATTTACAATTTTGCGCCTGTCTTTTATTTGTCTCACTCGTGACAGAAAAAAGACCCTGACTATTTTCAAAATACATAAAGGTGGTGTTTTTTTTTTTCATTTCAGCAAAAATGAATTAGAATTAATATTATTAGTTCTAAGAAAGTCCATGTAGATTTTATAAGAAAAACTAAAAACTCTTGACTGTGGAATTACACTTTAGGAAATTTCATAAAAATGTTATGTACAAAAATTGAAATTCATTCACCCGTGCGCGGTGTGGGCTCTGTGTTGTCAAACTTACAGAAAAACACATGCACATTCTTCATAGAATACCGACCTACTCCATGGATATACACACACAAAGAAACAATAACAACATGACGAACAGGTGTAAAGTATTTTAAAAAAAAAAACAAAGATTATAATTAATATTACACAAATGATGGAGATATTAATAGAATATGTTCTATTTACCTAATGCCTTTTTTCTGAACAAGAAAAAAGATACCCCAATAGGAAATTGCTTTTTTTGGTAGATATCTACATAATATTCCACATGAAAAACAGGTAGCCGCATTGTCTGCCAGTTTTATCTTTCTCGCGCATAATAAAAAAAAGTCCTTAAACAGAAGAGAGAATATTACTCGTATGTCGTATATTGTTCTCTTTTTAATTCAGAAAAGCTTTCTTACGGCGCGGCGATTATAACATTCTCTTCTTCTTATGAAACCTTCTTAAAAAAGCTTTTGTCTGCTCGAGATTGTCTGCTCGAGAAAATTTTCGATGACAGAATTTTGTATGGAGGTGAGACATCTGTATATAATTATCTGTGCTACAAGGTTAAAATACTAAATTGTAAGCTTTCCTAAGTTTTTAAATCATGAATATCTTGGCTCCCGTTTGTCGTAATGGACTAATTTTTTTTTTTAATTTGAAGAAAATTAGCAGGACTATAAAACAAATATCCAAAACTGAAAAGTATTTACCGTGAAATACAGTTTTTTTCTCAATAACTATGAAAAAAAGGTATTAAAAACAAGAAAAAAAACGTTGAAACCAACGGTAACTTTTTATATTTTTGCTCAAACATATTAAATTAAATGCAAGTTGATAGAAAATATTGTTATTAGCAATACAGTTTTTTATTTTCACTTTGCGACATACTGGGGCTGAGATATTAATTAAAACATAAAATCATAAAATGCGTGGGTGCGCTGACTTACCTATGTTCAATAATTTATTACTCGGCTTTCGTTCATCGTAGAGTGTTGAATTTTTTTTTAAATTGTAGGGAATTACAAGAACTTTAATAATAAAAATTTCATCGTTAAATGAGTTTTTTTCTTAATAATCATGAAAAAGTGATTTTTAAACAACAAAAAATTTGTTTAACTTACTATAACTTTTTTTTCATTTGTTTAAACAAATGTTTTTTTTTTTAGAACATAATAGATAATGTTATTAGGAATAAATACATGTTTAACTTTTGTTTGTACGAGATAGTGGAACCGAGATATTCGCAAATGACCAAAAAATGACACAAAACACATTTTTACCGATAACTTTGATAAAAAAAGTTGTCATGTGGTGCAAATTTGGTTTTAAGCTTTTCTCATAAGCACCTATCGATCCATGCAAAAAAAAATTGACCAAGCCTCTGCGCGCAAGGTCAAATGACGCTTTGACTGGACTATATGCCACTTTGGTCGTTTTTGGTACGCTATTATCCACTTCTTCCACAGGCGGTCTTTTAAATTCAATGCAATTCTCAATTGCTTCCTGAGACATATCTTTGTATCAACTGAATTAAACGTTTGAGTAGAGTTAACCCATCCTAATAGGAAGTGATTAGGTGTTAAAGGATCATCTTCCTCCATGGCAATTGGCATGTCTGTAAGCGGACGTGAAATTATAATGGTCTCGGCTTCTAGTAGGACGCTTCTGAGAGTTTCCACCTTTGGAGCTTCTTGCGAAAGTGTCTTCATCATAAGGCGTTTAATAATTCGGATGAGGCGCTTCCAGCAATAATCAGAATTTGGGTTTGATGGGCAGTTAAAAACCCACTTGATGTTTCAATTTGTGGCTTTCTTCGCGTATGCGGTCAACATCGAACAAATATTGTTCACCTTTAAGTTCTCGCTGAGCTCCGATGAAGTTGGTACCATTATCACTTATTATTTTGACTGGTGTACTGCACGAATCGTCAGGCATGTGAATATGGCTCCCCATCGCTTTTTCTTGTCTGCATCAAATCGTCACATTCAAAGGGCGAAATAAATCAACTCCGGTGTAGGTAAACGGGCAAAGGTACGGGGTTATACGGTCGATTGGCAGTTTGTCATGGTAAAATTTACCGCGACAAAAATCATTCTTTCTATTCCCCAAAATCCTTTTCCTTTCATACCAGTTTTTCCTTCCTACAGATGTTTCATTCACTTTACAGAGAGAGAGAGTGGGGCAGCCATGGACCATCAGCCATCGGTGCCCTCTCTCAGTATCGTGGAGAAACAAAATTGACATATTTTATGAACTCAAATGTGGAGGAACGTTCCACTAATAAATCATGAACAGACGAACAATATGGACAAATTGGTTTCGAAAAGCTCGGGCGACAGTTGGTCCCCGAATGCTAGAAGTTACTCATTTTGAGAATGGCCGAGTGCCCAACGTATCTGATTTATATTTTATATAATATTGTAAAAGATAAAACGTTACTCGCTAGTACCCAATCCCCCCAATCTGCACAAAAGCCCAACGCTCTAGGTAATTTCGCAAAAATGGTATTCCGGTCAATATCTTCTTCTATATGTTCCACAATAATGGGTTGATTTTGTTTTATTCGAGGGGAAAATTGATCGCGACAGTGATTTTCTTTTATTTCTGAAAGCTTTTCTTAATAACTGAAAAAAAATGGGTATTGATGGCTGTATGCATTCATCATATTCGCCGCTCCTGGAAATGACACCAGCGATCGGCGGATTTATGATGATTATGCAGAGAGAAAGTGCGAGTAAGCAGGACCGCTGGTTTTCAACTACGTCGGCGCTCTCTACACCAAAGATGGCGGAGAGTAGCTGAATGATGACGTGACCGAAAACCTCGGCCACTGATTGGCCGAAAGCACTGGATGAGTCTTAAGAGAAGAGTTCGCCCAGGATGTAAAATACCTGAGAGGACGCTTCAATTTTGACTGTGTTTGAGAATAGAAGTTTAAAAAGAAAAAAAAAAAGGCAAAAGAAAAATTAATAAAAGATTTCAGAAAATCAAAGGAAAAATTTTGGTGAAAAATAATTGGTGGAGTAGAAAATCAGAAAAAGAACAAAAAAAGGAAGGATAGAAATTGGATACCTGAGTAGAAGACTTTTTCAAAAGGGACATATTGGAGGAAGGAAATTGACAGGATTTTTAAAAGATAAGTATTCTATATTTTTTTGCTAAGTGGCATCTTCAGAATTATCGGTTTTATCGTTTTGCTGTTGTTTGTTCGGGACAAAGCAGTAACGTTTTATCTTTCCCAAATTAATTTTACATTCAAATTTGAAAAGATATTGGGTTTTTATCCTATATTCAAAAAGGTTTCCCAATCAAAAATAAATTCATTTAACTTCCCATTCGGAATTCAAATTGTGGCTTATCATTTCTTCTCAAAACAGTTTTTGCTTTCATCGTCGGTTTCGCTTCATAAGGTTTGTAATTTCCTTAAGCAAAAAACATTGCTGGCGCCCCTTTATTTTCTTTCAGAAACGACGCCCCCGTCGTTATCATATATGTTTAATATAATTTTCAATTTGATCGATAAATCGGCAGTCGTATTAATTAAATTAATTGGTGAACCCACCCCCATAATCTGAGCTAGTCACTTTCGTAGCATCCAAAGTGCTACCTGTTGCTCTTCAACTTCGAACTCGCTTTCGCTCTCGCTCTTTATTTTATTTGACATTGACAATTGTACTCGTGTTTACAATAGTCAAGTCATATCCAAGTCGCGCCGGTCGATCTCGCGCTCGTCATCGTTGTTTTTAATTTTGTAATTTAATTACTTTTAATTTATTTTCCTTTGATTAATTATTTGTTCGGTATATCGGTTTGTGCGTCGAGTTAAAGTGCAACAAGTTGACCCATAAGCGGAGGCATTGGGTTAGCTCTGTCGATTTTACATTCCGCGTCGTACACGTTTGAGAAGATTTTTGGCGTGTGGAAACCAAAACTTCTGACGAGCTTCATTAAGGATAACAGCTGAGCTTTGGTGATGAAGTTTTTCGTGGTAATGCGGCATTATGAGATTGGACATCTTTTGTGGCAGGAAAATTGGATGTCTGGCTTGAAATGGTAAGTAAAGTGCTTCGTCGACCTTGTACTCGTAAAAGTCCATTTTCATCTAGGTAGGGATTCAATTAGTATATTGAACTTTTTTTTTGTAATTTGCAACGAAGACAATAATGTTTTGATCTCATCATAGTACTGGCCTGTTGTAATTACTATCTTACATAGATAGTTCTCATCTTCGTTGATCTCGTCTACTGTTAAGCAGCAATTTGTTGTTCGCATTAAGGGTAGGACCTTCTCAAGATACCGAATCTATTGAAATTTATTAAAGAATTACCTTTTACGAGTTGAAGAAACAAACAAGGTTTAACTTCCTCTAGGTCTATATTGACTGGAGGCGGCTTAATTGTCATTGCTGGACAATATTCCTCTTCTTGCTTAAGGGAATCGGGACCGGAGAGCCATACGATGTTTATATTAAGTTTCAGATAACCCCTTGCCCGAGTGGCTACATCTACACTGTTTTTGTCGATAGGAGTCCAACGCCACTGAGATGGTTTTGATGACGATAATATCTCAGCAATACGGTGTGCAACAAACTATTTGAATTTGCGTTCTGTTAAAGTAATCCAATACAAAAGTGTTCTTGAATCTGTCCAGTAGGTAATTTTAGCAATATTGATGTCATGGTTTCGAACTATGGTTTTGATTAGACGGATGTCATGTACTACTGCTTGGAGTTCCAATCGGGGAATTGACTTGGTTTTTCGAGAGATGCTCCAAGAGTTTTTTCAAACACAAAAACTACATCGGTTTCTTGATTTGCGTCCATGAAGATGGTGCAATTCTATTGTTTTAGCTTGGAAAAGATGCAATGAATAACAACGTTGAACTTGGAATACGTTGATACTTTGAAACTCTTCCCACCAGGCTTGCCATTTTTTTTTTAGATCGGATGAGTGTTGATCCACCGCTCGTTTTAAGCTGGTGCGAAAAGTTTCGTTGTGCGCCCAAACAACGCCAATAACAATATTAAAAAAAAATATATAAATACAACAACAACAACACCAACAAAAAAAATTAGTTAAACATTGGCTATTTACAACTTCATCTCCCACTTATCCACTTGATTTCGAGTAACTGTCGCTTGCTACCCATGGCATGTCTCTTGTGATGCTTATCGCATGATTCTTGCAATGGATAGTTAAGTGACATCGGATGTATAGTTCAATTGTGTTTCTATGTCTTAATTGATTTCAAATACAAAGTGTTCTATGGGCATAAAACCTAGAACGGTTTGTATTCGGATTTTAATCCATTAGACCCACACTTCACAGTTGAACTTAGATTGTCGGAGTTGTGTTTTGTGTGTTTGTGATTTTTGAAATGATAAGTGATTTTTGTGTCGTGGTTTCAAATAATCGTGGGCTGAGAAGTAATTTTTTTGACGTTTACGCCCATTCTGTTAAGTACAGACCACCAATTTTGGCATCAGGTGAAAAACAGTGTTGCGTATCGGGGTACCACAGGGGTGTTTCTTCATGAGTTGGAAAAAGGCGATGGCATGCTTGCTCTGGCTCGGCTAAGCTCGAAGGATTGGGGGTGGTTCTTGCCATTTTCCAAACTCATCCCGTTTCGCAAACAAAAAAAGTCATGCCTTGATCAAAGGATGAGGATAGGAAGGGGGTATGGGATTATAGGATAGGTGTTTGGGACTAAAAAAAAAAGGAAGAGCACAAACCTAGTTACCTATGCTACTGCATTGGCGAAAGGGTGAGGTACTAATCAGATTTCTCAGCAAAAAGAAAAAAAAAAAAAATGAAAGAAAATGAAGCTTAACCCTAATCTACAACTAAACCCTTAATTATAATTTCATATCTGAAGGATACGATCATAAATCTAAACTTAACTAACCTAATCTAAAAAAAAAGTTTTCCTTTTTTTTTTCTTCTTCTTCCCCTGCTGACCGAAAATCCGCATCGTCCCCACTGTCTCACCAACACAGCAGTTCGCCGATTCTCAAAGGCCTTGCCTGGTGTTGATGGAAAAAGCTTGGCCTACCCACCCTTGTATCATAGATACAACCAATACTATCTCCTGGCCATGAGTCTATTGGAGATAGCCCCTAATCTGAAAACTCTAGCTACAACTTGAAATCATCAATAACAATGATTTAAGAATGTCGGTACGTATGTATGTACCATATGTAAGTAAGTATAGAGGTAAGTATTAAAGTGATATGTTTAGTAAGTCTGTAGGTAAGTATTTAAGTAGATATGTAAGTAAGTTTGTAGGTAGGTATTTAAGTAGGGATGTCAGTAAGTTTTTAGGTAAGTATGTAGTTAAATGTGTATAGATAAGTTAGTTAGTAAGTATATAGTAAGTATGAATGTAAGTATGCTGTCGTGTATGTAATAAAGTAATTTTTGTCGTAAGTTGTCGTACTAGTCCTTGTCTGTATGGTTAGTTACGTTTTCGTCATCGTTTCCCCTTTTATCGCCGGCCCAGCCGATCCTCCACACACCTAAGTTTATGTTTAGCACATCATGATGCTATCTACTTCACTCTCTCAAAGAAAATTCTCAAATTGTATCGCATAAGGAAATATACATTTATTTATTTTACTCTGGAACATCCCATTCAATTTCAAAAATCATTAAAAATATATAAACAACAAAAAAAATTTTAATAGGAAAAATATTCGTAAAAAAAAAAAAAAAAAAAAATGAAAAATTAAAAATTCTTGTTTTCTTTGAATTGTTCACTTTTCAAGAAGAAAAAAAATTAAAAAAAATTAAGTGGCTTTAATCTGTACAACCCGAGTGTGAGTACCTCTTTCTTCGATTTATTCATATAAGTATGAATATATAGTTATATGTATATGAATAAATCGAAGAAAGAGGTACTCACACTCGGGTTGTAAAGATTAAAGCCACTTAATTTTTTTTAATTTTTTTTCTATATTATATATATATATTCATACTTATATGAATAAATCGAAGAAAGAGGTACTCACACTCGGGTTGTACAGATTAAAGCCACTTAATTTTTTTTTAATTTTTTTTCTTCTCGAAAAGTAAACAATTCAAAGAAAACAAGAATTTTTAATTTTTCATTTTTTTTTTTTTTTTTACGAATATTTTTCCTATTAAAATTTTTTTTGTTGTTTATATATTTTTAATGATTTTTGAAATTGAATGGGATGTTCCAGAGTAAAATAAATAAATGTATATTTCCTTATGCGATACAATTTGAGAATTTTCTTTGAGAGAGTGAAGTAGATAGCATCATGATGTGCTAAACATAAACTTAGGTGTGTGGAGGATCGGCTGGGCCGGCGATAAAAGGGGAAACGATGACGAAAACGTAACTAACCATACAGACAAGGACTAGTACGACAACTTACGACAAAAATTACTTTATTACATACACGACAGCATACTTACATTCATACTTACTATATACTTACTAACTAACTTATCTATACACATTTAACTACATACTTACCTAAAAACTTACTGACATCCCTACTTAAATACCTACCTACAAACTTACTTACATATCTACTTAAATACTTACCTACAGACTTACTGAACATATCACTTTAATACTTACCTCTATACTTACTTACAAATCTACATGCATACATACGTACCGACATTCTTAAATCATTGTTATTGATGATTTCAAGTTGTAGCTAGAGTTTTCAGATTAGGGACTATCTCCAATAGACTCATGGCCAGGAGATAGTATTGGTTGTATCTATGATACAAGGGTGGGTAGGCCAAGCTTTTGCCATCAACACCAGGCAAGGCCTTTGAGAATCGGCGAACTGCTGTGTTGGTGAGACAGTGGGGACGATGCGGATTTTCGGTCAGCAGGGGAAGAAGAAGAAAAAAAAAAAGGAAAACTTTTTTTTTAGATTAGGTTAGTTAAGTTTAGATTTATGATCGTATCCTTCAGATATGAAATTATAATTAAGGGTTTAGTTGTAGATTAGGGTTAAGTTTCATTTTCTTTCATTTTTTTTTTCTTTTTGCTGAGAAATCTGATTAGTACCTCACCCTTTCGCCAATGCAGTAGCATAGGTAACTAGGTTTGTGGTCTTACTTTTTTTTTAGTCCCAAACACCTATCCTATAATCCCATACCCCCTTCCTATCCTCATCCTTTGATCAAGGCATGACTTTTTTTGTTTGCGAAACGGGATGAGTTTGGAAAATGGCAAGAACCACCCCCAATCCTTCGAGCTTAGCCGAGCCAGAGCAAGCATGCCATCGCCTTTTTCCAACTCATGAAGAAACACCCCTGTGGTACCCCGATACGCAACAATGGCGCCCAACGATAACGAACGGCTTTCGAGATCCATTGGGACTCCAAAGTGATGATTTTTATTTTAAAGATCATCCCCTTGGATTCACAATAATCTCAACCAATTTTATCGTTTTTTTTATCCCTTTCCCTATTTGCACAAGCTTAGAGACCGTAGAGGCTCTTTACAAGATAAAAGAAGAAGTTTGGCTGTCCAATCCGACAGGTTTTGAACCAGTGGATTCAGTGAGGTAAAATGGATTCTTTTACCAAGTAAAGAGCGGAATAGTATTGAGTGACAGGACACTTGCTACCAGCCATAATGGTCAGGGTAATCCAGACTGTTAGAGTGGTGGTAGGTGGTCGGTCTCGCAATTCTATTCGTGTTGAGGGTTGTCTCAATTTCCTAGCCAACCGTCTTTTCAGGTTGATCACCAGAAAAACGATGTGGATGGATAATTTGAGATAATCCAAAACACTCGCCGAGTCACAGAGGTATCAGTTACAACTATGACGGACTTGTGACATATACTAAGACAACATATTACGACAGAAACTTACTATGAGACGTTTAACTATCGACAAAACTTTTCCCTTTTTATCGTTTTGGATACTCAGTTCTACCTTCACACACCTTACATGAATTATATAAATCTCTTAAGAAAATTTATTTCAGATTTATTTTGGTATCAAAAACTCAAATATTTTGATTCACTTTATTATTTTCGAATTTTAGTTTATCTTTTTTTCACCTAATTTCTTTTGGATTTTTTTTTGAAGCTTTTGGTGGATAGATTTTTGAATTTTTTTTGTTTTTGAAAAGAAAAGAGGAAAAGCTAATTTTTTTTTATTTTTGATATTCCTTGTTTGAATTCTGAAATTTATAAATTTACTTTTGCTAAATTTTTTTAGTTGAAGTTTTTTTTTATTATCTAAGGATTATTTTCGTTTTTTTGAAAGATACATTTCTGAATCGAAATTTAAATTTAAAAATCACTTTTCTAAAAATTTATTTGGATTTTTTTTTATTCTCGAAACCTGAAGTTTTTTTTTGAAATAAATAGTAGGTTTCCTTATTTTTTTTATAATAAACTTTATAAATGGAAAAAAGGCAAACAGGTGCTGTAAAAAGGAGCACTATGTCTAAACGGGGTAGAAGCAAAGGTCGAAACACCCGACAGACCACCAGATCTAACCATAGCCCAACTCCATCAGAAGAAGAACTTAATCAAAGTTTGTTACCGAATCCTTTTGACGACCTGCTTAGGGGAGACAGTAACGACTTTGAAAGTGGGTTAGATGGTGATGGAGCAGCGGCAGTTCCATTACCAATTTCAATTCCATGTGATTCAAGTCAGGTTAAGATACCTAATGTTTTGATTCCTATAGGAGGAGATGAAGATGAATCTAGGGATACAATTAATAGGTTAACACAGGAATTAGAAGGAGAGAGGTTAAGATTAGAACGGTCAGATAAAGAAAGGCAGAGAAAAGAAGAACACGAGATCAATTTGGGGGGAGAAAGTTTGAAAAAGGCTATAGATTGTGCGGTCTCACGTTCAATAAACGAGGCCCAAAACAAAACCATTTCACTTCTTGCAGAACAGACTAAAAATATGAAGGTGATGCAAAAGATGGTGCAAGTGATGGCTGGGAGCGTGACTACCTTGAGTGAACGGATAGGTATAGTGGAAAAATCTATTAGCTCGGCCTACGCTCGAAAAGAGCAACAAGAAGAAATCCTCTTATCTGATCCGGAGATAAGTCCTCCAAGGATTCCTTCTCGAACTTGCCCTCAGCCCAGTTGTCACTCGAATAGTGCTTGTCACGAACAGGGGAAGCGAGTAGATATTTATAAATGGGCAATCAAATTCGACGGTACTCCAAAAAGCATGACTGTGGAGAGTTTTATATTTAGGATAGAGACATTGCAGAAAAAGAATAGAGTCTCCAATGAGCAAATTTTTGCAAATTTTCATCACCTTGTAACAGGTGCAGCCGAACGTTGGTACTGGCAATACCTCGAAGAAAACCAGGGAGACGAGTATCTAAACTTTTATGATTTGAAAGCTGAATTGTTAAGACAATTCAGAAATAGAAAAACCGACCATGAGATCCTCAGGGCTATGATGGACAGACGTCAACAGCCACATGAGTCGTTTGACGATTTTTATGAAGAAATTAGAAGTTTGATGCTCCAAATGAAGAACAAGCCAAGCGAAAGAGATTTAGTGTCCATGATTAGGCAAAATATAAAAGATAAGGTAGCTAATCTCATTTTCGGTTGTAACATTAAAGATGTAAGAGATCTCAGAGAGGAGTGCAGACGAGCAGAGAAACATATAGAGACAAGAGATTGGAAATCAAAAAAACAAATAAATGAAATTGAAGATCGCGATGTTTATCGCAGTAGAGTTCCACGAAAAGATTCTGAGGATGAATGGGAGGAGCAGATTGCTGCCGTCCAATATAACCGGACAGACAAAGTACAAACTAACACTAAAACCGACAAAAGACAACATAAGTATAGAGACTACGAAAATGACAAAAAGAATGAACTAACGAAAGACAAAAACGCGACGTCAGCAACATGTCCCTCCACATTGCATGCCCTCACATGTTTTAGTTGTGGTCAATGTAACCTATCGCTTAAGTGTGCTTCCTGTCAGGGAAACCTGAATGTCGGCAGTGCCCCCGGGTCGACTCAACCGGCGACGATAGTAATCCCGGGGAACCAGAACTTAGAAAAGTAAAAATTTTGAAAAGAGAACACAAGGCAAATGACAAAACGGTAGGGACACAAGTGCAATATAAATCTCTTCATCAACGTATTCAAGACTATTATGTAGCAAGGAAGAGGATTTTTAACGAAGAAATTAGCTGTGATATAGGTATTAAGAGTAGGAATTTTAAGAAAATTTATAGGCTTAGGGAGAAAATTGCAATTAAAAAGAACAGGAAGCATAAAATTGAAGCGTCAGTGTTAGCGGTCAATGATGATAATAGACCCTACGCAAAAGTCAAAATAGAAGGAGAAGAGTTTTTGGGGTTGTTAGATAGTGGAGCTTCAGTCAGTTGTATGGGTCGTGGAGCAATAGAATTTGTTAGTAAACACGGCTTGAAAATGAAATCTATGAAAGAGGACATACGTACGGCAGACGGACAACAACAACAAATTAACGGACGAATTTCAACAAAAGTCTCATGGGGCAATAAAACCCAAGACATGGAGCTGTATGTTGTTCCAAGCCTACAGCAGCAGCTGTATTTGGGTGTAGATTTCTGGAAGAACTTTAGAGTTGCTCCAAACATAATCAGTTCTCTTGACACTCCATCCTCAACGGAACAGAACGAGTCTAATCCTATGCGTCAGCTTTCTCCAACACAATCTGAAGAGCTGGAGCGGGTCAAGCATACATTTCCTTCTTTTTCTCTTTTGGGATTGGGGAAAACAAGTCTAGAAGAACATGTCATTGAGATGGAAGACGAAACAATTCCCATCAAACAAAGACACTACCCAATCTCACCTGTAGTGCAGAAGTTGATGTATGCTGAGCTGGATCGGATGCTCGAGTTGGGAGTCATCGAGGAAAGCAATAGCGCATACAGTTCTCCAGTTGTGTTGGTCCGAAAGCCAGGCAAAAACAGGCTTTGCTTAGACTCGCGGAAGATTAATGCAGCCACAAAGAAATTTGCATACCCTCTTCCACATATAGAAGGTATCTTGAGTAGGCTTCACGATACGCACTTCATCTCGTCAATCGATTTGAAAGACGCCTTTTGGTAGATTCCTCTGGAGAGGAAATCAAGAGAGAAGGCAGCTTTCACAGTCCCTGGGCGACCGTTGTATCAGTTCACGGTTATGCCGTTCGGATTGTGCAACGCCGCCCAGAGAATGTGTAAGCTAATGGATAAAGTTATTCCCGCTCGATTAAGGGAAAATGTGTTTGTATATCTGGATGATCTCTTGATTTGCTCTCCAGACTTTGAAACCCATATGGGCGTCCTAAAAGAGGTGGCGGGATGTTTGCGGGCAGCAGGCCTTACTATAAACGTGGAAAAGAGCAAGTTTTGTTATAAAGAGATTAAGTACTTAGGCTATTTCGTTGGCGATGGGTGTCTGAGGACTGATCCCGAAAAAGTATCTGCAGTGAAGGATTTTCCTGTACCGAAGACTCCTAAGCAGCTCCGTCGTTTCCTAGGGATGACGGGTTGGTATAGGCGCTTTATCCCAAATTTTGCGTCTATATCAGCCCCAATGACAGACTGTCTGAGAAAAGGGAAAAACTTTGAAATGACAAACGAAGCTCTGACAGCGTTTGAGAACTTGAAGACGACCTTGGTCACGGCTCCAATATTAACGAATCCAGACTTTACAAAACACTTCTACATACAATGCGACGCTTCAACTTCTGGTGTAGGGAGTGTTCTCTTCCAGATGGACGAAAAAAACAACGAGCGACCCATAGCATTCATGTCCCAAAAACTTAATCCCGCTCAACGGAATTATAGCGTAACGGAACTTGAATGCTATGCGGCCGTTCTGTCTGTTAAGAAGTTCCGGGCCTATATTGAAGGATTACCTTTCACGATTATAACCGATCACGCGAGCCTTAAGTGGCTGATGACACAGAAGGACTTGAGTGGTCGGCTTGCTATGTGGAGTTTTAAGCTGCAAGGCTTTGACTTCACCATAGAACATCGAAAGGGAATTCTCAATGTGGTCCCGGATACTCTATCAAGAGTACATATAGATGAGATTGCGACTGAAACGCCAGAGGTTGACTTCAGCTCACCATACTTTTCATCAGAAGAGTATGTTGAGTTGAAGAAGACAATAAACGAAAACCAAGACAGACTACCCGACATTTGTACTTCGGACGGCTTCGTTTACAAACGGACCGACAGACGGACAGGAGACCCGATTCAAGAAGACAGAGCCTGGAAACTCTGGGTACCGAGGGAGTTGCGTAGGAGCCTTCTGAAAACAGCGCATGATTCCTTCACTGCAGGCCATGGAGGAATTCATAAGACTCTTGCAAAACTTCGTCAGAGATATTTCTGGCCAAACATGACTACCGAAGTAAACGACTATGTAACTAACTGTGATATATGCAAGTGCAATAAGCCCATGAACTCAATATCAAGACCGCCCATGGGACAGCAAGTGATAACAGAACGACCATTTCAAAGACTTTACATTGACTTCTTAGGACCCTACACACGAACGAAGAACGGACATACCCATATATTTATAGTTTTAGACCACTTTAGCAAATATGTTTTTCTTAAACCTATTCGTAAGGCAACAGCAGCTGAGGTAGTGAGGTACCTCGAAGAAAGTGTGTTCCATATGTTTGGAGTACCCGAACATATACATTCTGACAATGGAAAACAATTCATCTCCAAGTTGTTTTCCAGCTTTCTAAAAAAGTATGGGGTAAACCACATAAGGACTGCATTTTACTCGCCGCAAGCGAATGCTTCAGAACGTGTAAATCGTTCTGTCTTAGCAAAAATAAGGTCATACATTGATGGGGACCAACGAAATTGGGACCTGCATGTGAGCAACACGGCATTCTCTCTTCGCAGTGTTTTGCATGATGCAACAAAATTCGAGCCATATTATGCAGTTTTTGGATCTCAAATGGTCCAAAATGGTCAAACATATGAGCTTCTACGAAGACTTGATGTAATCAAAGAGTCTGATTTCGAAATCACAAATAAAGCCGACAAACAAGCTTTATTAAGAAAAAAAATATTTGAGAATTTAAATCTAGCGCATCAAAAAGCTAAAAAAATATATAATACGAGAAGCAAAGACATTTCTTATAAGGTAGGACAGATTGTGTATCGAAGAAACTTTAAACAAAGTAATCTATTAGATAGATATAATGCGAAACTAGGACCAAAGTTTCTAAAATCAATAGTGCTAAAAACAGTAGGTAATTCACTCTATGAATTGGGTAATTTACAGGGCATGAAAGTGGGAGTGTATCACGCCAAAGATATTCACGCCTAATGACGCACTCAGTTGCTGTTGTCTTGCACATGATCTGTGATATACATGTAGATTGATAGTTTATTTATTTATTTATTTATTATATCTAGTCATTTATATATTTGTACAAATGTCCAACATAGACTAATTTTTGTAGTTAGTTATTTCATAGTTTATTAGAGTTATACATTTACACATATATTTATTTATTTATTTATATAGAGATTTATTTTATACATATAGAGTTTTATTTATTTATTTGCATGTTTGTCCGTCTTTGTAGAGATCTAGTCATTTAACAAATTATTTATTTATTTATTTATTTATATATTTATTTATTTACTTATTTATTTATTAGTAGTATAGTTAACAGAATTTTCTTTTGAAAATCAAGTACCGACAAGATAACAGAGAGACAAAGACTGATTCCTTTGAATAAAGTTTATTCATAGTACAAACTAGTAGCAGAACATGAGCCTTGAACCTCAACAAGTTACTTTTGACGAAACTGGAAATTACCTTCAAGTCACATTTGTTCAGATTAATTGATCGTAAACTGGTTCATCAAATAATAAACGCAAAGAAGTAAAGACTGACTAGAGTCAAGTATATTTAATAAAAATGTTACCTTTTCTTTTTAATCTACATTAGTAATATATTCGACAGTAAAACCGTCCACTTAAGAACAATCCTAAACGGATAAAATCAAATCTCATCAACATCCTTTAATATACATATAACATCAATACCTCTATTTAAAGTGATGCCCGGACTATGGACAAAGATAAGTCAGGGAGTGGGACGTGCCACACGTTTCGATTACCGAACGGCTCACAACCCATGAACGACAACGAACTACTTGTACCGATCGACTTCTTGTATTACGAGGCTAGTTTCCTCACGACCACTCGGAAACTATCGTCGAGCTTGTTACGTAGGCGATCGTTATCCGTCTCCAAAACAAAAATTATTTTTTAGAACTTCGAATTCAGCCTTACCCTTTACAGATAATCCAGACATCTATAGATTTCAGAGAAAAAAAAAACTCTCATCAGAATATACCTACCCAGTGACTGCAATAATAGTATAAAATAATGCAACTGTTACTAACAGAAAATGTTACTAAAAGTTGTTACGTAGGCGATCGTAAACCATCTTTTTAAAGAAATATAGCAACCCTAAACACTTGTACATAATGAATGTAATGCATCTCATAGATGCCAAAGGAAGAAGCAAAAGAAAAACACACATCAATACAGTAGAAAACAACTAATTTTAATGTAGGTGGAAATTTCACTTAAAGAATATACATAGGTATTACATAATTATACACAAGCACAAAAGAGGTAAAAGGAGCTCGCAGCGCAAGGCAATGAAAAAAAAAATAAAATCGCGAAACTCCTTAAGTTCCCGGCGTCAATGATGCTTGTTAATGATGATTCTTGTTGTTTTGTTTATTTGTCCTGAATGGGGTTGGGTTGTCCACTGTATCCAGGTATCCTAAACCAGGACCAGGAAGTCCAGTGAAGACGTGTAAACTTGGTGGATGCGGCAGTAAATCTACAAAAGGAAGAGATAGGTATAAATAAGAAACCAATTATGACAGGTGTAATTATAATCACAAAAGCCAAACTTACAAATGATCGGAATGTTACTCCTGTAGTGTATCTAGAGGTGTGTCGCTTTAGTTGATAATTTTTTTTAATTTTTGTATCCTTTTGTTTTAGTTTTTACCGATTTTTTTTTTTACTTTAATTTGTTTTCTTTTTATTTTTACTTTTTGTTATAATTGTTGCTCGTCACACTATCAAAACAATAACAAAACAATAATTCTTTCCAATTCTCCAGAATATATTGTACGGAAGTCGTTGAAAGTGTCTTGTCAATAAAATCAAATGCCACCGGAACAGATGGCATACATCCTAAGTTCTTGAAAGTAATTTTTCCAATACTATTGCCGCATATAACACACATCTTTAATGCAATTTTGACAACTGGTGTTTTTCCCAATCAGTGGAAATCGGCAAAAATAATTCCGATTGCAAAAGGTGCAAATGATTTTAGACCAATTTCAATTCTACCCTTTTTGTCAAAGGTATTTGAAAAAATTATGCAAAATCAAATAAACTGTCATCTGCGGAGAAATGATATGTTATCACCGAAACAATCTGGTTTTAGGGCAAATCACAGTTGTTCCACAGCACTAATAAATGTTATTGAAGACATACGAAAATCATTAGATGCTGGTAACGTGACTTTCTTAGTTCTGTTGGACTTTTCAAAAGCATTTGACACCGTTGATCATGTGAATCTTTGCAAAAAACTATCACGGTTGTACAAATTTTCGTATTCTGCCGTTAAACTGATATCGTCCTACCTAACCGGAAGAAACCAAGCTGTAGTGGTGAATGGGAAATCATCTAACTTTCTAGGTACATTTAGAGGTGTTCCTCAGGGATCAATTCTTGGGCCCCTATTATTTTCTTTGTATATAAATGAACTTCCGGATACTGTTTCGCAATCTTTAATTCAAATGTATGCGGACGACGTTCAATTGTACAAATGTTGCCCTCTTGGAATGATCGAAGATTCTGTTTCAGTTATAAACGATGATTTGGACAAAATATTAATCTTTGCCCAACGTAATGGCCTCTTCCTAAATCCAAGTAAATCCAAATGTCTCATCATCTCAAAAAAACCTGTGGACTCTTCATACTTTCCTCGAATTTTCCTTGACGGCGCTGTAGTTCAATATGTGGAGACTGCAAGAAATCTTGGAATGCTTTTTAATCGAAGACTAACTTGGGATACGCACATTAATGCAGTAATAGGAAAAGTATATGGAGTGCTCCGCATGCTGTGGGTCACGCAATATTATACTCCCCTAAAAACTAGACTCATGCTTGCTAAAACACTGGTTATACCAATATTGACTTATGGATGTGAGATATATTGTAGTTGTGACTCTAACAGTAGAAGGAAGTTAAACGTAGCATACAATAGTATTGCTAGATACATATATGTACTGAGAAGATACGAAAGGATTTCGACCTACTCAAAAGCCATATACAATCTGTCATTCGATAACCTTGTCCAATACAGAACTTTAATATTATTGTTTAAGATCATGCGAACACATCAGCCTTTTTACCTTTTCACCCGATTGCAAATGTCTTCATCACTTAGGTCGCAACAACTTATCCAATTCAGATTCTCGTGTTTAACCTCTGAACGCCAATTCTTTATCAACGCTATTCGTTTGTGGAACAGATTACCTCCAAGTATTAGTAGTAGCGGAAATCCCCGGGAATTCAAACAAAAGCTAGAGGCGTATTTGGCCTATAACTAAAAGTCGTTTTACGTTTAATTTTGTTTTTTCCCCAGAGCAAAAGCATAAAAAAAAAAAAAAAAAAAAAAAAATGAAATTAGAGTCATAAAATAAGTGATCTTTATGAATTGTATGTTATATACATACTTATACTTTGTTCAAAAATGGAAAATATATATGTACACATTAGTTTAATAATTTTAATATCTATTTTGTATTATATAAAATTAAATTCTTATCTTTAGCTTATAAATGTATATCATATTGAAACTTGTATTAGCTTATAAGATATTGTATCTTAAAATGCAAGTAGACTAATAAAATGAAATCTAAATCTAAAAAATCTAACAAGAATGAAAGTTTTGCTAAGTGATAGCTGACACTTGTTGAGGTGAAGGTTCAATGTTCCGAATAGGGCATGGCCATGCAAACAGAAGCTATGATAAGAGCTTTAAAGACTTTCACATACAGGAAATAAAAATTTCTCTACTTGAGCTTGTGATGTGATCGGTTGAGTTCAAAAGTGGAAAGATTTTTAAAATTAAGGGTAGTGCAATATTAGTATTTTTAAGATATTATAAGTAGATTTGATTGTAGAGTATTTGTCTAGTTTATAGATTTATTTATTATTATTTATTATTATTATTATTTATTATTTTTTTTAAGTTTGTTGCTGCAACCAAATTTTGTAAGCTTAGGCTCCACACCCATACACATGCGTTACCAGGTACAACAAAGGTAAACAGTGCAGATTTAGATTAGACAGATGATTGTAAGTGGGGAACATCTGTAGAAGTTACGTAAGAATAAATATGTAGGCCACAGGGCAACGACCGATGATGATGCAATAAAAAGCTTCATTAGATATTTCGAAAGCAAAAAGAAAAGTTGTTGTGCTTTTACCGCAAAAGCAAATCAAATTTAAAATTGAAGTTTTTTTTGTGAAGCAGGATTAGAAAAGAAAAATCCAAAGTGACTTTTATATAGTTTTTTGATAAGAAAAACCTGTGGATTAAAAAATCGATATAAAAACAGGAAGGTGAGGAATTTGTATAAGTGACAAAAGGAAAAGAAGTTTTTTTTTTATATAAAAATCATTTTTAAAACAAATAGGTATTCAGATATCAGCCAAAGAAGCAAAAGTGGTGTAGGCGAGATATTGCCATAAGAAAATCTGGGAAATTTGAAACTCCGTTCCAATAAAGCAGAGGTAGGAATTCATTTAGTGTATTAAAGTGTGGAAAAATTAATTTAAAAATATATAAATTTATAGGTTTAAGTCGAACTAAAGGAAATTACGCCTCAAAGGCATCCGATACGGATATATATATATACTTATATATGATAGTATATATATATAGTCGGAAAACAAAGGAGCCTGTCTACGCTCACGATTTGAGCCTCTGCTAAGATTTTTTGTTGTTTTGAGGACATTTGGAATTCTTGGACAAAAGGGTGAAAATACATAAATATTCCAAGAAGGATTTATTTGGTAAAGGATTGATTTGGAGGACTGGCCTATTGAAATCGGTTGGCTGGTGGGCTGCAGGGTGCAAAGTCTGTGCTTTTTGCTCTAAAAAAATTAGTCCGATTAAGGAAGCTCATACCGGTCGTAGCGTCTTGCTGAAATTTTTTTTTTCGGATTAGTCGTGAATTTTGCTTGATTGTTTTTGATAAATAATTTTGGTAGTTTAACTTAAATTTTTTTGAATTTTCATTTCCTTTTAATTATTTTGATTTTAAATAGTTTTCTTTAAGATTTAAAACTTTAATTTTTTTTGGAATTTTTTTACCATAAAGTAAGAAAAAAAAGGAAAAAAAGAATTTAATAGAGTAAAGTAAAGATAAATTTAATGAATTTATGATAGAAAAAGATACAAGAAAAAAAAAAGTGTAAAGTGCAACGTGAAGTGTGTCTCTCTGGACTCTCAGAACATATATATATATATATATGTACATATAGTAAATTGAGCCATGATCATTTTTACATAAACGAAGGATTTGAACTTGATGCGATTGTACCTGAGAATTACTGCCGGCAGAACATCAAAGGACAACAGAAAAGTAAAACCAGTATGAAAAAGTAAGTTTTTTTAACAAAAAAAAATATCTATTTTGATATATACATACATTTATACATATATACATATATATATTCATACTTATATGAATAAATCGAAGAAAGAGGTACTCACACTCGGGTTGTACAGATTAAAGCCACTTAATTTTTTTTAATTTTTTTTCTTCTTGAAAAGTAAACAATTAAAAGAAAACAAGAATTTTTAATTTTTCATTTTTTTTTTTTACGAATATTTTTCCTATTAAAATTTTTTTTGTTGTTTATATATTTTTAAGGATTTTTGAAATTGAATGGGATGTTCCAGAGTAAAATAAATAAATGTATATTTCCTTATGCGATACAATTTGAGAATTTTCTTTGAGAGAGTGAAGTAGATAGCATCATGATGTGCTAAACATAAACTTAGGTGTGTGGAGGATCGGCTGGGCCGGCGATAAAAGGGGAAACGATGACGAAAACGTAACTAACCATACAGACAAGGACTAGTACGACAACTTACGACAAAAATTATTTTATTACATACACGACAGCATACTTACATTCATACTTACTATATACTTACTAACTAACTTATCTATACACATTTAACTACATACTTACCTAAAAACTTACTGACATCCCTACTTAAATACCTACCTACAAACTTACTTACATATCTACTTAAATACTTACCTACAGACTTACTGAACATATCACTTTAATACTTACCTCTATACTTACTTACAAATCTACATACATACATACGTACCGACATTCTTAAATCATTGTTATTGATGATTTCAAGTTGTAGCTAGAGTTTTCAGATTAGGGGCTATCTCCAATAGACTCATGGCCAGGAGATAGTATTGGTTGTATCTATGATACAAGGGTGGGTAGGCCAAGCTTTTGCCATCAACACCAGGCAAGGCCTTTGAGAATCGGCGAACTGTTGTGTTGGTGAGACAGTGGGGACGATGCGGATTTTCGGTCAGCAGGGGAAGAAGAAGAAAAAAAAAAGGAAAACTTTTTTTTTAGATTAGGTTAGTTAAGTTTAGATTTATGATCGTATCCTTCAGATATGAAATTATAATTAAGGGTTTAGTTGTAGATTAGGGTTAAGTTTCATTTTCTTTCATTTTTTTTTTTTCTTTTTGCTGAGAAATCTGATTAGTACCTCACCCTTTCGCCAATGCAGTAGCATAGGTAACTAGGTTTGTGCTCTTCCTTTTTTTTTAGTCCCAAACACCTATCCTATAATCCCATACCCCCTTCCTATCCTCATCCTCTGATCAAGGCATGACTTTTTTTGTTTGCGAAACGGGATGAGTTTGGAAAATGGCAAGAACCACCCCCAATCCTTCGAGCTTAGCCGAGCCAGAGCAAGCATGCCATCGCCTTTTTCCAACTCATGAAGAAACACCCCTGTGGTACCCCGATACGCAACAACAGGTTGGTGCAAATATTGATCTTTCATAATTTCGAATACTTGACTATAACCTAATGCCATTACTCTTTCGCCATCACGGCCTTTTAGACTACGTTAGATATGATGTTGCTTGCCAGAGCCTTCCTCAATAGGGAGGATACGAACTTCAACTTCATGTGGCTCAATCACATCGTCCATTATTGTTTCATTTATAGGAGTCCGAATCTTGACAGCAATTCAACTCTTAATGAGTTTGATGCGCTGTCAGATTCCATTTCCCGAATTGTTTCTTTGTACCCTCGCCCTGAAGTGGTTATTGCAAGCGACTTCAATGTACACAACTCAAGTTGGCTCCGCTATTCATGACAGACAACACCCGAAGGAAGATATGTTGAGATCTTTGCTGACATGCACCACCTCACTCAACTGGTAGATAAGCCCACCCGAATACCATATATTGCTGGGTAAAACACTCACTCTCGATTTGTTTCTTACTTCTAAGTTCTAACCCTGATAAGTATTACATAACGGTAAACTCTCCATTCGGCACTTCGGACCATTGTGTAATATCAGCCAATTTATCGTGTCCCATTCATCCAGTTAAAGAGAAGCATCCCACAAGGATCGTTTAGCACGACAACAAAGCCAACTGGGACGGTCTGCATAATTTTAGTGTTGGGCATAATCGAATGATTTAAAGAATCGAGATATTAGTATTCGAATGATTTAAAGAATCGAATGATCATTCGAATGATCTTCGAAACAATATCATAGTAAGAAAAGTAGGAAACAAACACTCAATTTCAAGGTAAAAATAAAATGCACGACTGGATCGCACGAATTTACTCTTATGTAAAAGTACTTTGGAATTTAAAATACATTTTATAAATATAAAACATGGATTTAATGCGATAAGAATGTTCAAATGCATAGAATTGCCTGATTTCCGGAAAAGTATGAATTTACGCAAATAAAGTTTAAAAATCGTTTCATTAATTAAAGTAATTCTTTGTATAACAAATTTCTTTCAAATTTTTCTAGAACAAAATTTGGAATGCCAATTTTAAGTGCTTAGTAATATAGATTTAAGGAAATAATTTCAACAAATAATCATTCACACGTTTTCAAGATATTGATTTTTAAAAAAATAAATTGGATTATTTTTTTTTTTAAACAAAAAATAAATATGTATTTTTTTTTTTCGAATATTTTTATATACATTATTATTTTAAACTAGGAGGGGCTCCTGGTGAAAATTTTTGGTTAAAATCCTTAGAACCGTTAATGAGAAAGTCGAAATCAAAAAAACGGGACAGGTGCCGTTAGTAACATTTTGCCCCAAAAAAAATTTTTTTTTGACCAAAATGTAGTCCATAATATCACACCTATTTTTTTTTATCAAAATCGTTAGAGCCGTTTTCAAGATAAATAAGATTTTGTATTACGGGTGTTAGTTTTGGAGCTAAGAAAAAACTTCAATTTCTCCTTTAGGGAATCACCGAAGACCCTTAACTACCGAGATTGAAAGAAATAGGTCCAGTGGTTTAGGCTGTAGTGAGAGGTACAGACATACAGACACACTGAAACATGTTTTTTGTGTACTAAATTTTCCTAAAAAAATTGATATGCAAATTGTTAGTATTCAATAAAATACATTTTACAACGTAATTTAAATTGAAGAAAATAGGTCCAGTGGCTTAGGCTTTAGATCATACGGACATATTCGTCTTCCCTATCCCTATTCATCGTAATGTCAACTTTGATCAAAATCTCGAGTTCGATTTTTTTCCAAATGCAGAACTTGCCTTATAGTACCTATTTATATCGCAAGTAAAAATCTAACATAATGGTTCTCGCTTCTCGCCTTTCCTTTACAATTTCAACCCTCAACGATGCATCGAGTGCGAAAATGAATGCATACATACATAAACCCAAAGTCATAGAATACACACACGCGAGATACATAAATAACCAACTTCCCGATTTTGTTTTCTTTTCTGTCCTTTCGTTCAATATTCGCTTCTCGGCCTTCAATAGGCACTCGAGTCTGGATTCCTTATTTCGCTTAGAGTAAATAGATGTGAGAAATCATTCGAATGACTTGAGTATTCGAATGATCTGTGTGAAGAATCGAGATATCTCGGGATGTTGTCTGAATCGATTGTATCATTCGATTGCGCCCACCGCAAATTTTTTTAGAATTTTTAACTGGTCACTATGCTTCCTTGGTAGTGACGTTGATGCTAGTGCTGATGTGATCACAGAAGTGATTTTTCTTGAGATGCGTGCTTTTATTCCTTACAGTACTAAGAGTATTAAGGCTAAAGAAAAATCTTGGTTCGATACAAGCTTTAAAGAAGCTACCAGGTTGGGAGAAGTAAGTTTACGCTCTTACAGGGCCAATCCAAGTGAGGAAAATCGAAAAAAGTATAAACATATATATAGTATAAACAAATGCAACGCTGTTATAAAAGGAAACAAAATCTTACATTACCAGAAATTAAGGCAAAACGTAGTCGTCAACAGTGTTTGTTGACAATTGCTGAAACGGCTTCTGGGTTTTTATGTTCAAATTTTTGAGCATTTAGATTTTTGATGAGCTCTGCAACTCATGGCGAACAAGCAGCTCCGAAAATAAAGATACCATGGCATAATGGCTGATAGGCTGTGTTGCATCTCCATCTCTCCATAAAAATCTTTGCGAGTGCTGATCATTCGATTGAATTCGGATTTGTGAGAACTCTTCCCGAATGTCTGCTGCAACGAGCATTAACGGCTTGACTTGCTCGGATCCTTTTAGCAGGGCAGAATTAAGGCTCACTCCATTGAAAGCAGCTGCAGCATCGAAAACGATTCGGAGTTTTCCTGGCTTGTGCGGGCTCTGCACGGCGAAGTGTGGTAAGTACCACACTGGCTGATGATACTCATCCTCGATTTCGTGCTGTTTTAATTTACGGGCGTATCTTTTATCAATATACTTTTTCATCCCCCTCGACGGGTTTCACCTTGTCGTGGTGGGGGGGCTTACGTCCATAATCAGCTGTGTCTTTCCAGCTGAAAATATGGACAAACTAAGAAAACCCAACAGGGAGTTAGGGGGCAGTCAGGATTGAAACGATATGAGATGGTTAGGATTTCCGGTGACATGCCTAACCGGAAACTTAATGCATCTCGTAGTATTGATCTTGGTTGGATAAGGTTTTGGGAGGACCGTAGGGTCTCTGGCTGCTATACCAGCTGGGGGTCTGAAAGTCCTACCTAAAAGGGTGAGTTGTATGAAGTTAATTGGTATGGTTCTTTTGGTTCTCAGGAGCCAAAGGAACCTTGATTGATTGATCTTGGTGGTAGTATTGGTGGGACTGTGGATTCTCGACTGGGCATGCAGTTGGGGATTCTAGGTCTCACCTCGGCAGTTAATTAGTAAGTCCTTGCCCGTTCGCGGGTGGGGAGTTGAAAGTTTTCTGGAAGGAAGTGAGGAGGTTCAAGAGGTGTCAGAAGCGCAGATGTGTCAGAAATGGCACATTTGCTAGAGGCAGTTAAATTAGTAAGTCCTTGTCCGTTCGCGGATGAGGAGTTGAAAGTTTTTCTGGAAGGAAGTGAGGAGGTTTTAAGAGGCAGTTAAATTAGTAAGTCCCTGTCCGTTCGCGGATGGGGAGTTGAAAGTTTTTCTGGAAGAAAGTGAGGAGGTTCAAGAGGTGTCAGAAGGGCAGATGTGTCAGAAATGGCACATTTGCTAAGGGCAGTTAAATTAGTAAGTCCTTGTCCGTTCGCGGATGAGGAGTTGAAAGTTTTTCTGGAAGGAAGTGAGGAGGTTCAAGAGGTGTCAGAAGTGCAGATGTGTCAGAAATGGCACATTTGCTAAGGGCAGTTAAATTAGTTAGTCCTTGTCCGTTCGCGGATGGGGAGTTGAAAGTTTTTCTGGAAGGAAGTGAGGAGTTTTAGAGGTGTCAGAAGGGTTTTGGGTTCCGGGTACTTGTACCTGGCGTCCTTCGTTAATAGCGAGAAGTGGAGAGTCATCCAGAGTTCTTCGGAACAAATGACTAGGGATGCACAGGAGTTGTTCGTCGACCGCCCTCGACTTACTTCTCCAACGTGTATCCTGAAGCAGGGCTGTCAGGCCCCGAGTTTTGCAGTGACTCATCTGGAAGTGACTGATTCAATCCATTAACCCCGAAGCTGAGTAGGAATTAGGCCATGTCCTCTTTTCCGAGTTCGCCTAGGGGGGATTTGATAGGTTGCGAGGCTCCACCGGTAGCCTTATACTGGTACCACGGGTGATAGTGCCCAGGATTTTGAGTTCAATAGTGCACACATTAGTGTGTCAGTTCTCTTTATTCTGCTATCTTGAGGTCGGCCCCCTAGTGGGAGATCGTGGTGGCGTAGTTTACTCCAAATGCGGAAACGAATGGGACTCAGGATTCTTTTCTTGGGTTCAAGAGGCGTTGGTAGGTCTCGACTTCAAAACAAGAGGTGTGCATATGCTGCAACATATCACAGCTTTGTTACCAAAGTAGCTTGCTACGGAGGGGTTAATGGCTAGGACTAAATCTGGCTCCTATGGTGGTAGGCCACTCGTGGGGTAAAACCTTTAAGTGGTAGGAATCCACGTAAAACAAAGGTTCACTCATACTTTTTCATTTCGTCCATATATCTTTTGGCTAAATCTCGATTGAACATCATGTTTTTATCGATTCCGAGATGACATTTTTTGGCCATCTCCAAGCTGTTTGGAAAAATGAGTTTATAATCTTTCCACAGGAAGCCAGTTTCAAAACGATTTCCGATTCGGCATGTGGTGTCCTGCATAATTTGACGGGCTCTTTTGTCGTCATCTGATTCCAGAATTGAAGATGATGGATTGATGCCAAAATTGTCTGCTGAGAAATACTCTTGTTTCAAAGTATGCAACTCATCATCCGGATGTATTTCTCGTATGGTTAGGACAGACGGTGTCAAAGCAGCAACATTGCTGTTACTTGGCCCATAAGCAACCCAACTCAGTTTTCTCTTCATGGCTTAAGACTTCTTATCACCAGATTGAACAATTGAAGACGAAGTTCCTAAGTTTTTGTCTAGGTTGATAAAAGTAACATTGGTTGGACGTTTCTTAACTTATCAGTGGCAAATATTCGAAATGTGTGAATTCTGACTTATTAAAAGTCTGGACTGGCAGATTTAAGTTGCGAACTGTGCGACAATTGTTAATAACAAAAGAAGCTGACTTTAACTCGTATTTCAATGTTGACTGCTGTGGGTGGTTCCGTGGTTATATTTTGGCCATACCACTGAAGAGTTAGAAGCTGCGATCGTCCTTTGAGTCCTAGCTTACTTGAAACCTTTTCTTCAATAATTGATATCGCAGATCCCTCGCCAAACATGGCAAAGACATTAAGTTCGTACAGCGTTACAGGAATGATCTTGAAAAGTAGTCCCATCAACCGACGGTGTTGTTCGGCAACTCTAATCCGGCTGGATGACTGTTATGTTTCTTGGCGATACTTCATGGAGGCGGTAAAGGACGAAAACCATAATCGACACAACAATCGCGAAGTAGATTGATACAAGTGTAAACCAGTCAGCGCATTCTGAACGCGATCTGGAATGTTTTCCGAACGCACCCTTAAAATTCAACTTTCGCACCTCGTCGGGTACATCATCCATGCGTTCGGTTCTTTCTCCGACTGTGGCCGCTTGTGGTTTAATTTTTTGCAAAAGTGCTGGGGCTAGACGATACACAAAAATTCCTAGCACATTATAATTACCGTGAGCGTCAAAAGTGAGTAAACACCAATATGATTTCTGGAGTTACATGGAATTCAAAAAAACAAATAAACAATGGATTCTAATAATAAAAATCAATGAAAATAAATTGAAACACAAAAATAAAAATTCAAAATATAGCTTCTTACAATTTTTCTTAATGAAAACTAAACATACTCTATATTAACGCGTCAGAAGTAAGAAAACATCATAAACAGAACTTAAGGAGCACAGTAAAACATAATGGTGTGGGGATGTATGGCAGCATATTCGATCGGGAATCTTGTTTTCATTGAAAGTACAATGAATAATCAAAACTATCTAAACATCCTAAGCAATAACCTTCAACCGACCTTACGCAAATTAGGGATGCTTAGCAATTGGATCTCTTAGCAAGACAATGATATTTAGCATACCTCGAAGTTCCTTAAAGAATGAATACTTTATAGGACTTCAAAGCACTCCACCACCCTCCCCAATCGCCGGACCTAAGGCCCATAACACATTTATGGGATCATTTGGACCGACAAATTTCACAAACGGGCCATCAAGAACTGTCCCAAATATCCCCCGATGTTAGAAATAACATCGTTGTTTCCATGTCATGCCGACTAAGAGATGTTATGAAGTCTAAAGGTGATCAAATGAAATACCCAGTTTTTTACTTGAGGTACTATATTTATAAATAATTTTAAGATATAACAGATGTTTACTTACTTTTGACGCGTAAAATATGAAATATATTTAGTTTTTATTGGATAAAATTCAATAGTTCGTTTTTTTTGAATTTTTATTTTGGTTTTGATTTATTGCTATTAAATAAAAATTTTATTTTGTATTATTGGAATTCAATTTTTGTTTATTTTTTGGTTTCAATTCCATGTAACTCAAGAAATCATTTAGGTATTAACACACTTTTGACGCGGTCTTGGACGATGACCTCTTTATTGTCGAGGATCCGCTGGAGAAAGTGGAGGCTGTGGAGGCTGCTCTTCAGCAAGTGTATAAGGTGAATGCAAGCATCCACCCCAACCACGACCTGGAAAGCAGAGCTCTACTCCATCACTTCTATCTTCGTAACGAAATGATGCAATGGCGATCAGAGAACCTAGGTTTCACTGGGTTCAATGAAGAAAACGTAGCGAATGCTATCATCGCCGTGCAGAATGGGAGCAATTCCCTGTTAGTTACGAGGATGGAGCTCCAGCTCATCTTCGATTCATTAAAGAGGAAAAAGTCAGCAGGAGTCGATGGTATATCTAATATTGTACTTCGACATCTACCTCAGGAAGCAGTTGACATTTTTGCCACACTGTTTAACAACGCACTGAATAATGCATATTATCCAGGGCGGTGGAAGACAGCAGTGGTTCATCCTATCCCGAAAAAGGGAAAGGACAACTCCAATCCGGCGAATCTGCGGTCGATAAGTCTTCTACCGAGTATCAGCAAGGTATTCGAGAAAGTTATAAATAGAGCTCTGTCCAAGTGGGCGGAGGACAATAATATCATACCGGATAATCAGTTCGGTTTTAAGGCGGGACATGACACCATTCAGGCCGCGTCTAAACTCGTTTCTGATATCCAATGGAACAAAACTAAAAACCAGTGTACAGGTGCTTGTCTGGTTGATTTGGAGAAGGCTTTCGACACCGTATGGTTAGAGGGTCTCTATCTAAAACTGACTAGACTCGGCATAAGTAAGCCACTATTTTATATACTTTATGACATGCTCAATGGTAGAAAGTTTGTTGTCAAAAGTGGCAATGTAACTTCTACCGCAATCTTCGATATTAAGAATGGTCGTCAGCAGGGAGCGGTGAACTCGCTGATTCTATTCAGCATTTACACCAGTAATCTGATAAGTAGTCTAACTCAGGCAATTGCGTATGCCGATGATCTAATAGCGTGCAGAACAGCTCCAAAAGTTGAGGTCATCAGAATTCTTTTGCAGCGTGACTTCGACAAGATTCAGCAATATTGTGATGACTGGAATTTGAAAATCAACTTTCAGAAATGTGAAACAATTCTGTTCAGGACTCCGTTGGCTAGAGCTCCTAGGGATACTAGAAAGAACTGGCGCAAGCTGGTGATCGTTGGACCGCACCAGCAACCACTGGCGAGTAAAAGTGTAGTAAAGTACCTTGGCATCTGGTTGGACCAGTATTTGTATTTCGACAGACATATAAATGCTGCTCTGAACAGGGCTAGAGGAGCCTTTGCCCTGACGAAACGGTTGTTTTACAGCAGCCGGCTTGACAGCAGAGTGAAGGTGATTTGCTACATGGCCCTCATACGGCCGATGATTCCCTATGGGTGCCCGGTGTGGTTCAACGTTGCCCCATCTCAAATGGAAAAGATTCGGGTGTTTGAGAGGCAGTGTCTTAGGCGTTGCCTTGGATTACACAGAACACCAGAGTCGGATTACAAACATTATTATTCCAACGAAGTTCTATACAACGGGGCCAATATTAACAGAATTGATAATTTTTTGATAAAGCTGATTTGGGGTCACATTGCAAGAGCGATGTCCTCGACTAACAACCTAATTTTTGGGGCTTACTACCCAAACAACGATTATTATGAGAGTGTACGTATAAGCGGCTTTATCCCACCCGATGCATTTGTCTACTTAGACAGTCGAGGGCTGATCCAGGATAGAATGGCGATTCCGCTAATCTACCACATCAGCCGGAGGACTGTGGATAGGCGGCTCCTTTATAGTCGAGACGTCCTCGCACAAGATGGAGCAGAGCGCCTTCGGTTCAGTAGGACTGTGTCCGATCGGGACAGGGTGAGACAGGAGAACCTGTTTTGGTGATTGGGTAATAATGATAGGGAAAGTTGACAAAGACTTTTGTATGTCTTGGCCGACTTACATAGATTTAAGTGTACTTTTTAGGTAGGGACAGTCGGGGTGGCACCAAAACAAAAATCTACACATTTGTGTACAAAAAAAAAAAAAAAATTGCTGCTGTGGCTGTTCTAGTTTTTTAAGTAGTTTAAGTTTATTTTAAGTAGTCTTAGGTAGTTTTAATTAGTTTTACTGTAGTTTGTAAGTTTTATATATAAAATTTAAAAAACAAGTTCAGAATCCGAGTTTTTTACATTTTCTCGAGAAAACAAAAAAATTGATATACATAATTTAAATTAAAAATAGTCCTTAGGCCGAAAGGTAGTAGAATTAAGATACAGTTTAGCTTAGAGCGCCTGCATAGGGCCAGCAAGTTAGTTTTAAGCTATTGGATAATTAGGCTAGTTTTTATGAATTTTTATCTAGCTTTAAGATAGTTTTAAGATTAACACAAAAAAAAAAAAAAAAAAAAAAAACACTTGACGCTCAGTGTATATAAAAATTGAAGTTTTATAAAGTTTAAAAAATAAAAGCTAAAATAAATAGTGTGAATAAATATTGACTGTTGATTATTCCTGTGCACACTATATTGGTGATCCCGACATTGGGCACGTAACAAAAAGACGGAGGACGCTGCAGTTATACCGCAAGTGCCGTGTACCAGTTAAAAAAAAAGAAGAAAATGAAGCAGCAGACGCCTAGCATGGACCAAATATATTTATTGATTGTAAAATATTTATTTTCTCAACACAACCCACCACCATCATCGTTCCACCACTATCATCACTCCGACCAGTCTGGCACCATCGTCGTTCCATCACCTGTATTCCGCCACCATCAACTTTTTGAGAATGATCAACAAAAAAAAAATTTTTTATTCGCAAAGTTTTTTTTCACAAATAAATAACTTTTGCCGCACAATAAAAAATGGACAACATTTTGTTGCTGAATGAAAATTGTGCACGCGCTAGTCACAAAAAACGGTGAAATTAATCGTTTTTCATCACGCCACTTCAACACAACTATTCCGTAATTCATCAACTACTGCTATCCATTACATCAGCGCACGTTTCCAACAAAAACCAACAGCGCTCAACCAGAATAGCAGAACAGTTAAGTAAGCAACTAGAAAAGCAGATTGTTCAAGAGGAATGTCACCAATAAGAATAGATTTCATTTTAATTTTTTTATTTTAAAATATTTTGTAAAGGTCAGAGTAGTTGTTAGCCACAGCACATTTGCTTCTGTATACATATATGTATATACAATTTAATGCCACATTTACACGCGTTACTGATTTCACGGTTTCTATTTGTCGGGATCTACACGGATTGCATTTATTATAAGGTGTCTAAAGTTTTTTTAGTTTCCAATTGGAACATCCGCGAGTATAGTGTTCGGTCATACGATGAACGAAAAACAGCCAAGCATGGAAAACACCGAAAGAGTTTTAGCTCAAAACAATACTGCTCAAAGCGGAGCCACTCCAGTCACTTCTCTGAACCTTTCGAGTTCACCCGGAGATAAAAAACTATCGCAAGTTTTTATATCAATGAAGATGCTTGCGGGAAACTCCTTTAGTGAAGAAATAGTTAAGAATTTGTGGACGAGACGTTTGCCTCAACATATAACTATTGCTTTATTGTCAGTCGTTGAAAAGTCACTCGACGAATTTTCTGCTCCAGCAGATAAAATTTACGAAGCATCGCAAACTTCTCAGGTTTTTAGCGTTTCCACTCCACAAACTTTTGATTATACTAGTAGCAACAAAGAATTTGTAGAAAAACTAGCGAGAATCGAATCAAAGATCGAAGCGAATTCATTTCGCCCGCGTTCATAGAGCAGGCAGCGACAAAATTTCAAAAACAATCGTTCACAGAGTCGAGGCGAATCAAAAACTTTTTCAGACATGTGCTGGTATCACAGGCGTTATAAAAGCAATTACAAGTGCACCAAGCGGTGCAACTTTACTAACGTTAAATTTCAATCGAATTCATATACTCCAAACTAGGATTACCAGCCGTTGAAGCGGCAAACATGCAGACGAAATCTAGTCGCCGCTTATTTATCAAAGACAGAAATAACAGTTTACTTTTTCTTGTCGACAACGGCAGTTCTTCCATACAAAATACAAAATCGTAATTCTAAAGTTTCTTGTGATCCGTTGTTTTTGCTTTCTGCCGCGAAGGGTACAACGATTCCTACTTTTGGTTCAAAATTATTTAATGTTGACATCGGTCTTAGAAGGAACCTCGTCCATTCATTTGTTCAGGCTTCAGTCAATCGACCCATTTTAGGAACCGACTTTTGTGTAAATATGGGCTGCTAGTCGATTTAAAAAATAAAAGAATACTAGACCCATTAGCAATAATGCAAACATATCGTCACCTGAGTTCTATCTTGTTCAAAGTCCATTTTGGAAAATGTTGGGAAAACGATTTTTTAACTTCAGAAGCAAAATTTTTACTTAAACTTGAAAGGAAGTACTGTGGAGTTTTTTTCTCCATTAAACTCAATAATTTTTGTTTGCAAAATGATTTATAAATCTAGGTTTTATTGAATCCTGAAATAGTTAAAAAATAAAATCAAGTGGGATGTCATTTTGGATATTGAACAACGTTGTATGGGCTGTAAACAAGTTGATTAAATTGGTGGATATTGAACAAAAAAGCTAAATATTGAACAAAATAGAAGCACTTAATAATTAAATCATTAAACTACGAAAATACTATGAAAATTGAACAAAAAATTCTAACTCATTCTTTGAGTTAAGCACTAGAACATAATGGGTGATCAGAAAAAATATTGCTGCTGCTCGGTATGTAATGAAATTCAAAATTTGTTAAAAATTTTTTTAAATTCACTTTTTACCCTTCTTTTTTCAAATAAATACATTATTTATTTTACATACAATTTTTAATTTAAATTTTGTCATTGTTTTAAACAAACTGGCGAAAATTTTAATTAAATTAGTACGATGCTAAAGCTGTTTTAGTATGATACTAAAATCGTCGAATACCTATATTATTTCTTTAGTATCGTGCTATTTGCAAACGCCACACAAGGACTTAGTTCTTTGCACGAACTTTCATTGTTTTAGGTGCAATTTATTAAGAAAATTGCCTTAGCACGATAATAGTTAGAAAATTGTAAGAATTAAGAATGAGTTAGTAAACTACTTTAAAGTTAGCAAATCGTTAAGAATTATCATACTAATACCTTAATAAAAGGCTGTTTAAAATTTTGCGCCACTGAGTTTTATTGTAATTGGTTTCTTATTATTTTTTCACAAAAATCGTTGCTTAAACCTAGTTTTATACTAAAACAGATTTAACATCGTAATAATTCAACTAAAATTTTGTGCCATTATGATTTTATTTGTAATGCATTGAAAGAAGATCAGGGGCCTGTTTCTCAGATCATACACATCATACATTTTATACAACATACAACATTTGTATACAACATACACATCATTCTGTTTCTCAGATTTCATTGGAAGTGTTGTATGACATTTGTTTTGTTGTATGATGTGTATGATTCTGATATTTCATTATTATTTGAGTGTGAGGTTAATATAAATCACAATTTTTGGTGAAGACGTGTTGGAACTAGTTCAAATTAATAAACGTGTCAGATGAGGCTTTAAAATAATAAAAGAACCTGTTAATTTCAATCTTAAAGATCCATATTTTGTTGAAAAATTTAGATTGCCAAACATTTTTAGTGGAAAAATTGGGAAGATCAATTGTGCGTTCAACTAATTGCAACGAAGCCTTGTCACCTTTGCAACAAATATTGTTACCCCTTCATTAACTTGGAAATGGAATCCATTATCATGAAATCGGCATAAAGCAAACCCATAAGACAACAACAATGAAACTACCTCTCTCTATGCCCTACAGGCTCTATTATGTTTTGTGAATGTCGAGCCAGAGAACTTCTCAAATAAATTTTGTTTCCCCAACATTGACTGATGAAAACAATGTTGCTACATGTTACATGCAGCAGCCACTTTACAACAGAATTTTGTGCTGTATTAAATGTATGATCATTTATAGGTAAATTTGCTGTATGATGTAAATGACACATTTCTGAGAAACAGAATCATACAACATTCCAATATTTCCAGTGTAATCTTTAGTCATACATTGTTGTATGACAGTGAATCATACAAGAAAATTGAGAAACAGAAATCATACAGCAGAACTGTCAATATCATACAATGTATGATGTGTATGATCTGAGAAACAGGCCCCAGATTGTCGATATTGTATTTGTCTACATTGAAAGTAAACTTTTTTCTTGAAATTACTTTAGCTACTCTCTTTCACTTTGGTTCCGATCTTATCACAAATTTGGAATAAAACTCTGCTTTTTCACTCCTTTAACCTAGTCGCGCAAATTCAATTTTTAGTTTCGCAACTGCTTGGGTCGAGCAACTAAACAGTTTGTGTTTTGACACAAACTAAACGATTGCCTAAAATGAGTTCGCTATTTTGTGAAACAATTATATGTTTTCTATAAACAACCAAACAGTTGTGCAACTGAAAATTGAATGTGCGCGCCTAGCCTTAAGGTCCAAAATGAATCAAATATTTTCACACGTTCATCATAAGAAAATTTGGTGAAACAATTATGACTGCAACTAACGTTGCAAGCGGATGTCATTTGAATATTGTTTACCACCTTGACCCATCCGTTTTTGTATATTTTGTTTCCACAAAAATGGTTTTCGATTTTTTTTTCACTCGATCCAGGGCTTCTCTTGGTGTAAAGCATGTAGTTTGTTTAGATGAAACGGAACCTTCTGCTGGTACTACATTTTCCAATGAAGGTACTGAAATGACTTCTTCAGATAAAGGAGCTATATTAGAATTCTGAATCATAGAATTCTGAAATACCAGATCCTGGATGAGCTGGATTTATCATACTGTAAGCAACAAATATTGTATTTAAAAACTGTCTAAAGATAAAGAGGTTTCTCAAAATACCTTAAAAGCGTTTGAAGATTATGCTCCAACTTTTCGCTTACATCACATTGTGCTTACAGCTTCCAATGTTATATCAGTATTAATTTTGTGTGGTACATTACAGTGCAGTGATATTGAACAAAAATACGGTTTTCCGTCCGCATAACTTTTTTAATAGGATTTTGTTCAATAACATACAAAACTAAATGGATTAGATATGGATATTGAACAACAAAGAAATACATGGTAGTTTTTTTTAAAGTTAATATAAAATTGTTCAATTTCATATAAAAACAAAAAGCAGTGGTTGATTGAATAAAAAAGACACTCAAAATATTTAATAAAGTGGTTTATTGAACAAAATAGTTCTTCATAACTTAAAAACTAAAACAGATAGAAAAAAATGGAGTACGCCATTCGAAAGAGCATGTTCGATTTATAAAAACTGCATTTCTAACTCAATTTCGCTAAAAATGGTCTTTTGAACAAGATAGAACTCAGGCGACGATATGCTTTGACAATTTGGTCAAAAGATCCAACTCCGATACAATTCCTAGTCAACAATGAGTACAATGAAATTTTAAAAAAATATCCCTCTCTTACTCAAAACACAAATTATTTCTATATATTATATTTTCAATAGTTCATCACATAGTCACTAATGGCCCTCTTCCTGTTTCTCGCCCGAGACGGCTGGATGCTACACGACACAAAGCAGCCAAAATAGAATTCGAACACATGCATCAGCTTGGCATCTGTCAGCCATCAGCTTCTCATACTTGTTTACCATTACACATGGTCAAAACGAAAAATAATCAAGACTGGAGACCGTGTGGGGATTATCGTTGACTCAATGCAGCCACCATTTCCGATCGTCATCCAATTCGTCACTTTCCAGATTTTTCAATGAATGTTGAAGGTTTCAAAATTTTCTCCAAGATTGACATTGAGCTTACCTACCATCTTATTCCAGTAGCCTTGACTACACTTTTCGGATTATTCGAATGGATTCTAATGCCATTTGGACTCCGAAACGCTGCGCAAACATTTCATCCATTAATGGAGTTCGTCTACGCCTATACTGACAATTTTCTGATTGCCAGCAAAACTGAAGAGCAATAAGAACATTAAGTGATACCTTTCCAAAGACTCAAAGAATACGGTGTTAATATTAATATCACTAAATGTGTTTTCAGCTTTCCCGTTCTGGATTTCCTCATTCACACACTTAGCTTTGATGAAATTGCCCCATCCAGAGAACGCAGCTATTCAAAAATTCCCCACTCCGAATTCTGTTAAGCAAACACAAAGATTTATTGGTATGATAAATTATTACCACATATTTATACCAAACCTAGCAAAAATTTTAGCTCCACTTCACGAGCACTTAACATTATTCACAAAAACAAAGAATCCTAAGTTGAAATACACATGGCCTAACAATCGCGACGAGGCTTTCGAAAAAGCCAAAGAAGCCCTTTCGCAAGTTACACTCCTTGAACAACCCAAAGCTGATGGAGATTTCAGCTTAGCAACAGACGCCTCAGAAATAGCGGTTGGAGCTGTGCTTTAAAAAATAAAAGTAGAGATTTTTGGCAGCCATTCTTTTCAAAAAAAACTTTCAAAATCCGAAACAAAATTTTCAACGTTCGATCGCAAACTACTAGCTATTTACCTAGCAATCAAACACTTCAGGTACTTTGTGGAAGGTCGAGATATAACTAAATTCACCAACCACAAACCTGAATTGCTGACTTATGCCCTCGCTACACAAGCAGAACGCAATCCGCGTCAAGCACGCCAGTTAGATTTCGTTTCTCATTTTACATCGAACATTCAACATATCAGAGGTAAAGACAACTTAGTCGCGGATGCACTTTCACGGAAAATACGGTTTCGGATTCTGAGGTCAATTACGAATAAGTTAACAAAATTGATATGGAAACAATAAGCAGGTTGTAAAGGAATGACGAAGAAATACAGAAACTTTTAGAAGAGGAAAACAAGAAAAAATCTTCAAAATACTCTTTAAAAGAATTTGTTTTTCAAATCTTAAAGTTTACTGTGAGACTTCCACACAAAAAAATAGACCGTACATTCCAAAACCGCTAAGGCAAAACGTTTTCCAAATCCTTCACAGACTTTCACATCCTAGCATTCATGCCACTTGCAAACTAATATCGAATCGCTATTTCTGGTCAAACATGAACAAAGAAATAAATCTCTGGTATAGATCATGCATTTCCTGCCAAAAATCCAAGGTACACCGACACATTAAGGCTCCTCAAACCTCAAGGTCAATTCGAAATCCCAGCAGGACGTTTCGATCGATACACACCTTGACTTAGTTGATCCCCTAAAACCATTCGATGGATTTTCATACATTTTAACAGCGATTGACCGATTTACGCATTGGCCAGAAGCATACCAGTTGAAAGATATATCCGCGCAAGCAGTTGCAAAAGATTTCGTACAAAATTTCATTTTGCGATTAGGCACACCTTGGAGAATCACAACTGACCAAGGAACTCAGTTTGAGTCGAAATTGTTTAGCGAACTGTCAAATTTACATACATAAAATACACAGGACACCCTACCATCCACAAGCGAATGGAATAGTAGAAAGATTCCACAGACAGCTCAAGACTTCCTTCAAAGTAAGATGCAACACTATACATCGGACTTCGGAACTCCCAATCATACTCCTAGGTGTTCGCTGTGCCATCAAAGAAGACTTAAAGTGTTCAGCAGCAGAGATGGTTTACGGCCAAAACCTTAGATTGCCAGGAGAAATTTTTATCAGTGACCCAACTCAAAACTCTGTTCCAGAAGTTTTAATCGAAAAACTACGAAACGCCACACAGAGGAGTATTCGACCCCAAAATCCGGTCATAAGTAAAAAAAAAAAAAATCGCATTCGACCCGTTAATTTTTGCTTTTTGCATTCTTCAATACCCATGCTAACTAAAACCGGTTTCAAATAATAACTGTTGACCCCCTAATCCTCAAGATCTTAGTCTAAATCTAGTCAATTTTATAAGCTCACGCCACATAAGCTTATTTTGTTTTCTAATTATTAACACTGAAGTCTGTTTTTTTTATTGTGATTTGTGATAATTGTGAAAAATTTCTAATGGATGTCTAAGGTCAAGGTATGTACTTTATTTTAATACAGAAATTTCCATATATTTTATTGATAAAGTATTAAAAATTGAGATGACAAGAATGCATAGAAAAACATGAAAATTTATGTAATTTTCGGTGGAAAAAAAAGTGTTTTTGTTATAGTTCCGGGTACGATCGGGCAAACATTTTTCTTTTATATTTAACTGTACATTTTTGTCATCTCATGTACATAAAAAAAAGTCACCCATCTTGTCACATTTTTTTTTAATGGGGTTTCTTAGTCTTGAGGTATTTTTAGTCAATTTGCCCTTTGTTGTTTAAAAAATTATGTTTAATTTAGATATATAACCAAATTACATTCAAATGATCTTTAAGGAAAGCAACAAACGAAAAAATTTCATGTATAAATAATTAAAATGAATTAAATAAAATTAAAAAAAAAAAAATACTTAATTAAAAAATTTTATTTTTATCTACCCTAAAATTTTTTTCAGTGTAACTTTTTAATGCATCATAAGTTATAAAATAATATTTTAGGCCAATTCCAATAAGAAAAACAAAAAAAATATTTTTGACCGGATTTTGAGGTCGAATACTCCTCTGTGCGCCATGAGAAACCTTATTCCAACAAACACTCGCGATAACAATTCCGATTTCTTTATTCCGAAACAGAAACATCTAAACGATTGCGAATTCTCTCAGAATTGATCAAATAAAATCTGGGCTTACGCCACCCTACGAAGGTCCTTATAAAGTAATACGCCGTACGAGAAAGTATTACATAATCGACATACATTAGAAATAAAAATACTTCGGTTTCGATCGACAAACTGTTACCTGCTCACAGTATCTTATCATCCAAACCGGAGTAATAGTTTTCTTTCAAAAATTCCAAAGACAATTTTCCGGGCGGCACTCGATTGGGAAAGGGTAATGTAGTGGACGAAAACCATAATCGACACAACAATCGCGAATTAAATTGATACAAGTGTAAACTAGTCAGCGCATTCTGAACGCGATCTTGAACGTTTTCCGAACGCACCCTTAAAATCCAATTTTCGCACCTCGTCGGGTACATCATCCATGCTTTCCATTCTTTCTCCGACTGTGGCGTGTGATTTAATTTTTTGCAAAAGTGCTGGAGCTAGACGATACTCAAAAATTCCTAGCACATTATCTATATAAATAAAAATTAATCGCCAAATGTGTTGCTAAGCGTAAAACTCGAAAACGGCTCGACCAATTCGGCTAATTTTTTTTTACCTTTTTGTTGAGGCACAAGGAAGGTTCTTGTGGAGAGAAAAAACGTAAAAAATACAAGGAAAATAATAAAAACAACACTTTTAGTAGTACCTACGTCCGCCAACAAATAGTAGTACCTACGTCCGCCGTCAGAGGGTACTTGGCGATCAGCATGTTGGCGTCAGTACGTACCATATGTCTGATGTCTTCTTATAGCGCGTGTGACTGATGAAAGTCTCGTGTTAATATTGTGTTACAAAAAATCGTTTGCTAATTGAAATACACTCACTCAACACAAATAAAAGCAAATTTCATAGGAAATAATTACTTCATTTATAACGACAGATCAATAATTTTACAACAAAAATTAATGCATAGATTGTTAGAAGGCGGTCGAACAGCCCATTGCCATTCAGCGCTAAAATTACCATTGAATATTCAAAACAACGAAACTCCGACTTGCAACATTTCGAAGAACTGTGCAATGGCAAAGGTTTTGCAGCAATGCAAGTTGATATTTTACGATGAATGCACGATGGCACATAAAATGTCTTTGGAGGCATTAGACAGAACTCTGAAAGATCTGCGAAACAATCAAAACCGATTCGGTGGAGCGATGATTTTGTTAGCAGGAGATTTTCGTCAAACATTAACAGTTATTCCACCAGCGTCTACACCAGCGGATGAACTGAATACATGTTTGAAGTTCTCCAATTTGTGGAAAAAAAATTAAGATACTAAATTTGAACAAGAAAAGGCGTGTTGAATTGCAAAATGATCGATCTGAAGAAATATTTTCAAAGCAACTCATTGACATTGGTAATGGTAAAAGCCCTGTAGATGTTATGACAGGCTGCATTACATTTCATGTCAATTTTTGTCAGTTTACAGATGCAAAAACTGATGATGTCGTCAATTATCCACCAGAATTTTAGAACTCACTGGATTTGCCAGGATTACCTCCCCATAATCTTCAATTAAAAGTAGGATCGGTGGTCATAATGTTACGAAATATCAACCAACCGTGATCGAAGCAACCATTCTAAAGGGAAAATATAAGAGAGAGGATGTGTTGAACCCCGCATCTCAATGGTATCAACTGACGTCACGTTTGAATTTAAACGACTGCAATTTCCAGTGCTTTTTACTTTCGTTATGACCATAAATAAATGACACGGTGAGGCATTACAGTGAAAATACCACATTATTACTACTACTACTAAAGTCTTGCAATGTACAAAATAGAAAACTTATATTTGTAAGTAATCGTTGTTTATTATGGAGACATAAATCTATAAATAAAGTGATGACTCTGAAATATGTTTTATTACTGCTGAAGGCCAATAAATTTTGACAGAACAAAGTCATTCGGTGAGGAATTATTAACATAAAAAATCAATGTTGTATAACGGGTCTTCTTATATTGAAATAAAGGTTTAAGTAAATCTCCATATATATATTTTGTATTCTTCATCAAACAACATTAATTTTTAGAATAATAATATAACAAGCTTTAAAAAGTATACTTAGAGCTAGGTATAAAGTATATTATATTGTAAGGTATGTATATAAAGCTTAGAGTAGGTATTGTTAAGAAGTTATGAAGGACAATATGCCTTACAACTCGGCCAACCTGACAAATGATCGTCCCGATCATAACGATTTATAAATTATAAAGAATTTAATATTGATTTCTCTTTATAGCTTAATGAAAGCTTCTTCATCATTCAACTCTGTAATATTCTTCGGAATTATATTATTTTCATCAAAAAAGTCGTTCAAAATGTTCTGGATTTTCGAAATGTTCTAAATTTTCAGAATTTTCGGAATGTTCAGAATGTTTGGAATGTTCTAAATTTTTGGATTGTTCAGAATGTTCGGAATGTTCAGAATCTTGAGAATTTTCGGAATGTCTGGAATCTTCGGAATGTCTGAAATCTTCGGAATGTTTGGAATCTTCGGAATCTTCAGATTGTTCCGAATGTTCGTTATTTTCGGATTGTCAGAATCTGCGGAATGTTCGGAATGTTCAGAATCTTGAGAATGTTCGGAATGTCTGGAATCTTCGGAATGTCCGAAATGTTCGAAATCTTCAGAATGTTCGGAATTTTCGGAATTGTAAGGCATATTGTCCTTCATAACTTCTTAACAATACCTACTCTAAACTTTATATACATACCTTACAATATAATATACCTTATACCTAGCTCTAAGTACACTTCTTAAAGCTTGTTATTTTATTATTCTAAAAAATTAATATTGTTTGATAAACAATACAAAATATATATATGGAGATTGATTTAAACCTTTATTTTAATATAACAAGACCTGTTATAACTCAGAAGTGGGATAACCAAAGATTAAAGATTAAAAATTGAATATTGAAGATGGAATTAAAAGAAAAAAAAAATCCGAAAACTACATATAAGATATACCAAGCAATGGCGATAAGCCAAGATTGAAGATTAAAAATTGAAGATTGAAAATTGAAGATTGAAAATTAAACATTGAAAATTGAAGATTGAAAATTGAGGATTGAAGATTGAATTGAAAAAAAAAAATCCGAAAACTATAAGATATACATATGTATGTATAAGAATATGTCATAATAAAAGTGAATTGCTTGCATGCTGTGAAACAAACAATGTGGAAGTTCCCGCAACTGCAACAGTAGCGCAGCTTTGAGATTTGCATATAAGAAAAAAATCTGCAGTAGAGTAAAAAGAATCTTCTGAACATTCCGAACATTAAGAATTGATCTTATTCAAAATTTTGGAAATTCCGAACATTCTGAACATTCCGAAGGTTACGAACATTCTGAACATTATGAACAATTATGAACATTCCGAAGATTACGAACATTCCGAAGGGGAGAGTACGATAACTTAGGCGCCAAAAATTGATAACGGATTTTTGTAGAAGGGTCAAATACAAGCGTTTTTTACTATGGGAGAGGGGGGTCTATCACGCCCCGTTTAGGAGGTAGGGGCGATTTTAGAAAAAATTACTTAAATTGAAAAAAAAAATATTAAAAAAACAACGGCAACACTTACAATAAAATACTATACCGGTTTTGAAAGCCAGAAGTCTGTTTTATAATCGTAAATTTAAATTAAATTATTTATGTCAATAGTTTTTGAAAAATTTGCATGCAAACTCAAAATTTTGTTAAAAAACATGAAAAAAAAAAGTTTAGACCAATTTTTTTTTCAAAATTGTAAAATGAAGTGCTCGATTGGCTTTTTGTGGTCAATGCTACTATTAATTCTGAATCGAACACAAAAAACCGAATGGTTTTGTCCCTTCTAGTTTTTGAGAAAATTGAAAATTATTAAAACTACTTTTTATGAAATTTTTGATTTTTGGTATTTAACTACGGTGATTTCATTTTGAGGATTAATGTTAATGTGGTTCATTTGTAGGTAAAGTACAGCAAATCATTTAGGGTTACCAAGAATGCACCAGAGGAGGTAGAATTGCATGGCATTTCGCGTCTCAGTCAGTCAGTTTGTGAGTAAGTCAGGTGTTACTTAAAAATAGTCAAGTCAATTTTTCAATGTTCAATGTATTAAAACCGTGTTTACAGGCATTTTGATCACAAAAAAAAATTATAGCAAACACCTCCCGAATCTCTAGCCAATATTGAGGCCCATGGAAAAATGTGCCGATAGATGGGTTTATTGCTCTGAGATTAACTTTTATATGGATTGCACCAGAGAAACTTTTAAATCATTAGTTTTAAGCAAAATTTAAGTAACGTTATTTATTAAAATAAAAGATTAACTATGTAAATCATTTAAATGTAATTTGAATTTTATATACCCACCTACAAATTTGTAACTATATATTTACTTATGTATCTTAGTCTGTAAGAGTATAATATGCTCTGGTTGATGAATAAATAATAATAATAATATTGTATTCTTACAATTTTTGTCACCTTTTTGAGTTGGAGTTGAGGGGAGTTGACGCTTTAGTTGGAATGCCTTTGAAATATTGACAAGTTATTTAATTAAGGATGAAGTAGTGGATGCTTAGTCGCCATTCTTTATTCAAAGAAAAAAATACTTCACTCTTACAAAGGTTGAATAACGAATGACCTTGGTAAACAATAACCTGTGCCACATTAGCATTGAAAATGTTAGACACAAGCAATAAACATACATATTAATTAAGGAATTATATAAATTTGCTGCATTCGTACAGTAGTACCTATAGGTAATGTGAGTTTTTCATAATGTATTAAATTTTCATGTCTGAACATTTTAAATGTGCAACTTTGGGCTACGTACATACATATATTTAGTAGACATTGGATATAGGCCATAGGGTAAATTCAAAGTTTCTTTAAATCCATATTCTGTAAATGCAAAAGAAACCTTGCATACACCCAACCTCGCACCTAAATCCTATAGTGTGCCCTGGCAGGGGGGTTGCATATCTCACTGTAATGCGTAAGCAAGCAAAAAAAGCAAATATCCCATAAAAAAGTAGTTTTAGTTATTTTCAATTTTCTCAAAAACTAGACGACGTAAAATCATCTAGTTTTCAGTTTTTGAATAAGAATAAATTAGAGCAACGAATTTTAGGAAAAATAATAATATATAACTTTGCAGTTTTGAAAAATTAAACTTTAAACTTTTTTTTTATGTTTTTTTTCACCAAAATTTGAGTTTAAAACTCGTTTTTTCAAAAACTGTGCATAGATTCTACTTGATTTAAAAATTATCTAATAGATCAGAGTATTGGCTTTAAAAAAAAGTATAATACTTAATTGTAAGTATTACCGTTATTCTTTAATATTTTTGTTTCCATTTTAGTACCTTTTTTATAAAATTGCCCCTCCCGCCCAAACGGGGGGAGATAGACCCCCCCCCAACCGTAGTAAAAAATGCTTGTATTGATCTGTTCTACAAAAAACCGTTATAATTTCTTGGCGCCTAAGTTATCGTACTCTTGCCATTCCGAACATTATGAACATTATGAACAATTCAAAAATTACGAATAACATTATGAATAATTATGAACATTCCGAAGATTACGAACATTATGAACAATTATGAACATTCCGCAGATTCTGAACATTCTGAACAATCCGAAAATAATTAACATTCCGAACAATCCAAAAATTCCGAACATTCTGAAGATTCCGAAGATTCCAAACATTGCGAACATTCTCAAGATTCTGAACATTCCGAACATTCTCAAGATTCTAAACATTTCAAAAATTCCGAGGATTCTGAACATCCGAAGAACCCGAAAATAATGAACTTTCCGAACAATCCGAACATTCTGAAGATTCCCAACATTCCTGATATTCCGAAGATTCCAGACATTCCGAACATTCTCAAGATTCTGAACATTCCGAAGATTCTGAACATTTCGAACATTATAAACATTCCTAAGATTCTTAACATTCCGAACAATCTGAAAATTCCGAACATTTGGAACATTCCAGACATTCCGAAGATTCCAGACATTCCTAACATTCTCAAGATTCTGAACATTCCGAACATTCTCAAGATACTGAACATTCCGAAGATTCTAAACATTCTGAACATTCCGAAGATTCTGAAAATTCAGAACAGTTCAAAAATTAAGAACATTCCGAACATTCTGAACAATCCGAAAATTCTGAAAATTTAGAACATTCCGAAAATCCAGAACATTGTGAACGACTTTTTTGATGAAAATAATATGATTCCGAAGAATATTACAGTTGAATGATGAAGAAGCTTTCGTTAAGCTATAAAGAAAACTCAATATTAAATTCCTCATAATTTATAAATCGTTATGATCGGGACGATCATTTGTCAGGTTGGCCGAGTTGTAAGGCATATTGTCCTTCATAACTTCTTAACAATACCTACTCTAAACTTTATATACATACCTTACAATATAATATACCTTATACCTAGCTCTAAGTATACTTTTTAAAGCTTGTTATCTTATTATTCTAAAAAATTAATGGTGCTTATTTTGACATTCTCTTTCGTTCGAAAGTGAGTCGAATTCGTTGAAACTTAATTTTGAGACTCGGCGATTAGAATGTTAATCGAACAAATCGAAAGTTCACCCAATCCATAGAAAGTTCATTCATTTGCGAAAGCTAATTCAATTTTGACATTCGAAAGAATAGAATTAAATGTCATTTTTGTGTCGTTTGAATTTTTCTGTCGAGTAAGCAACAAAACATGTAAGTTTTTAATTATTTCATGGAATATAAATTACTTTTATTAATTTTTTTATTGTTTTATGTTTAAAGGTCGCATTCCAACTGGACAAACCGCGAAAAAAGGAAAAGTTAATCAAAATAATGAAAAAAAAAAACACGGAGGTAGCAAAGGGTTTTTTTACCACCCGCGTTGATACGGAAAGATTTTGGAAGGAAACCACGGAGAGATTAAATAAACACCATCTTCATTTATAAACAACACAAGTGCCATATTTTTTATTTATTATTTTGTTTTTATCAAAGAAAATTAAATTATTAAACAATAAACAAAACAACTGCAAATAAACAAAGATTTCACTTTTTGGTTTAGACATTTCACAAACACTTCTCTTTTGTTTGGTTTAGACATTTCACAAACACTTCTCTTTTGTTTTTGATATTTTAGTGTGACCAAGTGTATACAAAAAAAATAAAAATTTAGAACGCGTCATGAACAACTTATTTTTTTAAAGAATAGTTTCAAAACAGCTGAGTTGACACAGAAAATGTAATGAATATGTAGTTCTTTATGGTTAAACTTTACTTTATAATGAAAAAGTATATTATTTATTTTGTTTCTTGATTCTTTATCCAACATCTATAAAATGTTAAGAAACAAAAAAAATGTAAAATGGTCATACTAATTCAAATAGAAATATAGTAAATGTCAAACAGCTGACAATGAAAATGAATCTTATTTGAAGTTCATTTTATGCTATCTTTCGCAAATGAATGTTATTCGTTAGAATCTCAAAATTAAGAAAGTTCATTCGAAGGAATAGAATCATTCTAACGAATAGACTATTCATGAGAATGTCAAAATAAGCATGAATATTGTTTGATAAACAATACAAAATATACAGGCTGATTTGCATAAGGTGTGACAAAAAGCTAGGGCGTGTAGGTTGGACTTAGACAAGAAAAAAATCGTATGGGAAGGGGGGGGGTCTATTTCCCCCCGTTTAGGCGGGAGGGGCAATTTAAGAAAAAAATCACTTAAAACAGAAAAAAAATTATTAAAAAATAACGGTGAAACCTACAGACTAATGCTATAGCATTTTGAAAAGCCAGAAATACATTCTTTAATTTTGTTTTTAAATAAAGTTGTTCGAGTGAATAGTTTTTGAAAAATTAATTTTCAAAATCAAAATTTTGAAAAAAAAAATTAAATTTTTTTTTTAAACAAATTTTTTTCAAAATTTTACGTAATTAAGTGTTATTTTTTTATTCAATATTCAATGCTCATATTAATTTTTGATCAAACACAAAAAACCGGATGTCAAAATATTTTGTAGTTTTTTGAGAAAATCAAAAATAACAAAAACTACTTTTGTTCTAAGAAAAGCCTTTTATTTTAGTTTTTACGTTTTTGGATTCTTAGGTGAATTTACGATTGAAAGGATTAACTTTCTTTTTACTATTTTTTTAATTATCGTCTTATAAGCATACAATAATGTGACAAAGTACTGGATTAACCATATTTAACACATTTTTCCATTGAGAACACCTGCGTGAGAGCATTGGATTAATATTGACCTGCGAATGTTTTTTAAATAATGCAACGTTACACGCCCTAACTAGTGACAGAAAAATGCAATTGCGAAATAAGAACAAAAATGTTCCTGAATCTTGAAATCAATTAAAATAAGAAAAACATGCATATTTAGATAAAATACATAATTACTGTTTATTTAAATGTTTAACTATTTTTTAACTAAAGCTTATTACAAAAAATTTTCGATATGATCAACATTTTGTAGAAGGCAAAGATTATAGCGCCTTCTTATTGCTGCACATAAATTTATACTTGATAAATTTTCCTGTAATTTGACTCCAGCCACTTCAATCCGTTGTTTCAGTTGTTCCAAAGATTCTATTTCCACTTCGATACATAGTTCTTCATGAATCCCCAAGCATAAAAATCTAACAGAGTTAAATCTGGCGATCTAGGCGGCCATTCTATTGGACCTCCTCTTCCAATCCAATGGTCACTAAAATGTTCATCAAGCCAGTTCCTTACAGTGCGGCTGTAGTGTGCTGGAGCTCCATCTTGCTGGTAGATTAAATTGTCTGCTATGGCCAAGGGAACGTTGTCATTCAAATCGGGCAGAAGGTCTCGTAGTAACTACAAAATGGGGATCATATCGAAAATTTTTTGTAATAAGCTTTAGTTAAAAAATAGTTAAACATTTAAATAAACAGTAATTATGTATTTTATCTAAATATGCATGTATTTCTTATTTTAATTGATTTCAAGATTCAGGAACAATTTTGTTCTTATTTCGCAATTGCATTTTTCTGTCACTAGTTAGGGCGTGTAACGTTGCGTTATTTAAAAAACATTCGCAGGTCAATATTAATCCAATGCTCTCACGCAGGTGTTCTCAATGAAAAAATGTGTTAAATATGGTTAATCCAGTACTTTGTCACATTATTGTATGCTTATAAGACGATAATTAAAAAAATAGTAAAAAGAAAGTTAATCCTTTCAATCGTAAATTCACCTAAGAATCCAAAAACGTAAAAACTAAAATAAAAGGCTTTTCTTAGAACAAAAGTAGTTTTTGTTATTTTTGATTTTCTCAAAAACTACAAAATATTTTGACATCCGGTTTTTTGTGTTTGATCAAAAATTAATATGAGCATTGAATGTTGAATAAAAAAATAATACTTAATTACGTAAAATTTTGAAAAAAATTTGTTTAAAAAAAAATTTTCATTTTTTTTTTTTAAATTTTGATTTTGAAAATTAATTTTTCAAAAACTATTCACTCAAACAACTTTATTTAAAAACAAAATTAAAGAATGTATTTCTGGCTTTTCAAAATGCTATAGCATTACTCTGTAGGTATCACCGTTATTTTTTAATAATTTTTTTTCTGTTTTAAGTGATTTTTTTCTTAAATTGCTCCTCCCGCCTAAACGGGGGGAAATAGACCCCCCCCCCTTCCCATACGATTTTTTTCTTGTCTAAGTCCAACCTACACGCCCTAGCTTTTTGTCACACCTTATGCAAATCACCCTGTATATATGGAGATTGATTTAAACCTTTATTTTAATATAACAAGACCTGTTATAGAATGTTCATTATTTTCGGATTGTTCGTAATGTTCAGAATCTGCGGAATGTTGAAAATCTTCGGAATGTTCAGAATTTTCGGAATTTCCATAATTTTGAATAAGTTCAATTCTTAGTGTTCGGAATGTTCAGAATCTTGAGAATGTTCGGAATGTCTGGAATCTTCGGAATGTCCGGAATGTTCGGAATCTTCAGAATGTTCGGAATTTTCGGATTGTTCGGAATGTTCATTATTTTCGGATTGTTCGGAATGTTCAGAATCTGCGGAATGTTCGGAATGTTCAAAATCTTCGGAATGTTCAGAATTTTCGGAATTTCCATAATTTTGAATAAGTTCAATTCTTAGTGTTCGGAATGTTCAGAATCTTCGGAATGTTCATAATGTTCAGTATGCTCATAATTTTCGGAATGTTCAGAATCTTCGGAATGTTCAGAATCTTCATAATGTTCATAACGTTCATAATGTTCGGAATGTTCAGAATCTTCGGAATGTTCAGAATCTTCGGAATATTTAGAATCTTCGGAATGTTCAGAATCTTCGGAATGTTCATAATGTTAATAATTGTTCATAATGTTCGGAATGTTCGCAATCTTCGGAATGTTCATACTGTTCATAATGCTCGGAATGTTCGTAATCTTCATAATTTTCAATTTGTTAAGAAGATTCTTCTTACAGATTTTTTTTTTATATGCAAATCTCAAAGCTGCGCTACTGTTGCAGTTTCCAGAACTTCCACATTGTCTGTTTCACAGCATGCAAGAAATTCACTTTTATTATGACATATTCTTATACATATGTATGTTATCTTATAGTTTTCGGATTTTTTTAAATTCAATCATCAATCCTCAATTTTCAATCTTCAATTTTCAATCTTCCATTTTCAATCTTCAATTTTCAATCTTTAATCTTCAATCTTCAATTTTCAATATTCAATTTTTAATCTTCAATCTTGGCTTATCACTATTGCTTTTTATATCTTATATGTAGTTTTCGGATTTTTTTTTTTTTTTTTATCTTCAACACTCAATTTTCAACCTTTAATCTTGGCTTATCCCACTTCTGAGTTATAACGGGTCTTCTTATATTGAAATAAAGGTTTAAGTAAATCTCCATATATATACATATTTTGTATTCTTCATCAAACAACATTAATTTTTAGAATAATAATATAACAAGCTTTAAAAAGTATACTTAGAGCTAGGTATAAAGTATAAGGTATGTATATAAAGCTTAGAGTAGGTATTGTTAAGAAGTTATGAAGGACAATATGCCTTAAAGTTGCGTTGTTTTATAGGAAATAGGGCAGAACAACGTCTGCCGGGGCAGCTAGTAATTATATAAAAATTGAAGTTTTATAAAGTTTAAGAAATAAAAACTAAAATAAATAGTGTGAATAAATATTGGCTGTTGATTATTCCTCTGCACACTATAGAGGCTGCTGTGATGATATCGACGGCAATTGTGTACACCACATCACCTTTTGCTTTGGCAATTTGCAGTGCTGCGGCCTTTGCGGAGACATGTGAAACACAAATGATGCAACACTATACATTGGACTTCGGAACTCCCAATCATACTCCTAGGTGTTCGCTGTGCCATCAAAGAAGACTTAAAGTGTTTAAAGTGTTCAGCAGCAGAGATGGTTTACGGCCAAAACCCTAGATTGCCAGGAGAAATTTTTATCAGTGACCCAACTCAAAACTCTGTTCCAGAAGTTTTAATCGAAAAACTACGAAACGCCATGAGAAACCTTATTCCAACAAACACTCGCGATAACAATTCCGATTTCTTTATTCCGAAACAGAAACATCTAAACGATTGCGAATTCTCTCAGAATTGATCAAATAAAATCTGGGCTTACGCCACCCTACGAAGGTCCTTATAAAGTAATACGCCGTACGAGAAAGTATTACATAATCGACATACATTAGAAATAAAAATACTTCGGTTTCGATCGACAAACTGTTACCTGCTCACAGTATCTTATCATCCAAACCGGAGTAATAGTTTTCTTTCAAAAATTCCAAAGACAATTTTCCGGGCGGCACTCGATTGGGAAAGGGTAATGTAGTGGACGAAAACCATAATCGACACAACAATCGCGAAGTAGATTGATACAAGTGTAAACTAGTCAGCGCATTCTGAACGCGATCTTGAACGTTTTCCGAACGCACCCTTAAAATTCAACAGCGGATGAACTGAATACATGTTTGAAGTTCTCCAATTTGTGTAAAAAAAAATTAAGATACTAAATTTGAACAAGAAAAGGCGTGTCGAATTGCAAAATGATCGATCTGAAGAAATATTTTCAAAGCAACTCATTGACATTGGTAAAATCCCTGTAGATGTTATAACAGGCTGCATTACATTTCATGTCAATTTTTATCAGTTTACAGAAGCAAAAACTGATGATGTCGTCAATTATCCACTTCGTCTATCAAAAACGACTCATTTTCCCAAGAAGACCTGGAAGGGATGGGCACTTGAAAGTTTTTATTAAATTTTGGATGAGGGGTGGTGTAATCGACGTTACTAGGTAGAGTAGTGAACGAGTTCAGTATAGTAGAGTGGCCAATATCATTATTGATCCACTGCGAGGAGGCTTTAAGTCGGATGGCTGTGTTAGCAGCCGATTGTTTGCTAAAGATATCTAGCGGTATGAGATGAAAAAGAACATCAAGTGCAGCAGAAGGAGTTGAGCGGAGAGCTCCACCCATGATTAAACAGGCTGTTCGTTGGACTTTGCTAAGCTTATCGCGGTTTGTTGCTGTTTCCAGCGCAGTCCACCATACTGTCACTCCATATGTAAGTATCGGTCTAATGACTGAGATGTATAGCCAGTGTGTTTGTAGACCCCATTTGTTACCTACGGCTTTTTTGCATGAGAAAAGAGCTATGTTGGCTTTATTGACTCTCTCTTGGATATTGGGCTTCCAGCTTAATTTCTTGTCCAAAATAAGACCCAGATATTTTGCTTTGTCTGAGAATTTAAGCGGTATACCTTTGATGAGGGGAGGGTCTATGTGTGGGATTTTATATTTCCTGGTAAATAGGACAAGTTCAGTTTTGTGGGGGTTGACACCGAGTCCACATTGATCTGCCCAGGTAGTAAGCTTGTTTAGAGCATTTTGTAGGAGTTCCTTCAGAGTGTTAGGATGCTTACCAGATATCGCTATCGCAACATCGTCCGCATAGGCAATCACCCTGTGCCCCTCCCCATCAAGAATCACTAGTAGTTTATTTACGACTAGGTTCCAGAGTAGAGGAGAGAGGACACCGCCTTGCGGCGTACCCCTACTGACAGTCTTTCGAGTAGTAAAATCGCCCAGTTTTGAATTTATAATCCTGCTTAACAGCATATGATTTATCAAATTACTGATTGACTTATCCATCTTCAGAGATGACAGCGCAGATGTGATTGCGGATGCGTCGACATTGTTAAAAGCTCCTTCTATACCCAGGAAAGCAACTAAGGTGAACTTTATTGCCCATTTTAATTTTTCCTCTGTAATCAGCTACTGAATATGTTGTTAGGATCAGTGTTATTAACGCAAGGAGAGCTATCTGGAAAATGTACATCCAGGAGCAGATTGAGCGATTCTTCGCTTGAGTTTGTCCAGGAACCGTCATTGTTTTTTAGGCAACTTGGCATTACTGGATTTTTGGAGAGGATTTTTCTTAACCTTGATGCCTCTGAGTTGCCTTCTATATTGTTACAGAAAGTTCTCCAGGACATACGCTTGGTTTTCCTCAGTTCTTTTTTATATAACTTGAGGGAGTCTTTATATGAATCCCAATCAGAAGCTTCTCTGGAGGTTTTCGCTCTATTAAAGAGTTTCCTGCAATCTTTTCTTAGTGGATCCAGCCCCGAGTACCACCAGTGTGGTTTCTTTTTACCTCTTATTTGTATAAGAGGCAGGCAGTTTCCAGAGATTTGTTGAGGGCTGCTGTGAGGTCATTGACTTTAATATCAAGATCCTCAGTGTTGTAGGGTATGCTGTATAACTCAGGTCTGATTGACCTTAATAGAGTTGCCCTATATAGAAGCCAATCTGTTTTTCGATGGTTACGGAAGGAAGATTGGCTAGGAGGTTCGTCCATAATTTCGAATTGTATGTATCTATGATCAGAGAAAGAATGATCATTTGATACTTTCCAATTCGAGATAGTATGATAAATTTTATCTGAGACAAGAGTTATGTCAAGTACTTCCTGTCTGTTTTTAGTAACAAATGTGGGTTCATTTCCAACGTTACATATTGTTAGGTTAGTGTTTAAAATATAATCGAAAAGAGACTCACCTCTGTCGTTTATATTCGTGCTACCCCACACTGTATGATGGGCGTTAGCATCACTTCCAATGATGAGGTCAGTCTTCTGCCTATCTGCATCTGTGATAGGCCTCCTCAGGGTGTCTCCTGGGAGAGGGCCAAGGTGGTCATGGCCAAGATATGCCGACGCCAGCCAGAGAGTTCCTTTGACCGTTTCCAGTCTTGCGACGGTTACATCTTGATCACGGAAATTAGGTAGTAAAAATACATTTAGGCTACTTTTAACTAGTATGCAAGATCTGGGTTCACCTTTATCTAATGCTTACAGCAAGTAGTAGTTAGGAGTCCTTAGTCCCCGAACGATGGATTACAATCCAGGGTTCTTGGATTAGGACGATGTCTTCTCCGCTGCTGGATAGACGAAGAAGCAGGAAGGCCGAGGCCTTGATAGAGTGTTGGAGATTAATCTGAAGAAATCGCAGCATCTTTGCTACAACCCTCCCGATCAACCTCCAACACGGTGACGTTGGAGTCTTCCGATTCCGAGGTTGAGCCCAGAAGAGCGTCCTCACTCAGAAGATCTTCGTTATTGTGGTCATCGATCTCCATGTCGCTGACTGTTTTTATTGTCTCCACTGTTACCGAAGATGACCTAGATGCCTCTTCCTCTTCCAGTGATGGGAAGGTGATAGAGGCACCAGGGTCTGCAGCAGCAGTTTCGACTACTATGGAAGAAGTGGATGCACCAGTAACATCCGCGTCCTTTTTGTACACCTTCAATGTGATGGTCTCAAACCCAAACCTAATCACACCTTTGGTCTGCGCCAGAGGAGCAAGGGACTCCTTATTTAGTACAATAATTGCACCTCTGTAGGGTCCCTTTTTCTCCTCCAGTTTCGCAACTTTCCAGTTGTGAGTAGGAAGGGATGGGTTCGATAGCCGGATCATCTGGAGTATTACATCTATGCTGGGGTAGCTAGTAATTATATAAAAATTGAAGTTTTATAAAGTGTAAGAAATAAAAACTAAAATAAATAGTGTGAATAAATATTGGCTGTTGATTATTCCTCTGCACACTATAGAGGCTGCTGTGATGATATCGACGGCAATTGTGTACACCACATCACCTTTTGCTTTGGCAATTTGCAGTGCTGTGGCCTTTGCGGAGACATGTGAAACACAAATGATGCGACTTTACCCTTTTCCAACGATCTTCAACATGGATTGATTGAAAAATTTGCGCTTGCAAATAAAACGATTCTCGCCACATTGGTAGCATTTTGATGTTGCATGCGCATCTTGTTGAGCGGCTTCAGCGTTATCGTTTACATATAGGACGCGTCGAGTATGTGGCGGTGGCTGTTTTCTCGATGAAGCAGTATTAAAGTTGATAGTGGTAGGGGTGGTGGTATACTATTCTTGCGAGTTGGCACAACCATTTTGAGAAATCGGCGATTGTCGGATATGTCACTATTGTCGTTAAATGTTTTGCCCACTAATACTGCTTGTCTTGTGGTAATTTTGAAACCAATTCATCTAAAATTGTGGAATTGTTCAGGTTATGTTCGTTGTTAGATGATCTCAAAAACGCAACGACATTGCCTACCTGGATGGAAAAGACGAGGAGTTAGTCCACTTTGTTTTCCGTCATCACTGAAAATTTCAGAATCTTTTGCAGTTGGGGTCTCCCGAGCACATCCAGCCGTCCAAAGCGAAAGTTTAGTTCATCTATAGCATCTGGAAGGCTTTGCACATTGATGAGCATAGAAGCAACATTTTCTCGGGCTGGTCCGACCAAACATTTTTGTAGTTGTTGAAGATTCTGGGGATTACTGTATTTAAAGTCTAATCTTGATAGTTGGCCAGAAACAGAGGCCACTGTTCAACATTTCCGAAAAATGTAGGCAGATCGTGAAGCTTGACTGTGGCTGGAAGCGGATAGCTTTGGATTGTTCCAAATGAAAGTTTGGCGGGACATCTCGAATTGTTTGGCTTTGATTTCCAATGTTGGCATTTGCATTGCCGGCAGCGGCTCTGGGAACAATTATATTATATTCGTTTACCCAATTTATTTTAGTGTTCAGCTTTTTGATGTCCTTTTGGCTTTCTATAGTGTGGTTCTTTAAATCCTGAGCAGTTGCGCTCAGTTTTTTAAGGCTATGAAGAATTGACTTTAAAGTTTCTGCATCCATTGTAGTTTTTTCCACCATCGTAGCTTCTTCGGTTTGATCATCATCGCTCTCACTAAAATGTTGGGCATCATATTGCTGAGCTGCTTTATCCTTCGGCATTTTGTTGGACAGATTGGATTAGAAGGAAAGAAGACGGACAAACAAAATTTGAAAAACTGTAAATGGCGGCTACTGAAATAATGAATTTCTTCAAAATGAACTTTTGTAAACACGAACTTATTTCTTTAATCAATAATAACTTTTAAGTTTATTTATAATGAATTGCAGGTGGGGGTGATGGCGTGCTTGAATCGTATGGCTTGTCCGGGGCTCTGTTGAACTCTACCTGTGTTGCTGCGGATGCACAATCCATGCACTAACGTGTATGGATGCTGAAGCGGTATACCTGGTTTTGATGTTCTGATGGGCTCGTCCACTGACTTTGTCGGTGGGCCGGTAATACTACCTTGCACAATGCTGTCATCCCCGGTTCCTATCGACCTCCTCGCGGTGCCTGTGGATAGGTTACTTTTATAGTAACTGAACTAACTTGATAGGAACAGTCCGGACGGTGTCCTTGAAGTAGGAATCCGCTAAGGAGTGTGTAACAACTCACCAGAGGGGTGCACATTCTAAGTTGTAGTTTCTACTTCGATTATATCTGGGTTTGTGTACACCATAGGGTTGGCAGGCCCAGAGTTTTGCAGGAGCTCATCTGCAAGTGACCATAATGGTGGCGAAGCTCGACCGGAAGCTTTATACTGGCACCATAGGAGATAGTGCCCACGAGTTAGAGGGCTGTAGCGTACGTCTTCAGGCTCTCCTATTCTATCTTCGGATAGAGAGGTGCAGCTGTCGCGTGCGTGCTCTCTTTCTCAGACTATCTATGAGGTAGGCCCCCTAGTGGGAGTATCATGGTGGCTTGGTTTACTCCAAATGCGGAAACATATGGTTTTCAAGTGTGCTTGAATTCAAGAGGTATTAGATAGGCCTCGCCTTAAAGCAAGAGGTGTGCACATGCTGCAACATGTCACAACTTTGCTACTGAACCAGCTTCGGCTGATTCGGGGTTAATGGTCAGGACCCAATCTGACTCCGATGGAGGTAGGCCTCCCGTGGGGTAAAACCGGAAACGGTACGCATCGACGTTAAACCCAAAGACGATCTTATAATGAATTATTAAATGTTTATATTAGGCAATTAAAGACTCGGAAAAGGCTCAGGTTCGTCGTTAATAAGTCAACTTAAGGATTGGACTCGAACCAAGTAGAAATAAATAATGTATCTGCAAATTATTTGCGGACGTAGGTTGTTAGGTTCTGTCTCTCTAACAGTCCTGTGTGTTCAACGTTGCCCCGTCTCAAATGAAAAGATTAGGGTGTTTGAGAGGATGTGTCTGAGAAGTTGTCTTAGATTACAAAGAACACTAGGGTCGGAGTACAAATATTATTATTCCAACCAGATTTACACTACAGAGGCAATTTAAACAGAATTTATAATTTTTTTTGGGATTAACTACCCTAACGAAAATTGTTGCGAGAATGTGCGTCTAAGCGGCTCAATCCCGCCCGATGCGTTCCTTTACTTAGATAGTCGAATGGCGATTCCGCTAATCTACTACGTCAGCCGTAGAAGTATGACTGTGTCCGATCGGTACAGAGTGAAACAGGGGAAACAGACCAGGGGGTTATCTGATAGAAAAAACTGACTAAGAATGTAAAAAAAAAAGTAAAAAGTACCCGTGACGTAAAACACAATCAAATTCAATAATTCTACACGAATGTCTTTAATAATAATTACAAATTATTAGTGCAATTCTTAAGTATTATTCGGGATATAACTAGACTAGTTCTGAATCAGCTCGATTCTTTGTATCCAATTCGCTTAAAATCGAAATAAGGAATTATAATAAAAAATTAATTTTTTTTGTAGCAATTTATTTAATAAACTGTGCTAATATTTCAGAAGACATGTAAAAAGAAATTCAAAAAAAAAAATTAAACAAATTAAATACCTTCTGCTGCACTGGTGTGTTAAGTTTATATTGTCTATGAATCATTTGCTGGCTAAGGGCTCAGTGGTTGATGTGCTTACGCAGAAAGGGGTTCGCGGTTGATGGCGGTGCATTGTTTTTAGTTTTTGCATATATGTACATATGTATGTACTTGTATAGGTTATTTATTTGTCATGAAAAATGTTCCTAATTGGTTTTTTAAGTAAAATATAAGTTTTTTTTTTAGATTTGTTCAAAGAACCGTTATATTGTAGGTTGGACTATTATTGAGGCTGTCAGTGCAATAGTGGCGTTACCCATAACATTCACTTTAGAGCTACGAGAGATTTAAGAAACAGGTTTTCTTTAAACATTTTTTGTACATTTTTGATTTATCTAAAAACGTGGAAGAGTTTTAAAAAAGGCATAATTTGTAGGGCAAGCTTTTTTTTAAATTCAACTTCATTTTGGAAAAAAAGTGGGTTACGCCACTATTGCATTCACGGTTTTCTGTAAAAATAAAGAAAAAAGAAAGTTTATGCCAAACTTATTATATTTTTTTTTTATTTCTCTCATAAGTAATTCATATTTTAACAACAAAAAATTATATGTACATTTTTACTTGTTTTTAAATGATTTTACTCCTCGTCTGATAAATCGTCAAATAGGTATTTCGATTGGAACACTTGTTGACGTTTTTAAATTATTATAAAAATAGTGATGGATTGGTGGTATAAATTGAAGCAGTGCAATTAAGTCTTTCTTTTGTTATCGTTTATTTTAGGTTGTTCAAGCTGGTTGAGTTTTTTTTTTTAATATTAACTTGAAATTTCACACACTGTCTATTTTTGGTCTAATTAGAGAAAATCTTCAAAAAAAATTTTTGGAAAAGCTTTTAGTTTCCCGGAAACTTCACGTTGCGTTTTTCGCCGAATGTAGAGCAAAATCTTTGGAAAAAAATTTTTCTTTTTTATATGGAGTTTAAATCAACTTTATTCAACATATTTGTTTGATAAAGCGTATTAAAACAGAAAATAAATAAATAATGAATTATAATTAAACAAATTTAAAATTATAGGGATGTATACAGCTATGTATGCTCATAAAATATTAGTTTTTGTATGGTATCCATCAAAGCATTTTGGATGAAGCGCTACGTTACACTTTTTACAGAAAAAAAAAAGTTTGACTTAAACACTTCCGACAGCGAAAACTTTTTTCTGTTTTGATGACAGTGTGTTTCATGTCATCGAAACGAACAACTTCATTAAGGTTTCTCTATAAAAAATAAGTAATATAATTTATGTGAAGTAATGAAACTGTCGAATGGCGTCCATAATGAGGAATCATCTGTTCATCTATTGAAAGATGATGGGCGAATATCCCAAATTGCATAAATTTTGCGTTTAGCAAGTTGTTCAGGTCGGAAGTCTTAGCAAACTTGTAGCCGGAATCGATTTCACGGTTATCACAGACATGTAAATATGCTTTTATAGTTTTGAATCGATCTCCTGCCCTAGACATTTCTTATCACATCTTATCACGCAGCAAAATACTGGTTGATTAGACTAATAGAGATCATTTAAAAGTTGTTTTGAAAGTTGGATTATCTTATAATATTGACTGACATTTGTCATCTATCAAAAGTGGTAACAAAAATTAAGAGCTCTAGCTAAAAAAACGAAAATTAAATTAGAAAATAGTGTAAATAAATTTCCTAAGTCCTTTAAAAAAATTCCTCTAACCAATAAAATCATAAAACCAAACGTTTGCCGAGTAAGTTTTAGCTGTAAGAACCCCTGAGCTAGTAAACTAGTACTTGAAAAAGATAACCTCAACAAATGCTAAAAAGAGGACTAGTAGACACCTCTCCTGAACAGCTACAAATGGAAAAGCGACACTCCACTTTCACTGACCTTAATATGGGAACTGCATCTGGAATAAACTTAGAAAACATAATGAGGCAGTTGCTCAAAGAAAATAATGATGAGCTCCTCAAGCACCTTGCAACTAAATCCGACTTGCAGCACCTTCGCTCTGAACTCACGAGCCTGCAAAATCGTCATGAAAAGATAAATCAAAGACCGCAACGCGCGAAGTGCAATGGTTATAGTCAGGATGAGGTCTCGGGAAGCTGCCTGGAACGTGCTTCGAAGCTCTAGCAATTTGAAAGGAAAACCTATCAGCATCCATAAAGATTTGCCTTTGAATGTGCGCCAAAGACGGGCTAAACTCATCCGCATACGAAAGGTGCTTCTTGAAAAAGACCCCAAGAAGAAAATTTTTGTCCGGGATGATAAATTGCTTGTGGAAGGAAAAATGTTCACCTGGGACTCCGACCTAGGGTTAAGGTGTGGCGAAAACGACGGCATTGAGACATTAAAATCATGTTATAGCGACACTTCATTTGTAAACAATTTTATGAATGAAATTTTAACTAAGAACAATGCGTACCACAAATCAAAAGTGACATCAAATGTCAGTAATGTCAACTCAAACTCAACTGACAGATCGGCGTACAGGGTGGCAACTAATAATTCAGGTGCAAGCACAAGCACTGCGGGCTTACACGAAGCATGAGACGTAGCAGTCTACCAGAATGAAACTTTTATTAAAAATATTAAATTATTAAGTTATAATGTATCAGGAATGAAAAATAAAATAATGTTTGTGAATTTTTTTAACTATATACAAAATGTTGATATATTGGTTCTATTTGAAACACATTTATTAGAAAACGAGGAAGATAGATTTAAGAAAATATTTTTCAATTACGAATTAGTATGGAATCACGCAATAAAAACAACTAACTTTGGTCGTGGCAGTGGTGGCGAACTTTTTGGATATCGAAAAAATATAACTGGAGTTGACACAGTAAGTTTTAAAAGAGTAGGCGATTCCTACGTGCTAGATGTTGATGTTGGCAATAACAGAATGTACATAGTTCCAATTTATTTAAACTGCAGCCATTGGGATGTTGACATTGAAAAACTATGCGACACTCTTCAGGACATCGACTCAAATAATCTTTTGCTCGTAGGAGATTTCAACGCTCGAATTGGCTTTTCACAAAACAACTTTATCAGTGCATATTTGCCTTTCCTGAATCTGAACCGTTGTTCTAAAGACAAAGTTTGCGATAGCAAAGGGTCAAAAATCTTAGAACTTGCAGATGTCTATGATTGTCATGTCTTGAATGGTAGCTGCTCAGAAGATCCGGAGGGAGAGTATACTTTCATAAGAGGTAGCGCATGTTCAGTCATTGATTACTGCTTTGTCTCTGGAAGCTGGAGTAACATTATGAGTAATTTTAAAGTAGGAGCTGAGACATTCTCAGATCACATGCCTTTGGAAATAACTTTTTCACTGACGGAAGTGGATAGCACTGGCAATACGAAACAGCTTAATCTTATTCCAAAACTAATCTGGAATGATAAAAATAAAATAGCTTACCAAACTTACTTAGGAATAGAGCTCGAAAAACTTACAAATTCTCGTGTACCCGTTAAAATAAGTTCTCTCACAGAAGCTATAAAAAAATCCTACCCAAAAAGCAGACCGCCTAAAAATCAACTAATTTGTAAACAAAATTGGTTTGATAATCAGTGCTTAAAAGCTAGAGAGTTATCATTTAAGTTCTTAAAGCTTCTAAGGTTACACAACGTTGAAATATTTAAAAAAAAACTTTATGCTGAAGCGAATAAGAATTTTAAGCGAATGTGTTATAATAAAAAAGCAGCTTTTGATCAATCGAATATGGAAACCATCAACAACGCACGCAGTTCCGCTCAGTTCTGGAAAGCTGTAAAACTTGTGAATGGAAAGACATCGCCTCAGGGCTGCAGGAATCAAGTCAAAAGGACCATTTTAGCAGACTCCTAAATATCACAACGAGTGCGCCTTCGGTGCAATACGCCGAACCACTTATTCGAGATGAGTTGCTGGATGCCCCATTTTCAATACAGAAAGTGAAACAAATCATCATGGACTCCAAACGAACAAGGCACCAGGAGATGACCGTATCCCTTCTGAGTTCTACAAGCATGCCACAAACGAGTTTATCACCTTACTCACCAATGAGTTCAATAAAATCTTTGAAAATTGTTTAGTTCCCGATACCTTTAAAAAATCAATTATTTTCCCAATCTATAAAAAAGGAAACTACGAGGATCCGTCAAACTATAGAGGCATTTCATTTCTTAATACCTGTGGCAAATTGTTTGCCGGGCTTATCCACTCAAGGCTGTCAAAATGGGTAGAAAATGGCAACATTTTGACCGAATTCCAGGCCGGGTTCAAGAAAAAATACTCAACTATTTACCAAATATTTACCTTTATAAACATTGCCGATTACTACAAAAAGAAAGATAAGAAATTATATGCTTTCTTTGTCGATTTTCGTGCAGCTTTCGACTCGATTGACCGTGGAGCTCTCTTCTACAAGCTAAGTGTGATAGGCGTATCAACCAAAATTATAACAGTCTTGAGAGCACTGTACGATAGCAACGTAGCATATGTTTGGGACGGAGATACCATATCCCATGAATTTGTAACAACAACAGGCCTTAAACAAGGTTGTATTTTAAGCGCACTGCTATTAACCATATTCATAAACGGTATAACAGATGAAACAAAAGGTGGAATTATTGTAGGAGGAGTAACAATAATACCGGCTCTCATGTATGCTGACAATATAGTCTTTCTATCTGATACGGTTGAAAAAATGCAAATTATGGTAAATAGACTCGATCTATATTGCAAACGGTGGAACTTAGTAGTGAACTTAGAAAAATCTAAAATGATGGTATTTAGAGGCGGAGGTGGTAGACATGCGCAGAACAAAAAGTGGACATACAACGGTGAGAATATTGAAGTTGTACAGGAGTACAAATACTTAGGAGTTTTAATGACTTCGAATCTGAAGATGAATAGACATCTAGAGGGTAAATTAGCTGAGGCAAAACGAGCAATCTCTTCAATATGCGAGCGGTATATTAAAAGCAAATATATCCAGCACACTGCAAAGCAAAAGATATTCCGCTCTACAGCAATGTCAATTCTTTTTTACGGAGCTCAAGCCTGGGGATATTCTTCTTATGAAGCAGTAGAAAAATTTCTTCGATATTTCACTAAAAGAATTTTTAGATTGCCAAGAAACTCCCCAAACTATATGCTGTATCTGGAGACAGGAACTCCTCATCTGATAATGGATACTCTCCGGATGCATATGTTGTCGAAGTTATGAATATGGCAGACAGAAGGATTCCTAAAATTGTACTAAATACGGTTATACAAGCGAAAGGATCTATGTTAGAAGAATGGGAGAGCATTGCTTCAACATGCGGTATTGATCTCGAAATAACACCAAATGAACAACCAGTTCTGCTACAATCAAAGTTGAATATAATTTTTGAAAAATTTGGAAAACTACTGTATAGAAGATACGAATCTGAAGCTAGGTCGTCAGTATTTAGGAATCACTATAGCCGTTTGAATTTCAGTTTGCAGAATAGAACATATCTGCTAAATAGCAATCCTTTGGATAAAATAAGCATTATTTTTAAAGTAAGAGGAGAATTGCTCAACCTTAATTATATGCCACATCGACCCGATCTACCTTTATTATGCAGTAATATGAAAGCTCGTGAGGATACCTTTCACTTTGTTGCAGTATGTCCAGTTTTGAAAGAATTTCGGATTATTTACTTCAATAAACGCAGCCTCGATGAAATTGAATTCCTCAGTTTACTAAATGGAGAAGATGGTTGGGATTCACTTTATAAGTATTCGGTTACTGCATTAAAATATAGAAAACTTATTATCCAAGAAGTTTTTTAAAGCTAGAACAAAAATTCTTAACTATTTAATTTTGTATTCCTATATTTATTGTTTTTTTTTCTAATTTTGCTATATAAAATGTATTTGTATTCGAAAATGTCAATCTGGTAGACGGCCATAAGCCATACTTATACGACTTATGAAATCTGTTATTTTTTTTTTTATATTTTATATATATGTATATGAAAATGTTATATTTTTTGAAATAAAAGGAGTCAATCAAATGAAAAAAAATATAATATTGGAAGAACAGCATATATTATGAATATGATAAATATTGTAAGCTTACCGATTTTGTCATAAATTAAACGTATCTTGTCATTTGATACTTCTGTTGAAATTTTCGAAAATTCAATGCGCCGTGGCTTTTAGACCACTTTGGCATGTAATACTGGAAAAATGGTAATGCTTTTTTTGATGTTGAGGCGATATTTTGGGATGTTGATGCACTGTTAAAATCATCGTATTTTTCCTGTGGCTTTTCAGCACTTACATCATCAAATGTGTATTCTAACTCAATTTCACCTGAAAAGAATTATTTCGAAACATATTTCCATCTTCCAAAAGTTGAACATAATCATCGATTTCTTCGTTATCACTCACAACATCATTTTTAGGTTGCAAAATTATAACTTTTGTTTCAACTGCACCATCTAAATTTAACTTGATTTCGTCTTCTTCGTCTGAGCTTGGATTCATCAACAACTCTTCAAGTTCTTTGGCATTTAAAAATCTATTGCGATACATAATTTTTTTTTCAAACACGGAGAAATTTTTTAAATATAATTTTCACTCACAAATCGTAGCTTATAAGTAAAAACTAAATCCAATTCAAAAAAGTTATATTCGTTTGTGGTTTTTGGGTTTTTCCAATACACCACGCATTTATGAATTACTAGCGTAGCCATGCGGGAACTTCTTTCAACTGAAGTTTTTCAAAATAAATCATGTGTCTAAAAGTTTCTGTAGATTCGCTCAGTTTTTCTTGCATTGGAAATCTTGTGTAAATGGATATCGTGTGTGAAGTACGGAATGTTGTTTTTGGGTGTTTATTTTACTTCTGTGTGTCATCGTTGAACAGCTCTATTTGAAAAAGACGACTTACCACTAAAATAATAAACACGTTTAGCTTAGCCAAGAACTGTCACAACTGATCTCCTGTTCAACATGAGAAGTTGAAAGCGTACGAATTATTTTTATTTAACGTATGCATGTACCTGGATTAAAACAAAACAGCAAACCAATAAATCCAATCAAGTCCTTTTCTTAAAGGTAATGGAGCCAAGCGAAGGATATTTTGAAAAAACTAACAAACAATGAGCAAATCACATATGTACGTATGTAATTATCCTATAACAATGTATGAAGTTAAACCTGTAGGCACATACAGCCTTATTTACTAACTCGTTTTAGCGACGGAGTAAAGTTACTTCGACTTTACAACGGCTCTAAACCTGAAAATCTTATTTATAATGAAAATGCACGAGGAATAGCGGTGGAATAAGCTAAAACTGGTTCATAGGAGGTTTAAGGCCGTTTTAGTATCTAAATGTCATTTTGAGATGACATCTTGTGAAACTTACAAAAAGGAGTGTAAGCAATTTTTTTTTTTCGTTTCTTACTAAGACAAAAAGGATAGATATTTTGCAATAATAAATTATTTATATTTTCCAAACGCAATGTGGTTTGGTTGGTACATTCATTTATTGGATTTGAACTTTTTATACAATCCAATTTTAAATGTATCCAATTTCCAATATGCATACAATGATAAAAAAATGAATAATAATGGAAATCAGCTGGGGTTTGATTTAGGTGTATAATAACCAGTTTTAGATTTGTCACTTTTTTTCCCAGTATATTCCCAGTATATTTGACATAAGAAAGGCGTAGCTAATACGGCTAAGAAAATATATATTAAATAAGGATTTGTTTGACGTGGCGTAAACTCGAAGTAAGTGCTTCGGCTCGGTTTAACTATTCCGAGGTTGAACCCAGTATTAGTGAAAAATAATAAATAAGGCTGATAAAGTTTAACTTACCTTAAAATAGTTTAAGCCCGGTAAAAATCCTCATTCAAACCCTCCAAGTGGGTGCCAGGCGGGCAATGATCACCACAGTAGTTCTGTGCGTTTTCGGCAGGATGGGTGATTAGCTAAGGTTGAGTTGGGTCGCCGAATTGTTATAACTCCTCAATAGTGCAACGTTCGGAAACCCAATTCAATCATAGTTTAGAGGTTCCTAATTTCAGTGGTGGTGTGAGCGTATTTTAAACCGTGCCGAAGAATGAAAGGCTGGGGGATAAACCAGCCATTAACGAGCTCTTTCGGATGCTGTGGCAAAGTCCGTCATATTTTTTGCCTTGCCCCGGTAAGCGGCTCTGCCGGGGCTGACCGTCTTTCCGCACTACTCGTGGCCGCAGTCGGTGTCATACCGGCGGCGGAAAGAACCACGGAGCAAACGCGAAAACTCGAGTGGGCTAGTGGCTTCCTTAGCAGAAAAACCAAATCTACCTGCAGCGACTCAACGTCAAAGCGTAATAGGTCTCTTGAGGGCGACAAGCCTGAAGCGAAAAGGCAGAAAGTGCATTCCAGCAGCACAACAGCCTTCAATAAAGATCTTTCTTTTAGAGACGCGCTCAAAGACAAGATCATAGCCGCGGTCATTGACAGGAGTCATGTGAATGGTAACATCTCTCATGATCAATGGGCAGACGTCAAGGCTCACCTTGGTTTCAGATTTTTATCTGTCATCGAGGAGAATCCGGGGCCTCTCCCTGACACAGCCGATGCAGGATGGTACCAAAATCGTATCAAACTCATCGCCTGTAGTGATCATAGATCTTTCGATCTATACAGGGCTGTTGTCAATGGCTTGCCAGAAGTCTGGCCGGGTGCCAAGCTCGAAGTTGTTACAAGGGAGAATATCCCTTGCCGACCAAGAGCACGTATAATGGTCCCGGCTCTACATAACTGCCCAGATATGATTTTAAAATTAATCAAAACCAGCAATCCAAACCTGTCTACTCACGACTGGAAAGTCCCAAAGGTTGAGAAGGAGACAGTGGGTCGCAATAGATCAGCTCTCTTGGTGATCAATAGGGAATCGCTAGCTCCACTGGCCGCGACCGAAGGCGTGATTAGGTATGGTTTCGACGAAGTCATAGTTCGCATCTATAAAAAAGATGAAGATTCGCTAAACGCGCCCCCCACAGAAGCCCGTTCAGCGGAAGGAAACGCTTCACAACCCCAAATAATGGAGGTCGATGCAACACCACACGAGGAACCACCGATCTCCAAAGCCCCGAACAAGCCATCCGACGTGGAGGCTAATTCTATAGTCGACAGCAATTCCGACATGGATACTGAAGACTCGACCTTAGGCATCACTCTGAGTGAGGAAACCGTACTTCATTCCTCCTCAGACGAAAACGCCGATAAAACAGTGGTGGAGGTTGATCTGGCTAAAAGTAGCAATGCTGCGATTAGTTCAGATTAATCTCCATCACGCCATCATGGCCACAAATAACCTGGTACTCCGACTGCATAGCAACAAAAAAGACATTGTCTTGATACAGGAGCCGTGGGTCTCAAACTCCATCATCAGAGGCCTCAGGACTCCTGGTTAAACTCTATTATATGCATCGGAGAAAGGTGAACCAAGGTCATGCATATTAGTAAAAAAAAGACTTAAATGTATTTTTACTCCCCAATTACAGCGACAAGGACACTACCACCGCTGTCCTAACAACGGATAAAGCCACCTACTGGCTCATATCCTCCTACCTTGGCCACGACAGCCCAGTTCCAGGAAATACCTTAAGGAAGGCAATTGCAGACGCGCAATCGAAGAAAGTGGGTCTCCTAATTGGTATGGACGCTAACGCCCATCACACGGTATGGGGTAGCTCTGACATAAATGAGAGAGGTGAGTCCTTATTTGATTACATACTAAGCACTAATCTACTCATTAATAATATTGGTAATGAACCTACATTTGTAACCAAGAACAGGAAAGAGGTACTTGATATTACACTTACCTCTGACTCGATCCATAACCTGATTTCAGACTGACACGTCTCAAAAGAGAATTCCTTCTCTGATCACAGATATATTCAGTTTGATCTCAGTGATGTGGCAAATATATCTACGGGATTTCGCAATCACCGTAACACTAACTGGGAACGCTACAGCGAGGTACTAGCACAACTGCTTGACCACAACCTTCTTAAAAGCTCCTCCACCAAAGATGAACTAGACCTCTCGGTAAATCATCTCACCGAAGCCTTCAACGAATCAATGAGGACTTCATGCCCTATTACCATTGTAAAGGGTAAAAAGAAACCTCACTGGTGGCACAAAGATCTAGAACCATTCAGGAAGAGCTGTCGCAAACTCTTCAATAGATCTAAATACACTAGATCCCCCTCTGATTGGGACTTATATAAACAAGCTCTAAGGCAATATAAGAAAGAATTAAGGAAGAGCAAGAGGTCTTCTTGGAGAAATTTCTGTGGAAAAATAGACAATACTTCAGAAGCCTCAAGACTCAGGAAAATTCTCTCAAAAAGTCCAACTATACCCAGTGCTTTAACGACAGATCCGGGCACATGGACTACCACAGATGAAGAATCTCTTAATCTGTTATTAGACACCCACTTTACAGGTAGCTCTAATATACTTTACAACTCAACATCAGAGTCTCAAACCGCTACAAGCGACACAGTTGATCTAATAACGCGGGAAAAACTGCAATGGGCTGTGGACAGCATTGATCCATATAAATCTCCAGGACCAGACGGAATCATTCCGGCCGAACTACAAAAATGCTCTGACATGATCATTCCACCATTGGAAATCATTCTGACGAGCTGCGTAAGGTTGAGATATATTCCTAAAGCCTGGAGAATGGCAAAAGTAGTCTTCATTCCTAAAGCAGGGAAACCCTCTCACGTTAGCCCTAAAGATCTACGACCAATCAGCCTATCATCCTTCCTTCTTAAAACCTTGGAAAGATTGATTGAAATTCACATCAGACATAACTTAAAACCATGTCTCATTTCCACAGCTCAACATGCGTACTCTAAGGGAAAATCAGTAGAAACAGCACTTCATTCGCTGGTACGTGGTATTGAATATTCCCTCAAATACAAAGAATACAATCTAGTAGCTTTCCTAGATATCGAAGGAGCTTTCAACAACGTCAGCTACCAGGCGATCACAACAGCAATGAACAAGCTGGAATTAGAGAAACCACTCATTGATCTTATAAGTCTCATGCTCAAAAGCAGGACAATAACTTCCAGCATGAGAAGTTTTACTACCACCAGATCGGTGAATGGAACATGGTAGTAAACGAACTGCTAACATCAATGGAAGCAGAGGGTTTCAAGGTGATTGCCTATGCTGACGATGTTGCAATATCTGTATCTGGGAAACATCCCCAAGTTCTCTCAGAACTCCTACAAAATGCCTTAAATAGGCTAACAAAGTGGGCTAAGCAGTGTGGCTTGGACGTCAATCCACATAAAACAGAATTAGTACTCTTTACGAGAAGGTACAAAATTCCTCAGATTAACCCACCCAAGATTAAAGGAATACCATTAAGCTTTTCCGACCAAGCCAAATATTAAGGCCTCATTTTAGACAAAAAACTAAATTGGAAGGCAAATATTGATGAAAGAGTAAAAAAGGCTACCGTAGCGCTTTTCACTTGTAAAAAGGCAATAGGATCGAAATGGGGCTTCTCCCCAAAAATAACCCACTGGCTATACACCTCGGTTATTAGACCGATACTCATTTATGGAGTTGTCGTATGGTGGACCGCACTGGACAAGATGGTAAATCTAAATAAACTCATCAAAGTCCAGCGGTCAGCAGGTATGTGCATCACAGGAGCACTTCGCTCGACACCAACTGCAGCCCTGGAAGTGCTTTTAAACCTAACACTTCTTGACATCTTCTCCAAAATGGTGGCAGCCAACTCATGCGTGAGACTTATGGCTAAAACACATGTGCAGCATTTTCTCTGCAGCGAAATTTAATTACACAGGTTCTTATGGGTGCAGAATCATTGAAAGTCTTCATGCAGCGCAGCGCTGCACGATGTCTCTATTCCTAAATTTGCTGCCTAGTTTCATTGCAGCCATAATTGTAAAACAAAAATTTCCAAATAATTGCTATTTGGCATTACTGATATTGACAGATTGTTGACATTGTCATATTTGCAAAAAAAAGTTATTGAAAAACCACCAAATCTGCAAAATAATAAATTCCATTTGCAGCAAAGATTTGTCCCATAGCCAAATGTGATATGTTAATAGCGTTTCTTATACTTTTAGTTTTTATACTAAAAAACAAGAACTTCATCCGGAGAATTCATCCAAGAATCAAGAAAATAAGCCAGCTAATAAAATGAGTAGTTTCCTAACAAAATCCAGCAGCGACATACTCTCGTTAAATGTTATTGCTTTCAAGTCCGGCGAAAAACAACACTGCTATGAGATCAACGAACCAAACGTGACCATCGTCGGAAGCGCTGGCAATCATGATCATGGCAGTTCCAAAGTGAAACTCAAAAACATCGTTGACTACAAATGGGAGACAAAGAATTATCCAGGCCATTTGATAGCCGTTCATATTGACTGAAAGCATATAGCATAAGTTATAAATGTGAACAACAAAATCTCCAGAACCGAAGGCATGGTTCGAGTGGTTAATGCAACTTTCGGCCTTCGCGCATTGATCAAGGGAATGTCCGGAGAGATGCTGGATCTGCAGTTCGCTCACATCGAAAATGAGCGAATATTGGCTTCGATTGATGCCAGTTCGTTGTATGTCCACAAAATCGATATGATCAGCGAGACTTTGGTCTGCAATTTGCTTATCAAAATCGAAGACCCTCCTAAATATGATAAAATTTCATGGTGTCCTTATGTGGATTGTTCGAGCAATGACGACGAAGATAGTGATCAGTTGATTGTGTGGGCCAGAGGCAGTATTTATCAGTGTTTCAATGTGAACAGCATTAATGTTAATTATGGGATTGGCAAATTTTGTCCAACAGACATAGCCACTGGTTATCTTAAATTCTATGAGCCAACTTTAGTTATAACTTGGGTTGCTCTATCACCCGACGGTACAACACATGGAGTTGGCGGGGAAGATGGTCTTATTCGGTTCTATCAGGTATATTTCCATGAAAAAGAACCGAGATGCTTGCATCAGTGGAAACCCCACGGTGGAAAACCGGTATCATCGTTTTTCTTTTTGTACAACTTAACTAAAATATCAGCAGAGTAAGATTATCTAAATAGTAATTAAATTTAATCTTACTTACTATATTTTGTATACAGTTCATATTGGAAATACATAGGCCCTAACCGGTGCAGATGATAACACAGAGTTTAAAATTTGGGACTGCGGTACTTGGGAATGCCTGCAAATAATTAACATTAGGACGAGCGAAAATAAAAAATTGAAATTCATCGGCCAACTGTGGACGAGAACACCGATGTAAAGAGCAGTATTTCCCTTGATAGTACGAAGGAATTTATAGAAAATCCGAGCGAAAAATCAAATGATAAGGATTTAGATAATGTGGCTGTGCAAGCAATGAGTGGAACAAGTGATAAGGTTCCATTAGATGCTCTTTTCGATCGAGTATCAAGTGTTCCGACAAATGTGGAAGGCGTTGACAAGACTGACTCTCCAAACCCATCACCACATTTGTCTACTGTTAGCCATAAGAGTTTTACACTGATTGATTTGATGACGCCAGATGCATTTAGTTCATCCACTGCAATTGAAAACAGTTCAAATCGCAATAACATAGATAACCTCACAAGCGGAAATTCCAGTCCAGTCGTGAAGTGCACCAGCATTTCGCCAAAAGTGCCAGATGTTCGCACTCATCCGAACTTCAAAATTCAAAAAATGCCAAAAATACACGAAGAAATGGGAATACATAATACAATTACTCAGGTCATCGTGTTGACATTTTATTTCACACTTTATGTACTATTTTAGTTTTTAGTAGATATCTTAATACACGTGCAAGTATAATGCAACCGTCAAAAGAAAACCATTTTATTTGAAAAAAAAACTTATTGGAATTAACAAAATACAGACTTATTGATTACATTTTTTTGTAAAACTAATGGATAATAGATTTAGCAATCAATTGGTATTTAAAGCAACGTATTAACAGAACTTTATATAGTAATAAATTTAAAAACAAAACTCTCCATTGTTAGTTATCGCAGATAGTACTGCTGCCACCCCAACACTCAATATACCATCACAATTTCACAGTAGTACTAGCGGCTATAGCGGAGCGGCAACTACAGCTGATACGCGTCTGTATCTGCAGTCGCTCTATTGGTTGTGGAAGTTGTATTACCAGTCGTTATGATGGTAGAAATATTTGATGGAACATCAATATCTGATTTACTACTTGCGTGTGTTATTTTCAGTGAAGAAGCTGAAGTCGTTTCTTCCTCCTCCGATGACGAAGAAGATGATGATGATTCGCTAGAATTTGTTATGATCGTTGTTTTATCTTTAATTTCCTGCGACTGGCTCGTTTTGCTTTAGCTGGGGTTGTTGTTGGTGTTTTTGTTGTGACAATGATTCGGACGAGGACGAAGAAGAATTCGAGGACGACGACGACAGAGACAGCTCTTGCTGTTGATGCGAAATCACTACAAAATCAAAATTTTGTCCTTGTTTGTTGAAATATCCATTTAATTTAAAATAAACTTATAAAACTTTAAGTACAAAACAATTTAAGCAAACAAAAAGAATGAAAATTTGGCAGATGTCATTTTTGTTTTAACAGAACTAGGCATCATTAAAGTTAGGAAGTATGCACATGTGTTCTGGCTGCAGCGCTGCATGCATCGCTGCATGCAGACTTGCTGCACATCTGTTTTAGCCATTAGAGCCACCTCTCAATGGATCAGTAACAATACTGGTCATACAACCATCTTAGACAACTTCAGATCTATCCCAGATCGCTTAGACTATACCACCCCAAAAATGGTATTCGATAACAACTTCCTTCTTTCCATCCCTTCAAGATCGTCTTGGGAAGAAGAGAGACCCCTGGAAGACAATGCGGTACACTTCTATACAGACGGTTCAAAAACCGATTACGGCGTTGGAAGTGGCATCTATTCAAAACAACTGAATCTCAGTCTTTCATATAGACTTCCCAATCAATGTAGTGTATTCCAGGCAGAAGTAATGGCGATTAAAGAGGCACTATCCTGGCTCAAAGAAAACGTTATATCTTGCAAGGATATACGGATCTTCTCGGACAGCCAAGCCGCCCTCAAATCTCTCGCGTCTGTCTCCACTAACTCTCAATTAGTCCACGATTGTCGATCATCTCTGAATGAGATGACAGAACAGTTTAATATTCACCTTATTTGGGTGCCGGGCCACAGATACATTCCGGGAAATTGCAAGGCCGATGAGCTCGCCAAAAACGGAACACTTCTGCCTTCTGTTAGACAAAAACATAACATAGGAACACCACTTGCTACATGCAAACATCTTCTCAAACAATATGCTCTAGAATCAACAAATGCTAGATGGTCACAGGGTACCACCTGCCAAGCATAGACCTAAAACGGTCAAAAGGCTTGATCTCCCTGAGCAGACAAAATATAAGCTCTACAATAGGAGTTATAACAGGACACTGCCTCATAGGTAGACATGCTTTGAGGCTAGGAGTCTACACAAATGACTTCTGTAGAAGCTGCATGGACGAGGAGGAAGAGGAAACAGTCCAACACCTTCTATGTACATGTCCAGCACTCTCCAATAGAAGGAATAATTATCTCGGTAATCCCTTCTTCGATAATACCAGTGAACTGGCAACAATCGACACAAAATGTCTCTTTAACTTTATTAAAAGCACGAAATGGTTTGTTTAAATTCATTACTCTCCCATGAGTAACTTCTTTAGTGGTATCACAACGGATCCTTGAGGTCTAAGTGAGTCAACAACAACTAGACAGCCACTCCAACCTAACCTAACCTAAAATAGTTTAAAATCAAAAAGACACACAAATATTTGTCAATTTTTTTTTGTTTTTAATTCGGAGAATTTTATTTTTGTTTTATTTTTTGAGTGTTTTTATCGTTACTGCTTAGGTAAATTAATCAAACAATGCCCCTCCTCGGGGCCCGCACCACCAAAGTATGGCATTACAATGCAACTACTTATGTATATGTATGTACTACATTTCAGTGCAATACGAAGATAGAAGTAGAGATAAATAATTTTGGGGTGTTTCGACCACCCAATGCCCCTCCCCTGATAATAAAAAAAAAGTAGCCTATACGGTAATCCAGACTATAACTTTTTTGTGTGTTAAATTTTATCAAGATACATTCAGTTGTTCAAGCGTTATTGAGTAACAAACATCCATACATCGTAACATTCACATTTATAATATTAGTAGGATAGTACGATTGGTTTAATTTTCTTTAGGAAAAAAATGCATTTCCTGTAAGTCCTCTTATAAGTACCACACTCATAAGAAAAATGACCTGAGCTTTGAGGTTTCTTATAACCAGTGGGTACTGTCTAATTATTTCTAAGAATGTGGTCGCGTGGACGGCAAAGGCTTTTTAAAATATAGCTATTGAATAAATTTTCGGTTCTTTTTTTTCTAAGATTTTTTTTTTTATCAAGCACACACTATTTCGAAGAAACCAAATTTTATGTGCAGTAAAAATTCAACAAACAAATAGTATTTATGTAAATAAAGTGGAGTTTGATGAAAGGAAGGAACCTACAATCCCTCCAAAATTTCGAACAAAATAGCCTCTATCAAACTCGTCGTAAAGTTACATCAGATAAAAAAGGGATATGATGGATTTGCTTAAATTTATTCCACCCATGTAGCATAGTTATTATAAGAACCTACCAATTAAACAAGAGTTAACAAGAAGCCAACACCAGGACCAGCCCCAAAGTGATGAAGACGATGAAAATGATGAAATTTTTATGACTAATAACAGTTTTTTTTTTAAATAAGCTTTACTTTGTAATGCATTTTTGTTTAATTTTTCAAATAAATTCATTGTTTGTTTTTGCTCCTTTTTTAAATAATACCATATTTTATTTTCTCTAATGACGATTTTTCATAATTTTTCGAGGCAATAACGAACCAAGACAATTGTTTTTAGTTTTTTTTTTTAAATATTGGGTACAGTACTGATCGGCTCTTTGAACTGATAAGACGTTCTCTCTGTGCGGTACATACAACAAAACAAAATTCATAAAAGAAATCGTTCTCCATCTTATGTTGAAGACATTGTGTCTTTCAGCAATAAAAATCGAAAAATGAATTCTGACGACATGAACAGGTTTGGTTATTATACACCCTTGCAATGTCAGCCAGACACGTACATTGATTGTGATGAAGAAATTTTATCGCTCCCAGTTAAAAAGGTGAAAATTCCTTCAATCTGTGTTTTGCATCAAAGCTCTGAAAATGTGCATTCGTTATTGCGCGAGTACAAAGTTGAAGACTATTGCATAAAAAAGATTTCAATAGGAATTAAAATCAACTGCGGAAAAGATGAAGTTCACAAAAGTGTATGTGCTTTGTTAAAAACAAAAAACTTGCAATTTTTCACACATGATCTCCCATCTGCAAAACTGTTCAAAGTAGTTCTATTTGGTTTGGATGAAATTCCAAGTAACTCCCTTAAAAATGAATTAATCACCCTTGGTTTAAAATGTGTAAACAGTAAAATCATTAAAAAACAAACCAACAATATTTAGATGTGTTTTATATTATTTTTCTGGAAAGTGGTTCTACTAGACTTGTTGATCTTAAGAAAAACTTTAAACATATTTTTAAAACCCAAGTCAAGTGGGATTTTGCAAAAAAAACAAAAACATAAATTCACTCAGTACTTCAATTGCCAAATGTTTGGGCATGGCGAAAAAAATTGCCAAGTAAAAACTCATTGTGCGATCTGCTCTGAAAACCACGAAACAATTAAATGTAATTCTAACAACTTCAAATGTGCAAATTGCAATGAAACTCATAAGGCCGATGACCCCGATTGCATAGGTCGAAAAAAATTCTTTGAAATGAAAGAGAGACACATTACTAAAAACAAACGGCAACTTTCATCGCCAACAGTGCGAAGAGTGCATCAAGCACATACTTATTAGTTGAATACTTCTGACTTTCCTCCAAGTCCTCCGTTGGCGAACCTATATTATCTCCACCTGTAATCGCTCCAATTGAGTGCAACGCATGGACAACAACAAACAACAACTCTTCAACCAACAAAGTAAATGATCTTTTCTCAATGGAAGAAGTCAATCAGCTGACAGCAGAAATGATTACTCTTTTGGGTAAATGTAATATTAAGGCAGGTCAGTTCAATGTCATTGCACAATTAGCTATTAAATATTTATATACATCAAAATGAATAGTTTATCTTTGAAAATAATATGTTGGAACGCTAGAAGTGATCGATGCAAATCCATTGAATTTTTTGCTTTTTTAAGCAAAAATAACACAGATTTAGGTTTAGTTCCTGAAACTTCGCTTAGCTCTGATGATAAATTATTATCAAACAAAGATTATTTTTGTTACCGGTTAGTTTAACCATCTCACTCAACTTGTAGATGAGCCAACGCGAATTCCAGATGTTGCTGGCCAATCTCATAATACTCTTGACTTATTCCTCACTTCCCACCCTGAGAAATATACAGTAAATGTATTAACGCCTTTAGGTACGTCAGACCATTCCCTAGTGTCAGCTGTTTTTCCATGCTCCAACGCCGTAGTTAAAGAAAAAATTCCCAAAAGAGTCGTATGGCAATACGAGAAAGCCGATTGGGATGGTCTCAACAACTTTTTCCGAAACTTTAACTGGTCGATAAGCTTTCTCGATAGGAACGTGGATGCATGTGCTGATATGATAACAAACATAATCACAAATGGTTTGAAAATGTTTGTTCCTCACAGATCAAAAAGTTTAAAGCCAAAAGAAAACTCTTGGTTTGACGGTAGCTGTTAAGAAGTGATTAGGGTAAGAGAGTTGTGCTTCCAAACATACAAAGCCAACCCTTCTGAGGAAAACCACATAAGGCTAATTTGTTTCTAGAACTATTTGCAAGAAATTCTTCACTGCCCGATAGCGACATGAATCCACCGGTTCTTGAAAATGTAAACTTTTCAATAAGCAAAATTTATTTTCGCACCCGAGCAGTCGCTAGAATATTAAAAGATCTCGATATTCACAAATCTGCTGGCCCGGATGGTATATCACCCATCGTTCTGAAGAAATGTTCTTCCTCATTGGCAAAACCACTGTGCAAACTTTTTTATCTTTCCTATTCTACAGGGTACTTCCCAAAGAGTTGGAAAACAGCGTTCGTCCAACCAGTCCCCAAAAAAGGCGCATCTTCTTCACCTTCTTATTATCGGCCAATCGCACTGACGTCCCTTTGGTCTAAGGTCATGGAAACTCTGATCAATCGGCAGCTTAAGATATATCTTGAAGAACATAATCTTTTTAATGACCGCCAATATGGTTTTCGCAGTAATAGATCCACTGGTGATTTGATGGCATATCTCACTGAAAAGTGGAACCAATCCTTACATCTTTTTGGGGAAAGTAAGATCATTGCGCTTGATATTTCTAAGGCATTCGATAGAGTCTGGTATCCTGCTCTTTTATCAAAAATGGGTGCGTTTGGTATCGATGTATCTCTTATTCGTTGGATTAGTAATTACCTTTCTGACCGTTCAATTCAAGTCGTTTTGGATGGTTTCAAGTCTGAAGTTCGTAAAATAAATGCTGGTGTCCCTCAAGGCTCTGTTTTGTCATCGACTCTTTTTCTCATTTTCATAAATGATCTTTTTACCGAAACTACAAATCCACTTAAATGTTTTGCTGATGACAGCACCCTCAGCTTTTCATATTCATTTCCTGATTCAATTCCTTGTTCTTTGAATGTTGAATTGCAACGGCAATATATGTTGAGCTCTTTAAATTCCGATCTAAATAGCATCGTTAAATGGGGTATTAAAAATCGTGTTGAATTTAATGCTTCTAAAACTCAGAGCTGTTTTTTGTCATTAAAGCGGAATATTCGCCCTATGCCCCTATTCATGGATGGAGCTTGCATCATAGAAACTGAAAAGCTATCAATTCTTGGTATGTGTATTACTGACCACCTTTCGTGGAATGACTACATATTAGATATTGCTAAAAATGCGGCCAAATGCTTAGGTTTCCTAATACGATGTAAAAACTTTTTCTCCCCCTCTGATCTGGCCACAATTTATAAGGCTTATATACGTCCCAAACTAGAATACAATTCTCATATCTGGGCTGGTGCTTCTAAAACATCTTTACAATTACTAGACAGAATCCAGAATAGAGCTTTAAGGCTGATAGGTGACAGAGTAATTTCCGAAACAATTGTTTCGTTAGAACATCGTCGAAATGTCATGTCTCTTGTCTATCACTGTTTTATCGTTATTTCTATAAACAATGTTCTATTGAAATAGCGAGTTGCATTCCCCCCCCTAAAAAAATTTCACCGTAATACTCGTGCCGCAGGAAATGCTCATCATTATCCCTTGAGCCAAACTTTGGACGTACAGTTAAGTACAGAGATTCTTTCTTTTGTCGTACGACTCGAATGTGGAATTCCTTAACCGACTCTGTTTTTCCTCCCCATTTCAATGTCCAGAAATTTAAGACGAATGTACATCGGTTTCTCCTACTCAATCCTCCCACTGTTTCCTAAATGCTCGCACTGTGTTCAACCAACATTTAAAGGCTAGTCATAATCCCTTGAGTGCGCGTTAATTATAAAAAAAAAAAAAAAAAAAAAAAAAAAAAAAAGATAGAGATAAGAGAAGGGTGGTGGTGTTGCCGTCGTCGTGAAAAAAACAATACGGCATAAAGTTATACCAATTATTGATACCAAAGTTATTCAGAACATTGGTATAGAGATTCCTTTTGTGAACGGATCTTCGATAAAAATATTTTCAGCGTATTTACCAGGCGGTGCTGCTTCACCACAAAAACGTTTTGATTTTAATAATGATTTGAGAAAATTAGTAAGTATAAATGATGTGTATTTAGTAGGCGGTGATTTCAGTAGTAGGCACCGAAATTGGGGTTGCATTAGGGCTAATACTTGGGGTAATATACTTGCCAATTTAAATAGCAGACATCAGTTTGATATTTTGTAATCGCCTCACCCAACGTATTATCCGACAAACAATCGTTCAAATCCCTCGACTTTGGATATTTTCCTTACAAATGTGCCTGGAATTTTCTGTCAGGCTATGGTTATTAAGGAATTAAGTTCCGATCACCTGCCAGTCAATATTGGTGTTTTTGGCTCTCCTCTAATGCAAAGAAATGAAGTTTTCGACTTTAAAAATGCAAATTGGTGCATTTATAAGAGACAAATGCGAAATAAACTAGAAATTATGCCTAACCATCTTGCAGGAGAAGTCAATGAAAATGATATTGACGAAAGTATATCACTTTTTACAACGTCTGTTGTTGACAGTGTTGAACAAGCTGTACCAAAAAAAGTTATTAGATGTGGAAGTGCTAACCAATTACCTTCTGGAATAATTCGCATGATGAAGGTTAGGAATAGTTTAAGGACAAAATGGATGAGAACATGAAATACCTTCTTACAAACAGAAGTTAAAATTCTGATAGCTTTGATAAAAGACTCTATTGATAAATATAAAAATAGCTCCTGGAATCGTAAATTACAAGGCTTGGAAAAGTATCAAAAGTTATCAAAGTTATCAAAAAACCTAAAACGCATATTCCCGCTTTAAAAACTGGCAATGCACTTATGCTATCAAACTCCGAAAAGGCGAACGCCTTAGCCGAGCAATTTTGTGCCAATCATTCAGTTTTTAACAATATAAGTATACCTGGTAATAATTTACTTGAAGCTGCAGTAAATAGATCTCTTGATTTAATAGATACAACTTCAATTAACATGGATGAAAGTTTTGTTTCAATAAGAGATATTCAATCTATAATATCTAGTTTAAAAACGACAAAAGCTGCAGGATTTGATAAACTTAAAAATATGTATTTGAAAAATCTTCCAATGTCTGGAATAAGGTTTTTAAAACAATTGTTTAACTGTTGTTTTAAAATTGGTTATTTTCCATTGGAATGGAAGACAGCAAAGATAATACCGGTCTTAAAAGCAGGTAAAAATGCAAGCGATCCTTCCAATTACAGGCCAATTATTCTGCTTAGTTCTCTGAGCAAATGATTCGAAAAAATTATTAAAATTAAACTAATAGCTCACATTAATCGAAATAGTTTTTTACTTCCAGAACAATTCGGGTTCAGAGCTTATCATAGTACTGTACATCTAGTCTTAGCTCTTGTTATAGACAGTAATAGCTTTTTTATTATTTTTTTATTCTTTGCTCTCTTTAAAATGGAAAACTTTTCTAAAATAAATTCGGTTTGTTGCGGGATTTGCCAAAACATTTTCAACTTAGAATTGAGTGAAACCAGTTTATCCGCAATAAATGCAGATGAAAATTTATTTTGGAAGTGTGATGCGTGCAAGCAATTAACAATTTTAGCCTGCATACCTAAAATCCGTGAACTTTTCTCTTTCTTTATTGAAAAAAAAGTGATTTTGAGAAGCTTAATCCCTCTCTTAATAATATTGAACCAAATATCCCCCGCGTTACCCGATCTAAAAGTAAACCTAGCGTCAGTGATCAAGTTAATAAAAAAATCAAGCTTTCGCTCCTAAAAGAAAAAAGCGTTTCCCTTTCCCCAGCTCATAATCGAACCACATTTTCGCCCCTGCCACCTAAAAACAATAAACTTTCTTCTCATTCTACTCGAGCTCTTAAAAGTGGTGGTAATAACAAGATCGCTGCAGTTACTCCTAAGCAAGCGGCTTCTTCGTCCAAATCCAACAACAAAGCTGTTTTCAATTCCGACTCATTTCCTCTGAGTGGTTCAATTATTGATAAATCAGCGGACAAGACCGTTGCAGTTGGCGATTCTTTGAATACTGGTTCTGGTGCGTGTGCACATAATGTGTCAAATGTGCGCTCTGATTTAGTATCAACGGTTATTGTAGATGTTGTTGCTAATGAGAATGTTGCGGGAGACTTCTCTCAAATTGTTGATGCTGTTGCTGATGATGTTGGTGGTGCTAATGTTGCTGGTGTTGCTGTTGTCGCTGATGTTGCTCACGCAGCTGGTGTTGCTGCTGTCTCTACCGCTGATAGGAAGAAAGTTTCCGTTGGTGTTGAAGATACTTTGACTGATTCTGCGAAAACAATCAATGATAATGTTATTCGAGTTAGGACATCATCTAACACTCTTGATGAACTGCCTACAGGTGTCTACAATGATGCAGCAGGAACGTCTGCCAACAATGCTTCTGTTTCTGGCTTACGATCCATGAACCTACCAGGTATAGTTGGCAAAAGATTGCAATTTGGAAACATCAAAGTAATGCGTAAAATTAAATGGTTTCATGTTTCGAATTTTCATCCTAAGACTACTGTAGATGAAATTATATCTTACATTTTATCTAACTTAAACGCAAATACATCTGATTTTTCCTGCTTTTTACTTACTAAGCCCAAAGAAAGTGATCGTAGCTCAAAATTTGCGAACTTCAAATTAAGTGTGCCAATTGATTTCGTCGATTCAGTCTACAATGCGGACTTTTGGCCCGCAAGAATCATCATTCGCCCATTTATTTTCATTCCAAAAAACGTAGAGTAACTTGTTCTCAGATAAATGAGAACGACGATACTCCAATAGTCAAAGATATGAACAATAATTTAAAAATCTATTATCATAATATAAGTGGTCTAAGAACTAAAGTGAATAATATATATCATGCTTCGAGTCATACTGAATATGATGTCATAATTATAACTGAAACCTGGCTTTATGAAGGAATCTTATCAACTGAGATATTTGATAGTAAACTTTACAACGTTTTCCGTGTTGATCGTTGTAAAACGGCTGCTGATCGTGGAGGTGGAGTTCTAATAGCAACTCGTTTATCTCTTGCGAGTAATCAAATAGATCTGCTTGTTCCAGATGTCGAGCAATTATGTGTATCAATTAATCTTGTTTCTCATATTTTATATTTTATAATTAGTTATGTTCCACCTAATAGTGTTTTGGATACCTACTTAAATCATATTATGAATATAGATTTTATTTCTAAAAAGTGTAATGATTCTAACAATATTTGTATAATTGGAGATTTTAATCTAAGTGATATTGTTTGGACTTGGTCTGATAATGACAAAATGTTAATCCCTTGTAACATGAAAAAAAATTTCGATTCATTTCATTTTGAATTCATTGATCATTTGTATTCTTTAAATTTTATACAGAAGAATTCAGTCTTAAACTCTCTTAATAAAATTCTAGATTTAGTTTTTGTGAGTAATGATGATTATAAAACCGACGTTTTTGAAGCTCCCTATCAATTAGCAAATAACTCTATTCACCATAATCAAATTTTAATTGAAATCAAAATTTATTCATTTTTGGAACCTGTTTTAAACTCTGAGAAAGTTTACAATTTCTCAAAATCTAATTTTTCGGGTCTTAATAGTTACCTAAGTATTTTTAATTGGGAGTATGAATTAAAGAATCTTAATGCTCAGGAAATGTTTTCTTTTTTCACAAGGATTTTAATAAATTCTTTTCCCAGGTTTGTTCCATGCATATCTAAAAGAAAATTGTCAAGGCCCCCATGGTACAATAATCAGCTCCTTCACTTAAAAAATGTAAAAAATAAAGCCCACGCTAAATATAAAAAAAACCCTTAGTGAAAGCGACTACAATCTCTTTTGTGTTCATAGGAAAGACTTTGAGGTTCTAAGCAAGTTTCTATATAGAAACTACATTTTAGATACAGAGTGCAAGCTCAAATTTGATTCGAAGTCATTCTGGTCATTCATAAGCAATAAAAAAAAGTCAATAGGGATACCGAGAACTATGTTTTTTTTTTTTTTTTTTTTTTTTTTTATCATAATATGCAACTAACAGTTTAAAATAAACCAATTACAAGAATGCATTTGAAATTCAATAATTAAGCACAGTAGATTTAGAGACAAAAAAAAAAATTATAATTAAAAAGAATGTTATTATAAAAATGAAGAAAAAAAAAAAGTTAACTAAACAATAATCCTATAAATTTGTACCGAAAACTGTTTTAATCAAATATTTAATTTATATTATATTGAATTTTATAAAATAATCTGTATTTAAAAAACAAGAAACAAAATTTAGAAATAAAAAGTTAAAAATGAAAAAGAAAAAGCAAAGGCAAAGGCAAACTAGAAGTGGAGAAACTAAAAGTGGAGAAATGACGTAGAGGAAGAGTGACGTGGTACAATTCTCAATAACTGGGATTTAACATTAATATCACTTACACCAGAATTAAAAACATCAAACGAGAGAAAGTAGCGATTGTGATAGACCTGCATTCTTACGATTGGTGATTTTAAGTATATATTAGTACGAGCGCGAGGTGGTAAGAATGATTGCAGTGGCTGTCTATTAGGTCGAGATGACCAGCGTATGCTTATTTCATTTGCCAGTAGGGACGATCGCACTTTTCCTACTATTATTTGTCTTAAATATGTTTCCATTAATATTCATCGGCGTTGGGATAAAGAATGAATTTTAAAAAGATCCAGTCTATCCTCATAACTGCTATGATTGCGATATTTTTTGTATTGTAAATATCTCGTAAATTTTCGTTGCACCGATTCTATAGCTAGTGAGTGGATACTGTATATAGGAGACCAAACAACTGCCCCGTATTCCAGTATACTTCTGCACAACAAGTTGAAAAGTTGGATGAAGGTTTCCGATTTTTTAAAATTTTTACCCACTCTAAAAATGAAACCCATGACTTTCGAAGATTTTTTAACGATAAAATCATAGTGGGGCTTAAAAAGGAATTTTGAATCAAATACTATGCCTAAGTCTTTGTGTTCAGATACTCTTGTCAGATGGCTTGTATTGATGGCGTAATCGAATCTAATTGTATTTAATTTTCTAGAGTAGGTCATTATTGAACATTTTCTTATGTTGATATGTAAATTATTTTTGAGACACCATTCAAATAAAGTATTTAGATCTCTTTGAAGCACAACGCAATCTCTTACATTATTTATTGTTTGAAAAATTTTAAAATCATCGGCGTAAGCTATATTTTAATGATATTATTTCAAATAACGTTGACCAAACCCTGGATCTATTCGCTTCATTTTTCCAATCTGTTTATTCTAATTCAACATCCAATACCAAAACAAATTTTGATAAAGTATCAAAGATTGATATTGGAATAATGGATCTTGATATCCTTGATGTTGAAAATGCGCTTTTTAATTTGAAACCAAATTCAAAGCCTGGTGTTGATGGCATACCTGCCATAATTCTAAAAGAATGTTTTAATTATTTCCTATTTTTAAGTCAGGTTCTAAAAATAATATTGAAAATTATAGAGGTATTTGCAAACTATCTTCAATACCCAAGGTTCTCGAGTCAATCGTTAAATCCAAGTTACAATTTCAAATTAAGGAACATTTATCCGAAAATCAACACGGTTTTGTCTCTGGTCGATCAACTGTTTCTAATCCGTGCACTCTTTACTTCTTATGTGGCAAATGTTCTAGAAAATGGATTGCAAGTAGATTCAATATATACCGATTTCAGCAAGGCGTTTGATTCAGTTAGTCACAGCATTCTCGTTAAAAAACTTGAAAATTTTGGTTTCCATTCAGCAATGCTTAATTGGATCGCTTCTTTCTTAATTGGTAGAACTCAACGAGTATCCATAGAAAACAAATATTCGAGATCTATAGATTGCACATCTGGTGTGCCTCAGGGTAGTCATCTAGGACCGTTATTATTCATAATTTTTTTTGACGACATAGTGTCGAGAATTAAGTTTTGTCAATGCTTAATATATGCGGATGATCTTAAACTCTTTCTTAAAATAAATAACCTTAAGGATTGCTTAAAGGTACAGCATGATTTAAACCTTCTTTCCAGTTGGTGTGATGAAAATTGCCTAAAACTAAATATAAAAAAATGCAATGTCTTAACTTTTTCTAGAAGTTCTTCAATTTATATCTATGATTACAACCTTAATCGATGTCAGTTAAATAGAGTCGACCGAATTAAGGATCTTGGTGTTATTATTGACACAAAAATGACATTTAACTCACACATCGATTATATCGTAGCTAAATCTAATTCAGTTGTTGGTTTTATTAAAAGAAACAGTAGAGAATTCACCGATCCTCACACTCTCTTATCTCTGTTTGTATCATTGGTTAGATCTATTCTTGAATATGCCGATATAATTTGGAACCCTATATATAATGTGCATTCTGATCGTATCGAAAATGTACAAAGGCGTTTTACTAAATATATATTTAGGAAAATGAGTTGGGGTTTTTCCCCCTCTTATCCTGCTAGATGCCAGTTACTGGGTATTTTGCCTATTAATAGCAGAAGAAACGCGCATGAAATAATGTTTGTTAGAGATGTGTTATGTAGCCATGTTAAATGCCCTTCACTTCTATGTCTTATTCCCATTTATGCCCCTGTTAGAACACTGAGAGAAAGACATTTTCTTTTTGAGCAACAGCATCGAACAAACTATGGGATGAATGAAACTATATCCAGGTCTATAAGATCTTTCAATAAATTTGGCGTTGTTCTAGACTTGCACTATTCCAGGGACCGCTTCAAAAACATAGTATTTAATTTAATTTCTTGCGAATAAATAATATTTAATTTCATTAATATAAATAATTACAACTTATTCTTTCTTTTTTATAGTATTAGTATTTATTCTATCTATTATAATTGTAAATAGTCTGTTAATCTAAGCTTGTAGATGATAAATAAAATAAAATAAAAAAATACATCAAGTACACAGAATAACAAGGCATGTTAAAAATAACTTTAGACTTGGAAAAAGTACAGGAATGGTTCTACTTGACATTGAAAAAGCATTTGATACTGTCTGGCATAATGGCCTTCTACACAAACTCGTTACTTTTAATTTCCCATCGTACCTGATAAAAATGATAAAGTCATTTCTTCTTTCAAGAAAATTCAAAGTATCTGTTAACAATTTGTTTGTCCGAAATTTTCAATATTGATGCAGGTGTACCTCAAAGATCGGTTCTTGGTCCAATCTTACAGTGCGGTTCACATGATTAGACGCACAATTGTTCTCTCAATAAATTGCAGTTTTCTTTTTGTTTTTCTTCATAAACTACGAAAGAATTGCATTCATTTAAAAGGTTATTAAATTCTCTGGGAAAAAAACCTAAATTCAAGATTAGTGAGAGACACTTAACGGTTGTTTTGATCTCTTTCTTCGCAGTAGTGCAAAAAAAGCTCAAATAAATCGGTTCACTTGATTAGACGCACCTGTTAAAAGTTAAAAAAAAAGAGGTTGATCAATTTTTAACATTTTCTATTTACTTTTTTATTGTTATTGAGGTTATTTTTCACAGTTTCAATACTTTGTACAACCTCTACGATTTGATTATTTGTTGACGTTGAGTTCTCATCTAACAGCTGAGATAATAGTGACATTCCATCCTGCGACGTGCATTTAAGCATTTTATTTACATAATAATACGTGTGGTTTCCAATTATTAGTTTTTCGCCCGCTATTTTAGTTTTAATCGTCGGATCGTTTTTGAAAATCTGAGCTCAGATTTTCATAATACTCGTATTTCGTCTCATTTCTCTAACCGACACCGGGAAATCTCTATGTATCGATACGCCCGTACCACGTAGTTTACCGCCCGATTGTAGAATCTTAATCGCGCGCCGATTCTTTACGCTCCAGCTCCGCGGTGGAGATAAGTTCTGCATTATTACTCCCGAGTATATCTAGATACAAATCTTTTGCCCTCTGCATGGGATTTACCGCTGGCTATTGCGGAATATGTACAATGAGTTTCTTTTCGTTTAAGACCATTGACAGCTGCTCTATTTTTGCAAACAAAGCTTGATTTTTTTCTTCCAGTAATTGATTATGATGTTTGAGTGCCGAGATTTGTGTGTTTATTGTCCCTAAATCCGATTTAGTAACCACATCCTTTAGTTTTTCGTCCAAAAGGCTAGACATGCAGTTAGAAATAAGAGACATAAGCGAAAACCACAAACCTACTTGCGTGTTAGCGTTGAGTGACGTCTTAAGTTGAACCATAGGAATCGCTAAGAACCTAATACAATACAACTTTGTCGCTCAACCTTCAATTTGACATACGTAAAAAAAACGTAACGCAAAAGTAGCTTTGTGGTTTCCACTCAAAAGTTGAAATATTTTCTACTTTTTGTTGGTTCGCTTCGCTTGGTTATTGAAAATTATTTCGTAAGTTAAATTATTATTTTGCAAAAAAAATGTCTTTCGAAGAAAATCTCATCAACCTGGTGAAAGAACACGAATTTTTATACAACACAAAATCTCGGTCGTATAAAAATACGACAAAAAGAGCCTCCACATGGGATACCATAAGCAAAAATCTAAACAGACCAGGTAACTACCTAACATTTGCCGCCTCCACTGGATATGAACGATGGAATATATAGATCACGACATATATGTTTTGTTCATAATCCAACTATCATTCATGCCCAGTGGTGGAAGTAAAATTTAAATTATTAAATTTTGTATTTTTTTAGTTCAAGATTGTAAGCAGCGATGGCGGAGTCTTCGAGATCGCTTCTCACGCGAGCACAAAGATATGATGTCTTTTACATCGGGCAGTGCAGCTGTTATTGACCCGGACGGAAAATGGGAATTTTATGACTGTCTCCAATTCCACATTCCTTCGCTTATTACAAGAAGGTACCTGTACCGTCATACAATTTAAAATGTGTTGTTTGCAAAATGTATGACGTTTTTCTTTTTTTCTTTTTTTTTTCTAGACAAATTGGAAATACCGAAACTGAAGAGAGCTGTGAGCGTGAGGTATATAATTCACCTCCTCCAATATTGCCTCAAAATTATGTTGGCGGTGCCAATGAATGCATTAACGAAATCGCTCCGAAAAAATCTCGAGCCGTCAAGCGAAAGGGAGCAGAGGAAACTTTCAAAAGTTTCATGGATGGTTTAAACACCACCGTTGCTGCTATCTAAATGAAAATATTCCGGACGTCGATATGAAATTTATGCAAAACATGGCAAGGAAAATGAAGCCATTACCCGAATCCGTCAGAATTCAACTACATGCTCGAATTTTAACGATTATAAATGAAGAGCTGCTGTTTTTGTTAAACAATAGTTATAATATAATTAATATTATGTGTAATGTGTTATAATGTTCATGTAATGTGCTTTTACTTTTAAATTTAATTTATAAAATCTGTGATCAGAAATTTTATGTTCCTATAATTTAATAAATTATAATAATTTAAACTAAATAAATATATTTGCATTATTGAAGGGGGCGTCAATAAGCTGAGACATGGTCTTCGAACCAATTATTTTGCAAATAAAAAGTAATAAAAGTTAATTAAGAAGAATTTAAGTGTTCGGTGAGGTGTTGATTGTTTTTAATAAAGCCAAAGGCAATATACATTTGACGGTTTAAAATGTGAAGAAGGAAACAAAAACTTCAAAGACTATTATCAAAAAATGAGATTAGACAGTTCCTGCGAACTCTGTTTATGAACATAGTCCACACATAATGCCAGGGTGGTGTCCATTTCTGTGTGTGTTCTCGGCATAAATGAGGGGACATTCAATTATCTGAAGACTTCGAACATCCCAAAGGAAAAAGATTTTTTCGTGACAAGATTTGCGCTTGGAGGATTTGTCATTACTGAGGACCATTATCCACCATTATCATACGTCAAAAATGGCATTTGGACAAGAAATCTCTGAATGCAACTTCAATTCTCAAAGGAACGCAAACTACGCAGCTACTTCAAAATGTTCCAGAGGACGCAACTGGTTTTTTCAGCGATTGATCTTATTTTCACTAGAGTAGGTACATGCAGCTAAGCTGAAAGGTATACCCGAGACTTGGATTAAATACTTTGCATTAATTTAAAGACACATTGCGGTGTGTAATAATTGTTTCAGCTGGAATTTTGTGTCCTTGTTTTTGTTCTCTATAAAATAGGGTCACAAGCAAAAGCGAATTTAGACCGGTATGCGACTTGTCATGACTGGATGAATTAAAGTTAGGAGACATTTGGTTCAAGAGGATGGACCTTTCATACTTCACGGGCATTGACGGCTGTTTTAACAGAAAACTTCCCAGATCTCACTAAACGAGATTTTAGAGTAGCTAGCCCGTCATTAATAACATTTTTGTTGACTGTTATATATCTATGTATATACACATTATTAATGATACGAGTACATATGTATAGATAGAACATTGAAATTTGAAAAAATAGGTATACAGGTCTATCATGGTAACAGGTCGGGGAGAAAATCTGCCTGATTTGTATGAAATGCACGAAATTTGTATCAAGGTAAACGTTCCAATGCACAAATCGGTGAGAATTCCAAAAAATTATGTGCGTTTTTTTTTTTTTTTTTTTTTTAAATTTTTTATTTACTTCTTTGTAATAATTATAAAATAAAGATTTAACAAATTTTAAATATAAAAATAACAAAATCAATTAAATATAAGTTAAAAAGAGAAGAAGAAAAAATAAGAAAAGTTCATCTCGAAATGACTTAGTTATATTATATTTAAGTGTTTTCCAATTCATAAATAAGAAGAAGGTACAGTCTGTTGCCAAAAGACAAGAATCGAAAGTACCGAAGAAATTGAAGTTAAATAATGATTTACACAAATATTCTTTAAAAAATGTAGTGGGGTAAACACTTGGAGAGAATCAAAATATATATAAATTAATAAAAGAAATTAAAGGGAAATGAAGATTAAGTTCAAAAATTAGATAAGGATTTTGATAATATTATTGATTTCATTGAGATCAAAGTTAAAGAGCCATTTTTTTATGTTTTTGTTGAATAAATGAGTAGAGCGAATGCTACGTACGTCAGAGGGTAAAGCGTTGAAAAGTCTGGGTGCTGTTGAAGTAAAAAAGCTTAAAAAATGATTAGTATTGTGCACTGGAATGAAGGCAAGGTTACTACTATTACTGCGCAATGAGTAAGTTGGTATATTGTGACTTAAAAGATAGCCACATCTCAAAAAATATATTTTTAAAACTTTATAGAAATAAAGATGTTTCAGAGGCAAAATACGAGAGCTGACAAACAATGGAAAGCTATGTTCATATTTCCTTTTTTTCCATATGGTTCTTAAAATATTCTTTTGTGTAACTAGAAGAGGCTGTAAAAGATTTTTGTAGCAACCACCCCAACAAATTATACCGTATTGTAGTTTGTTGTAGTTTTCTACAGCATAGTTTTTTTAAATGAAACATAATATAATTGGTTGAAGCTAAATATTTCTGTAATGCTTTAGTGTGAACTTTCCAATCCATTTTGTTGTCAATATGTATTCCAAGATATTTATATTCAGTAACTGTTTCAATATAGAAACAGTTTGGAGTACAATTTTTAACCAAAGCATTATCTAGAACTTCTACGGAAGTACAACATGAGTTACTACTTAGTGGGATTTTTTTGCAGTCATAACTATGCTGAACAAGAAGAGGAAGATTCGAATCTAATATCAGAGGTTTGAAAAACATAATTCTAGTTTTCTCACTAATAACGAGTTTATGAATGCCAAACCAATGTCTAAATAACTCTAAGTCATGATTAATATCAGAAATCATATCAAGTAAACTGGGGCTAGAATAAACGCAAGCTAAATCATCAGCAAAGCCCACTACTTTACCATTTAAATTCAGACTGAATATGCTGTTAATATATATAAGAAATAATAGTGGACCTAAGACGGAACCTTGTGGAACACCTATATTAATATTTCTAACTTCACTAAATTTATCACCTATTTTGACCATTTGTTTTCTGTTATTAAGGTAAGAACAAAACCAGTTTAACATAAAGTCTCTGAAACCGGCTTTTTCTAATTTTCTAACTAATATATCATGATCCACTGTATCAAATGCTTTTTTTATGTCGATATATAAAGCAGATGTAAATTTATTATGGTTCAAACTTTCATAAACTAAGCTACAGTGAGCTAAGAGTGCATCTTCTGTGGATTTTCCAGCTCTAAAGCCAAACTGTCTATCGTTGAAAAAAGAAATACTATCTAAATAGTTCACAACTCTAGATTTAACAACTTTTTCAAAAATTTTTGAAAAAACCGGTAGAATAGAAATAGGTCTATAATTAGAGACACATTTTTTGTCCCCTTTTTTAAAAATTGGGGTAATTTCAGCTAGTTTTAAACTATCTGGAAAAATACCTTGATAAATGCTTTTGTTAAATAAATGGGGCAACGTATCAACTATATTTAGACATACTTTTTTAATCAAAATATTCGAAAAACCATTAGATGTAGATGAATAGGAACTATCCAGATTTTGAATAACTCTAAAAATTTCAATAGAGGAAATAGGTTCGAAGAAGAAACTACAAGACTGAGCATTATCATTGAAACAATCTTCAGAACAATTAAACATAGAGTTAATAATGCCTGAATTAACAATTGTATCAGTAGCTATTTTAAAAAAGTAATCATTAAATGTTTTAGCCATGTCAGCATGATCAGAAATGTTTTGAGATTGATGAGTCAAAAAAGGAGGAATATCAGAATATTTGTGTTTGCCGAATAAATCATTTACTATGCCCCATTCCTTTCTTAGGTCACCTTTAGCTTTGTGAAACTTATCCATATAAAAATTTTCTTTACAAATTGATATATCAAGTCTTATTTCTTCACATAAATTATCATATTTTTCGCGGTTTACAATGTTATTCGGATGCTTTTTAAGCTTTAATCTTAGTTTATTTTTGTCATTTATTTTATTTAATAAAAAATTTGACATCCAAGGCTTGATTTTTTTAAATTTAACTTTTTTGTTCACAAGAACTACCGAATTCTGTTCAACATGATATTTTAATAGAAACACAAAGCTATCAAAAGCGACGCAAGGATCAGGAATGCTAAACAAACGCGACCAGTTTTCTAAAAGAAGAAAAGAATTTAGTTGTGCAAAATTTGTTTTCATATTCGACCTATTCAAAATCTGATTCTTTGACTGAATTTGATAGTTGTCCTTGAAATTGAGACATAAACATGTCATAAGATGATCAGAGATCTTGAGGTCAGCAACTGAACTAGTGAGGTTTAAATTAGTTTTTAAATCTATTCTAGCTAAGATATGATCGATACATGTTTTAGATGTGGAAGTTATCCTAGTTGCTACATTGATGCAAGATTTTAGACCATGCGATGAAATTAATGAAATGTAATTATCTACTACAGACGTATTAGAAAGTAAATCTATATTAATGTCACCTACAATGAACAAGTGATTCGTTAATAAAAACAGTTTTGGAATTAATTTGAATCTTTTTCTTATTAGAAATAATTTTCTGTTTACTCTCCATATTATTGAATTTAATACAAACGATTTCCCTTGACTTTGTCGTTGTTGAAGCGGCTGCATTGGCGTTGTTGTTGCGGTTATTGGTTTCGGTTTTGTTAGTTATTGTTTTAACATAGCAAAAGTTTATGTCTTCAGCTGTGATGCTTTCATCGATATTTCTAAACAGTTGTAAGGCCGAGGTCAATGCACTGTCTTTGTTTACATTGGGCAAACCAACAATATCAATGCATTTATTTAGTTTTTTTTTTTGGCGCATTGAGTTTACTTGGTGCTGGAGCATATCAACCTTTTTTTGCAATTTGCTTTTATCATCTTCGAGAGAGCGAATGAGTGACAAGAAATTACAGTTCATCTCCTTCAACGAAGTAATTTCATTATACAGGGTGTCCCACAGTCACCGCCCCAAATGAAAACCATGGATTCCTGAGGTCATTTTAAGTCGAAAAACTTAAGAGGTCATTTTCTCGTTTTCGTCCCGTTTTCGAGTTATAACGGTTTTTATTATTTTTCCCTTAACTGGCTTTATCTTTGCCAAACTGCGTCCGATTCGTAAGATTTTTTTTACAACCAATCAAGAATTTATTACAGTTTTAGTTTGTCCAAAGACTTTTTTTTCTGCGGACAACCGTTTCTCCGCAATTTTGCATCAAACCCAATTTTTTCGTTTTTTAAGTAGTTTTTTCACTTTGATATCAATTTATTCAAAAAAACACGTTAATGAGTATTAATTTTTTTCACTTATTATTAAAGCCCAGTTCATTTTCTAAAATTAAATATTTTTTTTTCCTTAAAAAGAATACTAAATGTAATTAACAAAAAATAAACAAACTGAGTGAATTTAAAAAAAAAATAATTTTTAAATACAAAATTAACTTTTTCTGAGCTATTGTGGTTAAGAAAAGGACAAATAGATAAAGTTAATTAGTAAGACCGTTAACTAATGTAAACAGTAAAAATTTGCATTATGATTTGATGGTTGTAAACGTCTTTCTCGCGTGAACTAGTGTCCGCGTCGTGTTCTTTCACTTGATACTCCATTTTGGATTTGTTATTCAAGTTGTAGTTTTTTTTCAATTATTTGCGAACAATGGATTACACTAATCAAGAATATCTGGAAATGTTATTAATATACGCTGAAATGGGACAACTTTATGTATTTGTCCTTTTCTTAACCACAATAGCTCAGAAAAAGTTAATTTTGTATTTAAAAATTATTTTTTTTTTAAATTCACTCAGTTTGTTTATTTGTTGTTAATTACATTTAGTATTCTTTTTAAGGAAAAAAAATATTTTTTTTTTAAGAAAATGAACTAGGCTTTAATAATTAACGAAAAAAATTAATACTCATTAACGTGTTTTTTTGAAAAAAATGATATCGAAGTGAAAAAAACAACTTAAAAAACGAAAAAAATTGGGTTTGATGCAAAATTGCGGAGAAACGGTTGCCCACAGAAAAAAAAGTTCTGAGACAAACTAAAATTGTAATAAATTCTTGATTGGTTATAAAAAAAATCTTACGAATCGGACGTAGTTTGGCAAAGATAAAGCTAGTTAAGGAAAAAGAGAGCAAAAATCATAAAAACCGTTATAACTCGAAAACGGGACGAAAACGAGAAAATTACCTCATAAGTTTTTCGACTTAAAATGACCTCAGGAATCCATGGTTTTCATTTGGGGCGGTGACTGTGGGACACCCTGTATAGAGACAAAATCTCTTTATGTACAACATCAAGAGTGATATGGGTTGAGGTGTTTTCAACCAGGCAATAAAACATCATCAGGAAAAGGATCTCAGGAAGAGACTCGAAGATATCAAACCTGGACCCGACACGTTTAAAAAGATCAATCTGATTGTTGGAAAAGCGAACTCAATTCCAGACACCATCCTTCACGGACAAGAAGTTTCAACAACTTCTGCAGAGAAAGCTGAAGCGTTTGCAAATCACTTTCATGATAGTTTCAAAGATCGCCCTCCCGTGCACCTTCCTGACTTTATCGAAGATGTAGAAACTCGCTTTCAAGAGATATCAGCAAACACCGAAACCGTGACCCTGTTCAATGAGGAAAACCCATCATCGGAGCCGACGCTGACAGATGTTTTCACTTCTCCTGAAGAAGTAGCTGACATTATCTTCACTGGAAACTCCAAAAAATCAGCAGGAAGCGACAAGATTTCTAATTACGTGCTTAAAAAGTTACCAAATCTTGCTGTTCTCCTGTTGACTATAATCTTCAATAACTGCCTGAACAACAGCTATTTCCCTGTAGCCTGGAAAACCGCAAAAGTAGTCCCTGTCCCGAAGAAGAACAACCGCGCAAATGTGGAAGGATATCGGCCAATTTCTTTGCTCAGCTGCATGAGTAAGATACTGGAGGCATTGATATTGAAGAAACTCAACGTTTTCTGCAGAGAAAGAGATGTCATACCGGAGTTTCAGTATGGCTTTCGAAATAAACATTCTACCATACATCCATTACTGGGACTCCATTCTGATGTTACAATTGGACTCAACAAAAAGGAAACCACTGTAGCGTGTTTGCTGGACATCGAAAAAGCTTTCGACAGCGTTTGGATAAAAGGATTACTATTCAAACTCTCGGAACTTGGACTTGCTAATTACCTGGTAAGTATAATCAAAAATTTCCTAACCCATAGACTTTTTTATGTACAGGTAGAAAAACATGTGTCATCAACCAAAGGAATTAACGCTGGAGTTCCTCAAGGATCAAAACTTGGACCACTGCTGTTCAACATTTACACTGCTGATCAACCAGCCAACATATCAGGTACAAAGACGAAGCTTTATGCAGACGACTCAATCACCTACGCCACCGCTTTTTCACCAGAAATTGCTGCCAGGAGAGTGCAAGAGCACATTAAAAACCTATGGGAATACTATGTCAAATGGGGACTGAGGATAAACAGCGAAAAGACTGAACTCATCTGCTTCCGAACACCAGTGACTGTCATTCGAAGACGAGCGTTTGCAACACGCTGTGATGCAATCAAAATAAAGCTTCCAGACAACACTGAAGTGACAGTCAAATCATCAACGAAGTACTTAGGAATCAACTTTTCCAATAAATTCAAATTCAAAAGGCATGCAGACTTGATATTGAAGAGAGCCAACTATTCTCTGCACTTGGTCCATCCGCTTCTCAGGAGGCGAAGTGGACTAAGTAAGAAAACCATGCTGCTTGTGTACAAACAACTTATCCGACCCGTTCTGACCTACGCCTTTCCCATCTGGTTTACTATTTCACCTACAGCAATGAAAAAGATGAAGCTTTTTGAAAGAAAGATGCTCCGCATTTGCACTGGACTGTACCGTAACACACTGACGAAGAAATATATACCAACAAGGAATCTGTATAAAGAAGCAAAATTAATACCATTGGACAAGTATTTACTGCAGCTCTCCGGAAAAATCATCAGGAACCTGGAAGATCATCCCAACACAGAAGTGCAACACCTTCTCCAGCATGAACTAGAGCCTCGTGACAAGTATCTATACACCCGAGCCATCACTGACGAACAATTTGAAGACATCATCCATAACGACAACGCACCCTTTTACGAGAAGAACAACAATCAATACTACAGGGGATAAAACGCCCACTCATCAAAAATTATTATTTAGTTAATATTAAAAAAATCATGAATTAGATTAAGAAAACATTAATATGATATTGTAAGCAAATAGCATTGTGTAAAGCCAAATGAAGAACGTTGGGCCCCTATTGTTGAGCCAACATGATTTAATTTAGTAATAAGTTAGTTTTAAGTCAAATTGTATATAAAACAAATTGAAAAATAAAATTCTTAATCTAAAAAAAATGGGTTGAGGTGTTGTTGTTTTCACTAGGCTTAGCAGCAGCAGGTATCGATGGAGGTTCAAGTGCAAGTGTGGCTGACGACGACGACGGTGGTTGTGGTGGTGGTGGCGGTAGCGGTAGCGGTAGCGAAGATGTATTATGGGGCTGATGTTGTTCTTGTTTTGCAGTATGTAAATTAGAAGAATCTAACTTGGGTGTTGTATGTACGAGTTTGTTTTTAACTGATGGTGGAGGCGAGAAACGAAGAGAATCGCGTCTAGATTTACTACAAGACTGGCAACGATAGTCTATATTGTTTTTTTTCATGTATTCTTTATCACAAAGTTTTAAATTTAAACATTTCAAATGAAAAATTATATTGCAACTAGAACACTGAATTTTAGGAGCGTTGCGCTCTATTTTAGTTAAACCACAAATGCAAGACATTATGAAAAAATAGAGAGTTTCTCAACACAAGATGTGCACCCCACGACTTCTTGAGATCGAAATTTTTTAGAAAAAAACAAAAATCAATATTGATGAAAGGATTAGAAGAAAATGGTAAACAGGAAAAGAATAGTCTGTCCGAAAACAGTTAAAAGGTCAATAGCTTAGCGCCGTGCGGAACAATTTCGATGAGCTGATAATAGTCGTGTGTAATTATAAGGCGTCGATTATAGCTATCGATTTTTTTTAAACTGATATTTTCAATTTTAGTTTTGAGGTGCTTGCAATGCAAAATCAATAAATATTTTCATTCGAAACAATTCTATGCAAACAAAAGTTCATTTCGATTCAATACTTTTCTTTTTGTATTACTATTGAATTTAATTTTTGCTTTTTAAGGTTTAAGTTATTATCGTTTTCTTTTTATTTTCCAATCTCAAAAATTAATTTTGAAAACAGAATTATGAGCCATACAGAATTTTCATAAAATTGAAAACTTAGTAGATAGTTATACTTATATCGATGTCTATCTTTTATATCTTTTCTCACATCATATTTATCAATATAAAAACAAGCTTTGTATATTTTTTAGGCTTAAAGATTTATTCAGGACTAGAATTTAAATGGTTACAAAAGATACGCGAAGATTTTTTGTCAGATTTGGTTTGCAAATAAATATTCTTTTATCTTATCTCTCATAAGAAAAGCAGCTTGAGACGAGTTACTAGAGCCTAAAGGCCTGGATGTTGAAAGAGGTGTAATCTCGTTTCGCCAAATACCTTTTATAATTTGGTCATTCTTGTCGTAACGATCGACAAATTCGGGAGATAAATAAGCTTTGTCATTAAGCTTCACAAAGTTATGTAGGACAACAGTGGCCTTAACTATCTTATCTGCATTGATTGGCAGCATATTAAGGGTTGTCGTTAGTATACGCCATTTGGCAACCAAAATCCCGAAAGCGTTTTCGATAACCCGCCGAGCCCGGGAAAGTCTCTTATTAAAATTGGTCTTCTCTGGATCTAATAGCTTTCCTGGGTAAGGTCGCATAAGATATGTCTTTAACGGGAACGCTGAATCTCCAACAATATAATGAGGACAAAGATAGTTAGAGTTCGGTAGTAATTTAGGCGGAGAAAAATTGAAATCTCCGGCTATAATCTTTCTTCCAAAAGATGACTCTTTGAAAATTCCACCGTCACTCTGGCTTCCGTATGCTCCGATGTCCACCGAAGTGAAAGTGTAGTTTGCATCGCAAGAGGCAAGAAGCACAATTGAGTTATGACCCTTATAATTCCAGTATTTTGATCCAGCACCAGGAGGACATTGAATATTAATGTGTTTGCCGTCTATTGCCGCAACACAGTTAGGCAAATTTCAGAGAGCTTCAAAATCGGATGTGATCCGCCTCCAATCGTGCTGGCTGGGTTGGGTCAAATAAAATGGCATAAGGTGATCCCACAGTACATCACATGTTTCATAAATTATGCTTGCTACCGTAGAATACTCTATCCGAAACATCCAAGCAAGCACTTGTTTTGGAACTCCTTGTGAAAGATACCTAACCAATATTTGGATGAAATAAAATATCATGAAAAAATAAATATGATAAAAGCTTACATCAAAACCAAAAACAATCGAGCACTGGGTTCTATCGGTTTCCTCCAGCTTGTTTTTTCTAAATTAGGTTCAATTAGTGCTCGGAGGATTTCAAAAGTTTGATGAGACATTCTTATTATTTTATAAAAATGTTCTGGATCGCGTTCCTTCATCTGTTCAAAGTTCTGGGCGTAGAAACCTGTATGGTCTCTTGTTAAATTAAGCCCGCTAACCCACCAACGTCTTTTCGTCTGTTGTTGTTCTTCTTCCTCTTCTTCTATTAAATCTAAATAGTGCTCGTATGCGAAATAGGCTGCGCATGCTATTTTACCAATAAATGCAGTCTTCTGAATTTTCTAATTGTAGTCCATTTTTGGCTTATTTTTTCTATATGGAAAATTAATAATAATTTCTAGTCACGATTTAATGCAAACAAACTAATTTGCAGACAGCTGATTACCAAAATGACAGACGTCAGACAAAGTACAATCTAAAGTATATTAGCGTAACGGAGTCAGCGCTAACACAAAAGTAGCTTTGTGTTTCCCCGCAATAAGCTCTTTCGCGGACATATTACCGGCAGACATTTTATTATTTTTATTTAAATGTTTAATAAATCGGTTTTATAGGGTTTCGTAATTGTTTGTTGAAATTGTCTCGAATTCGCCGCAAAGAAGTACCGAGTTATATATTTGTTCGAAGTGGTTGCGTGTTATATACTATTGTTTTGTTCTTTGTTTCAAACTCAAAAATTAAAATCAATAAAAATCGATATTTAACTCACTTGGCTTTTTTGTTTTTTAATGATAGAAAGATGGAGCGATTATTCTTTATGGTATTTATTGAGTTTCACCAATTAATTTTGCTTAGAGCAACTTTACACACTAGACCTTTTTGTTTGATCAATCTGTCAATCTTTTCAGTATGTACTATTTTGTGACAATTACAAAATGACAATGAAATCTGCCAATACGACTTCACAACTATGCACAAAACTAAAAACAGACAAAATGGAACATTCTGACTTAATCTACAAAATAACTTGTAAAGGAAAACCCAACGAAGAATGTAACCAAACATACATAGGAACGACGAAACAAAAAATAAAAAAGAGACTTGCTGGACATAAATCGGCCATCAAAAACAATGCATCGCAGAACACAGCACTGGCAGAACACTGCATTTCCAACGGCCACACTCCTAACTTCAAAGACATCGAAGTTCTACAAAGAGAAGAGAACCACAACAAGAGGTAGGTTTATGATTGAAACTCCCCAGTAGGAAATTTGCTCCTCAAGGAAAAATAAAGTTGAATTCCTCGTAGAAATCACCTGGCACTTTCATTGAGTAGAAGGTCTGCATCGGTTTCATTCATCGAAAGTCATGCAATGAGTCAGTAGTTTGCAATCCCAGTTGCATCTTGTGCTTTGTTCTCGAAAGAAGGTAAAGAAAACATGAAACAAAGCAATATCATTTTTACACATCCTTAATGTTAATGAATACAATGCTGAACACGTTGTAATTATTTATGCATCTTTTCAGTGGTTATTGTAATCCACAATTGAGTGTTTAATGCCTGCGATGTGAAAGAGAAAACAACCCTTTCTTTTCTTTGGAATTGAAAATCAGTAAACAACCTTTCAATAGAGCAAAACTATGGTGATCAAGTGATTTCGCTAGGGAAAAGGAATGTATTTTTTCATGAACTTCGTTTACTGGGCAAAATAGTCTGCGAGCTGAGAGGAAAAAGAGAGAGAGAGAGAGATTTTGACCTGCAATAAACAATCCTTTTTTTTTTGGTTTTTCCCGCGATGGGTCGGCGACGCTCAATAGGACTTTTTTTGTCTTGTCTTTTGTTTTGGAATGATTTAGTGTCAATTTTGTGATCAAAGAAAACGGTTGTGCGGGGTTTTCTGTGTTTTCAATCAATTTACTCAAGATTAAATAACAACCATGGAGAAGGAAAACAATTCAACAAACGGTAAATTCCCTATATTCTTTTGAATGATTTTCCAAAAGTAAATATTCCTCTTTTTCTTAGATCTCAAATGAACAGGAGAATGAAGATGATTAAACCCTAAGCTGCTCCCCAAATTCTACCAAGTGTCAAAGGAGAGTTTTTCGACCAACTGTTTGTGTTACGTCTTACAACAAGACAAGACAATGTAAGACATATGTATATATCTACTAACTTCTTTAAAATGTACTATAATAGTTAATAAAATAAATACGTACATAACACAAATTTAATTTGTTTTTTTTTCATTCAAGCGATAAATTTGCCTATACATTTCAAGCGCTTCTTCTATTGATGAAATAAGAAAAGAAATGGATAATGATTTCATTCATATTCCTTATTCTCTTAATAAAACATCGCCTAAATGCATTCCTTTTTTCAAAACTGAAAAAAACGAGCTTCAAATATGTACACAATTCTGTAATGAATAATTAGTATTTTCAATGATTCTTTCCCTGAGGCAATTGATTAAATGTTGACTCACTTTTCATTAATTTATTTCCATTGAGGAAAGCATCACATCAATAGAACCAGTTTTTTCATACACAAAAATTACCCATGAAATCGAAGATACCGTGAGCATAGTGATTTCACAACAAAATATGCATCGAGAAAGTGTGTACCTCCTTCCAATGACAAGCCTGTGTTAAATTCCTCATAGGATTCCGTAGGAAATTCATGGGTGCAGCTCCTTTTCCATGATGAAACACCTACTTCTTTATTAGTGAATTTTTGGAAATTTCCTACTGGGAACTGACATGGAAAATATTACCCAGTAGGAAATTTCCAAAAATTCACTAATGAAAAGTGAGTCAACATTTAATCAATTGCCTCAGGGAAAGAATCATTGAAAATACTAATTATTCATTACAGAATTGTGTACATATTTGAAGCTCGTTTTTTCAGTTTTGAAAAAAGGAATGCATTTAGGCGATGTTTTATTAAGAGAATAAGGAATATGAATGAAATCATTATCCATTTCTTTTCTTATTTCATCAATAGAAGAAGCGCTTGAAATGTATAGGCAAATTTATCGCTTGAATGAAAAAAAACAAATTAAATTTGTGTTATGTACGTATTTATTTTATTAACTATTATAGTACATTTTAAAGAAGTTAGTAGATATATACATATGTCTTACATTGTCTTGTCTTGTTGTAAGACGTAACACAAACAGTTGGTCGAAAAACTCTCCTTTGACACTTGGTAGAATTTGGGGAGCAGCTTAGGGTTTAATCATCTTCATTCTCCTGTTCATTTGAGATCTAAGAAAAAGAGGAATATTTACTTTTGGAAAATCATTCAAAAGAATATAGGGAATTTACCGTTTGTTGAATTGTTTTCCTTCTCCATGGTTGTTATTTAATCTTGAGTAAATTGATTGAAAACACAGAAAACCCCGCACAACCGTTTTCTTTGATCACAAAATTGACACTAAATCATTCCAAAACAAAAGACAAGACAAAAAAAGTCCTATTGAGCGTCGCCGACCCATCGCGGGAAAAACCCAAAAAAAAAGGATTGTTTATTGCAGGTCAAAATCTCTCTCTCTCTCTTTTTCCTCTCAGCTCGCAGACTATTTTGCCCAGTAAACGAAGTTCATGAAAAAATACATTCCTTTTCCCTAGCGAAATCACTTGATCACCATAGTTTTGCTCTATTGAAAGGTTGTTTGATTTTCAATTCCAAAGAAAAGAAAGGGTTGTTTTCTCTTTCACATCGCAGGCATTAAACACTCAATTGTGGATTACAATAACCACTGAAAAGATGCAGGAATAATTACAACGTGTTCAGCATTGTATTCATTAACATTAAGGATGTGTAAAAAGGATATTGCTTTGTTTCATGTTTTCTTTACCTTCTTTCGAGAACAAAGCACAAGATGCAACTGGGATTGCAAACTACTGACTCATTGCATGACTTTCGATGAATGAAACCAATGCAGACCTTCTACTCAATGAAAGTGCCAGGTGATTTCTACGAGGAATTCAACTTTATTTTTCCTTGAGGAGCAAATTTCCTACTGGGTAGTCCACTATATAAACACATACTAGAGAAAAGAAACCATTGATTGTTAGGAACATGTACATATATAAACTTGAATGTCACTTAATAAGCCTTTCGTCACAGTGTTTAGTTCTTATCCGTATTGTCAGTAAGAGAACGTTCTTTATATGTACATATAAATGTTATAATTGTAATTTTTTTTTATTTTTATCCGTGTAATGTGTTATGAACTTGTTTAATAATTTATCAATACAAATATAGATTTCCTTTTGGTTTACACCTGAAGATGTCCATAGGCATGGACGAAACGTTGTAAGCAAACAAAAAAGAACTTGTTTCATTTATTGACCTTAAGCCCAAGAACAAAGACATACTTCAATCAAATAAAAGGTCACCTATTCTACACATCGTATAGAGAAAACTAAAAATAGGATGCCATGTGATTCAAGCAAATTTTGGTTTATGCAAAAGCAAAAATTATAAATCTTTGTAGTAGTTTCTTAAAAAAATAAGCTTTTAGATACAAAATTTTTAAAATATTTTTAAGAAAAAATTTTGGTAAGCCAACTCAAAGTTTTTATTACTATACGAGTAAGAAATAAATTTTAGAAAAAATACTAAGTCGTTTTTGAGATAATGAATTTTCCAAAAAAAAATTGATTTTTTTTTCAAAAATTCAAAAAATATTTTTTTAATGTTAATTACAAATTTTTTGTATTAAATTATAAATCGTAAAAATTAACCGAAAGAAAAAAAATTATCAAAATTCTCGGAACCGTTTTCGAGAAAAATTTTCGAAAACCATTGTTTAACATTTGTATGGTGGGTACCTTTATCTTTAGGTAAAACAAAATTTTTGTCTCAAATCTTGCAGATTATATTAAGAAACTTTTATTTATCTACTTTGAAATAAATTGAGCATAGGGTTTTCGAAGTAGGTATTGAGTTTCAAAAAAAAAACAAAAAATGAATTTTTTTTAAATTAAAAAAAAAATTAATACGCGATAATATTCAAACTTTGGAGGAGCTTTAGAATAAATTTTTTTTTTTGTTTTCGAGAAAATCATAAACAAAAAAAAAATGGTTCCAGGGGAGCCACCAAAAATAACATTTTTTTGGAAAATTTTTTTCAACCATTTTTCTTAATTCTGTGGAACGGTTTTTGAGAAAATAAAATATTTATAAAATTTCGAAAAAAATCTTATGGCGGGTAAAAAAATAAAAAACGTGTGGGGGGGAAAATTAAAAATGATATCTACCAAGTTTAAGGAAAATCGGCGGAGCCGTTTGGGCTGTAGTCGAACAGGCCGACAGACAGGAAGAATTGCGAGAGCCACTTTTTTCGATTTTTTTTTACGAATGCATAACTTGCCTTATAGTACTTATAAGTTGCAAGTAAAAATGAGAAAACACTTAAGAAGGGAATAGATTAAATAAGAAAAAGAAAGGACGTAGATGATAGGACCAAAACTTTGAACACGAAAGGTACTTATGTATATTATAAAATTATTCAATCGATGCTTTTCTGTTCTTCTTTATCCTTTATTATTGCTCTTGATATAAAAACAAAGTTTGCGAAAATAGAAAAAAATTATACTTATAGATAAGTAGAAGCAATTATAATAAAGAGGACATATAACAGATTAAATTAATTAATTAAAATATTTAAAAAAAGATTGAAAGGTGTGAAAAACTGAAAAAATTAAGACAATTTTCAAAAATAATGAATATAGATTGTATAAATTAATTTAATTTTCATTTTCTGAACTGCCAACTCCTTTCAACTTGCTAATGCAATCAATTATAACAGCTGAATCAGTTTGGTGACGTTTTGCATAAACACATCCGCATGCAGTATGAACTGAGGTTAGTCGTTTTCCTTTTTCATTTCCAAAGCACGTTGTAACAAATGTCTGTTCTATGATGACAAACTTTCTCTCAAATAGATCACAACATCAGAGGAAAAAGAGGAAAAACCCGCATCGCATAAACAAAATTGTTGGTTGTTTGTTTTTTGAAACGCAGAAATATTAGTAAGAATATAAGTGCGATGGTAGGCTGAGAAAATTTTTACCATAATTGCGGTGTCATTTGAAGAGGTTGTAGGCCGAGTGCGAAAGATGCTTTGTAAATTTGGCGGGTTTACTTTAATGTTGTTACAAAGTGTGTTGAAGAACGACTTCAGATTTTCTTTGGGCGAGTGTCGATTTTCTTGCTGGCAAGATCAGAATTTAATTATCTTATCATAGCTGCCGTTGGAAGTCTACATCCGAAGGACAAGGATATAAATCTAAAAACGAATATGAAAAGCTGAGGGTACTGTCGTCAGCGAAACAATTTAGTGTATAAGAAGTTGCAGACAAAAGATCATTTATGAACATAAGGAGAATCACTCCGATACTACTACTACTACTACTACTACTACTACTTGTAGTGAACGGTTCGAAAAGTAATTTCTAATCCAACGAAGAAGAGATTCATCGATATCAAATGCATATATTTTCCATAATAGAACTTGATTTTTTTTAATCTAAAAAAATAGTTAGAAGGGGACAGTCTGATCAATGAAGACGAGCGTTGGAACTGAGGATTTCGTAATGTTTCGTTCGGTTTTTACAAATGACCAAAAATGTTGACTATTTTGTACTTATTCCAGTTTTCCTCATTAGGGTTGGCTTTAAGACTATGGAGACATACTTCTCTAACCCTAATAGCCTCCTTAAAATTCCAATTAAACCAGAAGTTTTCTTTCGGTTTGATAGATTTTTTCCTATTCGTAAAGACTCAGATTTGTGACGATATCTGCACTGGAATCTACGTCACTATCGAGGAAGTGTAGTGACCAGTTAAATTTGCCGAAGAAATCATCGAGACCGTCTCAGTTAGCTTTATCGTACAGCCAAACGGTTCTCATATGGTTTTTTTTCTTTAACTGTGGTTTGTTGACACGAGAAATTTGCAGATATGACACAATGGTTTGATGTGCCTAGAGGCGATAATACACTTATGGTGTACCTCAGGTTCAGAGGTAAGGAACAAGTCTAGGGTGTTGGCGGATTGAACTACAACGTCAGGAATCCGAGTTGGCTCGTCAACAAGCTCAGTCAGGTTGTTAAACAAAGCAAAAATCTCGACATACCGAGAGAGAATTATGAAACTAAAATTTGGATTGTTTGTTGGTCAAGTTTTCATTACTTTTGAATTGTGAGTTATTAAAGAAAACTTACCAAGTAATACTTGCAAACCCAAGCGAACTTATTAGGGTGTAGCCCATGACATTTACTCAAAATTTGGAACAATTACAGTATTACATAATTTATAAGCTTTGACTGACTTTTTAAATTGACAATTTAAGGGTGCGTTTCAATAAAAATAATACAGAATGGGCCGTACCAACAATCAAATTAAGAGACGACTTTAATATTTGAGCGAAATGGACCATTATTTAAAGAGCTCTATAAAGTTAGCCATACATGTTATGAACGTAATATTTATGTGAACTCTAAATTATGAACTTTTTATTGTACGGAAGCTAAAAAACAAAATGTAGCATATATGGTCAGTTAGATAGAGTCCATTAAATAATGCTTCATTTCGCTCAAATATTAAAGTCGTCTCTTAATTTGATTGTTGGTAAGGCCCAATGTGTATGTCCTTATTAAGAAGACTATAACTTATCATTTATTTTAATTACCATCTGAACTTATATTTCACAAAATTTTGATTCGAATTTCTCAAAGAAGTAGTTTCTAATATTTTTAAGTTCAAATAATTCTTTGATTCTTTCTCTTTGCGTTTATGTGATAATTAATTGAAGATATACCATATTGTTTTTATTTTTCTACTAATTTATGATATGGAATATAAACTCTAAGCACTTACGTTTCTGAGTTGAGTCATTAGTTCCGTTTCTTCCCGTTGTCTATCAAACTCTCTTCGCATAGTAAAACTCAATTTTTCCGTAGGAACGTCGTGGTTCCATGTGACAGACCTTTTCGGTAGAAAAAGAACTCTTGTAAACAATAGAACAGAGTTTATTAAAGTTTAGCTTACCTGTTTTGAGATAAAAATTGTTGCTGTTTCACAATCATTTCAGGATTAAATTTACTTGCCACAACTCCATTTACTGTGTTTGAATTTTTGTTTATTGCTATATCACCTTTCCCTAGTCCTTTAATAGGACTACTTGGTTTGACATATCCTAAGCATTCACCATTTGCATTGGGACTAGACGTTTTATCTTCTAACTTTGTTTGAAATACTGCAGGCATGATTTCTATATTCCTTGATGGAATCACTTTTTGAACAGGTTTCGATGTTACACAAATTAGTTGATCTTCTGTTGTGATTTTGTCAGTATAACTGCTTATAATGTTAATTTTTTCATCCCTACACTGAGAATCACGTTCATTATAAGAATTAGATTCACTGTTTTCACTCCCGTCATATCGTGTTTTGTTTTTTGCTTTATAAACACTCGAAATATCTTGATTTCGTTGTTGTTTAAGTGCTTCTTTGTACTCACGGTATGTTTGAATATTTTCAAAATGTTTGTTATTTTTGTCGATATACGGATGGTTTTCACTTAGCATGTCATCCTCTGGTGTGGATCCACTAAACATAATATATCAGGATTGTACTAAACTATTTTTTTTTTAATTTTACCTGCTTGTGGAACTGGTTTGAGAATATATTAAAACATCTTCATGCAGTTGATTTTCTTTTGAAAAGCTACGTTCAAAAACTTGTCGGTTTTTGTTCAGTTGTTCTTCTTCTACGGCATCTGATTTGAACAAAACAGCATCACTACTTGCATCAGCGTCTAAAATTAGGTTATTTACAACGGAAGAAGCCAATATTTTTCTTGTCGACATCAAGTCAATTTTTGAGTTTTCTAGAATTAAACATAAAAATAAATAATATATTTTAGGTCAAGACTTTCTTTGAACTAACTCTTCGGTAGATCATGCGACCAGCGTTTATCCAGTCCATCACAAGTACTATATCCCGAATCAACTTGGTATCTTGGGTTTCTAGTTGAATCAAATATAATGGCATTTTGCTTTGGTGCTCTTCTTAATGTTGTATATCCATCGTAATTTCCACCTACACGGCACCCTTTTTCATCTTTTATGGCTTGATTTTCTAGATATTTGAATATGTGCACAAGTCCTCGAACGCAAAGCTATAACGTAGAACATTAACAAATTTTTGAAGGACAATAACTACTGATGGAGGGAGTTAACTTACACTAGCTGGAGGAGATATTAAGGGATTGTTTCCCATATTAAATTCCACGAGGGTACTCATCTGGCGTATTTCTAAAGGAAGGCTGGCTATGCGATTGTTACTCACATCTAGAGAAACTAGTGTAAGACACGCTAATTCTAATAGAAAATATATCAAAAAGTTTGAATGGTAATAACGTAAATGATATTTAATATTTCTGGAGAATTATGTCAATTACCTCTAGGAAGGTATAGAATTTGGTTGTTACGTAAAGAAAATGATTTTAAGCTTCGCAATTCACCAACTCTTGCCGGAAGAGCTGTTAACTGATTATAGGAAGCATCTAAATCTGTTAGCTTATCCATACGACCCAACTCATCGGGTAAGGATACCAATCTGTTGTTGGACACCAACAATACTTGCAAGGGCATAAAACATAATTCTTTTGGAAGTGTGGAAAGTTGATTGCTACGTAAATCCAAATAAGTAAGTAAAGTCAGATGTTTCACTGATTCAGGAATATGTCGAATCGTATTATGATATAACAGTAGAGTTTCAAGGAACGCAAATGTTGTTACTTCTTCAGGTAGTTCGCAGAATCTGTTTCGCGATAAATCTGAAAAAAAACTTTTTAAGTATGTATAATACAAAAGAAATGTTCAACAATGCAACTACATAATATATATGTATATTTATTTAATTAATTGTATTCCGGTATAATTTGAACTTGTAACCAAAAAAAAAAAAAAAAGAACTCCAGAAATCGGGGAAAATACATACATAAATGCATATACATACATAGTTCCCTTCAAAATAATAGTAGTGGAAGTAAAATATTTGTAAAGATATTTTTGTTTCCATTTCGTTAAGGACTTAATATTAAAAAAATTATAATGTATACATAGAATTTCTATGATAATCTAGTAATGTTTTTAGAACAATTTTAAAAATAAATTAGAGGCCATGACGGCTCAAAGAGAACTTTAACCCAGTGACTTACAAGTCTCAACCATTTCTGCGTGCGTGTTTGGAATAATGGAGGGGACCTAAAATTTTTTGCCGATTCCGAACGGCCAAGACCCAAGACCCTCTGCATGACAATCAAACGAACTTTTTTTTAAATTAATTTTTATTAACATTAATCTAGCAAGTGTATTAATACAGGAAAACAAACTTACTTACGAATATAATATAATAATATACTGGTCCTTTGAAGGCGCTCTAAGCTAAACTATATCTTTATTCTAATAAAGGGTTTTCCAATAAGAGGTGTTATTTTGATATTCAAAGAAAAATGGCATTTTTGGAGATAAATGATCGGATGTTTATTTCATTATAAAGAGGAAGGTATGCCGTTAATAATGGAACACAACATCAGCCAAATGGCCGCCAAGACCACGCTTACAGGACCATATCCTTTTCATGAAATTTTCCATAACCAAATCGCAAAGTGGCTGCCCTATGTCCTCGATAGCCTCACGAATTTCATCTTTGAGGTCTTGAATCGACGCTGGGCTATTGGCGTAGACCTTATCTTTCACGTGGCCCCAAAGGAAGAAGTCGCAAGGTGTTAAATCACAAGATCTCGGTGGCCAATTGTGATCACCTCTTCGAGAGATAACACGGTCCGGAAACTTTTCCCGTAAAAGATCGATGGTTTCATTGCTTGTGTGGCACGTAGCGCCGTCTTGTTGAAAGTAAACGTTGTCCAGATCAATACCATCCAATTCAGGCCATAAAAAATCATTAATCATCTCTCGATAGCGCAATCCATTGACCGTAACTGTTGCTCCAGCCTCATTTTCGAAAAAGTAAGGTCCAATGACCCCGCGGGACCATAAACCGCACCAAACAGTCACGCGTTGAGGATGGAGAGGCTTTTCAACAATAACTCTTGGGTTTTCCGAGCCCCAGATGCGACAGTTTTGCTTGTTGACGTAGCCTCCGAGGTGGAAATGGGCCTCATCAGTCAAGATGATTTTTCGATGAAATTCAGGTTCATTTTCATGCATTTCAAGGACCCAATCAGCAAAGACACGACGTTGTTGATGATCAGCCGGCTTGAGTTCTTGTGTTAACTGAACTTTATAAGCCTTAAGACCCAAGTCTTTATGCAAAATACGGTGTAATGACGTTTGTGGAATGCCTTATTCCAAAGAACGACGAGGAATGGACAAACCTGGGTTTTCTTCAACACTTTGGGCTACAACAGCAATATTGTCAGTTGTTCTTGAGCGACGTGCACGGGTTTTATTCTTCACATCACTAACTTGTCCCAACAGCTCGAATTTGTCCACCAATTTCTGTATTGCGGTCCGACAAGGTGCTTCACGACGACCCAAAAATGTTTTAGTTTTACGAACCGTCTCTGCCAAATTTTCACCATTTTTATAGTGAATTTTAATAATTTCAATGCGTTGTTGAAGCGTGTATCGTTCCATTTTTATTAATAGCGTAGTTTCTACTTGTCAAATGTCAAAAAATGACAGCTTCAAAAGTGACAGCTACCGAAATAGCGGGCTATTCAAAATAACACCTCTTATTGGAAAACCCTTTACCTTTTAGCCTTAAAACTATTTTTAAACTATAACTAGCTTGCGCCAGTTCTTTCTCGTATCCCTTGAGGCTTCATGCAACGGAGTCCTAAACATAATCGATTCAAATTTCTGAAAGTTAATTTTCAACTTCTAGTCATCGCAATATCGCTGAATCAAGTCACGCTGCAAAATAATTCTGATGACCTCGACTTTTGGATCTATTTTGTACGCTATTAGATCGTCGCAATACGCAATTGACTATAACTACCTATCAGATGGCTGGTGTAAGTGCTGAATAGAAAAGGCGAATTGACAGCTCCCCCGATGAAGACCATTCTTAATATCGTAGATTGCGGTAGAAGTTACAATACCCCTTTTGACAAAAAAAAAACTTTCTACCATTGAGCATTTCATAAAGCATTATATAATAGTGATTTACTTATGCCGGGTCTGGTCAGCTATAGATAGAGACCATCTAAACATACTGGCGCAAAATTTTAAAGTGTTCTCATTTAAGCAATAAAACCGGCTCTACTTAACGCAGTCGTTTAGCTTGGAAACTTTGGTGCTTATTTTGACATTCTCTTTCGTTCGAAAGTGAGTCAAATTCGTTGAAACTTAATTTTGAGACTCGGCAATTAGAATGTTAATCGAACAAATCGAAAGTTCACCGAATCCATAGAAACTTCATTCATTTGCGAAAGCTAATTCAATTTTGACATTCGAAAGAATAGAATTAAATGTCATTTTTGGGTCGTTTGAATTTTTCTGTCGAGTAAGCAACAAAACATGTACGTTTTTAATTATTTCATGGAAAATAAGTTACTTTTATTAATTTTTTGTTGTTTTATGTTTAAAGGTCGCATTCCAACTGGACAAACCGCGAACAAAAGGAAATGTTAATCAAAATAATGGAAGAAAACCCGGAGGTAGCAAAGGGTTTTTTTTACCACCCGCGTTGATACGAAAAGATTTCAAATGGGTTTGAAGCATCCACTATCCTTCACCTCTGCACTTCTTCAACACCATCTTCATTTATAAACAACACAAATGCCATATTTTTATTTATTATTTTTATCAAAGAAATTTAAATTATTAAACAATTACAAATAAACAAAGATTTCACTTTTTGGTTTTGACATTTCACAAACACTTCTCTTTTGTTTTTGATATTCTAGTGTGACCAAGTGTATACGAAAAAAAATAAAAAATTAGAACGCGTCATGAACAACTTATTTTTTTTTAAGAATAGTTTCAAAACAGCTGAGTTGACACAAAAAATGTAATGAATATGTAGTTCTTTATGGTTAAACTTTACTTTATAATGAAATGAAATGTATTATTTATTTTGTTTCTTGATTTTTTATCCAACATCTATAAAATAATTAGAAACAAAACAAAATGTAAAATGGTCATACTTATTCAAATAGAAATATATTAAATTTCAAACAGCTGGTAATGAAAATGAATCTTTTTTGAAGGTCATTTTATGCTATCTTTCGAAAATGAATGTTATTCGTTCGAATCTCAAAATTAAAAAAGTTCATTCGAAGGAATAGAATCATTCTAACGAATAGACTACTCATGAGAATGTCAAAATAAGAATGTTTGTCTAACTTTTTCATAATTTTAATCACGTTAGACAACTCTTCTAACTAATGTGGGTTTTACACTTTGAGTATATATAATATGGAGGGCTCGTTTCTATTCCAAATGCGTGATTATCATAGGGGGCGCTACTCAAATTTGTGAATGAATGAATGAAAATTTTTATTGAGTCTTTAGGTGTCTTTTACAAAGTTGTTTCATCTTATTCTATCTTTAACAAAAGTACAAAAGTGGCTGTAACGTATGGCCTTCTTTAACAATCTTGCTTATTTAGGGTTAAGCCTCGTGGCATGTCAATTTTTATATAATAATATAGTTTTGTTCTGCTCGTGCTCAAGGGCGAGCGTTATACATTTGCGTGAAACGGAAGTTTCGTTGACTATATACATATTTACAATTTTATAAACTAATACTAACTTAAAAACTAAAGAACTAAAAACTAAAAAAGCGCTGCGCGCTATATCTTTTTTAACATATAATGTTGATATTTCTTGTCTTTTTTTTTTTGAATATGAGAGCGAGAACGCTCTATATGTTTGAGTATACGATTGGTTCACTAGAGAAGTGATAGAGTGAAAAAGATAGTCAGATATGAGAGATAGCTCTATACTGCTTACATGTATACATTTAGGATGAGTGAGAAGATTATACGGTTACACTAATATCACATGACAGAGATAATAAGTTGAGATTACATTTTGATGATGTATTTTTTTTTGTTTGTTTAAAATAGAGCGATAGCGCACTATGCAAATTAGGCATATAATTACTATTATATAATAAAGGAATTTTCACATATCGGTTACAATAATGTCACTTAGTTTTGAATGTTAAAACTTAAAAGATTATAAAGGTCTTAATCCTGAGCGCCACAAGTTGGTAAGCAGCGGTCAGTTTCCGTTTATCGGGATTCATCCAGTTTTTTAGAGACTTGATGCTCAGTTTTTGGCGACATATTAGGTCACCCGGTTTAGTAGTATCATCAGTCCCAGACCCAGGATTGAGATTTGGTTGCTGTTCGGCAGACTAATGCCCGCAGAACAGGGGCTCTATTTTGTAAAACGATTATCGTTGAAATTACTTCGTTATCGTTGAAATGCGATTATGTTTTTTTTTTAATGTGCAGGTTCGCTTCCTGCAGGGAATTAGCCACATGTCGGCGTCATCGATTGTTGTTCGGCGGACTGTTGCCCGCAGAACTGCAGTTGCGGATTTTTATTAATGTGCAAGTTCGCTTCCTGCTGGAAATGAGCCATGTGACGGCGTCGTCCATTTCTGTGTTGTATAAAACACTGTTGCTTAATGCAAGGCGTTGGTGGGTTGCATCAAGCTTCGCATTTCTGGGTCCTCCTCCCCTAGTCAGATTTACACCACATAGAGCTTGTGCGCACTTTAGGTTAAAGTGATCCAATTTTTTCAGCGTAATCACTGCACCATCCGGCGATGAAATTAATTTTGGGGTGTTAAGGAAGTTCGCTTTTGATGTAAGCGAATACTATTTCGTCAAAAGACATGTTAAAAACGGAAAAAATTTAATTTAAACCGCGACACGTTTTTACTTTAGGTTATGTTAATTTTATTTTTTGGAGAGTGCAGACGCAGAAACACGTCTGCACTCTCGGACACTCCAATGAAACCCTCAAATTTGTGTAAGACAAAGTTATTTGACAGCGGCAACCGAAAAAAAAAGTTTTTGGCAGGAGTGATTGCCTTGCGGGAAGATACTAAGTTAGAACAAAAGGAATAGCATACAAATTAACAAACAAAAAAAACATTTTATTATTCAATATTTTTGTATCATTAGACAACCAAATAAACACAAACTTTTTCAAGCTAAATATTTCTACAAATTTATTTTTTAAAATCCAACTAAAACTCATTACACCTTAAGTTCGTCTTCGAATTTGGACTCGTTTTTCGGTTCGAATTGTGCCAGTTTCTCAATCTTTACCTCATTACAAAGGTGACACAAACCATTTGCAGGGAATGGATCGCTGATGTCGGAAAAATCATTCTGCTGTTTATCTCTCATAGTCGAGACTAAATTACTGCAGTCCAGCTGTTGATAGATCTCCCGATTGTAGTCGCCATCCTTGGTAAATCTATTGTATTGGTCACATTGTAGGGAAGCTATTCGCCTCCAAGAAGGGAACTCTAATATTTTGATTACAAAACCAGCAATTAAAACTCACTTTAAAGTTTGATCTTGGGTCAGCCTACCACCGCGGCTAAATTGCCATCCCTGCCCACAACCCACAAAAATCCCCACTGACAACCAGGAATGAACACCCTGAGGACAATACAACCGACATTTTAAATTTAATTTTTTTTTCGTCATGTAAATTTTATATAAAAATAAATTAACTTAAGTCACTGTATATAGTTAGGCCCCCTATGAGCCAACAAATGTAAACTTTCACACATATGTAGTATCTTATTAGTTGTAAGCCAAATTGTAAATAGTATGTTCAATTGTAGCAGATATATTGAGATGTTTGATCTTAAAAATTGATATTTAATGATTTTATGGTAAGTGGTTGGACTTGGCATGCTTGCGTTGCTCGGCTAGAGCTCGCCGAAAATGGGTGGGAACTTGTCCGCACACTCAACCCTCAACTGCCACATAAACATTTATCATGCCAAAAAAAAAAGTAATTAAGAATTTAAAACAATTGAAGATTGTAGTAAATGAAGAGACGGACGGACGTTTACCCCTAGAGGACGCTGAGATGGTATTCAGCGATGGCCTGACCCACCCTACCATGGAAGTTAACAAGGCCGTATTTTTAACTTCCCCTTTTACCTCGCTTACCATTTATTTCCGCTCAGTTCATTCTTACCTTTCACCAAAATATTTGCGTCGCCGTCCACATCCCCTGAAAATAAAGATTTAGTAATCCATCAAGCCATGAGCTTGACAAAAAAACAGTAATTCAACCATGGTGCAATTTACAATTTTTATTAATCATCAACGAAAATATAAAAGAAAATGAAACATGAATTCATATGAAAATGTTTTAACCTTTTTTTTTTTTACCAAAAATTACATCAAAATAACTTTCATTTACACAAAAGGGTAGGGTCGGCAACCCTGAACCAACACAAAAAAATAAATTTATTAATTTATTGAATTATACCACAAAAAAAAAAAAAAATAATTTAAATATAAAAAAAAAATATCTCATCGAAGTATCTATAATGAAATAGGGGTGGTAACCCTTATTAACAAAAAAAAACTAATATTATGAAGACAAAAAAAAGAACAATGAAAAAAAAAGGAAATTTAAGTATATAGGAATTTTTTTGTTTCTTTAAACCAGAAATTTAAAAAAAAAAAAAGACAGTAGTAGCGGAGTTTACTCAGCTTCCTTTACCAAAAACCAAAATTAGACAAAAAAAAATAAATAACATGTATCCTATCAGTTGCCCTACCTAATTCGAGCTCAAAGTAGGTTAAGAGTACCTGATAATACAAAAAAAAAAGAAACTCTTATGTAGACTTAAGAACTTTTAACCAACAAAAAGGAAATAAGATAAGAATCCGTAGGATTTAACACAAAAAAAAACTCGAAATTCCTATTCACTTTTACACAGAAAGTATCCAAAAACACAATGAATATATTAAATCACAATTCAAAAAAAAAGATTATTGCACCAAGCAAAAAAAAATTTTAAAATTATTTCCAAATGGAATAAACGAATCTCAGATACATATGTATATATGTGACGTCACTGAAGTCTGATATAATAAACAAAATATTTATTATTTCAAAATATTTAACGAAATAAAAACAAAACAAAAAAACATGTATGAATTTCTGTTGAAAACTCTTCTTCTCTTCTTTTCCAAAAAAAATCTTCTTTTTCTTCTTTTCTTGTTAAATAAAGGCCCGTGTGAAAAAATGGACAGGCGATCACGACTTCTTGAAGGGTTTTTAGTTCGTGATCGCCACATCTTTTAAGCCCAATTTTAATTTTCACTTATGAAAAATCATCAATTTATAGTTGGGTGTAGCAGGTATGTATGTACATTTCTTTTGTTGAATATAGGTAGGTAGGTACTTTTATGGCAAAACTCCACACGTTTTTATTTTTCAAGTTTCAGTTCAAAATACACTTTTGGATTTTGATTAATATTTTTTTATTTTTTTTATATATTTTACCACACTTCTATATTTTTTTACTTCTTAAAAATGGTTTTTACTTTAATCCTGCTATTATCCGTCTAAATTGCGCGGCGGTTTCCACAACTATATCTACTAATCAATTCAAATTTAAAATTATACCCATTCCAAAAATCCTCTCTACTCAACGGAATAATCGTTAGATTCAAACCGCCAATCAAATTAATTTGCAACCTATCAGGCCACAAATCCCAAAAACAAATTCTTTCCTAGCCCAGGTCGAATCGGATTTTTAAAAGAGAAATCTTACCCAAATGAACGAACGACATCTATTTGTCAAAGGGTAAATTATTAAATTCTGCGATAATTATTGCGGCCATTATGGTTTCTCGTAGTTTCGCGTAGTGTGAAAATGAGACCAACATATAACCACAGATAATTATATACAGATGTCGCATGCCCATAGAAAAAACTGACATATGAAAATGAAAATCTTCATTTGAAAGAGCTTTTAAGAAAGCTGTTTTCAATTTATTATTTTAAGATTATGTGAGAAGTGCTTTTTCTCTTTAAAATTTGTGCTCTCTGAATTCACGAATAAAATCTATTTCTATTTCGTCTATTGCTCTTGCGTATTCAACTCTGTCTGTATTCTTGGTTTTTTTTTTTTAATACCGCCAGACCTTTTTTTTAAAATAGATTTGTTATGGACACAAGAACACAAGTTACCTACATTTTTCATAGAGGGATCTTGGCAAGAAAAAATTGTATTTTGTGTGTTTATCTGGGAATCTAAGGCAATTTTGTTCATAAAAAGGAAACTTACTTAGATATTTTGTTGCATTTAGAAGCAAATTAGGAACTCATGTAAGTAGGTATTTCAAAGCAGTTGGATGGATTTGTGTAAATTATTCTAAGTATATTTTTTAGGTAGGTAGGTATTTGTTCTTTATAATTCCCATACAAATTATTCTAATTTCGTTGCTCAATTTTGTCTATCAGAGCCAAAAACAGACACAGTATTGTTTGTTACTCCTAGTCCTAGTTGCTACATACATAGATACATATGTATGTACGTATTTTGCATTCAGGTTCATGAGGTTATGATGACACCTGCAGGCAGGAAGGTTGGTTTTATTTGATTTGGTGCGACCCTTTGATGATGGCGAAAATAACGTGGTTGACTTTTTTGGGTTTGATAAAAATAAAAAAAAATCTGAAAAAAATAGTTAAATTAAAACTTCAATTTGAAGTAGGGCGACAAAGAAAAAGAAAATAAAGTCCTAAGAAATTGTGGATACAGATTTTTTTACGGGTTAGGTACCTATTTATTTTATACCACCTACTTAATTAAGAGGTTGTATGGTATGTTTGTACGAAAAAACGCAACCAGAAGAATAACTGTATGTACGAGAATATACATTGTACATACATACATACGTATTACATACAATTTTTCAAAAACGTTATGCCTAGGAATTCATTGCGTTTGTGAAAATTTATTAAAAGCTGACAATTTTCTAGTTATCAATTAGATACAAACATACAAATTAGCTGGTTAAAGCTAACGATAAAATTTAAACTCGAAAAATTGTTTTTTTAAGAAAAAAAAGCGTGCGGATAACTTCGAGTTTCGGTTTGGAATACTTTTATTTTTTAGAAGAGTTAAATTGTGTTTTTTTATTTCGATTCGTGAGTAAATTGTTTTTAAAAGTAAATAAAATATTATAAAATGCTTTCGGAAAACGAAGATTTTGATATACATATGTATGTATATGACTAAAGACCCAGCTTTATGGAGAATTTTACTCCAGAAATAGGTTTGACAAGATAGCAGATCGGTTTTTAGTTGAAAAACTTAAAGATCGAATTACAAGCCGTAGGCTTCCGATTGCACCCGAATTTCAAGTACCTACTATTTACATTACACTTTCTTGGAAGAAGACTGGAATGGTCCAATCCAAAGTGGCGAAATAATAAAAAAAAAACATTTCGAAAAAAGTTGTCAAAAATAAACAAATAACAAAATTAATTTAAGGTTGTCCTTTTGACTTTTGAGTTTCCGACATTTCAAACTATTAGGTCCGTTCCCCAGATTTAGTTTAGTTTGGTTTGTTAATTTTAACGAACTGTCATGATTTAAATGTGTTCAAATGCACCGTTTTTGATAAAAGGGAATTAGTCTATTACTAGTTAGTAAAACGAAAAAAAGGTTTAAAAATTTCGAAGAGTTAGTAAATTACTAAAATTTTAACAAATTGCTAACTAATAAAATGCTAAGCCCTTAATAAAATTTTGTTTAAAATGTTGCTCCTATATTTCTACCATCACGTGTGAACGTTTGTTTCCTATTGATAAATCATATAATCAATTTATTTATTTAATAAAATTGTATGTTGGGCTTGCATATGTATTCATTTAACTAAATGTTGTGAAAATTTGTGTAAAAGCTGAAATAATTCTATTAAGCAACTGATTCATTTATTGTCTGTACCGCCATTCCGACATTAATTTTTTTTTTTTGAAAATCTGTATATATGTGCCAGTTTGTAAGCTTTGGGCATATTTTTTTTTTATTTTTTCATTGTTGAAGATAAATTCGATTACCTTTCAGCTAATAATTCCATCAGGTGGTTCTTAAAACAAAAACAAACTTTAATCAACGAAGGTATATGAAATACTAATAATATGTGCGTTTAGCCCAGGTACGACAGAGGACTCATCAGTCAGATGCTGTCTGCCGTACCCTTCAACATCTTACTGATGAGCCCACTGTCGTAACTGGGCGAAAGCCCAGTAGTACACCGAAATTATGGACGAAAAAAATATTGTCAAAACTCAAACCTGCATACCATACAAATTGAAAAAAAAAATATATTTTTGAAAAACCTGTCTGTACTAAATGTTTGTTTAATAAATAGGCATAGAAGATAGAATACTTAAATAGAATCGGGAGTGTTTATATTCCAATATTTGCAGAAATATAGATCTGTTATACCACCTACTTAATTAAGAAACAAATACTTTTGATTACAAGTAGTATTCGACTAATATGTGAAATTCAACCGTATGAAAAAAAATAAAAAAAAATTATATTTTGTCTAGGGTTAATTTACAGATATCTATAAAACTCGCTTTGAAAATTGTTACTTCTGAAAAGCACAATCAATCATTATTTTGGTGCTATCATTAATTTTTTTATTTTTTTTTTGTACAATCATTTCTGCTGTCCCAGAAAAAATTTTTTTAACCAACCTTACACATAAAATCAATTATTATATTTCAATAATTATTGGTATGTTATTCTTATTTTAAATTTTCGGGTTACCCGCATAAATAAAATATATTAAGCAAGTGCAATATGGAATACCCTGTAACCACACCGAAAGTTTCTCTACAAATTTCACTGAGCGTGGTCCCGGTATATAACGCTGCTAATCCGAAAATTTAAAAGTTCTTATTTCGCTATAAAATAGTTCATAAAAAAAAGTTAATTTTAATTTTGACACATAATAATTGATGATGGTGTTTAAAAAGTGAGTACAAAAATATAAGTCTAAATTTTCAATGCAGAGTTTTAATTACTACCTACTTAGATTCATCTGTATGTATGTATGTACATATGTATTTATAAAGTCTAGGTATAATTAACACTTTATAATAATAATAACATTAAAACCTTCCTGTCTTATTTTATTTTATCTTTAGAAAACTCTTTCCTTGCTTAGAAATTTGTATGAAGACAATAATTATTTTTATATTTTTCTTATTCGTTCTTTTAATAGAAGCTATTTACGTTTTGTGAAATGAATTCGCAGTAAAAATATACCGTTTAGAAATTATGGCGTAAAATTTTAAACAGTAAAACCGGCTTTACTTAACGCAGTCGCTTAGCCTGGAGGCTTTGTCTAACTCTTTCATAATTTTAAACACTTTAGACTTTCTAACTAATTTGGGTTTTACAACAGAAGTTAAGCGAATTTACGTTGAACAACCCTTAATGTGAAAGATACATAACTCAAACACAACACAAATTAAAAAAAAATAAAAAGCCAAATAGAGCAAATAATTTTTGGTCGGAAAAAGTTAACTTTATATATCTACCACCTCCATACATATTTTGATTGTTTATAAGTTATTTACATTATTTTAGATGAAATGAAGTATATATGGCTAATTAACAGCATTCAAATTCAATTTTGTTTTTCCAAGGTGCAAATTCATTTGGCTATACTCGTCTTGGCATGCATAGGTACATAACATATGTACACTTGTATCTACAGATTTGCTGATCGTAGAACACTTTTGTACGACTGTTTCGAATTTCTAATATTCAGTAATTGAGTCTATTTACAAAGCACATCTTTAAAAGTATCGAATAAAACATCAATAAACATTTTTACGTCGATTTGTTTTGTTATGAAATAACCATTGTCAATATGAACAAAGTTCACTTTTAAAAGATAAACTAGCTAGGTATTTGCTGCTGTTAACGTTAGACGAGCTCTTTAACGTTAAAGTATGGTTTATGTCCCTTAAAATTAACAAAAAGTCGGTTCTCTTTTTATATACAATATTTTTTAGAGTCGACTCCCATTCTAAAATTGATTTAGAGCAGGTTTTAAATGTTTACAATTTTGCGCCTGTCTTTTATTTGTCTCACTCGTGACAAAAAAAGACCCTGACTATTTTTAAAATACATAAAGGTGGTGTTTTTTTCCATTTCAGCAAAAATGAATTAGTAATAATATTATTGGTTCTAAGAAAGTCCATGTAGATTTTATAAAAAAAATTAAACACTCTTAACTGCGGAATTACACTTAAGGAAACTTCATAAAAATGTTCTGTACAAAAATTGAAATTCATTCACCCGTGCGCGGTGTGGGCTCTGTATTGTCAAACTTATAAAAAAAACACATGCACATTCTTCATAGAATACCGACCTATACATGCGGCTACTCCATGGATGAACACACACAAACAAACAATATCAACATGACGAAGATATGTAAAGTATTTAAAAAAAAAACAAAGATTATAAATTAATATAATACAAATGATGGAGATATTAATAGAATATGTTCTATCTACCTAATGCCTTACCTTTTGCATTTTTTCTAAAAAAAAATTGGATACCCCAGTATGAATTTGCTTTTTTTTGGTAGATACCTACCTACATCTATTCCACATGAATAAAGGTAGCCGCATTGTCTGCCAGTATTATCTTCCTCGCGCATAATAAAAAAAAGTTCTTAAACAAAAGAGAGAATATTATATTGTTCTCTTTTTAATTCAGAAAAGTTTTCTTACGATGTCTATAAAATTCTCTTCTTGTTATGAAACCTTCTTAAGAAAGCTTTTGTCTGCTGGAGATTGTCTGTTGGAGAAAATTTTCGATGACAGAATTTTGTATGGAGGTGAGACATCTGTATATAATTATCTGTGATATAACCTAACATGAAAGGGAATCAATTATAAACATACAAAAAAAAAAAACATCACAGACACATTTTATAATGACCGGCGGCGGCTAAAGAAAAATTCTGCTCTCAAAAAAAAATACAATTGCCGGGGGAATTTTAAACGAAAAGAAAACCAATTTAATAAATAAGTACACATAAAAAGGTAAGTTAACAAAAAAGAATAAAAAAAAAACAACCCTTATTTCATTTCTCATATTCTTTTCCAGAACAAAAAAACATCAAAACAATCGGCCTACGCACGCCGCAACGGTGGCCATCCGCCATCGTCGCCAACGCCATAACAGGGAACGAAAACTACTTCGAGTCTCAACAAGTTGAAAACAACTAAGATATAGACGAAAAATATCAAGCCGAAGCCGTTGCTGGCTTAAAAGCAGCGTCAATAACAGCAGGAAGAGAAATGCAAAAACGCAATTTACTATAATATTGGACTGTCCCAAATGAATGGACCACCCGATTTCCCAGGCATAAGTAATAACTTCCACCGCGGGACTGATTTGAGTCGACTTTCCAAAAGCGCCCTTATTCAGCATCAAACACAACCATTATTGCAACAGCAACAACAAGAACGTCAGCAGAACGATCATTTATTGAGCAACAATCTATTTGGTGCGAATTATGTCGAAGTTCTTTGATTTCCATAAGAATCAACAGCAACAACAGACTGCTGGCCACCAGAAACACCTGTTGGAAAGTGTATAAATATATATAAATTTGATTTTTAGCCTTAGCAATTTGTTAGGGGTTTTGATTTATTATAAGCAAATTAAAAGCCAATGCCGAAAACTAGAAATCAGACTTCGAAACTTGCAGCGGAGTCAAATGAATCATCCGATGATAACGAACACCCAGTAGATCTAAACAACACCATTAGACAGGCTGATTTAGACAAAACGACGATGGAGGATCGATTGCAGCGACTAAATGAACAACTAGAAGCTGCTTTAGCAGCCGTAACCGAAGAAAAACAGGAGCGACAACGCATTGAGCAACTACTACGTGAACAGCAAGATAAATTAACAAATCTCATCGCCAGTAGCTCTTCAACCAATGTCCCTGAGTCTGCTGCAACAAGAATAGCAGCTGTTACAGAATCCATTGCCAGTGGATCTGGTGCAACTTTCAACTCCTCATTAGTGCCATATACAGCTCCAACAGTAACATTCGCACCAACAGCCGTTAGCTATGCAAGCCCTTATGCTCCTGCCTTTCAGTGTAACCTTGTTTCAGCTCGCGCCACAACAACGATGTCACACATGCCGATTACGTCACAAGCGGTACATCCTGGGGCACAAGCACCCCCGCTTACTATTAACTCTGCTGAAACATTGCCGATGGGTTCGAATGACTTTTCGCCAAACAACATCTCGAACTTACGAACGGTTCCGACGTTTTTACCACCGTTGAGTAGCCTACAGAATTTAACGCAACATCAAGTTCATCCAGCTGCTAGCATACAGCCTCAACCAACGCAACATCCGTCTTCGTCATCCATAATGTATGGATCTCACCGAAAGTTACACGATTTGCCTAATTTTCGTGGAAAACCCGAAGAGTGGCCTATGTTCTGCACATCCTTTGTTGAATCCACTAACATGTTCGGATATAGTAAAGTTGAGAACATGTTTCGTCTCCAAAGGAGTGTGAAAGGAGAAGCGAGAGATGTAGTCGAATCTTTACTCATCCATCCAAATAATGTGGAACAAGTGATGGCGAATTTGGAGTTTCGTTTTGGACGTCCGGAGTGCCTTATCCAGAGCCAACTGAAGAAGGTAAGAGGAATTCCACCGATTTCAGATAACAAGCTAGAGCTCATCGTCGTATTTGCTACAAAGGTTGAAAACTTGTCCGTGTTTCTAGAATCAAGTGGAATGTACCAACATTTAGCTAATCCCACCTTATTACAAGAACTAATCGCAAAGCTTCCCATGAACAAAAGAATAGAATGGGCACAACACAGTGTCAGCATACTGCCTTACCCAACCATAAAGCACTTCAGCACTTGGTTAAGTGAACTAGCACGATTAGTTTGCCTCGTAACGTCAACATCACTGCCGTCATCAAGTCGAAGCGATTCGCCATCGAGGCCAAGAAGAGGCAACGTGTTGCACACTATCGAAGCAAAGGCGAAAGCTGAGAAATTAAAATGTCGATATTGCAAAGAAGAGCCGCATCCAGTTTCAAATTGTAAAAGTTTCACTAAGCTACAGACATCAGCCAGATGGGAATTCGTAAAACGTAACAAACTGTGTTTTGGATGCCTGAAGTACGGACACAATATCAAAACTTGTCGCTCAAGGAAACCATGTAGTGTTGCAAATTGCCAAAAGGTGCATCACACTACTTTACACGAAACAGAACGGGAATGTAAATCAACAACACCAAACGATGGAAATGAATCCTTGGACGTCCATAGACCCTTATTAAACTGTGAAGACGTTGGAGAAACGAAAATTCTGTTCAGAGTTTTGCCTGTTAGGATCTATAACGGTGATAGAGCGATAAGAACATACGCTCTATTGGATGAAGGTTCTTCCGTAACGATAATGTGCTCAAACCTAGCCAAACGTCTGAAACTCAACGGAACGCCCAAAGATCTCAAGCTGCGATGGATTGGTAAAGCGACAGAAGCCAAGAAGTCTTTCATAGTGGACATAGACATTAGTGCAGATAAAGATGAAGCAACCAAATACAAGGTTCGTGGAGTTCAAACAGTTGAAGAACTTTGCCTTCCGACGCAAACTTTCACCGCCTCGGAGCTGACTCTCACAAATCGATCTGATGTTCAATTAGCTAATTACAACGAAGCCAGACCTGAGATTCTGATAGGTCTAGATAACAGTCATCTTGGCGCACCAGTCGAAGTTCTCAACTGCCAGAATCAAGGACCAACTATTGCGCTTACGAAGCTGGGTTGGATCGCTTATGGAAGCTTCAGATCGGAACGAGTAGAAGAGATGCAAGAAAACAGTGTGCTCTGTAACAGAATTGCTAAGGAACGAGATTCAAATCTGAATAAACTCATCGATGAATACTTCTGCATCGAAAGCTTTGGAGTAAGAAAGCCGACGGAGAAATTAGTATCGGATAAGGATAAAAGGGCGTTGCGATTACTAAATAATACAACGATAAGATTAAATAAACGATTTCAGACTGGTCTACTCTGGAAAGAAGATGAACCCAATTTACCAAACAGCTTTGAACTAGCCAAGAGTCTTGAAGCCAAAATGCGAAGAGATCCCGAATTTGCTACAAGATACAAAGCCATTATTGTCGGTTATTTAGAAAAAGGATATGCTGTAAAGCTAACGTCTGCTGAGGCTAATACTCACACTCCAAAAACTTGGTACCTCCCACATTTTGGGGTCCAAAATCCAAACAAACCTGGAAAGGTACGTCTAGTTTTTGACGCGGCAGCGGAAGTTGGTGGCGTATCGTTAAACTCCTTTTTAATGAAGGGTCCAGATGATTATGTGAATTTGGTAGACATTTTATATAACTTTCGGATGAGATCAATTGCAGTGACAGGTGATATAAGAGAGATGTTTCACCAGGTGCTGATACGGCCAGAAGATCAACACTCTCAACGCTTCCTTTGGAGAGAGGATGAAAGAAAACCGATCGATATTTATCTAATGAAGGCAATGACGTTTGGTGCTGCATGTTCACCTTGCTCGGCAAATTTCGTGAAGAACCATAATGCCTCAAGGTTTGAGAAGAAGTATCCAAGAGCTACCAAGTCCATTATCAGCCACCACTACGTTGATGACTTTGTACAGTTTTGAGGATGTTTCAGAAGCTATCGCCGTCACCAAAGCAGTTGTTGCAATCCATCGAGAGGGCGGATTCGAGTTGCGCAATTTCGCATCTAATTCGAAAGAAGTACTAAGCAGTTTAGCAGCCGACAAACTAGAAAGTGCCAAAGAACTAATCAGCATGGATATGGAAGCCACCTCCCCAAATGAGAAGGTTCTAGGGTTGTGTTGGAATAGTGATGAGGACGTACTTACATTTCGATTGAACTTTCCTCGAGTGAACAAAGCCGTCATGGTGGAAGACAGATGCCCAACTAAAAGAGAGTTCTTAAGCATCGCTATGTCCGTATTCGACCCTCTTGGAATGATAGCCAACTACACGCTTCCGTTAAAGCTGATACTGAAATCTATCTGGCGCTTTGGAACTGGATGGGATGAACCAATTCCAGAAGAATGTTTCACAAGATGGAAAGAATGGAAGAAACAAATGCCACACTTAGCCCAGTTGAAAATTCCTAGATGCCACTATTGCCATTTAACAAGAGCTAGCCGAGTGGATCTTCATACATTCGTAGACGCCAGCGAAGAAGCGTTCAGTGCCGTCGTGTTTCTTCGCATCCAGTATAAAGATGAGGTATACATTTCATTTATATGTGGTAAGACAAGAGTAAGCCCAAAAAAACTCATGTCGATTCCTAGGCTAGAGCTTTCAGCAGCGATTCTTGGGACAAGACTTTGCAACTCCATCCTCGATTGTCACAAACCACATATTACTGATCGTGTTTTTTGGAGCGACTCGAAAACCGTGCTGCACTGGCTTCGAGTGGACCCTCGCCGCCATAAAGAGTTTGTGGCCTTTCGAGTGGCAGAAATTCTACATAGTACCCGAGTGAATCAGTGGCGTTGGGTGCCTTCAAAATTAAATGCGGCGGATGATGCCACTCGTGCCAGTTACACACAACAATCTCAGAGCAACAACAAATGGCTAAACGGGCCCAAATTTCTGATGTGGACGGAACAGGATTGGCCTCAACAGCCATGCGATATAAACGATCATGAACAGAGGCAGGAGATCCGAAGCAAGTATTTGCTGAATATTTCTCAATCAAACGAGCCATTTTTCGACGCTTCCAGATTTTCAAGTTTTTTGAAGCTAAAACGCACCATGGCCTGGTTGATTCGATTCGTAACCGCGTGCCAGCGAAAGCCTATAGACCGCGCAGAGTTAACCGCCCTAGAATTGAAAAATGCCGAGAATGTAGTATGTCAGCAAACGCAAAAGGAGGCCTTCAATGAAGACATAGAGAACTTACGTCAAGGCTTTCCTATTGAGAAGAGCAGCCAGCTCTTTAATATGACGCCATATCTAGACGATCTTGGACTCGTACGCGCACTTGGACGGATAGATGCTGCCACAACGGTGCCTTTTGAAACTAGAAGACCAATTATAATGCCTAAAGGTCATGCAGTAACGAAACTACTCGTCAGGGATTACCATTGCCGGATGTGTCATCAAAATGATGATGCTATCGTAAACGAGATTCGCCAACGATTTTGGGTGCCAGGTCTGCGTTCAGCCGTGAAAACATGTAAAAGCGAATGTCAGTTATGCCGAAACCGAAACGCCAAGCCACAGCCTCCATTAATGGGCCAGTTGCCGGAAGATCGTCTAACACCCTATGTCAGGCCGTTTACATACGCCGGCCTTGATTACTTCGGACCAGTCAACGTACTCGTACGCCGTCGAATAGAAAAACGCTGGGTTGCGCTTTTCACATGCCTGACAATAAGAGCCGTGCACCTGGAAATTGCTGCAGACATGTCTACAGACGCGTGCATATTATGCGTCCGCAATTTTGTAAATCGACGAGGAGTGCCGCTGCGTGTGAGAAGCGATAATGGAACGAACTTCGTGGGAGCAAGCAAGGAGTTAGCGACTAACAAAATCTTTGACGAAGAGGCCATAAAGGCAGAGTTCTCCTCGACTGGGATCGAATGGATGTTCAATTGCCCAGCTAATCCTCATGCCGGAGGATGTTGGGAGCGGCTCGTGCAGTCAGTCAAAAGGGCTTTGTCACACACGCTGAAGGACACGACGCCGAAAGTTGAGACTTTGCAGAGCGCGCTGATTGAGGCAGAGAACATTGTCAACAGCCGACCACTAACTCACTTGCCGATTTCAATTGAGGATGATGAGCCGCTCACTCCTAACCATTTTCTCTTGGGTGTTCCGAATTCTACTCAAACTCCTGGCCCGGTCGATCAACGTGCATTATGCCTTCGAAAGCAGTGGAAGATTAGCCAACAGCTGAAGGATCGTTTTTGGAAGCGATGGATTAGAGAGTATCTGCCTGTGATATCTAGGAGATGTAAATGGTTCAAGAAGGTGCCGCCGCTGCAAGTTGGGAACCTGGTTTTGGTATGCGATTATGATGCTCCGAGGAGCCAGTGGGTACGAGGCAAAATCATCGAAGTATTTCCGGGTCCGGATGGACAAGTCCGCTCTGCCAGAGTAAGGACTGCAACTGGCGTGTTACGAAGACCCGCAGTCAAACTTGCCGTGTTAGATGTGAGGCTTTAGAATGGATGACTTAGGCGCCTCACGGGGGGTGGGATGTCACTTAATAATTTGAAGTGTGACGTATCCTTAGTTTATTTGGCACCATTTATATTGGTACTTCTGGCAGATACCGAGCGAACAGATCTTTTTTGACTTTGACAGTACCTACCATCATCTGTCATTAGCACAAAATAAAAGTCACGTTTTCCGGTCATGCATTTTCCTTTCGCCATTTTGCATTAGACTTCGTCAGCCACCGGTCATCTGCCAGGGTCCACCAAAAAGTAAGATAAAATATATATTATTGTAAACCTATTATAAGATTTCTGAAATTTTAGAGAATAAACAGCAAAACAGCAAATATTGAATAAATGCTCGTTCTATTCATTTGGTGTGGTGGTGCCGACGACAGGGGGAAATGCATTTTCAGCTTCTTTGCATGCAAATCTCAATTGGTCTAAAGAAAATATAGCCATAGGATAAACTAATTTCCCAATTTTATCATTTAGATTTCTCTTTAACATCTTTATGAGTTCAAACTCGGGAATTGGTACTTTTAGTTGGGATTTTATCTTCGAAATCGCTGTGAAAAATTTTTCACAAGTTTCGAAAGCACCTTGCTTACGATCTGACAAATCTCTCATGATTTCATAATCAGATTTGGAATTTTTGAAGTGAAGCATTAATGCTTCACGCAATATTGGCCAATCTGGTCTATAATTCGAACGATGAAAGTCCCAATACCAGTCAAGTGCTGCACCGGAAAGCGTAAGATGAAATTGCTTTAAAATTTCGGACCAAGGACACGCATACTGAATTTGGAGAGTTTCCAAACGAAAGATAAAATCTTCGACGGTCAAAATTTCTGGAGTTCCGTCAAATTTTAGACCCCATCTGTCTACTTTAATTATATCGCGATATCCTCTATGAAGATTACGATGCATATCGTAATATGAATTTTGGGGACTTTGCGGTTGATATCCGTTAAAATATCTCATATCCGGTGAGATTTGGGAAAATGGAGTATGTGGATTATTATGCGGATTGTCGATTGGTTGGAAACTATACATTGGTTGTGGAATTTGAACCGAAGGATTATTTTGAACATTTTGAGTAGTAGGTAGTATTAATGGTTGTTGTTGATATTGTTGTTGTTGGGAAAATTGTTGTTGATAGATTTGGGATTGAGGTTGTGAAGGTTTGTGCAAATTTCGTTGTTGATTGGATTGCTTTTGTTGCTTTTGAGGTACCGGCTTTCTAAATGAAGTTAAGTTTGAAGGTTGTTTAGGCGCATTATCATCTTGATTAACAAGGGGACGCGTTGCTGAATTAATTTCACCTAAAAATTCGATGAAATTCTCTTTCATGATTTGCTTGATGCTATCAGAGATATCTGATTTCATCGATTCAGTATAGGATGACAATGCGTTAACTATAGCTAGATTGACGTAAGCTTTTATGTCGCTGGGTACTTCAGAAGGATTATTAAAATTTCTTTCCTTCGACCTGTTTCCATTTCCGTTTTCTACAATTTCTTGATTTCGTACCGTCTGAATGCTGTTGTCGAAATTAATAGACCCTGCTCCTAAATTGCTGAGGCTACTAAAGGAAGGAGCCGAAATAGAATCTATATCAGTAGAACCGTTCGAATTTCCACCACTCTCCGAAATATTCGGTAAAGGAGCTTGGGGAATAATTGGAACTGGTGTTCTTTGAACACGAGGAGTAGGTGGGATATTGGTATTATTCATTATGTTATTAGTTAGTATATTCAGATAATTGCCTGACTTTGATAAAAATCTCGTTTCCTGACCTGAACTTTCAACAATATTTTCGCCTGTTGCTTGGGGTCGATCCGGTTGATTGGAGGATTTTGGAACGGGATAAGAATTAGAAATTGATTGATCGTTATTTTTAACGTTTGAACCGATTGAAGTGTTGTGAAATGACGGACTATGACTGTATAACAACCTTTGTTGCTCTGTAGGGTTTAATCTACTTGAAGATCTTGTACCTTTCTTGTTTATAGTACCTGTCTTAGAAGTTTTACTATTGTTGTACTTATCTGTTGAGTCCATTTAAATTTTGTTTGTTTTAATTATATAGTTTTTAAGAAAAATATTTTAGTTTTTTAAGTATATCGAATTACGTTTTCGATGTAAGATTGAAGAAAAAGAAATATATATATTCAAGTATTATAACCAACTTACTTTTGTTTATAAGAATAGTTATATTATTAATATATTTAATACCAAATTTACCGAAATATTAAAGAATATGTTTTCAGTTTTGTATTACGCACTTAATAAAAAGATTAAGAAATATGAATCTTTTGAAAGGAAACCTGAAAACGTTTAGAAATTTTGTATAAATTATGTAACTTTGCTTTAAAGTTTGTATATAAACAAAAACTTTTTTTTTTTTTTTGTTTTTCTAATAGAAGTAATGAAAAATTTTGTTCTTCCATAAACTTGTCAAGAAAAATTTTCCAACAAAAATTAGAAACTGTTTTATTTCGTAATATATTTTTTTTTTGGTTTGTACATATATGATGCGGGGATGCTTCGGGCAACATTTTTTTGATGAAAGTATTTGTTTGCCGATGAATGAACTGAGCTGAAAAAAGGTAGATTTTTGTATGTTACTATTGGACTGTCGGACGGACTTCTTTTTTTTTTTTAAAAAATTCCCTCTAGGTGGTAAGTAGGTTTACAAAGAGGTTAACTTGGACAAAAGTATTTGTTATCTGGCAACTCCCGCAATTCTAGATAAGCCTGCGACTTTTACTAGAAGACTTGAAGTTGTCAGATAACCAGAAAATAGAAAAAGGTAGAAAGTAAGGAAAAGGAATTTGTGCAACAGTTGTAACACTTCGTCACCATACTGGCCACAAATCCTTTGAATATAAACGAGACAAATGAGTGGAAAATTAAAAAAAAAGAGAAAGATAGTAAAGTAAAATGTTAACACTTAAGGATAGGTTAACACAAACACAAAAGGGATTAATTTTAATTGTCACCATCATCTTGTTATCTCGTCGCAGATGAAAAGGTACGTTTGAAACCTTCCTTGTTCATGACATACGAGTTGCCGATGAGATGACAATTAGAATTGAGAAAAAAAAAAATAGAAAGGACAACAATAAACAAGAACTCAACGTTGGGCGCCATTTGTAGCAGATATATTGAGATGTTTGATCTTAAAAATTGATATTTAATGATTTTATGGTAAGTGGTTGGACTTGGCATGCTTGCGTTGCTCGGCTAGAGCTCGCCGAAAATGGGTGGGAACTTGTCCGCACACTCAACCCTCAACTGCCACATAAACATTTATCATGCCAAAAAAAAAGTAATTAAGAATTTAAAACAATTGAAGATTGTAGTAAATGAAGAGACGGACGGACGTTTACCCCTAGAGGACGCTGAGATGGTATTCAGCGATGGCCTGACCCACCCTACCATGGAAGTTAACAAGGCCGTATTTTTAACTTCCCCTTTTACCTCGCTTACCATTTATTTCCGCTCAGTTCATTCTTACCTTTCACCAAAATATTTGCGTCGCCGTCCACATCCCCTGAAAATAAAGATTTAGTAATCCATCAAGCCATGAGCTTGACAAAAAAACAGTAATTCAACCATGGTGCAATTTACAATTTTTATTAATCATCAACGAAAATATAAAAGAAAATGAAACATGAATTCATATGAAAATGTTTTAACCTTTTTTTTTTTTACCAAAAATTACATCAAAATAACTTTCATTTACACAAAAGGGTAGGGTCGGCAACCCTGAACCAACACAAAAAAATAAATTTATTAATTTATTGAATTATACCACAAAAAAAAAAAATAATTTAAATATAAAAAAAATTATCTCATCGAAGTATCTATAATGAAATAGGGGTGGTAACCCTTATTAACAAAAAAAAACTAATATTATGAAGACAAAAAAAAGAACAATGAAAAAAAAAAGGAATTTCAAGTATATAGGAATTTTTTTGTTTCTTTAAACCAGAAATTTAAAAAAAAAAAGACAGTAGTAGCGGAGTTTACTCAGCTTGCTTTACCAAAAACCAAAATTAGACAAAAAAAAATAAATAACATGTATCCTATCAGTTGCCCTACCTAATTCGAGCTCAAAGTAGGTTAAGAGTACCTGATAATACAAAAAAAAAAGAAACTCTTATGTAGACTTAAGAACTTTTAACCAACAAAAAGGAAATAAGATAAGAATCCGTAGGATTTAACACAAAAAAAAACTCGAAATTCCTATTCACTTTTACACAGAAAGTATCCAAAAACACAATGAATATATTAAATCACAATTCAAAAAAAAAGATTATTGCACCAAGCAAAAAAAAATTTTAAAATTATTTCCAAATGGAATAAACGAATCTCAGATACATGTATACAGGGTGATTGGCATAAGGTGTGACAAAAAGCTAGGGCGTGTAGGTTGGACTTAGACAAGAAAAAAATCGTATGGGAGGGGGGGGTCTATTTCCCCCCGTTTAGGCGGGAGGGGCGATTTAAGAAAAAAATCACTTAAAACAGAAAAAAAATTATTAAAAAATAACGGTGATACCTACAGAGTAATGCTATAGCATTTTGAAAAGCCAGAAATACATTCTTTAATTTTGTTTTTAAATAAAGTTGTTCGAGTGAATAGTTTTTGAAAAATTAATTTTCAAAATCAAAATTTTGAAAAAAAAAATGAAATTTTTTTTTTTAAACAATTCAATTTTTTTTCAAAATTTTACGTAATTAAGTATTACTTTTTTATTCAATATTCAATGCTCTAATTAATTTTTGATCAAACACAAAAAACCGGATGTCAAAATGTTTTGTAGTTTTTGAGAAAATCAAAAATAACAAAAACTACTTTTGTTCTAAGAAAATCCTTTTATTTTAGTTTTTACGTTTTTGGATTCTTATGTAGGTGAATTTACGATTGAAAGGATTAACTTTCTTTTTACTATTCTTTTAATTATCGTCTTATAAGCATACAATAATGTGACAAAGTACTGGATTAACCATATTTCACACATTTTTTCATTGAGAACACCTACGTGAGAGCATTGGTTTAAAATTGACCTGCCACTATTTTATTATGGTGGGGTCGGCTTGGCTTAGGTGCATTTACTTTTACTTTTTTACTTTAATCCTGCTATTATCCGTCTAAATTGCGCGGCGGTTTCCACAACTATATCTACTAATCAATGCAAATTTAAAATTATACCCATTCCAAAAATCCTCTCTACTCAACGGAATAATCGTTAGATTCAAACCGCCAATCAAATTAATTTGCAACCTATCAGGCCACAAATCCCAAAAACAAATTCTTTCCTAGCCCAGGTCGAATCGGATTTTTAAAAGAGAAATCTTACCCAAATGAACGAACGACATCTATTTGTCAAAGGGTAAATTATTAAATTCTGCGATAATTATTGCGGCCATTATGGTTTCTCGTAGTTTCGCGTAGTGTGAAAATGAGACCAACATATAACCTAACATGAAAGGGAATCAATTATAAACATACGAAAAAAAAAACATCACAGACACATTTTATAATGACCGGCGGCGGCTAAAGAAAAATTCTGCTCTCAAAAAAAAAATACAATTGCCGGGGGAATTTTAAACGAAAAGAAAACCAATTTAATAAATAAGTACACATAAAAAGGTAAGTTAACAAAAAAGAATAAAAAAAAAAACAACCCTTATTTCATTTCTCATATTCTTTTCCAGAACAAAAAAACATCAAAACAATCGGCCTACGCACGCCGCAACGGTGGCCATCCGCCATCGTCGCCAACGCCATAACAGGGAACGAAAACTACTTCGAGTCTCAACAAGTTGAAAACAACTAAGATATAGACGAAAAATATCAAGCCGAAGCCGTTGCTGGCTTAAAAGCAGCGTCAATAACAGCAGGAAGAGAAATGCAAAAACGCAATTTACTATAATATTGGACTGTCCCAAATGAATGGACCACCCGATTTCCCAGGCATAAGTAATAACTTCCACCGCGGGACTGATTTGAGTCGACTTTCCAAAAGCGCCCTTATTCAGCATCAAACACAACCATTATTGCAACAGCAACAACAAGAACGTCAGCAGAACGATCAATTATTGAGCAACAATCTATTTGGTGCGAATTATGTCGAAGTTCTTTGATTTCCATAAGAATCAACAGCAACAACAGACTGCTGGCCACCAGAAACACCTGTTGGAAAGTGTACACATGAATGCATTTGGATTCGGTGTGCCTCGAGCACAGAGTAGTAAAATTCTACCATTTATGAATATGAATGGTGGTGGACAACAACAGCAGCAAGCGCTTTCACATACGCAACAGATGGAATTTGAATTTTGAACATCAACACATTCAACAACATCAAGCAGCCATCTAGCCACCGATTTCAGTAGGTAGCTAGGCATCTACATGGTATGTACATTAGTATAAACAATCGATTTATACCCAACCAATATATATTATTAATTTTCTTAATACTAATATGTATTTTTCTTTTTGCAGGTGTCCACAACACAATAAAACAAAATTGAATTGATTGAATTGTAAAGTTTGATCTTATTTTTACGTATAATTTGTAAAGAATGAAAACAGTCACAAAGCTTATTGATATGCGGTTTTTTTCGGTTTTTTGCAAACAAGACTGAAAATTTACCGAGTGCTTCATATCACATGCGACGTAGAACGATGTGCGAGGAGAAGGTAAACACAAATTGACAGCATACAGCTGTATCCTTAACTTACAGAAAATGAGACAGCGACCCCTATCACAACTGGAAGTACTACAATGCATTAAGGATAGGAACGAGCCCTCCATATTATATATACTCAAAGGTTTTACAACAGAACCAAAGCGAATTTACGTTGAACAACCCTTAATTTGACAGATACACTTGGGCTTTTAATTGAATTTCATTCAATCACTTAAACAGAAATAATTTTCTATCTTCAATGATTTAATAGTCTGGCCACGGACATTATTATTCTAGGTGTCTGAATTTAATCAAATTCCCCTAGAAAAATAAAATTCACGGTCTATTAAAGCTGTAAATTTTATAAGAGTCGGTAAACATCGACCAATATTTTCGTCCTAGAAGGGTACGGCAGCATCTAACTGATGAGCCCACTGTCGTACCTGGGCGAAACGCACCTTGGAGTTGAGGTCACTTGAGCTTTTAAATGGATAAAGTATACTTTTAAAAGATAAACTAGCTATTTGCTGATGTTAAAGTAAGACGAGCTCTTTAACGTTAACGTATAGTTTATTGGTGGTTGGATGCTGTAGGAACTGGGGGCTTCGAGCTGTATCTTTTCCTACACATCAAGTGCTTACATTACCTCCTCGTTGGTAACCGCCGGATACTGGTCTTGGCTTTATGTCATGACTTGCTAAACTTGTAATGGCTTAAACACATGTGCAGCATTTTCCCTGCAGCGAAATTTAATTACACAGGTTCTTATGGGAGCAGAATCATTGAAAGTCTGCATGCAGCGCTGCGCTGCACGATGTCTTTATTCCTAAATTTGCTGCCTAGTTTCATTGCAGCCATAATTGTAAAACAAAAATTTCCAAATAATTGCTATTTGGCATTACTGATATTGACAGATTGTTGACATTATCTGTCATATTTGCAAAAAAAAAAGTTTGTTTTTGTTCTTGGTGGAAAACTTGATATTGATACAATAATGGAAGAAAAAATAAAACAAATTCATTTATGACAAAACAAATCCGTACAATGAACAAGAAGTGAAAAGAATTTGTTTTGTCTCCGACTCGTATTTTTGTTATCACTTATCACCAGGAACAATTTTTGAAAGTATCCGTGCAATTCTCTTTCATTTTCTGAATAAATAAATCTTGTCCACGGCCTTGAAGTTTTGATCTGGGACAAATGATATGCATTTAAAAACTTGAGGTATTTCTCATACACGGCAATCAAAATCAAAATTTTGTCCTTGTTTGTTGAAATATCCATTTAATTTAAAATAAACTTATAAAACTTTAAGTACAAAACAATTTAAGCAAACAAAAAGAATGAAAATTTGGCAGATGTCATTTTAGTTTTAACAGAACTAGGCATCATTAAAGTTAGGAAGTATGCACATGTGTTCTGGCTGCAGCGCTGAATGCATCGCTGCGTGCAGACTTGCTGCACATCTGTTTTAGCCATAAGTGCGAGTGTTGACCAAGGAAACAATTGTAACACTAAACACATGGCCCTACAGATTGGAGGTTAGTGCGTCGGGCTAACGACCCGGCCACAGTAAAAAATACCAATTGTTATTTTTTTTTTTTTTTTTTTTTTTTATAATCTACCCGCGCTCAAGGGATTATGATTACCCTTTAAATGTTTCAACACAGCGCGGGCATGAAGTTAATGAAGAGAAAGAAGGATAGGAAAGATGTGTTGAGAAAGATGTGTTATGCGAGAGACGCGAGAAGCCTCGGATAAAGACCCCCCTCAAATGGCAACCAGACCCGGAACGAAAATGGACTACGATTTACGAGTATGCACCTGGAATGTAAGGACACTACACACCAGGTGCTACTCAAAAACTTGAATCTGTCCTCTCGCGGTACAAGCAGACGTTACTGCGATCCAGGAGATACGATGGATAGGATCAGGAATAGCGAAAAGAAAAGATTGCGACATTTATTACAGCTCATCAAAGAATGCACATGTTAGGATGTGGATTCGTCGTGGGAAATCGTCTCAGATCAAAAGTCATCGATTTTAAGCCGATTAGTGATCGCCTGGCTGTGATCCGCATCAAAGCTACTTTTCAAAACATCAGCCTAATATGTGCACACGCCCCTACCGATGAAGCTGAGGAATCTAACAAGGAGGAGTTTTACGACCTCCTGGACGGAGCCTACGGAGCCTGTCCGGAGTACGATGTCAAAGTCGTGCTTGGAGATTTCAATGCTAAAGTCGGGAAGGAAAATATCTTTGGCGGAATAATTTGGAAAACACAGCCTCCACGAAATGACAACAGATAACGGCTTCCGACTAATCGAATACGGTGATAAGTAGCACTAGGTTCCCCAGGCGAAGGGTACACACAGTAACCCGGCGATGTCAAGATGGTCGAACCGCCAACCAAATCGACCACGTGCTAATTGGCGCAAGACACGCGTCGAACATCTTGGACGTGCGAACTTTCCGGGGTGCAAACGTGGACTCTGACCACTTTTTTGTTGTGACAAAGTTCAGAGCCCGACTGTCCAACGAAAAGAAAATGAGGACCGCCCAAAGGAAGAAATTCAATATTACATGCCTTAGCACACCTTTTTTTCATAACAGTTGAACCGGGTTTTCAACATGGTAAACGGACGAATTCCATCAGTCTTCTCGAAGACTTATGTGACTCCACGTCGCCCCTATGAAAAGGCGCGTTTGGATCAGGAATTGAAGATCATCGGCGAGTATGGGCTCCGCAACAAGCGTGAGGTCTGGAGAGTCAAGTACGCTCTCGCTAAAGTCCATAAGGCTGCTCGTGAGCTCCTCACTGTGGAAGAGAAGGACGAGAAGAGATTGTTCCAAGGTAACGCTCTCCTCCGTCGTTTGGTGCGTATCGGTGTCCTCGATGAATCACGCATGAAGCTCGATTACGTGTTGGGTTTGAAAATCGAAGATTTCTTGGAACGTCGTCTCCAGACCCAGGTCTTCAAATTGGGATTGGCTAAGTCCATCCATCACGCTCGTGTCTTGATCCGTTAAAGACATATCCGTGTCTGCAAGCAAGTAGTCAACATCCCATCATTCGTTGTGCGTCTGGACTCGCAGAAACATATTGACTTCTCCCTGAAATCGCCCTTCGGTGGTGGCCGCCCAGGTCGCGTGGAGAGGAAGAACATCAAGAAGAACCAAGGAGGTGCCGCACCAGCTGAAGAAGAAGATTATGCTGTTCGCTGCGGGAGGATAGGTGATTCCTATCGGTCTTTTGTATATCCATTGAGGGATAATAAAAGTATATAAAGTATATAAAAATTAAAAAAAAAACTAAAGACTACAGTGAGCAATTAACCAGACAATGAAGATCCAGTCCCACTACCCAGTACTGAAGAGGTTAAGAAAGCAATCCGCATGCTTAAGAATAACAAATCCGCAGGCTCGGATGGCCTGCCTGCGGAATTCTTCAAGTATGGAGGAGATGTCCTGATAGGGTGCATTCATCAACTCATCAACCAAGTGTGGAGGAGGAAAGTATGCCCGACGACTGGTCAAATAGCTCTATATGCCCAATCTACAAAAAAGGCGATCCTATGTCCTTCAAAAACTACAGAGGCATATCCCTGCTTAATGTTGCCTACAAGATCCTATCCACCGTATTATGTGAGCGTCTAAAATCTTTCTGCAACACTATAATCGGCACGTACCAGTGTGGCTTCAGGCCAGGCAGATCAACGATAGACTAAATCTTCACATTGAGGCAAATACTGGAAAAGACCGGAACTCGGGATCCCGAAAAAACTAATCCAGCTCTGCCGCATGATGTTACAAAATACGCGGTGCAACGTGCAAATGGGTAACAGCTCATCCGAGTTATTCCAGACATGTACAGGCTTCCGACAAGGAGATGCGCTATCATGTGATTTCTTCAATCTAGTCCTGGAGCAGATAGTGCGCAAGAGTGGTGTTAACCTGGAAGGCACTATCTTCAACAGGTCTTCCAAACTGCTTGGCTATGCGGACGACATCGATATCATCGGCCGCTCCAAGCGTGCTGTGCTAGAAGCGTTCACAGCTATTGATGAACAGGCGAAAGGCGTTGGTCTTGAAGTTAATGAGGACAAAACAAAGTATATGCTATCAACAAAACCTCATCTGTCCATCGCCTAGGACAAAACGTCACTGTTGGTAGCAGTAATTTCGACGTAGTCAAGGAGTTCACCTACCTCACGAACATCAATCCCACGAATGATACCTTAATGGAAATCCGACAAAGAATTACCCTAGCAAACCGCTGCTACTTCGGTTTGGCCAAACAAATGGGTTCAAAACTTATTTCTCAAAAGACAAATTGCACGCTATACAAAACGCTATTTTAACCAGTTCTACTCTACGACGCCGTGTGGTCCGGATATTTGGTCCTATATGCGAAGAGGGCGAATGGAGGAGAAGATTCAATCGTGAATTATACGAGCTGTACCAAGATGTGAATGTAGTCCAAAAATCCAAAACACGTCGACTACACTGGCTCGGTCACAACGAGCGGATGGACAACAAAGCTCCAGCCAAGAAAATCTTCGAATCCCAGCCGCCCGGTTCGAGATGACGAGGAAGACCGAACCTCCGCTACAGGGACCAGGCGGTTACAGACGCAAGAGCGCTTGGTCCCGACGACTGGAGGGAGCTCGCGAGGGATCGCAAGAGATGGAAGACCGCAATAACTCAAGCAGAGACATGGATCGGGAGCCGGTTAAGTAAGTAAGTATAGTTTATGTCCTTTAAAATTAACAAAAAGTCGGTTCTCGTTTTATACTTAATATTTAGAGTCGACTCACATTTTAAAATTGATTTAGAGTAGGTTTTAAATGTTTAAAATTTTGCGCCACTATGTCGAAAGCCTTCTCCAAATCAACCAGGCAAGAACCAGTGACTACTTTTTAGTTTTGTTCAATAGGATATCAGAGAAATGAATTGTATCATGTCGAGCCTTAAAACCGAACAGTATCTCGTATTATATTGTTGTTCTCCGCCCATTTGGAGCTATATTAATAACTTTTTCAGACAGGTACCGTTAGTTTTAAAGCTAAAAAAAAAATAAATTTTCCACTAGGGAATCACCGAAGATCATTAAGTAACGAGTATGAAGAAAATAGCTCCAGTGGTTTAGGCTGTAGGGAGAGGTACAGACATACTGAACTATGTTTTCTTTTGTACTAATTTGTCCTTAAAATCTTTATAAAAAAAATGAAACGCAATTTTTTAGTATTTAATGATAGATAGATACACTGCCGGTCATAAGGTTAGAAGCAGGCATTTTTGAGAAGTAAAATCGACATTTCTCCCGTTACATGATGGATTAGAAGAAAACAACTATGGTAATTGAGAGACTATTTTGTTAACAACAAAATATAAAATTTGGGTATAAGAGAGATTTAGCTAACGGAACTTTTATGACAAATTGTAAAGTGAGTCAAGAATATGCGAAAATAAATCGGGTCATTAGATTAGAAGCATTGAACAAATCAACGTTGTTTTGTGAAGTGAATAAATTTTTGTTCGGTTTAAACGGTACATTTTATAAATTAATTGTTCTTGATTGAGTGTTAATTAAAATGGGCAAGAAAAAATGTTTGACAGTGGAGGAAAGGGCAAGAATAGATGTTTATTGCTCTGAAGGTCTTTCATGCCGTGCTATAGCCCGAAAAACAAATCGAAGTGATCATTGTGTCAGCAATTATTTAAAAAATCCATCGTCTTACTCAAAAAATTATAAAGGAAACACTTCCTCTGCCTTAACACTTCGCGAAACGCGAAGTATCCTTAGAATAGCGTCAAATTCAGCTTTATCGGCAGCTAAAATAAGGGAGAAAGCTAATGTTAAGGCCAGCTTGTCCACTGTTAAACGCACGATTCGCCATGCTAAGCACTTAAAGCGCCTGAAGCTTAAAAAAAACCACCACTTAATGACGCAAGGAAGAAGCAACGCTTGTGTTTCGCGAAAGATCACATGAGCTGGGATGTGCAAAATGGAATGACCACAAATGATTGGCGGAAGGTTATTTTTTCCGACGAAAAAAAATTTAACCTAGATGAGCCAGATGGTTATAATTATTATTTCCATGACCTGAGGAAAGAGGGGCGGTTTTTAAACCGTCACCATAGCATAGAAGGAGGCGTTATGGTCTGGGGCTCAATTTCATTTTATGGCGCTATAGACTTGGTAGTCCAAGATACCAAAATGACTGGGAAAACCTACAAAGCCTTGCTTGAATCAGTATTCCCCAAAATTAGCGAGGTGTTTGGACCAATTCCATGGATTTTTCAGCAGGACAACGCTCCCATACACACAGCCCGAGAGGTAAAATCCTTCATTGCGAACCAAAACGTCCACTTGCTGCCTTGGCCACCATATTCCCCGGACCTAAACATAATTGAAAATGTGTGGGGCTGGCTTACACGTAAGGTATATGAGGGAGGGAAGCAATACGATGACAAGGAAGCGCTAATTCAGTGTATCAAATTGGCCTGGAGTGAGATTTCACTGGACTACTTGGAATCTCTTTATAAATCCTTAAAAGATAGAATTTTTGAAGTTATTTTGAAGGCTGGTGGCAGCACACATTATTAAAAATCTAATAAAAGCTAAAATAAATAACAAATTATAAATAACTGCATTTTATTTTCATTTATTTGATGTGCTTCTAATCTAATGACCCGATTTATTTTCGCATATTCTTGACTCACTTTACAATTTGTCATAAAAGCTCCGTTAGCTTAATCTTTCCTATACCCAAATTTTATATTTTGTTCTTAACAAAATAGTCTTTCGTTTACCATTGTTGTTTTTTTCTAATCCATCATGTAACGGGAGAAAAGTCGATTTTACTTCTCAAAAATGCCTGCTTCTAACCTTATGACCGGCAGTGTAGATGATAGTTAGATAGATGATAGATAGATAATTTGGTTTATTTTTTTTTTTTCAATCATATATTTTTTTTTTTTTTTTACAATTTAACAATTCATAAATCATATACGCATGACTTTAAAAAGCCGTCTGCCAGAGTTTGCTCAATTTTGAGAAATGAGACAATGAGAAAAAAAAATAAAAATAAAGATAAAAATAAATAACTACATATACTATAAACCAACATAATGTACATAGTTTTACACCGTTAATTTTAATTTAAGACTTAAATGATTTTCAAAACAACTCTTTTATTATTTGAAATCTGTATCTTTCAGCTTTCGAAGTGTGTCTATATAGTCTTTCCCAATCTCTTCCATTCGAGTATTCTATCATTTCATCTTCACTCAAAACATTTTTTCCGAAGTATGCCCTTCTGATTTCCTTCAGCACCGGGCACACGCCCAAGAAGTGGAAGACATCTTCCCTTGTCCTTTGGTTACACATTGAACATTCAACTGTTAGATCCTCTCTATGCGGCTGATAGTTGAGATTTTGAAGCTCTCCTCTCATCCTGAAAATTGAAGATATTTTTTTTACACTGAAGTTGCTCTGGAAGTAGTTGCCATCTTCGAGGATGTGCTGAAGATTTACATATATTGATCGATGCATTGACGTACTCGCTTTCCATTGTCATTCCTGCATCCATTTCTCATCCAAGCACTCCACCATTTCATACAATTGTTCCTTCCATGTCCCGACGTTTTCCAAGGAAAGATTCAGTTGAACTCCACATACCATTGCTAAGTTGTACCATTCATCAAACCACAATGATTTTTGTTGCAAGGCATACAGAGCAATTTTTTTGGGCAGCCTTTCATTTGGAAGAAGCATAACTTTTGTGACATAATCAATATGCAATTTGAACGTTTTTGTAAAGAGCTCAGGCAGCCCAGTTTCTGCATGCAGCATATAGTTCGGTGATGTTGATGGTAGACCGAAAGTTCTTTTCAGAAAAAATCTTTGAATTTGTTCCACAATATCAAATTTTTCATAACCCCATACTTGCGCACCATAAAACATGACTGACTCCATAGTGGCTTGGAATATTCTATACTTTTCATAGTGTGATACACTTTTATTTCCAAGACAGCTTCTCCAGGTAGCGTTCAAAGCTGCAAGTTTCTCGCTTAGATGTTTTGACATATTTAGGTTGCTTGCTATTGTGAATCCAAGGTATTTGTAGTGTTTCACAATTTCAATACTGTTTCCATTGTAGGTCCAGTGTTCCATCCTGGAATACCTTCCTCCACCAAGTCTAAAAATCATAGCTTTAGTTTTTTCCAAATTAACAGACAATCCCCAGAGTTGACAATATGCGTGTAGCCGGTTGATCATCATTTGCAGAGCTTCAGGAGAATTAGCAAAGAGAACCAAATCATCAGCAAAAAACAACCCCTTAATTTTTGTTCCAGCAAAATCTACACCACCACCTAGAGTATCAATAAGGTCATCAATATACATGATGAAGCTAATCGGACTTATATTGCAACCTTGCTTCATGCCTATAAATGGTGAAAACCAGTCAGAAAGTCGTTCCCCGTTCCAAATGGCTGTTTTTGTGTCATCATACAAGGTTTCTAAGGCTCGTCCAAATTTATATTACACCCCTTTACTATAAAGTTTATAGAACAGAGCTGGACGACTTACTTTGTCAAATGCAGCCTGAAAGTCAATAAAGAGTGCATATAACTTTTGCTTTTTATTAATGAAAGTTTGTGCCATATTTCTTAGGACAAAAATGTGATCAATTGTGATATGACCGGGTCTAAATCCTGCTTGACACTCATTTATTTTGCCATTCTGGTTTATCCATAGTAATAGTCTTCTTTGAAGAATCATAGTATAGATTTTCAGTGATGCATTTAAAAAAGAGATTCCTCTATAGTTTCCCGGATCATCAAAACTGCGTTTCTTATGAATGGGGAATAAAACTGACTCTTTGAAACTTTCTGGTATATTTCCTGTTTCGAAGACTTTGTTATACTGCCGTGTGAGTTCATATATAAATTCGTCTGAAGCATATTTAAAAAATCCAGTTGGTACTCTTTCTGATCCTGCAGCTTTATTATCTTTCGTTTGTGATAAAACAAATTTTACTTCGGCCATTGTGATTGTTGCATCTAAAGTTTCATTCTGATCGAAGGGTCGAGCATAATATGGAGTCAAGAATTGCATATCAGCATTAAGCAGACCTTCAAAATATGACTTCAGCACATCTATTCCTAAGTTGGTACTAGTTTGGTATTTATTGCCCCCATTAATTTCCCTTACATTTTTCCAGAAGTCTTTAGCATTCTTGCACAACGCCAGGTTTCGTGCTAGCTTTTCAATGTATACTTTTTTTTTAATCTTACAAAGAGACTTAAAATTTGAGTTGGCTTCCAGGTATAAGTTTTTAAAATAAATTGAACCGGTTTTTCTATAGGTACTAAGCAGACCAAATGATGTATCCCTTGCCTTAGAGCAATCTTTATCAAACCATTCGCTTTTACTAGCATTCTTTTTTTCTGTTATACGATTTACAGTTGTGTATGCGTTTTTAATAATAGCTTCCAAAGAATCTAGTCCTAAGTCACCATTTTCGTTCTCCCGTTCGACATGTAAACATTCATTAAGACAGTAATTATACATTGTTCTGATCGATTGTTTCCAACGAAGTTTGGGCAGAAGTTGAAGCTCTCTAACATCCTCCTCCCTAACACCATTTATACTAATAGAAATTACTAATGGAAGATAATCAGAGAAAGGAACGCCTTCTACAGCCATGTCTTCCAAAAAACACCGCCAGTCTGCGCCATGTAGACAAAAATCCACTACAGAGCTACCTCTGGGACCAATGTAGGTCATCTCACCTTCTGAATATGACTTACTGCAACCATTCACAATCTGCAACCCGAAAGCGTCACACATATTGAGTATTTTTTTTTTCCATTAGTATTTAGTAATTTGTCTTTTGAGTTTCTTGAACAGAATATTTTCGAGTTTTCTTGTCCAGGTTCGTCGCCCACTCTTGCATTTAAATCTCCTATCACCATTACATTTTCTGTTCCATTTTTGCTTATTAAATAATCATATACTTTCAGAAAATCTGTGTTCCAATTATTTGGATTCATATAAATCGGTACAATTAACAGCTTTTTTCTTTGGATCGTTATTTCGAGGACCATACTCTCATTTTCATCATTGGTTATAAACTTGTATTTGACGCACTTTTGAAGTGTATTTTTAACTCCAAAGCATAAGCCTCCAATACCTCTTCCTGCTACGTGATTTTTGATTGCATATACCCATTTTAGTTCTTATTTATTTAACCTGTTTTCTATAATATCAGCCATTACTTTATCTACTATATGTGTTTCATACAAAAAAATCAAATCGTAATTATTGATAAATTCAAAAAATTCATTAAATAAAAGCTTATTTTTAAAACCGCAAATGTTATAAGATATTTTAATTTTTTTAGTATAATGTAAATCTAACGTATTTTCTTTAGTGTCATGGCAGACGGCTATTACCTATTGATTTCGGGCTCCGGTTGATGTACTTGCTAAATAAGTTGCAAAATTCTTCGATGGTGAAGATCGAGGCGCTGGACGCGTGATTACGTTAACTTAGCAGCCAAATTCAGCTAAGATTATGGGGGGGATTTGCGGCAAGAGATTCTACTGCGAACATTTTTCGTCTCCTAGGGGTCTTCTTTAGACAGACTTATGACAAAAAACCCCTAACTCAAAACTTTTATTTTGGACTTTTGGCCGCAAAAAGATGCCATCGGCCGCACTGTGCGATGGGGCTTTATGTTTTTGACGGAGTATCAAGCTTCTTATTATTTGTATCGGAAAGAGGATTTTGGTGACCTTTTCCTCATTGGCGGAGTGAAATCCCCGGTCACTCAACGCAACGACTTTGTTTATTAGGTTGGATGCGGTATTTATACGAATGTGTTTAGCCTGGCTTGATCGAAAATTAACAAGTCTTCCTGATGCCATGTCTTTTTGATACCAGTTGAAGGAGAGCCGGTAATTTGTTCGATGCACTTCTACATCAAGAAATGATATCTCAACTGTAAACTGAATTTTCCCATGAAATTGGTTGAGACTTTTCAGCACATTATCAATCTCTTCTTTGTCCACAATCGCAAAAATGTCATCAACGTATTTAACAATGAACTTCGGTTTATAACTCTCTTTGAAACATTCATCGAGTAGGAAGTCTAATACCAAATCTGCGATTGTCGACGATAGTGGGTTTCCCATTGGCATTCCGTGCACTTGTTTGAACAAATTTTCCTTGAATTGTAGATAATTGTTTTCCTTGATACAAAAATCTAACAATTCAAAATATTTGCTTTGATTCAGTTTTGTAATTTTACTTATTATTTCCCACTTCTTTTTGATTATGTTAATTGCGAGCTGAGTTGGAATACGAGTATTAGTAAAAAGAGAAATTGCATCATAAGAAACCAAAACATCATTTTTGTCAAGTTTCAAATTTTGTGCTTTGGTCTTGAACTCAAACGAATTTTTTACAGAGTAGGAAGATTCTTTTGTCACACACTGTAATATTTTTCCTAGGTACTTGGAAAGTTCATAGCATGGTACCTTCATTGATGACGTAATCGGTCTGAGAGGCATATTCGACGGTTAACTATGAATACCTCCTATGTCGCATTTTGTAAACTTCAAAGGGGACACAAAAAACTGATTATAGTCTCAAAATTAAAACCCATAATAATAAAATTTTATACATAATTATCAGTTTTCAATATCTATGATGTGAAATAGTTTAAATTTTAAAAATTCAGCGAAGCAGATGGAAATTATTAACGAAACTGCATCAAAAAGTGAATTTTACAAAAAAATTATGTTAGGAGATATTCATAGTAGAGCCTACGTTTTTGTACGTGTATTTAAGAAACACGTGTACACGGAATCCGTGTAGGAAATATATACCAATTTCAAATCCGTGTTCTTAAAACACGTGTAATTATTCACTTTATTATCCGTGTAAACGAATCTTTAGTACACGGATGAGGCTGAAATTATAATTGGTCTTTGATTTGCTATTTTATCTCACATTTGATACGTAATTACTAGCACTGTGCTAGATTCCACAATAGAGTACGAAAATTATTTGTCTGAGCCTCAATTAAGATTCGACTTAGACCCCTTTGAATGGTGGAAAACGCGAGCTTCTAAGAACCCAGGAATAGCAGAACTAGCAAAAAAGTGTTTAGCAATACCAGCTACATCAGCTAGCTCAGATCGGTCCTTTTCTACAGCGGGAAACATTGTTACCCCAAAAAAGAATTGCCTTGAATCTGAAAACGTTAATACTTTAGTTTTTTTGTACCAAAATAGAGGACTTATTGAATAAAAAATTTTTCTTAATAATTTGTTAAGAACTATAATTATGTTCGTTTTAATTGCATTTTTATATTCTAGAAATGGTAACGGATATTTTATTAACACGTATAATTAAATGCACGGATGCACGTGTAGTTAATTATTACGTGTAATTAATAACACGTGTAATTATAATTACACGGATTCAAATCCCGGTCCAATAATTACACGTATATCCGTGTATTTCATTATTCGTGTAATAGAGAGCTCTAATTCATAGTTAACCGTCGATATTATGCTTGTGGATCTTCAGTAATCCATATATAGCGGGTATTTGTGCTGTGTAAGTAGTCATTCTAAATTTGTCTTTGTCGTCGATGATCTTGTTGGTGTGTAACCATTTCACAAAATCATTGTTTTTATTTTGAAGAAAAGTGAGAGGAGTTCCCCTTGTAACTCTATATGTTGAGCGATCAGACAAGAGTTCTGTCATCTTATCTTCGTACTCAGTCCGACTCATTGCAACCGTCACACTCTTTTTGTCAGCTGGTACAATAACAATATGTTTGTGCTTTTTAAGAAAGTTTGCAGCATCTTTGTGTACCTTCAAAATGTATTTGTCGAATCTGTCGTTGTGTTGGTGACGTTGGAAAGAGTGAAGCATATTACTATACTTAGCTCTTGTAATTTCCTGTTCCATTTCATCTTTCGCATTTCTTTCCAAATCATCTAAATAAATCCACTAAAAACACGAAAGCACTTTTCTCTAGCAAAGAATTGCTAGGCTCATTCAACAAAATAGAACTTAAATTTCATTACAAAGTTCTTAATCTAGAGATCTCCGAAACATGTCACAAAATTAAACAATCCAACAACAGACTTAGAATGCTAAATAAACGAATACAAGAAAATATATCGTCAGACGAACACAAACAATTTATCACTAAACAACAACAAAATTTCGCAATCATCTGTATGAAAAAACAAAAAATCCACACAGAAAAAATAAATAAACTTAAATCTGCTCTTTGGAAGGATTTAAATATCAAAATGCATGATAAATGGTTTGTCAATAAAACCAATACAGAATTTCCCATAGAAATCAAATGGCTTTTCTCTTTGGGAAAAAAATTTTCGTTGCCCATCGGCAAACACACATTCCCTCTTTTCCAACTTATTGCTGACGGAGAAGAGATCATAAGAAATGTGAAAGATGAAATGGAACAGGAAATTACAAGAGATAAGTATAGTATTATGCTTCACTCTTTCCAACGTCACCAACACAACGACAGATTCGACAAATACATTTCGAAGGTACACAAAGATGCTGCAAACTTTCTTAAAAAGCACAAACATATTGTTATTGTACCAGCTGACAAAAAGAGTGTGACGGTTGCAATGAGTCGGACTGAGTACGAAGATAAGATGACAGAACTCTTGTCTGATCGCTCAACATATAGAGTTACAAGGGGAACTCCTCTCACTTTTCTTCAAAATAAAAACAATGATTTTGTGAAATGGTTACACACCAACAAGATCATCGACGACAAAGACAAATTTAGAATGACTACTTACACAGCACAAATACCCGCTATATATGGATTACTGAAGATCCACAAGCATAATATCGACGGTTAACTATGAATTAGAGCTCTCTATTACACGAATAATGAAATACACGGATATACGTGTAATTATTGAACCGGGATTTGAATCCGTGTAATTATAATTACACGTGTTATTAATTACACGTAATAATTAACTACACGTGCATCCGTGCATTTAATTATACGTGTTAATAAAATATCCGTTACCATTTCTAGAATATAAAAATGCAATTAAAACGAACATAATTATAGTTCTTAACAAATTATTAAGAAAAATTTTTTATTCAATAAGTCCTCTATTTTGGTACAAAAAAACTAAAGTATTAACGTTTTCAGATTCAAGGCAATTCTTTTTTGGGGTAACAATGTTTCCCGCTGTAGAAAAGGACCGATCTGAGCTAGCTGATGTAGCTGGTATTGCTAAACACTTTTTTGCTAGTTCTGCTATTCCTGGGTTCTTAGAAGCTCGCGTTTTCCACCATTCAAAGGGGTCTAAGTCGAATCTTAATTGAGGCTCAGATAAATAATTTTCGTACTCTATTGTGGAATCTAGCACAGTGCTAGTAATTACGTATCAAATGTGAGATAAAATAGCAAATCAAAGACCAATTATAATTTCAGCCTCATCCGTGTACTAAAGATTCGTTTACACGGATAATAAAGTGAATAATTACACGTGTTTTAAGAACACGGATTTGAAATTGGTATATATTTCCTACGCGGATTCCGTGTACACGTGTTTCTTAAATACACGTACAAAAACGTAGGCTCTACTATGAATATCTCCTAACATAATTTTTTTGTAAAATTCACTTTTTGATGCAGTTTCGTTAATAATTTCCATCTGCTTCGCTGAATTTTTAAAATTTAAACTATTTCACATCATAGATATTGAAAACTGATAATTATGTATAAAATTTTATTATTATGGGTTTTAATTTTGAGACTATAATCAGTTTTTTGTGTCCCCTTTGAAGTTTACAAAATGCGACATAGGAGGTATTCATAGTTAACCGTCGAATATGCCTCTCAGACCGATTACGTCATCAATGAAGGTACCATGCTATGAACTTTCCAAGTACCTAGGAAAAATATTACAGTGTGTGACAAAAGAATCTTCCTACTCTGTAAAAAATTCGTTTGAGTTCAAGACCAAAGCACAAAATTTGAAACTTGACAAAAATGATGTTTTGGTTTCTTATGATGCAATTTCTCTTTTTACTAATACTCGTATTCCAACTCAGCTCGCAATTAACATAATCAAAAAGAAGTGGGAAATAATAAGTAAAATTACAAAACTGAATCAAAGCAAATATTTTGAATTGTTAGATTTTTGTATCAAGGAAAACAATTATCTATAATTCAAGGAAAATTTGTTCAAACAAGTGCACGGAATGCCAATGGGAAACCCACTATCGTCGACAATCGCAGATTTGGTATTAGACTTCCTACTCGATGAATGTTTCAAAGAGAGTTATAAACCGAAGTTCATTGTTAAATACGTTGATGACATTTTTGCGATTGTGGACAAAGAAGAGATTGATAATGTGCTGAAAAGTCTCAACCAATTTCATGGGAAAATTCAGTTTACAGTTGAGATATCATTTCTTGATGTAGAAGTGCATCGAACAAATTACCGGCTCTCCTTCAACTGGTATCAAAAAGACATGGCATCAGGAAGACTTGTTAATTTTCGATCAAGCCAGGCTAAACACATTCGTATAAATACAGCATCCAACCTAATAAACAAAGTCTTTGCGTTGAGTGACCGGGAATTTCAATCCGCCAATGAGGAAAATGTCACCAAAATCCTCTTAGACAATGGCTTTCCGATACAAATAATAAGAAGCTTGATATTCCGTCAAAAACATAAAGCCCCATCGGAAAGAATATTAGAAGAGAGGAGAGGTACATACAAAAGTGTTGTTTATGTCCCTAAACTTTCAGAAAATTTTAAGGAGATAGTCGCTAAAAACAACATCGACGTCAGCTTAGCGTATAAGTCAAACCAGACCATGGCTTGCCTCTTCACATGTTTGAAAAACAAGACAGAAAAGAACCGCCGTACTGACGTAGTTTACAAAATTAACTGCAAAGGGAAATTAAACGAAGAATGCAACCTTTGCTACGTCGGAACGACCAAACAGCTCCTTCGTCAAAGAATGGCGAATCATAGATCAGACATTCGTTTAAGAAATGCTGGGAAGACAGCACTGGCTTGCCACAGCGTTGAGACTGGCCACCAACTGGACTTTGAAGGAGTAGAAATCCTTGCAACGGAGAAACACTCATTCAAGCGTTACACTTTAGAGACATTACACATAATTAACAACAAAAACAATATGAACCGCAAACAAGACACACAAAACATTTCAGCGGTTTACTGTTCCTTAGTTTCGGACAACACATCCAAAATTTGACACACCTTGGACTAAACTTCCCCTGAAGTGTTTAAATCAAACATTTATTTATTTTTAATTTTGTATTTATTTAAAGTTGTACATTAAACATTCTACAACAATTTTTCATGTAAGTTTTGTATCATGTCCGCCATACACAGCATCACTTATGTAAAATAACTTTTTTTGTATAAATAAAGACATCCCCTGAAGAAGACGGCAACCACCGTCGAAACGTTGGGAAAAAGGAAATGAAAAAATCTTTCATTTAATCAACATTACGACCAACAAAGCCGATGAGATTCAACTCTTAAATAAATCTACGTTTTCGAGATATTGAATTTTCAAAAAACAAAAAAATGATTTTTATTTATATTCAAAAAAATATTTTTCTTAAAGTTTTGAAATGCATACGATCGTGATGTGTTACTAAACAGACGTGTGTAATTGAGTGGCGATATTTTTCTTGATTTCTGAGTTAGTTTTGTACATACCAAGTTTTCTTTATTTCCAACGTGGCTTACGGTTGACTGCTTCAAGTGATTAAATTGTTATTTTTTCGCACACTTTGACCATCTTAAGTGTAAAACTTTTATTAATTCGATTTAATTATTCTTACTTATATCGTAAAATCAATTATATAAAAAAGAAAAAAGTCGAACAAAAGACATTTATCGTAATTACGAACACTATCTCACATCATGACAACGAGAAAGGGTAAAAATGCACATGCGTTAACCAACAAAGATCAGGTAACGTCTCCATCACCACAACTAACAAGCACTTTCAATAAACTCTCTTCAAAAAACACAACTCCAAAAAACGTCACTCCAAAAAATAACACTGAAAGAGATGATTCTCTTAATAAGCTAAGTGACCGCATTATTTCCCAGTTATTTACGAGAATGGACGAACTGGAGAAGAGGATAACGGAGAAGATTAATAGTGATATAAAAGCCTTAACGACTGTTATTGATGACGTAAACACCCGAATGTCAAACATCGAATCAAAACAAACCATCATCGATGCATTAAAAATAGAAAATCAAACGCTGAAGCACACAATTACGAAACAACAAGACTCGATTGAACTAATTACCAATCGCTTAAATCAGAGTGAAGAAAAACAACAAATGAAAGAAACAATGAGTGATGCACTACTGCATGGCATTCCAATGCTACCAAACGAATGTCTTCGCACAATATTCAACACAATGTGCCTCAATTTGGGATTAATAAATCCACCGAATCTGAAACACATAGCACGTCTCCGAAAACAATCATCCACTCATCCGCCAATTCTTATTAAATTCTTTACACCGCACGATAAAGGTTCAATTTTGCGATCGATTGCACTTCACCGTAAAACAACAAATAGTTCACTTTTGTTACGAAGCTTTGATAACGGTCAGCTATTCAAAGATTATGAAAACTCAGCTGTGTTTCTCCATGAATGTCTTACGGTGAAAAATCGGTCTCTCTTAAACCATGGACTCAAATTAAAACGTGAGAAAAAACTTCATTCCGTCTTCACTATCCGAGGACTTGTTTACGCAAAGAAGAACCGCTTGGGAGAACCTTTTTTGATTAATCAAACTCTGGAATTGGAAAATGTTGCCACAACAGCGCAGAACACCACAAATGAGGAGAAAGAAAATGACACCTAGCAATGTTTTTTTTTTTGTTTGCCTCTTTGAATTTTTTTTTTCTTATAATTAAAATTTTCTTTATAAATAACAATTTCTTTGGTTTTGGTGATTTAAATTTAATTTTTTCTTATTTCTTTTTTCATACAATTTTAGTTTTTTTTCAGTTACTTAAAATAATTCTGTTAATTTTCATCATAGTGTTCTTAGAGTTCGTTTGGGTTTGGGTTGAAAATGATTTTACAAATTGGTTGTGCAGTCTGAAAGTTCTTTGGTTGAGGTTTATCTCGTTGGATGAAATCTTTTTTTAATGATGAGTGATTTTAATGAGTTAAATTCGGAATCCTTAGTCTTACAAAGTAATAGTACTACGCGCTCAATGTTAAATGTATTGGCAAATCGGTTTTCAGGGCTGCAAGTATGTCATATCAACGCGCAGAGTCTGTACCATAAGTTGGACGAATTTCGGTATCTATTTGAAAACTCAAAGGTAGATGTCATTTGTGTTTCGGAGACATGGTACTCTAATAATATGAATGATTCTGCTTGTTCTGTGAATGGTTTTAATCTGTTTAGAGCTGATAGAGTAGGACGGGTTGGTGGAGGTGTAGCCATTTATATTCGTAACAACATCACAAGTAAAATTGTAAAAAGGTCACCATTGGGCTCTCCTATTGATTACCTATTCGTGGAAATTAAGTGCGCTACGCAGAAAGTTCTTATAGGAACAGTGTACCGTCCCCATAAAAACATAGATATTTCTCCACTTACTTTAATATTAGATGAGTTGTTATCTGTTGCGCCATTCGTTATATTAGTTGGTGATTTCAACAGTGATATCCTAAGAGATTCAAGCCTTACTGACAGCATGAGAATGTTTGACCTTTTCCCAGTAAACACCTTGATACCCACCCACTTTACCAAAAGTTCTAGTACTTTACTGGATTTATTTTTCATTAGTCACCCAGATAAGGTTCTTAACTTTGACCAACTCTCTGCTTCATGTTTCTCCCTTCATGATTTAATATACCTCACTTTTGATATTTCGCCTAATTGTTCGGAAACGTGTTACAGTTTTAGAGATTTCAAAAATGTAAACAGGTCACTTCTTGAATCTAAACTCCAAAGAGTTCAATGGTTTCGAGTATATGGGATGCTTTCCGTTGATGAACAAATATCGTTCTTACAAAGTAATATACTGAAACTTTTTAATGATTTTGTTCCTCTGAGAAATAAAACAGCCAAGCAAAATAACACTTCGTGGTTTAACAACAATATTGTAGAACTCATGCGTCGTCGTGATAGAGCCTATAAGAGTTGGAAAAAGTTTAAAATCAATACATTATTTAACAGTTATAAGGTATTACGAAACAGAGTGACAACCGAAATTCGCGAAACCAAGAAAAGATTTTTCGCTCCAAAGTTAGATGCTTCTCTTGATAAAAGAACACTTTGGAGGAATATAAAAGAACTGGGAATAGGAAATAAAATCCTTGCATGTCCAACAGACATTGACAGCAATGAGCTAAATAAAAGATTTGTTTTTCAATCATTCTCAGACTCTAATACATTTTCATACATTCCTGATGACCAATTATTTCCAAGCGATGACAATACCATTAATTTTTGTTTCAGAGCGATAGATGAAGGTGACGTCTTAAAAAGCTTAATGGCTATAAAGTCCAATTCAGTCGGGTTTGACCAAATGCATCCTACCTTTATTAAAGCTATACTTCCCTACATCTTGAAAGCTCTTACTCATGTTTTTAACAGAATCCTAATGACAGGGGTCTTCCCACTAGATTGGAAAAAAGCTAAGATTATTCCTCTACCAAAAAATAAAGATGCGAGTGATTTCAGACCCATTGCAATACTGTCTTACTTATCCAAGGCTCTTGAAAAAATTATGAATGCTCAAATTCGAGAATATCTTGATTTAAATAAACTTTTAAATTGTAGTCAATCTGGCTTTCGTCCTAAACACAGCTGCACTACTGCCTTAATTAAGATATGTGAAGATATTAGAAAGTCATTAGAAGATGACAAAGTTACTATCCTTACTCTTTTAGACTTCTCGAAGGCATTCGATGCAGTCGACCATCGTATTTTATGTTCTAAGCTCGTTAATGAATTCAAATTTACTTCTTCATCTTGTAAACTTATTTCTTCATATCTCAGTGAAAGATGTCAAGCAGTTGTTATAGGTGAAACTGTGTCGTCGTTTCTTCCTCTGACTAAAGGTGTTCCCCAAGGATCAATTTTGGGCCCATTATTATTTTGTCTCTACATAAATGACCTTTCTCCCTGCTCTATAAATTCTTCAATAGACATGTATGCTGATGATGTTCAGATGCAACACAGTTGTTATTTGAGCAACATTACAAGTGGTATAAACGAAGTGAATGAGGACCTCAAAAGAGTTCATGCTTGGTCAAGAAGAAACACGCTCTGTTTGAATGCCAAGAAGTCTCAGTGTCTTATAATCTCCAGGAAGCCAATTGAAACCACTAATCTGGCAAAAGTTATGCTTGATGATAAAATAATAGAATTTGTTTCATCAGCCAAGAACCTCGGTATTACTTTTAACAATACACTTACTTGGAAAAATCATATAAATTTGACTATAGGTAAAATCTATGGTGGTCTTCGGACAATGTGGCCTTCTCACCACTTAACACCAATCTACACCAGAAAAATGTTAGCAAAAACTTTACTCATACCGAACATTATGTTTGGCTGTGAAATTTTTATAAATTGCGACTACGAAGATCGTAGGCGACTCAATGTTGCTTACAATAGCGTTGCACGTTATGTATTCGGCTTAAAAAGATACGACCACATTTCCTCGTTTGCTTTGTCATTACATGGACTCACCCTTGAACATCTCTTCAAATACAGGACACTTATATTATTTCATAATATATTGCAAACTCATGAACCGCCTTATCTATACAAAAACATTCGTTTCCCCATTTCTGAAAGATCGCTGGACTTGATTCCAATACGTTTTAAATACCTAATATCCGATCGTCAATTTTTCCCTAATGTGATAAGACTTTGGAATTCTCTCCCTCGTGCCATTAGAATGATTAATTGCACCATCCAGTTTAAAAAAAGACTCAAGCGCTACTATGAGACACTTTTATGATGATTATTTAATACAATTATCTTTTCAACTTTTCGATAAAGTTTATTTAAATTATTTTTTTGCTTATAGTTTTTTTTCTGTTTTATTATAACTTACGAAAATATTTTCTTTTCATTTTGTTAATCAATCAAAATTCTGATCTGTTTAGTAACAATAATAATTCTTACAAAAGCTTTCATAATCTTAAAAGATATTGTATCTTACTATGTTATGCTATTTCAGTGAAATAAATAAATAAATAAATAAAATAAACAATGTTTTTTAAACTTTTTAGAAGCTTCTCTCTACGAAATTTCATTAAAATCCGTTGTTCTGATAATGAGAAATTGAAAATTTTAAAAAATCGTTCTATGGGAGGTACAGTCAGTAATATCTTGTTTTCATTTTTTTTTATTAAATTACAGATATTAAAATATAATAGAAAGAAAAAAAATTAAGCAAAATTCTCGGAACCGTTTTCGAGAAAAATACAATTTTCGAAAGCCATTTTTTAGCATTTGTATGGAGGGTACCGTTATTTTTAGGTAAAATAAATTTATTTTTCTCATATCTTGTAGATTATTTTTTCAAACTTTTATTTATCAAGTTTTGAAAAAATCGAGAATGGGGTTTTCGAAATATTGTGTTTTCAAAAAAAATTTTTGAGTTTTTTTAAAAATCCAAAAAAAATTTGTTGGAAAATTTGAATACACAATAATATTCAAACTGCTGGGAAGCTTTAGCATAAAAAAATGATCAAAATCGTTGGTACCGTTTTTGAGAAAATCAAAAACAAAAAAAATGGTCCCAAGGGGGGTACCAAAACTACTCATTTTTTGGAATTTTTTTTCAACCATTACCTAGGTTTAACTAAATTAAATTTATTAATTTTTTTTTTTAAATCTTTGCGACAGTTTTTGAGAAAAAAAAATATTTATAAAATTTCGAAAAAAAATCGTATGGCAGGTACCGTTATTTTTGGTCTTAAAAAATCAAATCAAAAAACATCCGGGGGTAATAAATTAAAACCCATATCTACCAAGTTTGAAGAAAATCGGCCGAACCGTTTAGCTGTAATCGAACAGACAGACAGACAGAATTGCCAGACCCACTTTTTTCAATCTTTTTTTAGTCTGTCAAAGCTCTTCAAATCCAGAAATCTCACCATAACTTCAAAACTGCTGCTGTACAGGACCATGGTCCTGCCAGTACTCACATATGGATCCGAGACTTGGGTGCTTAGCAAAAGGCACTCCGACCTCTTAGCTGCGTTCGAGAGAAAAGTCTTAAGGAGAATTGTTGGCCCCATATGTGAGGAAGGACGATTCCGGAGACGGTACAATCATGAATTGTACGCAATCTACCTAGAAGCAGATATCGTGACAAAAATTAAGCTCGGTAGACTCCGGTGGGCAGGGCCCCTAGCTCGCATGAGCGAAGAGGAACCTGCTCGGAAAGTTCTTTGTGATACATTCTATGGTAGACGACAGCGTGGTAGACCATGCTTGCGCTGGAGAGATGGCGTAGACCAGGACGCCCGAAGCCTTGGGGTGCGCAACTGGATGGCGTCGGCTAGAGACCGGGATAGGTGGAGAGACTTGTTGAAAGAGGCCAGGACCGGAACCCGGTTGTCGAGCCGATGATGATGATGACTTTTTTCGTCTTCGCTATCATCGGAGCGATTGGCATCACTGATACGAAACGTCAAACACCTAATTAATTTTTGTCCGCCAATTTTATTTTTCTTTATATTTATCAAAAAGTAATTTATTGGCTTTAAATCTATAATTTTGTTTGAATTATTAAAATTAAATTTCGTTTTTCACATTTAACATAAGTTTCATAACATAAAGACTATAAATTTATCAAAAAATTAAAAAGTGTCTGATATACATATACCTTTGCAACATAACCTACAAATATATGGGACCAAACAAAAAAGAGCTCTGCATTTAACTTCACCTGAACAAAGTGAAACGAGTAATGCCAAAAAACACTCAAAAGGAACAATTTTCAACAAAAGTATGAACAACAACAAAAGCTACGTCTCATACTCAACACCACCACCACCTGCTGCTGTGCTGCTGCTGCTACTGCTGCTCCAGCTGTTGTACCTGTTGTTGTTGCGCCCGCTGTTATTACTGCTGAAACTCCCGATGTCTTTTCGTGGTATCTTTTTGATCAAAAATTGGGAAATATGCTGGATAAGAAGCTAGAAGATGTCGCAAAAAAAGTTGACTTAATACCTCTTCGCCAGGAGATCGAAAATCTTCGTATCGAGAACGAGATGCTTAAGGAAGACTTAAATAAAATGAAAAAAAGGCTCGAACTTATTGATAGAACATATCGGCGTCCGAAGATTATCGTTAGTGGGCTGCAAAACACAAATATAAAACTAGCTGTGGATGAATTCTGTGAGATCTGTACCCGATTACTAAAACAAAATGTACATACTTGTTATCGAATCTCGTCAATTAAAAACAAAAAATGCATTGTCCTATGCATTCACGATGAAATCCCCAATGCAAGTAAATAATATTATGTCTGTGAAAAAGTAGCTTGATGGTTCTGCAATTTACATCCAAAAGGACTACACTGCGGATGAAAGGGAAAAGCGATTTAACCTTCGTCAACTGGGAAAAAATATTTCGAAACTTGATAAAAAAGTTAAAGTTCGCTTTGGTGAGACCTCCATTTACATAATGATAAAATGGAACAATTGTAGCTTTGAAGCCAAACAACATAAAGATGCTGAATTTTTAAGAGCCCTGGTGCAAAAAGCTAATTTTCCGCGCAATGTGATGGTAACAGATATGCATCGCCCACCTTTAAAAGACTCTGATGCTGCTTCTACGTCCTGGAATGCAAGTCAACATTAGCAACAAGATGTCTGTCAGTTGGTAGCATATAACGTAGCGAATTTAAAAAGTAAGCTAAGTTTTTGTAATTTCTTTACGTATATAAATAAGTTTGATATTTTCTTTTTGTTTGAAACGAATGTATTAAATGATAAAAAGAATGAATTTTTACATTTTTTTAATGATTATATGTTGTATTGTGAAGATGCTGAAAAGTTACATAGCGCTGGTCGCGCATGCGGCGGTTGTTTGTTTGGGTTCAAAAAGGCTATCCAAAATAAATATAATTTTAAATTCAATAACTTTTCAGGGAATTTTGCTTTATCTGCTAAATTTGGTGATAAAAATTTCTACTTTATACCTCGATATTTGAATTGCACAAGGTGGACGAGTGATTTTAAAAAGTTTGAAGAGTTTTTAGGCAGCATGAGATTTGAATCCTTTTGCATTATTGGTGATTTGAATGCTCAAACGGCTGATGGTCAATTTATCGATGGACATTTACTGAAAGGTTTTTCTTTTATTTCTCAATATAGAAAATCAAAAGATAAAGTAGCAGATGGGAAAGGTAAAAATGTTTGGAACTTTTTGAAAATATCGGTGGCGTTATTTTGAATGGAAGAGTACCTGGATGCAGATGGTGAATTAACGTTTTGTGGTGTAATGGGTAATTCAGTTATCGATTACTGTATATGCTCGTTTGATTCTTTAGGGCTGATTAACAACTTTTCAATTCAGAGTAAACCATATTCGGATCATATGCCTTTAAAATTGAGTTTCTCCCCGCCTTTGTCAATTACAACTAAAGTTGGTAACATGGCACTTGAAAAAAAGTTAAATTGGTTTTCCAAAATGGCTTCTAAGTACAATGAAGTATTAGTATGTCTACATACTCGTAATTGTGAATACATTCAAACAAATAAACCCATTGAAGAGAAAGTAAGTACATTAATAAATAAAATAAAGACAGCTGCTGGTGCGTTTAATAATAGGAAAAAATTTGTATCTAAACAGATCTGGTTTGATTTTCAGTGTTTGCGTGCAAGGAAAAAAATGTTGAAATTACTTCGACTCTTTCGTATGCATAATTTAAGCATTTTTTAAAAAAAACAATATGTTCGATACAGATTTCAATATTTTAAATTATGCAAATTTAAAAAGTTGCATCACAAGCATGAAAACATTAAAAAATTGAACAGTGTTAGAAATTCCAGTGATTGGTGGAAATTGGTGAACAATTTGAAACAGGCCTTGTCAAAAAAAAGAAGTTCTCTCCAGATTTTTGATTTTATAATCATTTTAAGACTTTATTCTCACCCCCCGAATGTGAGAAAATTTCTTTGGTTATGCCTGAGATAACAGATGTCTTCCTTGAGTCACCTTTTGAAATTTGGGAACTTTCACATGTACTGCAAAAAGCTAAACTTAAAAAAGCACCAGGAAAGGACAGAATCAGTTATCAGTTTTATAAAAATGCACCATCTTGTTTCTTAGAAGAAGTTCTTATATTGCTTAACAAAATATTTTTGACCAGTGAAATCCCAGTTTCTTTTCGCAGATCGATTATTATTCCTTTATTTAAGAAAGGTGATCCTAATAACTGTGGTAACTATAGAGGACTTTCGCTTTTGGATACATTATATAAAGTATTCACGGGGCTAATCTTAAATAGGCTAAATGGGTGGATTAATGATAATGACATTCTTTGTGAGTACCAAGCTGGTTTCCGATTAGGTTACTCCACAATCGATAACATATTTAATTTAACAAGCATAATCCACTTAAACCAAAAAAGAAAGAAAAACACATATGCTTTTTTTGTTGATTTTTTATGTGCTTTTGATATGATTCCACGTAATTCTCTTTTTTTTTAAACTGTCTTCTTTGGGTTTATCAACAAAAATAATAACAATTTTGCAACTGCTTTATAAAGAAACAACTTGTAAGGTTTGGGATGGAATCTCTCTTTCAGACTCTTTTGAAGTTAAAGTGGGTGTTAAGCAAGGATGTTTACTTAGTCCACTGTTATTTAGCCTCTACCTCAATGACTTACATTCACATTTACCAGGAGGTATTTGTGTGGCCGATGTGATTGTGAAAGTGCTCCTATACGCCGATGACCTCGTCATCATCTCTGATTGCTCAAGCGAGCTTCAAAATATGATAGACTGTTTGTTCAGCTACTGCACGTTATGAGGTCTAAAAATAAATTTGTCCAAGTCCAAAATCGTGGTGTTCAGAACGGGTACTAGAATTTCTAGCAATCTCAAATGGAATTATGGTTCTGACCAGATTGAAATCGTAAATGATTACAAGTATTTGGGGGTAACCCTCAATTATAACCTATCATTCAATTAATACTTAGACTTAAAGCTCACAATATCTAAAAGTACGATCATCTCAACTTGGTCGAAATATATTGATCACCCAAATATCAGTTTCTCGAATAAGCTTAAAATTTTCGGCGCACGGTGCACAAATTTGGGGATCAAAAAAATTTGATCAAGTAGAAAAACTGTTCAGATTCTTCATGAAACGTATGTTAAACCTTCCCAGCAACACCCCTAACTACATGTTACACTTGGAAACTGGCTTAAAAACTCAGTTTCTACGAACGCTTTCTATTCACTTCGACTACATTAATAAGATACTTGAATACCCCAGAAGTAGATTTGCGCGAATACTAGCGGAAGAATCAATCGTTCATAAAACGTTTTGGGTCTTAGACTGGCTTAATTTAGGGCAAATGCTTAATATTGAAATTGACCTGTCTAACACACCTTTCAGGAGTGTTCATAAAATTATGTTAATGGCACTAGAAGTTAAAGAATATGATAATCATATTGCAGATGCTAAAGCCTCTCAGTTTCATGATGTTTATCCTCATTTGAACTATAATATTGCACCTTGAATGAATGAATGAATGAATTGTATTGGGGTTAGTGCACTGCGACCTCTAGATCTATTGTGCCCCCGCTTTAAGAATGATGAGCTGGCTCATCCTATAGTTCCTCCTTCAAACCTATTGCTTTTAGGAATTTTAGTATTTGGGGCACTTTTAGAGAGGATAGGTTGCTCCCTTCTACTTGGTATTGTCCCAGATGTGTTTTTCTTTGGTGCATGATTGGGCAACACTTACCAAGTATATGTTCCGGTGTTTCCTCATGCATGTTGCAGAATCTGCAAGTGGCACTGCTTACCACACCAAGTAAATTGAGGTGTCTTCTAAGTTTGCAATGACCTGTTAGAAAACCTGTTATTATTTTTAGGTTATTTCTACTTAAGTTAATATAGTATTCGAAACGTTGCTGGTTGTAATTGCCCAGTAGTATTTTCGCCTGTCTCATTTTTGGGAGTTCATTCCAGTCTTTGAACCTGTTTGTCTCCTCTTCTTGTTTAATTTTGGTTTTGATGACATTTTCTCCTATTCCGCAATAGGGTTCAGGTCCTGTTAGAGGAGTTGAAGCACCTATTTTTGCTAGGGAATCTGCCTTTTCGTTACCATGAACACCAATGTGACCAGGTACCCAGTAAAGTGTTACCCTGTTCTTTTTACCAAGTTCAGTTAGCCTGCTTATGCACTCCCACACCAGTTTAGAGCTGATGGTGTATGAGCTAATATATAATATTGCACCTTCTTTCATTGATGAAAAATCTCCTCACCTGGTGAGCTTAATTTTTAAAGCTAGAGGTGGTTTATTAAATATTAATGCTAGAGCATTCAAAAAAGATACAGTTGGTATCTGTTCAATATGCAATCTGGATGAAATAGAGAATACTTATCACCTAATAGGTAGATGCCCAATTTTTAATAAATCAAGACTAGCTTGTTTTGGTAAAGAGTCACTGTGCATTGAGGAATTTTATAATGAATTAAATGGTAACAATTTCTCTTCCCTATACAACTTTTTAACTAACTCATGATCACAGGTTCGATCCCTGCTGTCGTTTATGTCGCCTTAATTCCATTAAAACCTTATAAAGTTGTCATCAATGGGTTGCTGGTTTGCTCATTGCATGTTGTTCAGGCATAACACTAACAACATGTGATTTAGTAATACTAGTATGCCCATCAAATATGAAAAACGAATAAAATAATGTGAATTATAAGGGACATAAAAATAAGACACAGCATTCTCCGCACTATTTCAGCCGCCATCCCTGGAGATAAAAAAATCTGAGACAACCACCTTCAGTGTCAGAACATCGTGCCACACATCTTTCCTATCCTTCTTTATCTTCCTTAACTTCACGCCCGCGCTGTGTTGAAACATTTAAAGGGTAGTTATAATCCCTTGAGCGCGTGTAGATTATAAAAAAAAAAAAAAAAAAAAAAAAAAAAAAAAAAAAACTGTCTTATATATAGATCTTTATTAATAAATGAATTTGCTTAAAACTATGAAAAATGATCATTAAAACCATATTTTAGAACTGATGTAAAATGTGTGATACTAAATTTAACTAAATTATTTAAACATCTTTTAAATAAATCGAAACATAAAGTAAAAATATCTACAAATATAAGTATATATATCATAAAATAAGTATTTGCTGATGTTAGTTTTAGTTTAATTAATTAAGAATTTAAAACGCCAATCTGACAGACATCAAAAATACGTTATGTCAAAATTATTAAGATTTTATTATCCTTTGTTATTAGATAAAATTGTTATATGGAATTTAAATAAATCTTTTCTAATCTAAAATCTAAATCTAAAATCATCGTAATGTCAACTTTGATCAAAATCTCGAGTTCGATGTTTTTTACGAATGCATAACTTGCCTTATAGTACCTATAAGTCGCAAGTAAAAATGAGCGATGTTAGTGAAGGTGAAAACAATTCCGCTATCATCTCTCTGAATAAAGTGCGAAATCTGTCTCCGAGGTTGTTGACCCTTGCTTTAGTGGTGTTGCCCCTTCCCTTACAGAAACTCCATGCGAAAGTGTAAAGAATAAAAACAATCCAAATCAAATTGCTAATCTCCACGAACGCAGACACAAGACCCTCACACCTTCCCGAAAAAACAGTAGGCAAAAAACCAAGAACAATCGGCATGTAGTTGGCAATGACGTCTCCTCAACATATTTAGAGGTGATACCTGCTTTGAAATGGATTCATCTGTCACGCTTTTCACCAACAACAAAATCAGATGCTATTATTGCATATGCATCGAAAAAATTGGGTGTTTCTATGAACAAACTTTCTTGTTTCCCACTGTGTAAGCCAAATGCTATCACATTAAATCACATCAACTTTCGTCTTGGTTTCCCATCAGTCTTGATAGTGCATTAAAGGCAGAAAACTGGCCGCAATGCGTAGATGTAAAATTATTCAGTTTTTTTTTTCCAAAAAAGGAGAATCTGAAACCGTACGAGAACACAGTGTTTGTGGAACCGAACCTGAACAACAAGTAAATGCAAATGTTCAACATCATCAACTTCTCGCTCCCTCAACATCACCATCTTAATCTGTCATCTCACTCTTCTTCGCGCTCTTCAATTTTAATTCCTGCATCATACTCTTCATCCTCTTCATCATCATCTTCATCAAGAATTTTGTTGTAAGCTATATACCACCAAATAGTTCTACAGTAATTTATGAAATGCATGCTAATAATATTGAATATACAGGGTGTCCGCCGGGAAGGTATGCTACTTTGTTTGTTTATAATTTTTGATTAAATGAAAGAGAATGGATCTTATATTGATAAATGTTTTATTTAATGTCCGCAATTATGTATGGAATACAATATCAGGTAAATGTCCGCCTCCGTTAGTCTCATAAATGCGAGCCCTTTTAAGCACATTTTTCATTACATTTCACACATTTCACGCGGTATTTCATTGATTTCATCACGAATATTTTGTTTGAGTTGCTCAAGCGTTTCTGGTTTGTTTGTATAAACCTTGCTTTTCAGATATCCCTACAAAAAGATGTCCGGAGCAGTCAAATCAGGCGACCGTGGAGGCCAATCAACATCACCATTTCTTGAAATAACTTGTTGTGGAAAGAGGTCTCGCAGTAATTCCATTGTAATCCTGACCCTATGCGATGTGGCAACGTCTTGTTGATACCACATGTTAATCAAGCCCAAAGCATGCAGTTGTGGCGTTAAAAAGTTTTCAATCATATCACGACATCGCTCCCTATTCGCAGTTACCGTTACGCCGTTTTCATTTTCAAAGATGTAAGGTCCAATGATTCCTCCTGACCAAATTGCACACTAGACTGTAACTTTTAATGGATGCAAATGTGACTGATGAATAATTTGAGGGTTTTCCATTGCCCATCAGAACCGACTATTCTGTTTTTGTTGTTGGCACGTTTTTTTCCCAAAAATGTCACGTAACTTTCTCATCGTCACAGTAATCGATGATTGATTTTGATAAAATGTTTTAACGATTAAAACACGTTGGTTTATCGAATATTTTCCTTCACGACTGCCAAATATGAACTGTCAAGACTAATGTTTACCAAAATGGCTGCAAAACAAAGTAGTATACCTTCCCGGCGGACACCCTGTATAATCGAAAATCTATTCGATCATCAAATACCATGTATTCTGGGTGATTACAATTTATGTAATGTTCATTGGAATTATTCAGAAGATGAAAAATGTATTATACCATATACATACTGTTAAAAAAAGATCATGAAATTTTATTTGTAGATTCTTAGTTATCACAAAATCGTATTCAGATAAATACTGGTTGTAATTCAATGAGAAGATTTCTTCTGTTGTTCTTCCTGATACATATTATGAGGAAAATTTGCTTTCAAATATGAATCTCGGTTACCTTTATCTGTCTATTGAAGACATCATGCAAGGAATTTCAAAACTCAATTCAAGTTTAAACTCCGGTCCAGATGACATACCTCCTTTTTTACTTGTCACTTATAGGTACTATAAGGCAAGTTATGCATTCGGAAAAAAATCGAACTCGAGATTTTGATCAAAGTTGACATTACGATGATAGCGAAGACCAAAAAAGTGGGTCTCGCAATTCTGTCTGTCTGTCTGTCCGTTCGATTGCAGCTAAACGGCTCGGCCGATTTTCCTCAAACTTGGTAGATATGGGTTTTAATTTTTTCCCCCCGGATGTTTTTTTATTTGATTTTTTTAGACCAAAAATAACGGTACCTGCCATCAGTGGCGGCTGGTGGGTTGTTGAACAGGTGGTGCACTTTACTTGCTCACTAAGTAGGTATAAAGATTAGAAATCGCAAAAAAACAACAATTTACATGTATATGCTGATTTTTTATTATTTTGTATAATTCCTCGAAGAATTTCGACCATATAAAACTGACACACTTATTACATTTAGCAAGGAATCTTGTTTTTTATTTTTTCACTTAAATGCGTCAAATCGTGGATTCAGGTTTCTGTCTAAATCGAAACTCCGCCAAAACTATTGCATGTAAAATTTAAAAAGGGCCTTGGCGATCCAGCTAATTTTATATTAACTTTATTTTAAAAAGATTTATTACTGTCTTTAATATACATACCTAATCACTGTTCATTTTATCCCACACCACACACTGTACACAGTACAGAATCGAACCAAAACCAAAATAAAAAACAATTACTAACCTAACTCCTACAAACCGACACTATTTAACCAGTCACGGATAGAGCGAAACAACATTACATATTCGCAGGCGCAGCGCATTCTAGTCAAACATCGGTTGCTCTCGTTAATCTTTGATTCTCGTGCGCCGCACGAGAGCAGGCTTATTTCTCGATACATTTTAATGAAATATCTTTTGTCTCACGCGTCAGGGATATTAGCTTGTAACTCATACAAGTTATATTAGCAGTCCTCGTGCGCTCGCCGAAGCGCACGAGAATTTTTGCTTGCAGGGAAAGTAAGTCTTAATAGTAAAGCAAAGCGCTTACATTGTTTCGTCATAATTGGAAATTTTACTTGTTTATGTTCTTGTATGTTTAAAATATTAATATGGTAATCTAAAAATAAAGATGCAGTAATATTTTGTAATTTTTAAATCTTTTAAATTGGTGGTTCAGCGCACGAGCGCACTTAAGGTACAGCCCCCACTGCCTGTTTCTCAAAAACTGTCCCACAGATTTTTTAAAAAAAAATTCATAAAATTTCCTTTAGTTAAACCTAGGTAATGGTTGGAAGCTTTCAATAAGTAATAGTCGTGTCTTGAGTCTGCTCGTATTTAAAAACTAATTTACCTGAAAATTATCTGTATTTATTCCCATCGGTTGTGATTGTTGTGTGAATTGGAGATTGCTTGACCTGTTCCAGCTGAAAGGTACGTCTTTCAAGGCCATTTTGACCAGTAAAAAAGGAAATTAAAAACTTGCAATTATTAATTATTTGGCGCAAAGATCATTGTTCCAATTTTTTATTGGTCCAGAGAGAGCTTTATAATTTTGTATTTATATACTTAAAATTTTTAAATAAGACAAAGGACTATAAGAAATTAAAACAAATCATAAAATAAACAAACCTCGAACGTCAAAAGTTAAATAAACTGAAGACGACGAAAAAAACGTCAAAGCACAATCATCTCCTTAACGACACAGAACTAGTGGCCATCTTGTGGCAGATAGAACACCTATACCTACTAACCAGTGCTGTCTTCCAAAGTCAAACTTTACAAATCTAATAAAGAAAAATGGCAATTACTCTAGACATATTAAAAACTCTCTTAGAAGAACAGAAAAAAGACATTTTTAAAAATATAAATGACGCTTCAGAAAGAGTAATAAAAAACACTGACGAAAAGGTAGGCATTCTCTCTGAAAAGATTGAAATACTCGAAAAAATTGTTGAAACACAAGGAACAATTATAGAAAAACAAGAAGCCACCTGTGCCAAACACGAAAGACAAATCAGACAGCTAGAAATGACAATAAGAAAAAACAATATCATAATTTTTAAAGTAGACGAAAAAGAACGGACTACAGAAGAGCTTTTGCTTTTGATTATTGACCTGATTAACAAGTCTAACGAACAGTTTAATATAGTAGGAAATGACATAGAAAGCTGTTTCCGTCTAGGCAAGAAAATAGATGGAAAAATCAGACCAATTAGACTTACCTTCAAAAGCTATGACAAGAAACAAATTATATTACTTGGGAAAAAATCGGGGGCAACATTCACCATCGCCGAAGATTTACCAAAATCCGTGGTTGAAGCAAGAAAACCTCTTATCCCAAGACTATTTGAGTTCAAAAAAGAAGGAAAAAGAGCATACTTCAAATTAGATGAACTCGTGGTTGAAGGCAAAGTTTGGAAAGAAAATGGACCAGAAAACTCAAGGAAGAGATCCCGTTCTAACGAAAACTCACCATCAGGACAACCCAAAAATAAAGAAATAAGTACAAGCAAGACGAAAACTACAAAAGTTGGATCAACTGACATTAACCCCAGGAGACAACCCATGAACCCGATCATGAAATTTCTGACTCAACAAAATACGAACGAAGTGATAGAAAAAGGAAATAGCCCACGATGTTCAAAACAACGCAGCTCCAACTACAATGAAACAAACAATAACAAATAGCAATTTAAACATACCAACCATCAACTTTACAATCATCTGCCAATACAAACAATGAACGCCGAACAAGACTCAAACATAAATACAAATATATCAAGACAAAAATCCTTCCCAAGCCGATCGATGACCGTGGGAAGAGTAGATCAAAACCCCCCATACAAAAATAAGCAAACAGAGAACATAACAATCAAAAATCAACAAAATATACTAAGAATTTGTACTTTTAATATCAGGACACTTTCTTCAGACGAAAAACAGGAAGAATTAAGACTAGCATTGAAAAACATAAATTGGGATATAATAGGACTAGCCGAAATAAGACTATTTGGACAAAGAATAATTAATAACGACAACGATATCTTATGTTACATAGGAGAAACTAAAGGACTCTATGGAGTAGGATTTCTGATTAAAAAAGAACTAAAAGACAAAATAATTAACATCCGATTTCATAATGAGAGAATATGCAGTATACAGCTTAACATCCAAAACACAAAAATGACTATAATACAAGTATATGCACCGACAGAAAAAGCTGATGACGAAGAAATAATAAAATTTTACGACATTCTAGAAGAAACATTCAATAACAACAAAACAGAAAAAACTAGGAAAAAGATTGACTGAAGAAGAAAACTCAGCTATAGGACCTCATGGATATGGATTAAGAAATGAAAGAGGGGAGAGACTCGTCAAGTGGCTAGGAGAAATGAATTTGAAATTCGGGAACTCATTCTTCAAAAAGAAAGATAGCAGGAAATGGACGTGGATCTCACCGAATGGAAAGACTAAAAACGAAATAGACCTCATCCTCACGAACAAAATTGAAACCATCCAAGACATATCTGTCCTTAATAAGATAGATTTTGACAGCGATCACAGACTAGTAAGAATGAAGATAAAAGTTGACCACAAAACATTAAGAAGAAATCGACAAATCTATTTTATCCCTACAATAGTTCCCGATCAAAAAATAATTACCTATAACGAAAATATAAAGACAAAAATCAATCAGCTTTTAGAACAGTCAAACACGAATAATGACCTTCAAAATTAATATGACAATCTAGAAAATATTATAAAGACTACAGCAAAAATATCAATAATGAACACAAAGACTTCCAAAGACAAAATATCAGACGAAACCAAAGCTCTTATTTTTAGAAGAGAAACCTTAAGAACAAAACCACAACTACTTAACCAAGAAAAATTAGAGCTAAGCGAACTCAGAAGAACTATAAGATATAAAATAACGAAAGATATACGTGAATTTAATGAAAACATTATAAAGGATACAATTAGACAAACAAAATCAATAAAAAAAGCAAAAACATATTTGAATAATAAACAAGAATGGATAACAAGTATGAAGGACCAAAACACAGCCGATATAACAAACCGAAAAGACATCAATGAAAACGCAACTAAATTTTTTGAAAAACTGTTCACCTCGACCAAAATTATCACAGAAGAAGATACAATGGACAACATAGATTCACCGACACACACCCCTGTGTTCAGCAAAGAAATTATCGAACAGACCATAGACGACCTGAAGAAAGACAAATTCACCGGAAATGACGGAATAACATCAGAAATGTTAATATATGGAAAAAACTCACTTTCCAACATTTTAACGAACATATTTAACGAAATAATTCAAACAAGACAAATACCGGAACAATGGAAAGAAACAACAATAACATTAATATACAAAAAAGGAAAGAAGGACGATATCAATAACTATAGACCCATAAGTAACATCTCGACAATTTACAAGCTCTTTTCCAAAATACTTTACAGGACCATCAAAGAAGATTTTAATAACAAGCAACCAAGAGAACAAGCTGGATTTAGAGAAGGATTCTCAACAACAGACCACTTACAGACAATGAATCAGCTAATAGAAAAATGCAATGAATTTAGACTATCGGTTTATTTTCTATTTATTTACTTTAGTAAAGCTTTTGACTCAGTTGAACACGAAATGATATGGTCCTCCCTGAAAAATCAAAACATAAACCCAAATGTAGTAGAAACAATTAAAAACATATACAAAAATAACACAGCACGAATAAAAACAGAGAATAAAGGACGCAAATTTAATATAACAAGAGGAGTTAGACAAGGAGATCCGCTTTCACCACCTTTATTTAGTTCAGTTCTGGAAGACATTTTTCAAAAAACTGACTGGAAGACAAAATATGGACTAAGGATATGCGGACAAGTTCTTAACAACTTAAGATTTGCAGACGATATAGTTCTTATTTCTACAAAAGCAACACACATTCAAGAAATGCTGACGGAACTAACTACATTGTGTAAAAATTATGGACTTCAAATAAACAAATCGAAAACTAAAGTCATGACAAATCACACAAAAGACGATATAACGTTGGACGAAGAAAAAAATGAGTACGTAGAAGATTACATATATTTGGGACAACTAAAATCATTTAAAGACCAAGAAAATAAAGAAATTAACAGACGCATCACAAATAGCTGGAAACAATTCTGGAGCCTTAAACATATTTTACAATTGGACCAAAGTGCAGACACAATGAAATATATCTTCGACTCTGCTATTCTACCGATTCTTACATACGGACTACAAACAATGAGCTTGACTGCAAAAACACTTGACCAGCTAAGGATATGTCAGACCAAAATGGAAAGGAAAATACTGAACATACGACCAAGTCAAAGGGTACGAAATGAAGATATTCGTAATAGAACCGGAATTATTGACGTCATAAATAGAACACAAAGACCGAAATGGAGCTGGGCAGGTCATGTATCTAGACTTCAGGACCAAAGATGGACAAAAATGACAACGAAATGGAGACCAGAGAACAAGAGACCAGCAGGACGACCCAATAAAAGATGGAGTGACGACCTATCCCAAATAAGTACAAATTGGTACAACGAAGCCAAAAATAGAGACATATGGGCAGCCTTATGCCAGTAACCAACACTTTTAACTTTTATACTATATTTTCTTTCAAATACAAAAAAAAAATTTGATTTATAACCTTAATACATATTACAAATTTTGAATTTAAGAAAAAAAAAAAAAAAAAATTATATTTGTCACTTTCTAGTAATAAGTGTTAAATTCTCACGATCTTAATATCTAAAATTTCTTTTTAAAAATTATAACAAAAATAAATTGTAAATATCTAATATTGTAATCCAAATACCTGAGGCAATAAAAGGCTTATAATAATAATATAATAATAATAATGGTTGAAAAAAATTTTCCAAAAAATGGTTATTTTTGGTACCCCCCTTGGAACCATTTTTTTTGTTTTTGATTTTCTCTAAAACGGTACCACCGATTTTTATCATTTTTTTTATGTTAAGGGGCTCTCCAGCAGTTTCAATATTAGGTATTGTGTATTCAAATTTTCAAAAAAAAATTTTTTTTGATTTTAAAAAAAATTCAAATTTTTTTTTTGAAAACTCAATATTTCGAAAACCCCATGATCGATTTTTGCAAAACTTGATAAATAAAAGTTTTTTAATATAAATTATTAGATTTAAGAAAAAAAAATTGTTTTACCTAAAAATAACGGTACCCTCCATACAAATGTTAAAAAATGGTCTTCGAAAATCGTATTTTTCTCGAAAACGGTTTCGAGAATTTTACTTAAATTTTTTTTCTTTCAATTAATTTTTAAGATCTATAATTTAATAAAAAAAAATTGAAAACAAGATATTACTGACTGTACCTACCATACAGCGATTTTTTTAAATTTTGAATTTCTCATTATCGACATAACGGATTTTAATCAAATTGTTTAGAGAGAAGCTTCTAAAAAGTTTAAAAAACATTGCATTTCAAAACTTTAAGAAAAATATTTTTTGAATTTTGAAAAAAAAAACTCGTTTTTTTTTTTTTAAATCCAATATCTCGAAAACGGCTCAATATTTTTTTTGTAAATTTAATTTTTATTCAAACAATAATAAAAACTTTAAATTGGCGTACCAAAATTTTTTCTTAAAAATGTTTTAAAAATTTTGTATATAAAAGCTTGTTTTTTAAGAAACCATTACAAAGACTTATAATTTTTGTTCTTGCATGAACCTATATTTGCTTGAATCACATGGCATTCTATTTTTACCTCCAACTACTAAAGAAGTTGTTTTAGGGCCATTTTCTTCACTAGAAGTTGACCTCAACTTTAGGATTTTTATTCTCAACTTGTGATTTTGTTTTTCTTCACTCAAAGTTGATAGTTTCAACTTTCGATTCTCAACTCTCGAGTTGATCAACTTCTGGTTTTCTCAACTTCCGAAAATACTAGAAGTTGAGAGAGCAAACTTGAGAGTTGACATGAAACATTGTTTTTTTTTGTATAAAATACATGCATTTTGCTTCAAAAGTTTGTTTGCTTGAGTTTTCACAAAAAAAAAAAATATTGTCATAATTTTCCGCAGCAATTATTTTTGAGAAAATTGGACTTCAACTTCGTCGAGCAGTGAATATCGCCGCACGAGGAAATTCTTGAAGCAGTACGAGGCTTTTTCGCCATCGAAAAGACAATTTTTATAGGTAAATTTGGTCACTTTATCACCATTGTAACAAACGCTGATGAGCATTTGTACAAAGAATTGCAGATAGGCACTCGCAATTGAGTTGAGCGTTATATGGCGTTTGGAAAAGCAGATTTCCCGTGTTGGCTTCCAACATTAGGTGCAAAAAAGAGACGCAAAACTCATCATCATCACTTGCGGTGTTATTCACTACAAAACAATTGATGGAAAATTATAGAACCTGCTCCAGAAATTCCCCGATTTGCTGATTTAGCTGCCACAAATTTACCATGTATCTTTGTGGAAACGGCAACATCCATGACAAACATCCGTTCGCGATTGGTAACAACTTATTTTTATCCTTATGTAGATCGAGGAGAAAATCATTCATCACAAATATCACACAAAAATTCAATTAGATTGACTGAATAAATTAAAATTTAATTTTGAAAGTGACAGCTTGTATATATTTTAACAAATATCCCAGGGATATTTTTCACATCAGAAGTTGATCAACGTTAGATTTTCAACTCGGGAGTTGAGAAAAAAATTGTGAAGAAAAAGAAATTTCAACTTGCGTTTCAACTCTCGAGTTGAAGCCAACTCTCAAGTTGGTCAACTTGAGAGTTTGCCTCAAGTTGAGCTATAGTGAAGAAAACGGCCCTTAGTAGTTTAAAAAAATATTTTGTATGCTTATGAACAGTTTTTCTCTAATAACATTCATTTTTGAAATTCTTAGTCTGTTACATAGGAGCAAGTTCGTGCGACCCAGTCGTGCATTTTATTAATAAAGCAATGTTTCATTATCAGAGCCGTTTCAAAAAATTTTCAATATGTCCCTTTTAAGTGGAATATTTCTTGATAGTTGGAAGTTTTCGTATACAACTCCTATTTTTATAGCAGGACAGAAGCATAAAATTGAAAAAATTATAGGCCGATTTCAAAACTTTCAGCTATAACAAAACTATTTGAGCTTATTATAAAACAGAAAATTTATTTTTTTTATAAAAGAACAGATATCTCCATTTCAACATGGATTTGTAACGACAAATTTATCACTGTTTACTAAATACGAGTATGTTTCTGATGCCCTAGAATCAGGTTATCAAGTGGATGTATTGTATACAGATTTTCAAAAAGCTTTTGATAGTATTTGCATATCATTACTAATAAAAAAACTTAAACAGGCTTTCATTCGGCGCTTCTTAAATGGTTGTCTAGTTACTTAGTTAACAGAAGACAAATGGTAAACATTTTCAATTGTACGTCAAAGATAATATTTGTTACATCTGATGTCGCTCAAGGCCCCCTGTTGTTTTTAATTTATGTGAATGAAATACCTTCTTTACTGCTATATATAAGTTGTTTGTTATTTGCAGACGACTTAAAATTATTTTCTATAGTAAAAGGCACGAATGACTGTTTTAAAGTTCAAAATGATATATAAAATAGTAGATTGGAGTAAAAAACAATTTTCTTTCACTTAATATAAATAAATGTAATACCTTCTCATTTTTTCGATCACATACAGTTATTTTATATGATTATAACATTTCAAATACAGCTCTGAATAGACTTTCGGAAGTTAAAGATCTTGGGGTAGTGTTTGATGAAAAACTGAGTTTCTCCTTGCATATGGATTTTGTTATAGCAAAGGCAAATTCAATGCTAGGTTTTCTTAAAAGAAATTTTTCTGAATTTTCTAATCCCTATGCCATAAAATCTGTTTATACTTCACTTGTCCGCACACATTTGGAATATGCTTCAGTTATTTGGGACCCATTCTACAAAGTTTCAAAAAATCGCATTGAAAAAGTTCAAAAAGCATTTACAAGGTTTTTAGTTAAGCAATTGAAATGGAATTTGCCAGAAATGCCAAGATATCTTACCAGACGTGCTTTGATTGGATTAGCTACTCTGGAAAATCGTCGGGTTGTTAATTGTGTAATGTTTGTTTATGATATATTGTCATCATACCATATAAAATGTCCACATCTTTTAAATCTTTTAAGTATCTATGTTCCAGGAAGAAACGTTCGAGTAAGAAAATTGTTTTATATTCCCTTGCATAGATATAATTATGGTTTTAATGAACCATTCACAAGATGTATGAAAGTATATAATGAATTAGATTTTAATGTAGACTCAAGCCTTGAAAGATATGTATTTAAATTACAATTGAATGAAAATGTAAATACAAATTAAAATAATATTAATTAGATTAAGTTAGATTTAAGCAATCTGTAAGAGGAAACTCGATAGAGGATGAAATAAATAAATAAGCTATCTCGATGATTTTTTATCGCTTGGCACAAATGAAATTTTCAAATTTAGGTGAATTAGAACGTATTTTTTTTTTATAATTCACTCACGCTCAAAGGGTATTTGAAGAGACCCTTATAATGTTAAACACAGCACGCGCAATGGGGAAATTAGGGAGGGAGAGAAAGAGGTGAGATATTCTTGATACGTCATTAAAAGTGAAACTGCAGCTATCATCAATAAATTTTCGTAGCGAAATCCAAAAACAGGCTGTAAGATGAATACAAAACCAAGGACACTTTGAACACCTGTTATAAATGTTGTGTTATAACATTCTGTATTCACAGCATTTGGAGCTTAAAGCAAAAAAAAACATTTTTTTTAAATTTTAACTGTTCCAGGTATTCCCAAGTATCATAAAATCTATCAGTTTTTCGCAAACTTGTCATTGAGTTTTATTGGTATTATTGTTACGTTCATTAAAAAAAATAGTAAAATGTTATGTCAATTACACATTTTCTCGAGAAAATTGAGCCCAAAGTCAAAAAATTAGCATGGGCAAGAACTATGGAACATGCAAGTAACTGGATATCTCAAGACCGAGATAAGATATCAAATTTGTTTAAACACAATTACAAAGGTTGGTGTTTTTTCTAAAAATAAAGGTCTAAATAAAGTTTCTTTCATTAGTACTAACACAGAAACTACACTAAATATTCGTCTTTTAAAATACGTGTTCCGGATTCAGTTTTCCATGTACTTAACTCGCCTTTGTTCTGGCCAATTGGTGTAATAATACACGAATTTGTTAATAAACAGAATATTCAAGCAATACCCCAGAACCCTTTTCGTCAAAATCGGACAATGCGGAATCATCATCTGAGCAGCTCAAACAAATATTAGTCTACTACCAAAATGTAAATGGACTTCGGACAAAGACTAATATGGTCTATAAAAATGTAAACAACCTTCCTCACGATGTCATTATACTATCAGAAACTTGGCTCAACTTTTCTATTCTTGACTCAGAGCTTTTTGATGCATCATATCAAATTTTCAGACGTGATCGACGTGATGAAAAAGACTCTAATGTTGTCGGAGGAGGAATTCTTTTTGCGATCAGGACCTCAATTACGTGCTACCTGATAGATGACTTTCGATCCACAGGTGTCGAAGCTCTATGTATCAAAATCAAGTTGGAATCTAGTCATTTATTTATTATCTCCGCGTATATACCTCCAAGTTCAAACAATGACGCTTATGAAAAGTTAAATGACTGCATAGAAAATATTTATGTGCTTATGGAACCCGAAGATGAAATTTTGATCGTAGGTGACTTTAATCTACCAAACCTTAAATGGACAAAAATTGATGACGACACCTTCCATATTCCGATAAATGCGTCAAGCCTTAATGAACTAACATTTATAGATGGTATGTCTTCGTGTGGTTTGAGTCAATTCAATGGATTGAGAAATCGTTTTGGAAAAATTCTTGACTTAGTGTTTTTCGCCGATACAATTAACAACGAAATTGCTGTTTTAACTGCTACTGTAAAATTAATTGACGATGATCGACATCATCCTGCATTAGATATTTCACTAGGTTTAAACATGTCTTCTCCTTACAATAACAATAATAACAACAAACTTGAATTTGACTTTTCTAAATGTAATTTTGTAGATCTTTTTGATATGTTAATAACTGTTAATTGGAATCAATTATTTTGTAATTGCAATACTGATGATATGTGTAATAATTTTTATAGAACTCTTTTTAACTGCTTTTACGAAACTATTCCTTTAAAAAGAACACGTTTTGCTTCAAATGCACCACCATGGTTTGATACGCGTATTAAAAACTTAAAAAATAAAAGGAACAAAGTATTAAATCTAATCCAGATAGTTTCTGGAATTTCGTTAATAATAAAAGGAAAACGTGTGGCTATCCGAATTCGATGTCAAATAATTCATCAACTAGTCATGATCCAAAGGTTATTGCAAACATGTTTGCTGACAAATTCAAAGAAGCATTTGAAGAATCAGAATTTAATCATTCCTCTTCTTTTTCTTCTTCTTTTGACAGTTTTACTCATTTAAACGCAATTAATTTTGAAATAAGTGAAGATACAGTCGCTCAAAAAATATTAAATCTCGATGAGTGCTTTATTCCAGGCCCCGATGGTGTTCCATCTTATACATATATTAAAAAAATGTGCTTCTTATTTGTCGTACCCGTTATATATTCTCTTCAATTCATCCTTAAAAAGTTCAATTTTTCCTATTATCTGGAAAAGTTCATTTATTATTCCTATACATAAAAAAGGTCCAAAGAATGAAACAATGAACTATAGACCCATTGCTAAACTATCTGTGATACCTAAACTGTTTGAGTCGATTGTGAGTAATGTTCTTTCTTTTCATTGTAGTTCTATTATTTGTGATAGCCAGCATGGCTTTGTCAAAAAGAGATCCACTGTTACTAATTTATTTAACTTCGTTTCCTTTTGTCTAGATGTTTTTGAAAAACGCGGGCAAGTTGATTGAGTATTTACTGACTTTATTAAAGCCTTTTACAAGTAGTTTACACTAATTTTAAAATTAAACCATCTAGGATTTAACAACAATTTTATAAATTGGATTTCTTCATACTTAAAAAATCGTCGTTATTCTGTCTTGTTTCGTAATGAAAGTTCAAGTCAATTTGTTGTCAATTCTGGCGTCCCTCAGGGCAGCCACTTAGGTCCTATTTTATTTGTTTTATTTATTAATGACTTGGTTTCAAACTTAAAAAACTCGTCTGTCCTTGTTTATGCTGATGACATTAAGCTTTTCAAAAGTATAAAATCCTCCTCTGACTGTTTATTACTACAAGAAGACTTAACAATATTTAGGGAATGGTGCAATAAAAACCGACTTGTTTTAAATGTTGACAAATGTAAAACCATGAGTTTTACACGTAAAAAATTTCCGTTTTTGTACAACTATACGTTTGATTCTTGTCCGTTATGTAAGGTTTCTATGTTTTCTGACTTAGGTATTATTCTAGATCCCAAATTAGCATTTAATGATCATTTAAATTATATAATTAAAAAAGCCAATAGGGTTCTTGGATTCATTAAAAGATTCGGTCGTGATTTTCAGGACCCTTATGTTCTTAAACTTCTATTTATTGCGTTTGTTAGACCAATTCTAGAATACGGCTGTGTGGTATGGTCACCTTTTTACTCAACACATGTTACAAGAATTGAAGCGATCCAAAAAAGGTTTCTGCGTTTCTGTCTTCGGTCTCTTCCATGGTCAAGGGAAAATCTACTTCCCCCTTATTCTCAAAGACTAGCTTTGATCAGCCTTCCTTCTTTGACTAACCACAGAAAGTTTATACAATTTTGTTTTATTGTTGGGATTATTAATGGTTCGATATCATTGCCATCAGTTCTAAGTAAATTAAATTTCAGTTTCAGCCGTTCATGTTTAAGGCGACAGCAACCTATTACTCAAATATTTAGCAGATCAAACTATGGTGTATGTAGCCCCTTCAATCAATTAATAACAATTTATAACGAATTTCAATTTTGTTAAGAATCTGTAAATGATAACATAAAATGTAAAAAATTTAAACTTATGTTTTTCAACAATATTGAATAATAAATATAAATTATGATATTAGATTATAAGAACTATTTTAATATTAATATTGTTAACGTTAGATTTTAACGAATTAAAATAAAAATAAATACAACAGCGCATTTGTCGTTAACATGGGTCAGGGCACACCAAAGTAAGCCTTTTTTTAATCCCAGATATATGATATAAAAAATGGAGATAGGCCCTTACGGTAAAACGATTTTTTGCTTATAATATACCCAAGAATCACGCCCTAAAATATTATGCACGAATTAAGGAGCCTGTAAATATGTATTTTTGAAGGCCTTAGGAGAGAACGCACAAAAAAATCAACCATAGCGACCCAGAAAATCCATCCGTAGCTAGTTGTAAGGCCCAAGTTTTACAACGCCAGTTATTCCAGAACATCCCCTAAAAAGGGGATGATTTGAAACGTTGAATTATTTTAAAAATATAGTACATCGGGGTCATGTGTTGATAAAGTATTTCGATTTGAAAATTTCCACAAGTTTATATTATTTTAATATTACTTTTGTATACAAAACTTATAGTACTATCTTTGTATATCTATGGAGTCTGGTCATTTTTTCCGAAAATGAGTAAAGTATGTAGAACTTTTTAAAAAATAATCTATTTTCGTTTGGTCTTAACAGCAGCTCTAAGTAAACTGGTTCCAAAGCAAAAATGTTTTAAATTTTTAAATAAATGCTTGCTCAAAACAACACAACTCAAAATAAGTTCGCTTTTTATGTAACGACGGTTTATAGATAGATATATATAGATTTGGACCATTCTGTTATCGAAGAAAAGAAATATTTAAATTCAGAAATTTACCACCCCCACGATTGCTACCAGCTTGGGAAATCATGTGGAAAAAATAAACAAAAAATGTTGGTACATAAATTAAGACCTTATGAAGTTTGGAATTTTGCAAAGTTATTGAAAACAAATTCGGGTTTGGTTGTTCGAAAGAAAGATGAAGATGGGAAAATGTTTAGTTTTCAAACCCTTAAATGAAGAAACACACATGAAGAAACGGATTTTCGATGTGTAGGTTTTAAACGAAGGGGTAAAAACTCATTAAAGCTTTCTTTGGAAAACGTGATACTACCACCGATATAGGAACAAAAATGACAAAATCTCTTCTTATATTGATTCCAACAATTTTCCACGATTTCTATAAAACCACAAAATGGAAAGAGGATATAGATCTGGATTTATCTAAGTCATCTGATGACGAAAATAATTTTTAATAAATTTAACCAAAAATCTATAAGTTCCTTATTCGTTCCTCTTTTTTTAATACTGAATTTTATAAAAAAAAAATTTAAGTTCTTACTTATTTTACTTTGTTAATAAAGTGAAATAAATTTGTTTTTTAATAAAAGGTATTAATTTAAAACTTATTCCAATATGGGTATTAAGGACACAACTCGAAATAAACTTTTTCTTGAATGAAGAAAAGTTTGGTCAAAAAAACATAAATAAGCTTAAAAATTAAAATTTGTTATTATATTCGTGTAAATTTTTATATTTAAAAACAAATTACCTCCCAAAATTTATGTATTAAATAAAACTGGATTTGGAAGAAATTTTTTAACTTTAAAATGCATTTATCTCAAAACGAAGATTTTGGACTTATGCTGTTATGACAAAACTAACCTATAGTATTATCATGGTGCGTGATTTTGTATTGCGAACGCTAGCCTGGTGGTGGCGCAGAAATTAGCGCACGCTTTTACAGTGGAGAGTAGGATAACAAAGAAAACAAGTTGTAAAAAAGAGAATATAGCCACAATCCTGCATCTTCTTGATAGTACTATAAATTTTATATACAAAGGTACTATCATAAAATAAATTTAATAATAAAATATTCTCTTTTTTACTACTTGTTTTGTATCTTATCCTACTCTCCACTGTAAAATCTAGCGCTAGAGTTCGCAATATAAAATCGCGCTTCATGATAATACTATAGGTTATATATACAAAGATATTACCCTTGTATATAAAAACTATAGCACTCTCATGAAGAGGAACGAACGATGCGGCACCATACGAGCGTATTCCATAACTTTTTACGTAGAGTTGTGGAGAGTAAGGACAGACGATAATCAGGAAGGGGTGATAATATTTTCGGTAAAAGCAAACCGAAGGTGCAGAACAAAGCGACGACAAGAAAGCTATTTTCTGTTTTCTTTTTATCAGTTTTCTATACAAATAAGTATGAGGTGGCATTTTTTGCTTCACGCATAGAGAAAAAACGGTATATTGTTAGGTTTAATTTTTTTCGTTGTATTTATATTGGAGCAAATGTAGGATTTTTATTCAAATACACGAATTCTTAAACGGTTACCACTCAGAACAATTATTTTGTGTAGATAGATAATTATTTTTGTAGGCAGATTTTTCAAATGCAGAATTTTGAGAATTGGAGTTTTGAGTATTATTCTGAAATACAGAACAATTAGGTAGGTATATATTGAAAGCTAAAATTTTGAAGAGTAGAATTTTGGAATGCAGAATTTTGGGAAATTAAATTTTGAAATGCATAAAAATTAATAAGTGAAATTTTGAAAAGCAGAAGTTTGAAAAAGGAATTTTGAAATGCAGAAATCTTAGTAGGTAAAATTTTGAAAAGGCAAATTTTGAAATGCAGAATTTTAGGAAATAAAATTTTGAAATGCAGAAAACTTAAAAAGTAAAATTTTGAAAAAGATATTTTGAGAAGTAGAATTCTGAAATGCAGAAAACTTAATAGTTACAATTTGAAAATCAGAATTATAAGAAGTAGAATTTTGAAATGCAAAATTTTGGGAAATATAATCTTGAAAATGTACTTTGAGAAGTAGAATTCTTTAATGCAGAAAACTTAATAAGTAAAATTAGAAATTCAAAATTTTGAGAAGTAGAATTTCAAAATGTAGAATTTTGAAATGCAAAATAACAAAAAAAAAATCATGTGAAACATCACTCCCTACATCACGAGTATGCAATTTTTAACTCGCTAAGATGCCTAGTTTAGCCAGAAATGACGTTTGAAAGTGTCAACTTTGGGGGTCTACGGAGCTCCGTTTAGCCGCAAATCGCATTTAAAGATAAACATTTGTGTTTCGAAAAAAAAAAATATTTTCAAATTTTTTACTTCTAATGGAAGAAAAATATATGTATGTATTAATTTTTTTTTTTGTTAATTTGTAATAGACTTCAACTACTAAATCAAAAAAAAACAATTTCTGCTAAAATAATTAACATGGCGATTTTTAAATGTGGCAACCATGTCTTATTTTTGCATATTTTAGCCGTTTTTTTAGAGGCAAATGGATATGTATAGGTGTTTGAGCAGCATTATACATTCATTGCCAATAAATTTTCGCGTTTTTTTCTCATAATCATTGTCTGTGCGATTGGCAGTGGTTATTTATTTTAAGGTACATAATGGTTGAAAAAAAAATTTCAAAAAATGGTAATTTTTTGTACCCCCATGGAACCATTTTTTTTTTGTTTTTCATTGTCTCAAAAACGGTACAACCGATTTTGATCATTTGTTTGCTAAAAAAAAAACTCAAATAGAATTGTGTATTAAAATTTTCAAAAAAAAATGCTAGATTTTTTAAACATGATAAGTAAAAGTTTACCAATATAATCTACAAGATGTGAGAAAAAAAATGTATTTTACCTAAAAATAAAGGTACCCACCCTACAAATGTAAAAAAAAAAATAAAAAATGGTTTTCAAAAATCGTATTTTTCTCGAAAACGGCGCCTGGAATTTTAATAAATTTCTTATTCTTTGTATATGTAATTAAAAAAAAAAAACAAATTTTGAAATTAAGATATTAGGTACAGCTTGTACCTACCATAGAACCATTTTTTAAAATTTTGACATTTGACAATTTTCTCATTATCACAATTTTTTATAGAGATGCTTCCAAAAAGTTTAAAAACATTGCGTCTCAAAGCTTTGAAAAAAAAATATTTTTTAAATTTTTGGAAAAAAAGTAATTTTTTTTTCTTGGAAAATTCGATATCTCAAAAACGGCTCAGTAGATAGATAGATAGATAGATTTTTATTTATTCAATTCAATTCAATTTACAATTTATAAACATAATAAATAAAATATGGGCTTGGTTTGAAACCGTCTGCCAGATGCCGACTTATAGTTTTTACTTGTTTATTTTCAATTTTAAATATTTAAGAAGAAAAATAAAATAAAAGTTTTACAGTATTTTTACAGAATAAACTAATTTAATCCAACAAAAAATAAAAAATATACAAAATATTTAGAATATTGAAATAATTTTTAAAGTGACTATAAACTATCGCTTGCTCAACAAAAAATGGTATTCAATTCTGAAACTAATAAAATTTAAATGAAATGGGAATAATATGGTATTAATCTGTTAAAAATCAACAAAGTCTTTCCGATACTTAATAGTCTCAATGCAATATTGGGCAAGAAGTTTCCAGTTTTCTCCATTCAGTATACTTATCGATTCAGCTTCATTTAAAATTGACTTTTGAAAGTATAGAAATCTTAGTTCTTTTAAAATGGGACAGACAGATAAAAAGTGGTAAGATGTTTCTTGTTCTTGTAAATTACACAAAGAACAAATCGTCCTCCGGTCATTGAAATATGGTCTATAATTTAAATCAAGAAGCTCTCCTCTAATACGAAAAATATTAGAAATTTCAAACAAGCTTAATCCATCGGTGAAGTAGTTCAGATCGTTTAAATTGTATTCAAGTTTCGGATATAGTGATCGACGTGATGAGCCTCGGGCTTCTTCTATTAGATCCGATCTTATCCGGACATCTATTAAATTAAGGATGTTCATTAATTTTTCCCGTAGATATACATTCAAAACATCTACAGATTGTACAGAAATCCCGCACAACAGGAATATATCATCCCATTTTTCAAACCAACTAACATTCCTGTGTATGCTGTGTTTTGCTAATATTTTCGGGAGACGACTATCATCATATGAAAGTGCTCTTACAACATACTCAAAGTGCATTCTTAAAGTATATAGATATATGGGTGGAAGACCGGTTTCAAGAAGAAGCATGTAATTGGGAGTGGACTGTGGTAATCTAAAAGTTTTTTTAAGAAAAAATCGTTGCAACTTTTCTACCTGTTCATACTGCTGGTATCCCCATACTTGAGAGCCATAAGTCATTATTGACCTTAAAGCTGCTTCAAAAACTTTAAATTTAACGCTGTGCGCCACGTTTTTGTTCTTGAACAGACATTTCCAAGTGGAATTTATAGCAGCGGTTGATTTTTTTAGTTTCATCTCGAAGTGTTTTTTTGGGTTAAGGTTAGGGGTGATTAACATACCAAGGTAGTTATACTCATGCACTACTTCAATATTTTCACCATTCAAAAACCATCTTTCATTCATACAGTGCCTACCCCCACCTGATCTAAAAATCATTACCTTTGACTTTGATATATTTATCACCAAATTCCACAATTTACAATATCCATTCAGCTTGTTTATCATAAGCTGAAGGCTTCCTGGCGAGTCTGCAAACAAAACTAGATCGTCGGCATATAAGAGGCATTTTATTGTGAGTCCTGCAACTCGAATTCCGTTTGGCAAGGCGTCAACTATATCATTTATATATAATGAAAACAGCAATGGGGATAATAAACATCCTTGCCGCACTCCGCTTATAGTTCTAAACCATTCTGACATTTGCTCGCCATCCCAGACCGCCGACAAAGTATTCTCATAGAGATTTCTTAAAACCTTTAAGACTTTTGACGATATACCCAATACACTCAATTTATAAAATAGTGATTCCCGATCTATACTGTCAAAAGCAGCTCTAAAATCGATAAATATAGCATATAATTTTTTTCCGTTTTTAAGGTAGTAATCGACTATGTTTTGTAACGCAAACAAGTGATCTATCGTAGAGTAGCCTGCACGGAAACCTGCTTGGAACTCGTTGAGTAAACTGTTTTCCTTTACCCACACTTCAAGTCTATTTAAGATGATGCCTGTAAATATTTTGGCAACAGCATTTATAAAAGAAATGCCCCTATAGTTTTCGACATTATTTATATCACCTTTCTTATAAATTGGGAACACTATTGATTTTTTAAAAGTTTCAGGAACTTCAGCTGTATGTAATATACTAGAATATGTTTTCGCTAAGTTTTCTAAAAAAGTATTGGGAGCGTTTTTAAAGAACTCGTACGGAACTCGGTCGACTCCTGGTGCTTTGTTGTTCTTGGCTTTCTTTAAAACTATTTGTATCTCTTCTAAGCTTATATCCTCATCCATCGCGTCTACCGTTACTAAGTTTTCAGCAAAGTGTACAGGTTCAGAGACCAATGTAGGATTTAAAAGGTTCTTAAAATAAACAGCCAGTATATTAGCATCCAAGTTTTTGCCAATCTTAAATTTGTTTCCATTTAGTTCTTTAACAATCTTCCAGAATTGAGAAGAATCTCTTACAGAATTTAAATCTTTTGCAATTCTCGAAAAGTATTCTTTTTTTTTTGTTTTGCAAAGTTCTTTGTAGTACTTGTTAGCTCTAACATAAGATTTTCGAAATAGCTCCCCATTTCGAATTTTCGCAAGTTTCAGAAGTTTAAACGATTTAACCCTAGCTTTCTTACATTCCAAATCAAACCAATTTTGCTTTCCTGACTCTATGTACCTTTTTCCAGTTTGGGCAACTGAATTTTTGATAGCATCGATATAAAGTTCAATTTGTTGACTGATGTTGGCTTGACTAAAATCAGTTCTCAAAGTAACTTCATCCAGTCTTGCATGATAAATTTCTTTATCCCGTTCCCTCCACAAAAGCTTAGGCAAAAGAACAATATCATTTTCCACTCTTTCTTTCTTTATATTAATAGAAACTGTTATGGGCATATGGTCCGAAAAAGTTAATGTACCCACATTGAAATCTATTATTTTTTGGGACCAGTTACCACTTATTCCACAATAGTCTGCAACCGAGGCACCTGGTCCTCCAATAAATGTCAACTCCCCTAAAATGTCTCCGTTAATTGAACCATTTAGTATGAAAATATCAAAATTTTGGAAGAGCTCTAATAATTTTTTTCCATTTCCGTTCGTTATTTTGTCTTTTGAGTGTCTTGTCAGTTTAAATTGTTCACCAAAAAACATCATATCACTTTCTATTTGTTCATCTCCTAGCCGCGCATTAAAGTCACCAATTAACATTACGTTATTGTTGTTTAAATTATCTAGTAAATTATTTAAACTAAAAAAATCTTGTTCCCAATTATTGCAATTTAGATATATTGGAAAAATATAATAAAATTCATCCAAAATGGTTATTTTTAAGGCTGTATGGTTTTCAATTGTTATAAAATTGCAGTTTGTATTAACAGATTTATACCCAAATAGATATCCCCCTATTGCCCGCCCATGAGTATGTACTCGTGTTGCTGGGATCCAAAATAATTTAAAACCTATAAAAAATTTTTCAAATTCTCCATAATTGTTCAGCATTACATGTGTTTCGCAAAGAAAGAAATAATCAAAGCTATTTATGTAATTAAAAAAAGATGGGAAAAGTAGTTTATTTTTTAACCCTCCTACATTATATGATAATAAATTCAAATTACTTACATCTAATTCTAAATTTTGAAACTGGCAGACGTTTCTTTTTCATGCAGAATTTACATTTAATTTTCGTTGCATAGTTCCAGGCGGTCGATTTTTTACGGCCATATTTGCCTGATTGTTGTCTCCGCTTCCGTTGATGTTTGCTCCAATTCTTGTAGACCGTAAAAGCTCTTCATTTGACTTTGTATAGTCCTTTAATAGCCCCTTCTCTCTGCACCAATTGAAACTCCTGCCAGCCACCAACAACTTTTCACCTTTGATTTGTACTTCCTCATTTTGTTCACAATTTTTGATCGCCTTTCGTATACGTAGCAATGACTGTCGCACTTTTCGTTTTTCTAATGGGAAGTCTCGGTGAATAAACTTGCCAGAGCCCTTAAGTTGACTTGAATTTTGTAACAATTCATCCACATAGTCTTTCGAGTTTGTTTCCACCAAAACATTACAAGTTTCATATTTTGAGGCTAGCACACGCATTGAGTTGATAGAAGTCGGTTCATTTGGAACAAGTGAAGTAAACAACTTTTTAACTTCTTCACGGTGATCGATGTTTGGTTGTTTGGGAAGGCGAACGATTATATTTTTTTCACAAGTTTTCTTAGATAAAAAATCTACTTCTCTCTTGAGAGATTCACACTGATTTTGGACCTCCTCCAGTTTAGTTGTGAGCTCCAAATTTTTGAATTTGAGTTCTTGGATATCCTCATGAATGCATGTGATGTCTTCTTTCGTTGCCAATTTTGCATTTTTTTCGTCCAAAAGATTTCCCATAAACGTCTTCAAATCATATAGTGTCATTTGTCCTACTGCCATGGTTGTTATAATGGGCGTTGTTGTTGTTTTTAGCTGTTTTTTGGAAGATGCACTACAATGCTCTGGTGAGGTTAAAGCAAGAGGTCTTTTTGAACTCATTTACATCTATATTCACTGAAGTTATGATAACTTTTGTTTTTTTATATTAGAAAAACACTATTAAAAATTTTTTGGAAATATTTTCGGGATTATATGGTTTCTTATTTTAAAGTAAAACAATTTTTTAAGTAGAGCACTATAATTTAGATGTCACTTGATATTCTTCCAGAGTTGCCATCCAAAAACGGCTCAGTATTTTATTTCGAAACCTAATTTCCATTCGTACAATAATAAAAACTTAAGGTTGGCGTACCAAATTTTTTTTATTTTATTTTCACTTACAAAATTATGTAATTGCAAGTTTTGCATGTGCAAGAAATTTAACTCGAGATTTTGATCAAAGTTTACTTTACGATAATAGAGAACACGAAAAAATATTTTTTTATCTAAAAAAATTGTTTTTTTAAAAATCAATGTCTTGAAAAAGTTTGAACGACTAATTTTGGAAAATATTTCCTAGAATCTTTATTTTTAAATACTTAAAATTAATATCCCAAATTTTTTTTCTAGAACAATTTTAAAGAAATTTCTTATATTCAAAATTAGTTCAATAATAAAAGGTTTTTTAAACTTTGTTTGCATAAATTCGTACTTTTTATATTTATATTAACAAAATACAAAACAACAAAATTTTTATTTTAATGAATTAATAATTTCCAAATTTGATAAAAATTCGTAGACAAACATTAAAAGAAATATTTGTTTATTCAAAATTCGCAGGGCAAATATCTTATATTTTTACAAAATATATGGATAAAAAGTATTTTTTTGTAAAAAAATGTTTATTTTTATTTTAAAAATTTTTCATGTGGGGTGCATCAATAATTTTTTTAAATTGACACCAAATTTCTTTTTTTTAATTTTTCTAAAATTGCTTATAAGCAATATGTATGTAAATGCATACAAAATATTTTTTCCAAAAAGGTATCTAATTTTTTAAAAATATTATGTCAATAATAATTTTATTCTAATTTTTTTTTAATTAATTTAAGTTTTCTAAAATTATTTTTTTATGTGAATATTTATACATTTCTAAAATTGTTTATATACACATAAAAAGTATTAAAAATTTTCTATATTTTTTGCAAACAAAGTTTATATGAATAAATTTTAAAAACTGATCTATACCTATATCAAATTTCTTTTTTTTTATTTTTAATTATATAAATACCTATTAACGAATACAAATATTTTTTTTGTAATCAAAATTATTTTCTACCATACCATATTTTATACAGTTATGTACATATGTAAAAGCTATTTTCTTTAATAAAATTATAGGTATATGTACCTATTAGATTTGCTTAAAGAAATAGTTTTATACCTATATATATGTACATAATAGCCGTGTTTTTTTGGAAAAGTTATCCGTAGTACAGTAGGATTTTATATGAATAACAACATCCGCAGTAGGATCACTGCCGATAACATCGGCAGTAGGATCACTGCCGATAAAAAGAGAAGTGAAATCCTGTTGCGGATAGAGATTTGACGTTTATTCGAGGATCGGCAGTGATCTTACTGCGGATGTTGTATTTGTTTTTCATATAAAATCCTACTGTACTACGGATAACTTTTCCAAAAAAACACGCCTAATTATATTAATTGCAAAAAAAAAAAACAATTTCCACTACCTAACCACCCACTGCATCTAATGTAGGCATTTAACCTAGTTGAATGCAATTATTATTTTTGTTCTTCAAAATTACAACAATTATTATACTTTTGAATAACAACAATAATGTGGTGTTTATCGTAGTCCTCTATTATGTTGGTATTTGAGCGTACCACGCTATATCGTTAAGGCGATGGCTCGCCGTAAGGAAAGTGAGAGTAAAAATTAAATAAAAGCAATGTTGCTTAAGTTAATGTATTCTAAACTCTGTTTTATTTTTCATTAATTCGTTCCTTAAATACTATTTTCTTAACTGTTATACTTATCTTCTATCTTACTTCTACAACTAATATTCTTAATCAAATATTCTTCTATTTTTCTATTGGCTACAATGCACAACTAGGATCTTATTACTATTGAGTTACAATTAATGCAATCGAGTGGAATGGTAAAAGCATGTTATGACTAACCCACTCGAATGCATTTCACATATTTTATTTTGTTACTCTTTTGTTTATTTTAAATGGCAGTGGCGGTGCACATGTGGATACACTACACCCTTGCCCTTAAGAAAAATTTTAGGGAATAAAATTAGATTTAGGTAGTATCATATAAATATTTTTGTTTTTTTTTTGTTTTGTATATTTACAAAGTTTATGTGTGTGTGTAATTTATGAGCTAAAATTTTGTTATTCATTAATGGATTACAATTATAATATAAATTTTATTGATAGCTTGGTTTGTAGGGTTTAAGTAGATTGTTATGTATTTTTTTTTTTTTTATTCCATTCTGATCAATGATTGAATTAACTCCTTCTCTTTCTATTATTCTAAATGGACCAGTGAATGGTGCTTGATTTTTCTTTCTATTTCCTAATTTTAATAATACTAAATCACCTATTTCTAGATCTAAGCTATTCTTATACTTTTTATTTTCTGTTCTTTTTTCTTTAATTTTTATTGTCATTTCCTTGGCTTTACTGAGTGCATATTGTAACTTGATTCTCAGCTCGTGAGCATAATTGTCATAGTCATATATTTTTGTTTTGTTATTTAATGTATCTGTCGGTAAGCAGGGCAGTTTGCCATAGACGAGTTCGTAAGGTGAATACCCAATATCTATATGTGGTGTGGTGTTGTATGCAAACGTAAAATATGGAATCCATTTGTCCATTCATTATCTTTGACATTTGATAATAAAAATTCATTTAATACTCTATGATTTCTTTCAAGTGCACCTATAGTTTGGTGGTGGTATGGAGAAGAAAATGTTTGTTTTATTTTTAGAAGTGAACATACGTTGTTCATCAGTTCATTATTGAATTCTGTACCATTATCTGATTTAAGAATCTTGAAATGTCCATATCTAAGGATAAATTCTTCCACTAAAGTCTTTGCTGTTGTTGTTGCGTCTTTTGATGTCATAGGGTATGCGACGACAAATTTAGTCAGTTCACATTGCATGGTTAAAATATATCTTTTTTCATTTGATATAGGTAATGGTCCGACTGTGTCAATTGACACCACTTCAAAACTGTTGCTGGGAGTGTCTGTAATCGTTTGTGGTTCTAGTATGTTTTTTGTTTGTTTATTTCTCGCACATGAATCACAATTTGTTATAAAATGTTTTACCATTTGACCCATCTTTCGCCATATGTATCTTTGTTTTAATTTTATTAGGGTTTTCCTTATACCTAAATGTCCTCCGTGTGCAGAATTATGGAATTCATAGATTAGTTTGTATTTAGTTAAATCATCAAGTATTTGTTTTGGGGCGTTATATATTATTATTTTTAGCTTAGGATTCTGGCCATTTATTTTTATCTTTGCATATGTTTCTTTGAATTTATCTTTTTCAAAATGCTTAAATATTTCATCATTGTTCATAAGGGCTAGCTCGTTTATATTTTCTTTTTTCATTCTGGATGCTAATTTCTTCAGAGTCGACTCTAGTGTCGCTGAATTATCGTTAGATCCTGTATACGTATACTTATCATCATTGTTTATATCTGATGCATGCTTCATCAGGATCGAATCTGGATTCGCCGATTTATCGCTACATCGCACGTGCACAAAATTTTCATCAATATTTATTTTTGAATTCCTAGCCTTTTTATCAATATTAAATTTTAATTTCTTTATATTCTTGACGTCGTTAATGGATATGCATTCCCAGATTTGAAGTTGTACAGGCTTCTCTTGAGTGGTGCATTTCTCCTTGTTGTTGTCCATATTCATTTTGTTGGACATCCCCCTTGTGATAACTAATGTTCTTTTAATGGTTTCATCGATTTCTGTAGGTATCATTTGCTTTAATAAGTCTGAGTCAATTTTTATTCTAGATAGAGCATCTGCGTTTGTGTTCATTTTTCCTTTTTTGTATATTATGTTAAAATCATAATCACTTAAGTCTGCTCGTATTCTAGTCATTTTCGAGGATGGATTTTTGTGTGAGAATAGAGATACTAAAGGTCTATGGTCGGTGACGACTGTAAATTTTCTTCCGTAAAGATATGATCTAAAAAATTGTATACCCCAGTGGATTGCGAGTAGTTCTTTTTCTATTACAGGTTTGTTAAGGTCATGTTTTTGTAACGATTTGCTTGCGTATGATATTGGAAGGTCTTCACCAATTTTGCCTTGTGATAGGATTGCTCCTAGTGCATAATTTGATGCGTCAGTTGTCAGAATAAACGGTTTGTCGAAATCTGGATATTGTAATATGGGAGGTTCAATGAGTTTATTTTTTAGGGTATCAAAAGCTATTTGACAATTTGTATCCCAATTGAATTTCGTGTTTTTCTTTAAGAGATTATTAAGGCTTTGTGCAATATCGGCAAAGTTTGGTATGAATCTCCTATAATAATTGCAAAAGGCTACGAATCGTCTAACCTCATCTGCATTTCTTGGAATTGGATATTCTTTAATCGTTTTGTATTTTGCGGGATCTGTTTTTATACCGTTGCTTGTAATAAGATGACCTAAATATATTACTTCAGGGCACAGAAAATTACATTTTTCTGGATTCAGCTTAAGGTTATAGTGTTTGAGCCGTTCGAAGACACGTATTAGATTTTCGTTGTGGTGTTTCAGACTACAACCGTAGATTATTATGTCGTCTACGTATAGGAAAGCTTCGGATTCTAGTCCAGCTAGAGCGATAGTAAGCATTCTTTGAAAACTGTTGGACGAAATTTTAAGTCCAAATGGGAGTCTTTTAAATTGGTAGTGTCCGTTGTTGGTGGAAAATGCCGTAAGTGGTCTTGAATCTTTGTGAAGTCCTATTTGGTGAAAAGAACTAGTCATGTCTAATGTTGAAAACCATTTAGCTCTTCCTAGTTTGTCAAGTACATCTTCTAAACGTGTTAAAGGGAATTTGTCGTTCACTATTTTGTCATTTAACTTTCTGTAGTCTACTACTACTCTCCATTTCATTTTGTCGGCTACATTTTTCTTTGGCACAAGTAATAAAGGTGCATTGTAAGGGCTTTTTGAGTGCTCTATTATGTCGTTTTTGAACATTTGTTCCACTTGTTCGGATATGACATCTAAATGTGCATGGGGAAGTCTATAGTTTTTTATATATGTCGGTGTCTTATCGGAAGTTTCAATTTTCTGGGTGTAAAAATTGTTTGTTGTCAGTGGTTCGTTTTCTAAGTGAAAAATTTCTTGATATTTCCTAAAAATATCAATTAATTCATTTTTTGTATGATCGTCTTTGCAATTGATTTCTAGCTTTTTTATTATTTGCTTAAAACGATCGTCATTGCTTTTGTTTTCATTTTTATATGTCAGTATTTCATAGTCTTTAAGTGGTTCTGTTTCTAAAGTAAGGTCGTTTAAGATTATTTCATAGTCGTTTGTGTTGAGTAATTTTATATGTGCCATGCCAGTTTTTGGTACTATTGTGTTACTTATGAATACACCTGGCGCTATTTCTTTATTTGTAATTAGAGTGTCATTATTTAAATGAAGTTTTAGTGGTTGAATCATTTCTGTTCTTGCAGGTATTTTTATTCTAAGTGCATACAAGGGTTTTGATTGCATTGGCAGTGTTATGATTTTTTCTGCATCACTTAGTGATATGGTAAATGTCTCATAGTCAATCTTACAGAGAAATTTTGTAAGGAAATCTCTTCCTAAAATACCATCTGTTTCTATGGGGAATTTTTCATCTACTAGTTGAAATTCATGTATATAGATGGATTCACATAATTGAAGATTTAGATCGATTGTTCCTAAAGAAGTTATTTCCTCACTAGTTATACCTGTGAGTTTGCATTTTTCTTCTGGGTAATATTCTTCATTCTCTATTTTACTTGTTATTTTGCAGATAGATATGTCTGCACCCGTATCTATTAAGAAAGTCATGTTTTTATTGTTATATTTTGTTGTGATGAAGTTTGTAATGCAATCCGATATCTTATACACTTTTAGTTTTGGCTGTCTGGAATATTCGCGTATTCCAAGCCGTATTCGTTTCCCTCTTGTCGTTCGTTTTGCATTAGTCGTATTTGCTGTCTCGAGTTTCGATGATGACCTGGGTTATTGTTTCTATTAGTGTTTTGGGTTCGGTTATTGTTCCAATTATTTTGTCGGTTGGAATTATTGTTTTGGTTATTGTATTGATGTTGATTCATGTTTCTTTCAAATCTGTTACGGTTATTGCCTTCCTGATTAAAATTTTGCCTGTTTGGTCTGTTTACCTTTTGTGTGTTGTATCTATAGTACATTAATTTGTTAGTATTTGTCTTTTCTAATTCTGTTGCGAGGTTTGATGCTTCTATTAGGGATTTAGGTTGAGATGCGAAGATGGTTTGTTTCAAATAGTCGTTCAGACCATTTTTAAAGATATTAAGTGCATAAATGTCATTCATTTTTATTATTACTTCTTTTTGTTCTTTTGTAGCCTGGGCTCCTAGTTCTTTGATTTGTAGTTTATTTAGTTCGGTTATGTTGTTTAGTAGTTTATCTTTAAATGAGGTTACGGAAAGATTTCTTTGATTAAAATTGGCTAACGTGTTTTGAATCTGTGGTATTGTTAAACTACTCTTATATCTTTCTTGTAGTAGTGTTTTTAATGTATTAAAGCTACTCGGTTCTTCGCTACCTAACGCTGTTTTAACATTTGTCCCTAATTTAACGTGGAATACAAATTCTAAGAGTTGGCCTGTGCAAATGGGTTCTAATCCCTTATTTATTATTTCAACTACTTTTAGGAAACTATCTAATTCTTTGTAATTGCCTGTAAATATGGGTATGGCCTTCATAGCCATAGTTAGGTCAAAATCTGCCATGTCGTTTTTTGTTTTTAAGGCTTGTGTATGTACTTCTAGTTGTTCCTCTAATAACTTTTTTGCGTTGTTAAAAATACCTTCAAATTCTAATTTAAAAGCTTTATCAATTTCTTTTTCTTGGCTATCTTCAAAAGTATTGAATTGGTCTTTAAGGTTTTCTAATATTCTAAGTTTTTCTTTTATTGTGTCTATTTTGTAAGGTTTCCCTGAACTTTTTTTTATATTTGTAAGGATGTTTTCTACATTGGATTTTATTTCTTCCATTTGAGCAAAAAATAGTGAAATTATTTAATACATTTATTAATTTTAGACATTTGTTATCTGGTTTTTGTGTTTGTGTACATAAGTTTTGAAATATTTATTTACTTTATAAGCTATATACAATATTGTTAAGATTATTGCTGCTGTTGTGACATATTCCGGAAGCGCTGGCATGGTCATTTGTTCTTGTATATTATTATTGTTGTTCACTACTGTGGCTGATGGTTTACTTTGGGTTTTTCCCATAATATACCCTTTTTAAATTTTTTATTTTCGTAATTAGATTTCTTTTTGTTTGTTTGTCTGTGGTTATCGTAATTACTCGATAAATACTTGGTCCGGCGTTGATTGGAGTCGGTATGTACGAGTATATTTCTGTTTCCTTGGTTGTCGTTGGGGATTCGAGTATATAACTCTCGGACTTCTTTTGTTTTAAGTCGAGAAGATATTTTTCCTACTTCTCTATAATTTTGTCAATTTGGTCGTTATTTGACATGGAGCTAGAAAGGATTTGGCAAGATCGCCATGTGGTGTTTATCGTAGTCCTCTATTATGTTGGTATTTGAGCGTACCACGCTATATCGTTAAGGCGATGGCTCGCCGTAAGGAAAGTGAGAGTAAAAATTAAATAAAAGCAATGTTGCTTAAGTTAATGTATTCTAAACTCTGTTTTATTTTTCATTAATTCGTTCCTTAAATACTATTTTCTTAACTGTTATACTTATCTTCTATCTTACTTCTACAACTAATATTCTTAATCAAATATTCTTCTATTTTTCTATTGGCTACAATGCACAACTAGGATCTTATTACTATTGAGTTACAATTAATGCAATCGAGTGGAATGGTAAAAGCATGTTATGACTAACCCACTCGAATGCATTTCACATATTTTATTTTGTTACTCTTTTGTTTATTTTAAATGGCAGTGGCGGTGCACATGTGGATACACTACAATAATAATAATTGCAATCAACATAGGTAAGTTACCTAATATATTAAGATAAAGTTTCTATGAAGATATACTAAAATTCAAAAAAGCCTAACCCTATCAAGAATCAATTTTCAAAATTATTCCTACTTAAATCTATTCAAATAGGTATGTGTGTCCATACAAATTAAAAGCAACGTTGTATTTTGGTTAGATATGCCGAAATTGAACAACGTTGCTTTGTTGCGTATGAAATAGCCAAAACAAAACAAATATTCTTGACAAAAAAATATAACAACAAAACACACAGAAGATCCCTCAAAAGAAAAATGCTACAAAATGCTTCTTTCTCATTGCCACGTGGCTTAAAAAATTTCCTCAATTACCACCCCACCCTAAATCAAAAGTCTCCACGAAATTTTTTCCTCCGACAGCGCCCTCGGTAGAGTGTATTCCATAACATTTGTTTCTGTTCCATGAGAGTACTATAGTTTTTGTATACAAGGATATTACTACACAATATGGTACTGTAGTAAAAAAAAATGTACTTTTATTACAAAAAAAAAAAACAATACCCAGCCAACTGACGAAAAAAAAAATGTTACTGTTAAAAAAATGTAGCATATCTTAATGTACATAACACATTTGTCCGAATTGAAATTGATATTCAGCCCTATCGAGGTATCCGTTCGGAAGAAGTTCCAAAACCATAGTCCGTTCCGATCGGAACTTAGATTTCGTTCGAGATATCCACTTCAGAGCAAACAAAAATGAATCGCATTCATTCTATTCCATTTTTCTTAAAATAATCCGCAACTATTTTCTATCGGAGAATTTTCGAAGAAATTTAACGCACAACAGTCAAAAATTCTTTGCTGAATGTACAATGCGTTGATGAGCGTCCCATTTTATCGGACAATTTCCCGATACGTCAATCGGACAGGGTACTTCGGTAAAAAATTCTCCGATTTCGAACAAATCGGAAAATAATTTTCTCCGAAAGGATACCTCGATAAGGCTGATTAATATTTGTTTTTATTTTTGTTTTCGTGTCTTATAATTTTGAAGCGCATGTATTGAGTAAATCAAGATATTTTCATGAAGACATCGTGCAAACTTTAATTGTTTATAACTTAATAACAATTTTCTTTCGTATATTAGACACTAATTTACAATAAAAAAAATTTTGGTTGGCTTCAATGCCTAATGAAAACCTGGCCCCTAAACTTATATGACAAATTAATATACATACCTATTAGTTTTTTTCACTGAATAAAAGTACAGAGTAGAACAGAACAGAACAGAGCAGAATAGAGCAGGACAGAACAGTTTCCATGAGAAATGTCAGACAAGTTAGAACCGTCAGTCATCTGTTCTATCTTTCTCTTTCTAAAAAGCGAGGGCAAGAAATCTTGTTCTAAACTATTCCAAACTGTTCCAGACAGACTCATTGAACAGCAAATCAGGACCCATGTTCTGTAACTCGGTCGAGTATTTTCGCAGTCGATTAGAGGTGGAACGAAAAATGTCATCGTTTCTCTACATTGGAAAATGAACTGTGTCTATAACATGATGCGAAAACACCCCTGTGCGAAAACCATAGTTTCCAGTTTTCAATGGAAGAAATGTTTACATTTCCCTTAAACTGACAGCTTCAATTTATTTCACATTTAACTAAAAATTATTTTTTCTTTTATATTGAAAAAGTTCAAGTGTTCAAGTTCTTTTATTTTGCAATAATTCAAATTTTTAAAACAAGTAAAATGTATTGTGTGCTTGTAATTAGTGAACAAAATGACAATCTAAATGTGTTGCCAATTGCCATGTAATCTACCAATTTTTCTTTTTGATCTTTGAGATCCTTTGAATTTTCTACGGATAAAAATAATAATTTTCCTGATCAAACAACATACAAAATAAGTTATTTACCTTTTGTTTACTTTCCGTCATATTTCATTTTTATTATTATTATCTTGTTCTCACTTGTATCAGTGGTCGAATGATTTTGACAGAAAAATCGAAAGATTGTATCGACTATCGACTTCACTTAGGCCCCAGTTATAGCTATCATTGAAATGCATCATTGAAAATTTTCATTTGCATTTTAAGACGATTAAACAACCTGCAATGGCTATAATTGGTACCAAAATGAAAGTAATGAGTAGTAGAATTTTCTTACTCTATAAAATACAAAATTCCGATTTAAACTTTCTTTTAACTCTTCAATTCCCAGTGTCACCTATGGGTGACATGTACATATATTTTTTTTTCAACCATACCGCAACGGTTTTTTTTATTCTTCCTCCACTTATGCAAAGCCAATTGGTCCTAGTAAGCCATATTATTTTTTCAAAATACTAGCTTTACGTCATTTCTTCATTTCAATGCATTGTTTCGTGTATAATGGTAGTGTCCTTACTTTTTGTGATTTAGTGGAATTTAAATTGAGATAAAAATGTCTAAACTGTAAGTATTGTTTTTTTTCTAATTGAATGCGGTAAGAGAATATATAAAGTTGTATATAAATGCATTTCAGGACAAAAATAAAAAAAAGAGTGATTATTACAACGGTAAAAATGTTAAGCGTCACCTGTAGGTGACACTGGGCATTGTCTGTATTAGTAGTGGTAGTATTAGAGCAATTACTGAATCATTGATGGCGATGGGATTTTAGAGCTATTGTACGTCTTACAGATTGACTTTAGATGAGATTGTTGAGGAGTTGCACGCTGGAGAGGATCCAGGTGATATTGGGGGCTATCGTGAATAAAATTCTCCTGGAAAGAATTCAAATTTTCGAAAAATCGCGATCGTGAATGAGTTTGATATATTCCCGCGTAATTTATGGCTATCGTGATTTTCTTCCATTTCTGAAGGATTTTAATGTTATTGGAAGCCCTAAAACTACACATACCTAATTCAAAGGTGTTTTTCGACAACAGATGTATGGTACTTTCTTTTTATCGGAGGGGAAAAGTTTCGAGGGAGATTCACGATTGACGAAAAAAGTTCCGTGGCCACAAAAAATTCCGAGGGAAACAAAATTTCCAGGGAGATTCCCGATAGGCCCCACTGTCTTATTTCCGCCGAAAATTTCCACTTTAAAATAAATATTCTTGTAAGAAACGTGGTTTTATTTCTACAAGCAAAAAGAGGAAAACAATACACGCAGTGCCCAGTGTCACCTGTAGGTGACCCCCCTTTAAAAAAAAGGGTGACGAAGGTGTTTTGTTTTTATAATTTTTTTTGGTCTATTTTAAATCCATTTATGCTATTAAGAAGAAGAAATCGTTTTTTTTGTTCATAAACATAAGCATGGGAATTGAAGTTAAATCCACTTTTATTATTTCACTGATAGAAATCAATTTCAATGAACAGCTGATTTTCGTTTCTTTAATATGGAACACAATCGTTCCACTGAATGTGTTCGATTCTCAAATGTCAGTTTTCCTTTCAATGATCAACTCTAACCTTAAATGCATAGAATTGGTTGTAATTAGCCACTGACAGGATCTTTTACTGAAACCAATTTTTCAATGATTGCTATAACTGGCTTGTCAAAAAAATGAAGTCAGCATTCCACTGATTTGTTCCAATGATGCATTTCAATGAACTGGGGCCTTACAGATACAGCCTTTTCACATTTTCCAATAATTCCAATAATTTTTTCCATTTTGTTCTTGATCCAGTGAAAAAAGTTACAGAAACAGTTGCGTCTTGCGTGTGAAAAACAGAATTTTGCGTCATTCCGCAGTGTTTTTGTTCTGATTCGCACCGTTTATGCGAAAACTCACTCGATGTGTGAGTTACAGAACATGGATCCAGAACAGTTTAGAACAGAAAATTTCTCATTGAACAGCAAAAAGTTGTACTTTTCTGTTCCAAACTGTTTGGAACAGCGTCACTGAATAAAACTATTAAGTTCCCTAAGAATAAAATTAAATTAAAATTACATCATATAATAAAACGGCAAACATGTTTTTTGTGGTACACTTTTCTCCAAAAGTATTTAACCGATTTCGATAAATTTTATATGGCTGGAAAGCCACAGTTACGGAGATGTGCAGAATATACTTGAGACACGCATTTACACACTGTGGGTCATTTTTGTTTTTGCACTGTCGAACACTTTGCATATTACATAAAATGAAATTTAATTTAATAAATTTGCTTGAAAACACTGCCAATAATATAAATAATAAATAAATTGGCACTCGAATTTCGAGAGCTGGGTCGGCTAGTTAAATTAAAAACGAGTATTTCAAAAGCGTAGCAATCTAGTTTAATTTATTAAAATTTGCGTTGTAATTTCTAAAATGAGAAATTTGAGAAGATAAATTGGTCGTCGCGAATTGCAATATGATTCCTACGACCAATCTATTTTCTCAAAATTAGTTTTAGCAATTACAACGCAAATTTTAATAAATTAACATTAAATTAAACTAGATTCCTACCCTTTTGTAAAGTTTTTGTGAAGAATTTAGGTTTATATCTGTTTTAAATCCCATTTGTTTTTTTATTCGTTGGTCGCTCTCATGTGAATAGTCCTTTAAGTCATTCAACTTAATTGCGTATGGGATTAGAGCTTCATAAATGTAGTTTGTATAGCAAATCATTAATACATAATTTGCAAAAATTGAGTAATGAACTGGCTAGAAAACAGATTCCTCTTCAATTCACATCAACGTACACCAAATAAGTTTGCATTTTTAGATACCACACCCAAACATAGGAGGTATGAATTGAAAACGCACCCACCTGCAATTACAGTATCCGACAAATTATATTTCGTTGCAGCTTTCGGGAAATCCTTTAATTTCCGATTTGTTAGGATAAGCTCGCCGCTAAGATTAGCTTCTTCCAAAATTCGTTCAAGAGATCTCACTAATTGAGAATGTCCAGTGGTGGTCGAATTATGTATTCGACTGCAGTGAAGTGTTACAGCCATTGTTTATGTTAAAATAATTATTTCTTTTAGTCCAAATAAATAATATTTACAATAACTAGTTTTATATTTTGAGCATCTTTTGTTTGTGAAAATTTTCAAGTATTAATATTAGAACTATAAAACTTCAATCTCCAATAAAATAAATGCAGAAAGCAAGCAGCGGATAGCGAATTGACATAGACCGTAGATAGACAATAATTACAGGCAAGACAGATACACTAGACACAGACAACATATATATATAAATAATCAAACAATCAGAGACAGCGTTGCCACTTCGAAAAAAATGCAGTAGATTAAATCCTTGTACATAAAAACTATAGTACTCTCATGAAGAGGAACGAACGATGCGGCGCCATACGAGCGTATTCCATAACTTTTTACGTAGAGTTGTGGTGAGTAAGGACAGACGATAATCAGGAAGGGGTGATAATATTTTCGGTAAAAGCAAACCGAAGGTGCAGAACAAAGTGACGACAAGAAAGCTATTTTCTGTTTTCTTTTTATCAATTTTCTATACAAATAAGTATGAGGTGGCATTTTTTGCTTCACGCATAGAGAAAAAACGGTATATTGTTAGGTTTAATTTTTTTCGTTGTATTTATATTGGAGCAAATGTAGGATTTTTATTCAAATACACGAATTCTTAAACGGTTACCACTCAGAACAATTATTTTGTGTAGATAGATAATTATTTTTGTGGGCAGATTTTTCAAATGCAGAATTTTGAGAATTGGAGTTTTGAGTATTATTCTGAAATACAGAACAATTAGGTATATTGAAAGCTAAAATTTTGAAGAGTAGAATTTTGGAATGCAGAATTTTTGGAAATTAAATTTTGAAATGCATAAAAATCAATAACTAAAATTTTGAAAAGCAGAAGTTTGAAAAAGGAATTTTGAAATGCAGAAAACTTAATAAGTAAATTTTGAACAGCAGAAGTTTGAAAAAGGAATTTTGAAATGCAGAAAGCTTAGTAAGTAAAATTTTGAAAAGGCAAATTTTGAAATGCAGAATTTTAGGAAATAAAATTTTGAAATGCAGAAAACTTAAAAAGTAAAATTTTGAAAAAGATATTTTGAGAAGTAGAATTCTGAAATGCAGAAAACTTAATAGGTACAATTTGAAAAGCAGAATTATGAGAAGTAGAATTTTGAAATGCAAAATTTTGAGAAATAGGTATAATCTTGAAAAATAAAGGTACTTTGAGAAGTAGAATTCTTAAATGCAGAAAACTTAATAAGTAAAATTAGAAATTCAAAATTTTGAGAAGTAGAATTTCAAAATGTAGAATTTTGAAATGCAAAATAACAAAAAAAAGATCATGTGATACATCACTCCCTATACCATAGAGGAAATATATTACCTAGAGTCACGACCGGTACCCCTCTTGCCTGAAACACCCTCAAATTTTTTTTGAGGTGAGTAAGAGAAAACTCTCTTAAATTCCCTATCCATGAATACGTGTTAATGGTGGATTAAAATACAAAATTAAGTCAGTAGCTCAAAATCTGAAGTTTTGTTTTTTTTTTTTTGTGAATATCAAAATGACAGTTCTCAAAACAAATATTTTAGACTTGTAAGTAGACCTTGATTGTAAATATTTGTGATAAATATTAATTATTTTTATACTAAGGCTTATGTAAATAACTTAAATTAGAATTAGTTCAACAAAATGCGCAAAACGCAAATAACCAACAGCGAGTAGTCTCATCAGACAGTAAGTGCACCTACAAAGACCATTCAACAACACCGACCAGCAGCGGGCATTACAAAAGCAGATTAACTAAATCAATTCCCAAAATAAATCTTACTACCAGCCTAAATCATCCAGAAAGCACCACTATTACAAATAGAGAAGTTGATAGTCATGAGAATACAACCGAAAATAAAGATCAGCCAGATAGTTCAACGACAAGTGGTCAACAAAAAGTACAACAACAACACGATCCAGAAGCACGTAATCCTGGTCCGGAATCAGTCTCATCAGCAGTCACGGAACAACACTCCATGATAATCCAGCCAAAAAGCTTGTTGAAATTCTATCGAATCCCAATTCAAATGAAAGTCTATCGGAGCATTCGTTCAATACATCATCCAGTCATTCCCTGTCACGTTTATCCAAACATACAAAGCCAATAGTATGCCTTAGTTCCGAAGAAGAAATCGTCAAGTAAGCTAGACAGAGAGAGACTTTATTTCTCTTCTGCCACGTGAACTGGCGCTACAAGTGTTGGCCTATTTGGATCGAACCGATCTTCGTTCTACAAAACCCTAACGTGCTTAGGAATTCTTCAGGCACTGTAAATAACTTTGATAATGGCCGATCAGAAGACAAAATCAGCTTCTATTTATATTTTGACTGCAATTGTCGAGTTTTCGACATTGGTTGTTCGCAATTACACATTGCAAAAAGTGAGCAGGACGGACGGGGTAAGTGTTGGGTACTAATACGAATATAATGGTTTTAAATGCATCTTTTTTTGTTTTTCTTCAGGGATGAATGCTACTTAATATAGCTAGTGAACAAATGTTGACTGATTTCGAACCAAAGAACATGCTCACCTAGAAAGGGGGACTTCCTAAATGCCTTTTACAAGCATAGTATTCAAACCTTAATTGGTATAACCATTTTTATTTGGTTTATACAAGAAGCTTAATTATTGTCTTTATCGACAGCTCCACTTCTAATGAATACCATTGGTGATAGACCACAAAACGAAGACATTCAAACGGCGCAGTTGTTGGCTCTAGTTTTGGACATTCTATCATTCTGTGTAGAACATCACACGTATCACATAAAGAATTTTATATTACAAAAAGATCTCAAGAGAATACTAGGGCTTATGAAAAGTACACACTTTTAAGAAAAATAAATGCACTTAAAGACACTTAAACGCTTGTCCCGCCTGTTAATGACATCTATCGTTCGAAGCAACGGAAACGATTTTCTCAAATAAAAAAATTGAGAACTGTTGATCAATTGGTTTTAAATCTAATTTTAATTTAGCTATCCTAATTGAAACTTAAATGAGTGGATGTGGTGTAAGTATATGCTACGTACAACTCAGCTACGAGTATTTCAAAAAAAGACAGCAAATGACAACATAGTTCATCGATCACATTCGAAAATATCATGATTATTCATGATATTCTTGAAATGGTAGATAAACCATGATGTGATTTCTGAACTAGTTGCTTCATTTTGATGATTGAAACGGTTTTAGATGTTGATTTTAATCCTCTAAGTGGTTCTGAAAAAGAAATTTTAATTGTAACAAGAACTTGAAAAAAAATCGTATGGAGGACGTTTTAACAATTTCAATATGAATATGAAAATGTTGAAACGTCTTTGGCATGGAATTTTTTCAATATTCTTATCAGTTTTCAAAATAGTTTTCACAAGCATCTAGAGGACTTAAATCAATACCCGAAACCGTTTCAATCATCCAAATCAAGCAAGTAGTTTGGAAATTACAACTTGGTTTATCTACCATTTATTTACCATTCCTAAACTACTTACTCGATTCCAACGATTTAAACGGTCTTTAGTGTTGTTTTTAATCCTATAGCTGATTCTGAAACCCATTTTAAAATCTAACCAGAACATCGAAAAAATGTCATGCCAGAGACGTTTCAACATTTTCATATTCATATCGAAATTCTTGAAACGATACCCATATGCAAATTTTTCGAAGTTTTTGATAAAATTAAAGTTGGTTTTCAGTTCTACTTAGAGGACTTAAAACAACACTCGAAACTGTTTCAATATTCCAAATGAAGCAACTAGTTTAGAAATAACAACATAATGTATCGATCACTTCCAAGAAAATCATATAATTTTTCATGAAATTCTTGAAAATGGTAGATAAACCATCCCGTCATTTCCAAACTACTTGCTCGATTCGGATGATTTAAACGGTTTTCGGTGTTGTTTTTAATCCTCTAGGTGATTCTAAAAACTAATTTTAATTTAAACAAAAACTTCGAAAAATTTTCATATCGGGAACGTTTTAGCAATTTCAATATGAATACGTAAATGTTGAATCGTCTCTGGCATGAATTTTTTTCGAAATTTTTGTCAGATTTAAAAATGGTTTTCAGAACCATTTTGGGGACTCAAATAAACACTCAAAACTGTTTGAATTATCAAAATGAAGCAACTACTTCAGAAATGACAGCTTGGTCTATCTACCATTTTCAAGAATTTCATGAAAAAATCATGTGATTTTCTTGAAAGTGGTCGATAAATGATGTTGTCATTTCTAAACTAGTTGCTTCATTTGGATGATTGAAACGGTTCCAAGTGTGGATTTAAGTCTTCTAGGTGAATCTGATAAGAATATCGAAAAAAGTTCATGCCAGAGACGTTTTAACATTTGCGGATTCATATTGAACTTGTTAAAACGTTCCCGATAAGTAAATTTTTCGAAGTTTTTGTTAAAATTAAAATTAGTTTTTGAAATCACCTAGAGGATTAAAATCAACACTCAAAACCGTTTCAACCATCCAAATGAAGCAAGTAGTTTGGAAATGTCGAGATGGTTTATTGATCACTTTTAAGAAAATCGTATAATTTTTCATGAAATTCTTGAAAATGGTAGATAAACCATCCTGTCATTTCCAAACTACTTACTCCATTCGGATGATTTAAACGGTTTCGAGTGTTGATTTAAATCCTCTAGGTGGATCTAAGAACCATTTTTAAATCAGACAAGAAATTCGAAAAAATTTCATACAAGAGACTTTTTAAAATTTTCATATTCGTATTGAAATTGTGAAAACGTTTCTCATATGAAAATTTTTCGAAGTTTTTGTTAAAATTGAAATTTGTTTTCAGAATCACTTAGAAGACTTGAATCAATACTCGGAACCGTTTCAATCATCCAAGTGAAGCAAGTAGTTTGGAAATGAGAACATGGTTTATATAACATTGAACAATGATCGATAAACCAAGCTGTCAATTCTAAACTAGTTGCTTCATTTGGATGATTGAAACGGTTCCGAGTGTTGACTCAAGTTTTCTAAGTGATTCTGAAAACAAATTTCAATTTTAACAAACACTTCGAAAAATTTTCAAATGAGAAACGTTTTCACAATTTCAATATGAATATGAAATTTTAAAACGTCTTTTGTATGAAATTTTTTCGAATTTCTTGTCTGATTTAAAAATGGTTCTTAGAGCCACCTAGAGGACTTAAATCAACACTCGAAACCATTTAAATCATCCGAATGGAGCAAGTAGTTTGGAAATGACAGGATGGTTTATCTACCATTTTCAAGAATTTGATGAAAAATCATGTAATTTTCTTGAAAATGTTAGATAAACCATCCTGTCATTTCCAAACGACTTGCTACATTAGGATGATTTAAACGGGCTTGAGTGTTGATTTAAGTCTTCTAAGTGGTTCTGACAACCAATTTTAATTATAACAAAAACTTCGAAAAATTTTCGTATGAGGCACGTTTCAACATTTTCATATTCATAATGAAATTGTGAAAACGGCCCTCATATGCAAATTTTTCGACTTTTTTGTTAGAATTAAAATTGGTTTTCAGAACCACTTAGAGGATTAAAATCAACACTCGAAACCGTTTCAATCATAAACATGAACCAACTAGTTCAGAAATGACAGCTTGGTTTATCTACCATTTTTAAGAATTTCCTATTTTGAATCCAATCCAATGATTCCTAGAACATATTTCCATAATCCTCACATCAATTCCACTCACAGGTTTAACCGAGTTATTGTATCAAAACTTCAGCACTAACTTGGCTGGAATTTTAGGTTATATTCCGGCGGATATCTAGTTAAACGAAATTTTGTTAAACTATCAAGTTGGAAGGCTAATTTAAAATGGAAGAAAATAAAAAAAGTAAACAAAACATTCTTGAGTATAATATAGTATTTTTTTTAATCAAGGCATTTTTTTTCAACTGAATTGAACTTAAAGTTCAAGGACAAACAATTAAGTTGATTCAAGATCTAATTCGATGATGTTGGCCGATTTTTGTGTTTAGATCTTGTTGAAAGCTGCAATATCAACTGATTGGACAAAGTCCTCGAACTCTTGCATCTTTTCTTGTAACAAGTCAATTGAAACCTTGTCATCCTCGCAACTTGTTGATGCCATAGCCGACTGGAACGAGTCCATCTCGATGGTGCGGACACAATTTTCCATTTTTTTCATGTCGGTCTCGTCATCCCAAGGCTTCACGTCGAGCAGGACGGACGATTTGGCAATGAGGGCGGGTTTCTTTGATTTATTGGCGGAGTAGGCGGCTACACGTTCCTCGCGGATACGTGCTGCTTTGGCGTCTTCTTCTTCGTCGTCTGATCCGAAAAGATCTACGTCTATTTGGGGTAATCAGAGATTTTTAAATTTAGATGCCAATCGGCAAGAACAGTGACATTCGAACTTACCATCATCGTCTTCAGCTACTGTGGGCTTGGCGCCAGCAGTTTGTGGAAGTGCCTGACCGCCCCATTTGGCTCTTTCGGCGGCGGAGATAAAGGACGCAATGTGTTATACCAACTACGGACCACTAGTTTGAAGTGGTCCTTGGATGCGAATACCACCGGGTTGTGATTTTTTATTACCAAAGTTTGGATGGCACCTACTGTTTCGAGAGTTCTGCTGCTGCTGTTGTTGGTACTGCTGCTGCTGATGGTGTTGCGGCAGACCTGCAGCCAACGTTATCGTCTTGATGGTGGTGGTTTGGGGCAGCTGGTCCGCGGACACGGCTTGCAGGATGGGTGCAGCCTGGCTCTGCGAGGCGATATTGATCGTGCCGTTGGGTAGCGACAGACTGGTAAAGGTGATCCAATTCCCGCCAGTCGCCTGGTTGCTCGAGTTCATGCTGGTTGTTATCTTGGTGGTTCTTATGAAACTGTTATTCGAGAGCTGGTAAAAAAATATTTGCCCACCAGCAGGCTGATTTGGGTGGCTGTTGTTAGGCTTGTTCTCCTCCCTTGCTTCTTCCACTAGCTGCACTTATTGTTGTGCTGTTTTTAAATTATCAAAATTTATATTATTGTTTTGTTGAAGGGAAAACGCTTTTTTTGCGGTTACTGCCGATGCTGTTCGTTGACGAAGTGGAAGTCGATGTTGACGACAAAATAAGTAGTTTGCTTGCACTATTTCTGGTTGTATTTAGTGTTTGTTCAATAAGATTGTTGACCCTGATGTTGTTGTTGTTGTTGATGATCGAAAACGCTTCTAAGAACTGGTGAAAACTCTCTTTGATGGCATTATGGCAGACGGCGATTACCCCGTTACATACATCGCACTGAATTTATTTTACTGTAAAGTGAAAAAATCGCCCGCACAATGAGTTTTATTAACTATATGCCAAACGATGTATAATTAATGAACTAACGTAAAATTATACTTTTTCACACTTCCTTTATGGTTTTTAACCAAAATTTCAGTACTTCCATTGACACTTGTGAAATTTTGCACACACAATAAAAAATAAAATGCACGACTGGGTCGCACCAACTTGCTCCTATGTAAAAGACTAAGAATTTCAAAAATGAATGTTATTAGAGAAACTGTTCATAAGCATAAAATTCATTTCTTAAATGACTAAAAAAACTTCTTTAGTAGTTAAAGGTAAGAAGAGGATGCCATATGATTCAAGCAAATATAGATTTATGCAAGAACAAAAATTATTATTGTATGAATAAAAATTAAATTTACAAAAAAAAGTATTGAGCCGTTTTCGAGGCATTGAATTTTCAAAAAACAAAAAATTGATTTTTGTTTTTCAAAATTCAAAAAAATATTTTTCTTAAAGTTTTTAAATGCAATAATTTTTAAACTTTTTAGAAGCTTCTTTCTACGAAATTTCATTAAAATCCGTTATGCTGATAATGAGAAATTCAAAATTTAATAAAAACGTTCTATGGTAGGTACAGTCAGTAATATCTTGTTTTCAAATTTTTTTTTATTAATTTACAGATATTAGAAAATAATAGAAAGAACAAAAATTTAAGCAAAATTCTCGGAACCGTTTTAGAGAAAAATACGATTTTCGAAAACCATTTTTTAACATTTGTATGGAGGGTACCGTTATTTTTAGGTAAAATGAATTTATTTTGCTCATATACAGTAGATTATTTTTCCAAACTTTTATTTATCAAGTTTTGAAAAAATCGAGCATGGGGTTTTCGAAATATTGAGTTTTCAAAAAAAAAATTTGAAAGTTTTTTTAAAAATCCAAAAAATTTGTTTTGGAAAATTTGAATACACAATAATATTCAAACTGCTGGGAAGTTTTAGCATAAAAAAAATGATCAAAATCGGTGGTACCGTTTTTGAGAAAATCAAAAACAAAAAAAATGGTCCCTAGGGAGGTACCAAAACTACTCATTTTTTTGAAAAATTTTTTCGACCATTACTTAGGTTTAACTAAATTAAATTTTGTGAATTTTTTTTAAGAAAATCGCAGGGACAGTTTTTGAGAAAAAAAAATATTAATAAAATTTCGGAAAAAAATCGTATGGCAGGTACCGTTATTTTTGGTCATACAAAATCAAATCAAAAAACATCCGGGGGTAAAAAATCAAAACCCATATCTACCAAGTTTGAAGAAAATCGACCGAGCCGTTTAGCTGTAATCGAACAGACAGACAGACAGAATTGCCAGACCCACTTTTTTCGTCTTCGCTATCATCGTAATGTCAACTTTGATCAAAATCCCGAGTTCGATTTTTTTTACGAATGCATAACTTGCCTTATAGTACCTATAAGTCGCAAGTAAAAAGAATATGTAGGGAAAAACTTGTGTGCGGAAAAAAACACCTTCGGTATTTTGCAATCGCAATTTACGCGATCAATTTATGATTTGCCCACGAAATTTTATCGGGTATCGATGGGGGAAACTTTAATGTGCATTTGTATGACCAATTTATTTGATTTAGTTGAGAAAATTACGCTAAAATCGGTGAAAAACTTGTTAACTAATTAGAAGCAGCGACCCGCACTTTTGTTTTTTTATGACATTTGTTTTTTTTTTTTCTTTATATCGATTTGTTTACTTGTCAACATTTTCACCTTTGGGCTAAAATGTCTATATTTCGTGGTCAACGATGGGCCCTATACGCATTGAATTTCTAGGGTGCGCTTCTACTTTTGCTTGGAATTTCTTAGTTTGTAACTGAAATATACATAAATATTAATTAAATTATATCCCAGAAGCAATAAAACTAATATATAATACAGTTTTTATTGATAAAAAGGTAAAAAAGCAAAATTAATAAAAAAATATTTGTATTTTAGAATTTTTGAATTTAACGGATTTCTTTTTTGTATATTCAAACGCACTTATTCAACTTTTTGCGCATTGAGCACAAACCCACAAAATTTGAACAAAGCTGTGTTGGTCCCATTTAAAATGCATGGGGCAACTAACATATTGTAATATTTTTACTAGGTTCGTTAAATAAAACTTATTACTCTTTTAAGTATTTCTTCTTTATTTACACTTTCCAAATCAAAACAATAAATCTCAATTTATAAACAACTCAAATACTTTTATTCAAATTTAAATCACACCTGTTTAATAACACAATCCAATAAGCAATACTTTTGCACACTTTCATAATCCAAAATCAACTGTGTCGTGCTCACCTCGAGCACTCCCTTATATACTCAAGTTAGTTGTTCTCGAAGGTTCTCATCTTGGAATGTTCTAGATGGTTGGAATAAGGGGAAATACATTTGACATTGGAAAAGAGCTTTTTGTTTCTTCCATAAATTAGATATGCAATTTCCCAACAGATGGCGCTGTAGTAGTATAAAGCTCTGTTCACAACAATATCTTTGGACTGTGGGTTTTTTTCTCTCAATTCAGCTTGTAGGGTTAAAGAGAGCAAACCCCCGAAGTCGTGACTCTAGGTAATTTATTTCCTCTATGGTGTTGCGACTGAATATTGCAGTGAAAAAGTTGACAACACTGCACTAGCAACAGCAAATTTAGGACTTTGGCCTAACGACGCTGTTGGCGTTGCTGTTCTTATGTGTGTTGAACAATTGAAATACATTGGCTCTAAATTAATGGCGGCCGCTGTTGCTGTTGACGGTGCTGTTTGTAACCGAATTTATGATTTGTTTATTATTAAACAAATTAAAAACAAACAAGAAAATTATATTTTTTGGTCCGACCGAAGAGGAAAGTTGTCAAAGCGGCGCGCGCACGACACTACTCTACTATGCGACAACGATAGGGTTTGATGTGAAGTTTGAGATAAAACACATACTGAAGGAAAGACTAGAGGCAACCGATTAGTTAAGAGGAAGACAAAGCTTTTATTCTCTATGGAGTAAAAATATTTGCAAGACTCCTTTCTAGGGTTCGGATTGCGTTTTGAATCATAACTCAAAGAGAAGTTTGTATGAAACTTTCCACGTAAGGATTTAGGTCGTATAACTTGAGTCTGCAAATGTTCGAAAGTTTCGACTCGAACTTAATAATTGATTACCTGTTAGGTTTGGTGATTCTGGAATTAGGGGTAATTTGCAGAATCTTCCAAAAATCGCTAGTCGTTACGACTGAAATTGATTGGCGACGGGAGAATTTTCTTTATTCAAACAGCCTTCGATAGTTCAAGTTGCTTAATTAAATTTTACTGGCAAGAATAAAATAATTTTAAATACAATATTTTATATATATTATATATATTACCTACCAAAAAAGTGAATAATCACTGACTATAAGACATTAAGTTTAACTAAAGAAAAGAAAAATATTTCTATAAACGGTAAGAGTGCAATGAAAAAGTTTGGTGGCAAATTTAGTTAGTGATTTTTTTTATTTTTTTATTAGATTTGGCAGTCGATATATTTATATTCGACTGCCCGAATATATTAAAGCAATCACTTTTGAAAGTTATCCCAGAATAACAAAGGATTAAATAAAACAAAATAAGGAAGAAGGAAAAAGTGCCACTAGGAAATCAGAAAGTAGCAGGCAGTAGCGGCAGCGTAGGCAAAGCGGCTACGGTAACATAAGGAAACCGCTTAAGGCTCCCGTTCAAACCGGCATTTCCAATAGCGATCATAGAGCTGCGGGCTAACGCGCTGAGCGAGAATTGAAAGTATCGGGGTTCGAATCCCACCAGCCAAGTCAATTTTTTTGTATTAGATTCTTTTTTTTTGATTTTTGTTTTAAATTAATTAATGCTTTTAATGTTTAATTGCGCAATTCGACCTAAAATAGAAATATTTTATTAAAATTACAACAACGCGAACCGTGGAATTAAAATTTAAATCGTGAAAGTGAATATATATATATATATATATATAAATTATATATAATATGTGCAAAACATAATCCTGGAAAGGCACATCAAAGGTGCATAAAGATAAAATATACTCGTCGTTATTCAGCAGCAGTGGCCACTTCTGGAGGATTAACAAGGGTGAGTTTGATTGTTAAAAAAAGCATATATTGATAATTTGTAAATAATTACATATGTACATATATGTACATATATACATATATACACATTTTAAAATTTTCGCGATTTGAATAAGTGGGTTATTTTTGGTATTTTGTGGGGATTAAAGTGTTTAAAGTAAAGAATAATTACAACATATAGAGAAAAGAAAAAAGAGGATTAGAAATCCCAAATTAGTTAATAAATCGAAGACGTTGCGGTGTGGATAATAAGAATTTTTATTACGGTGTCGCATTGCTAATAAAGTAAATTTCATTTTTTTGCATAAATTAAAGTAAATTTTCATTTTTTGTAAAGGATAATTAATTTTGTTAATTTTGAATCAGTAATCTTAAAGAATGTGTAATAATTTTAAAATTTCTTGAAACTAGCAATAATAAAAGGTATGAAAAGAAATGGTTTTTAGATATTTTACAAAATAACGAGATAAAATTAAAATGAGTGAGTAAGTGTCACGCAAAGAGGAATGAGAAGGATGAGGAGAAGGGGATGACGAACTGATAGGAGAAGAAGCCTAGTTAAGGGGTTGCTTTAGCGAGAAAAGTAACCATGGTAGGGAGGGCAAGGGCAACATTACTCGCACATCATTTCCAGCTAAGATGTTTTGACTGGCATACATTTTTTTTGTAACAGACATAGGGTCCAAGAACCACCCCCTCGACTGAGCTAAGGGTTCCAAAATGCCAGTGTGGACCAGACGGCAAGAAGCTCGTTACATGTTGCTGGTTCAATCTGTTCCGCGCTTTAGCTTCATAATGACTCTTTGACATTTGCAAACATCAAAAAAAGGTTCGTGTACTTATTTTTCGAAATGTCATTGTTTTAGGTGTGTTCAGAAGCAGTGGCGTAGATAGGGGGGATCAGGGGGATATATCCCCCCATTGGGATCGATAATTGTTCAACATAACCAGTCATGAACCAAATAAGTTAAAGAAACGCACTCTGAAATTTTTTTTACGTCTCTCACCAATTGATAATAGGTAAACGTGCAAGAAAAAGAGCTTCCATCCAGCTATATATATTTTATTAAAGATATTAGTTACACTGGTTTCAACGTCAACTCCCGAAAGAACTTTCTCCAGTCAGTAAAGAGAATAAAAAGAATACAAAGAAGCATGACCAAGGAAGTGAGATTATTAAAAATATGTCTATTTTAATAACAGTGTGATAAGCTTTGGATGTTTACTTATTTGCAGGATCGTTTGAGTGGTTTGGCTGCTCTAGCTATTCATCGCGAAATACCTATAATAGCAGACGAGGTTATAAGTGTTTTATTTAAAAAGAACAGAAAACTGGATTTCATTTTGTGATTTAATGCCCTGCATAAGTATAATCGCACCTGTAAAAATGCGTTTTGTAGAAAATTAAAATGGGAATGACACCCTACTATTTCTTATTGAATGGCATCACTAATCAAGTGAATTGAGAAGAAAAAAAAGTTCCGTTTGTTTCTCTTCTGCTGGTTAAAAATTAAAACAGATTTTTTTTGTATTGTATTGTAAGTGTGGTAACCCCAGTGCTTGGTTGTGTCATAATTTTGCTCTGTTTACTTTTATTTGTTTTATTGTGAAAGCCTTTTAAGTTTTTAATAAAATTTTTGTTAAAGTATTCAATTTCGCTTGTGTCATCTGAATTGTATACAGTTTCTTATATATTAAAGTGTCTTAGTTGTTTATTTTAAATTTTAATTTTATTAAAATCAACATCATAATAAATAGTTGTATAATTCTCTCTCTAACCGAGATTTTGAATATATTTCTTCTTGTCTCCTCTTCCGGTGAGTACAATTTTAGTGTATGTTCTGCCGTTCTCCAATACAGAAACTACAAACAACACCTAGGTATTTGTTTCTTTTTTGCTTACACCATTGACTTATTATATATGGACTGCTAGTTGTGTATAATTCTCATACAAAATTTGCAACCAAAATGGTCCAACGGATACAATCGAAACTAGTCCTCGTGCCGACACTAGTGGCAAAAATAAACAATATATTTAACGCCATTTCTTGTTCTACTAGTGCCAACAGAAATGTTTACTCATAGAAACTAAGGACATCTATTGACATTGCTTTGAAGAAACGGTACTAGTCTATGGTTAGAGAGATAATCGGCTAAGAATAGTGCTAAGGGATCTCGAAAAAAAATCCCCTTAAAAATATTTTATGAATCATTTTGGTTTACTTAATGATTTTATGTCCGCGCACGTGCATATAATTATATGTTACACAAAATAGCGAACTCATTTTAGGCAATCGTTTAGTATGTGTCAAAACACAAACTTTTTAGTTGCTCGAACCAAGCAGTTGAGAAACTAAAAATTGAATGTGCGCGCCTAGCCTTACAGTTCTAGTTTAAGATAAGGTGCGTTTTATTATTCACAAATCTATCTGGATCCGGATCTGGATTAAGTTTTAACATGTATTACAAAAACAATTTGGGATCCTGTTTTTTATCGGGATCTATTTCAAAGATCCAAAAATCAGTTATTGCACTGGCGAGTAGATGGCTTTTTATGGCAATAAGGTAGTGTAAGGCTAGTCGCGCACTGGCAACTGTGATCGAAATCAAATAGTTTAATCAACAGTTGAAAGAGAACCGCGCACTGGAAACTCTTTACTCACGCTCGCACTCTTTTCTCTCTTGCACTTATAAAAAACAGCTCAACTGTTGAGATGCAATCGTTTAGTTTGTGTCAAAACACAAACTTTTTAGTTTCGAGAATCGAGTTGCTCTAAGTGCGCGGTGTTCAAATATAAGCCCATATGTTTCATTTTAGCAATTAAACAGTTGCGAAACTAAAAATTGAATGTGCGCGCCTGGCCTAAGCTATAGTGTAAAGAAAAAAGACAAGACATAATTTAAAATTTACAAACCCATGGATAAAAAGAGACGGACTTATAACACTGCTGTCACTAAGATCCGTATCGTTTTATTTTCAAAGGAAGATCCAGATCCGGATCCAGATAGATTTGTGAATAATAAAAAGCACCTAAAGAAATTTTTTTGTAAATTTGATACAAATTGTAGGATTGGTTTTTTCTCTAAAGTGAGTTGTTAATTTAAATCAAAATTAGGATTTGCATAACTAATTTTTTTGCAAATATTTTCGCTCTAGCCAAAAAGATCTTAGCTTTTCTCTTGATTTCTAGTATAAAAATTAAAATTATATGTAAAAGTGAAACTAATTGCTTTAATAAAAGTATTTTTACAAACAATAATAATATTTGTTAATAGATAATACAAGTAAATGCTACTAGCAGTCCATATCTAGTATGTCAATGGCTTACACTGCTACATTGATACGATCATCTGATGAAATTTATCGCTACATTACCGACGTTTGAAGCTTTTATATAAGCTCATATTTTATTACACGATAATCTAAGACACACACCATATCAATATCTGCATAAGCTTTTTGTCATTGCAACTTTACCACGTTCATCGAATAACACAACCAACCAATAATAATTTGTACAGTCAAGTCAAATAAAAATTGTCTTATAACAAATTACAATATGGAAAACTTGAGAGAAGTAAAAGTCGATAAACTTATTGACGCGGTTGCTTTTATCAAAGAGCACCTATCACTTTATCATCCATCCACAACTAAAGGAATTACACCTAAATCACCAATAATTGATAACTTAAAGAAGACAACATTATTATTATCATCTCCGAAAGTAAATCAACCTCCTGTTCCTGTCCGTGTTAACCGGAATATTTTAAAAAGAGCAAATGTAGCTCTCACACCTTTAAATAAAAAGACCAAGAAACCACCCAACTAACATTTCAGCTTCGATTCGGTCTAACTAAATATGTTTTCGAAGTTCTTTAATACATTTGTAAAGGTTGTTTAAGAACAAAAAAGAATATTAAACAAGCTCACAAGACCTTTTATGTACTTCTGTAAGTGGTTCTGAAAATCCTCTTAGAAGTACAATGCACAGATCTTTTAAAAGTGCCAGCTTGTGTATGAACTATTAGAAGTTTAACAGAGTCCTATTCGAAATTGAACTGAAGTTCAAGTTTTGACAGATGGATTCAATAAAGCTTCGCAAAAATTACAAACGCACGGCTTTTTATGTCTATTACAAGCTTACACTAGAACTTTTACCGAGCCTGAAAAATACGAAAATAAAAGTAAATTTATATTTTTTTGAAGACGTTTTTCCGACATTTAATCAATTTTAAACCTGAAACTATGTATCACATTCGAATTGTTATTAATTAATGTATTTGGAATAATTTTAAAAGATTAATGACATTATACCTTATTTAGGGATCGAACTCGGCATCTCTTGTGTAATAGTCCATCTTTCTACGCACTGGGCCATATTGAATATAATTTGGAAGATGCAAAAACTTAATCAGGCTATTTCGTTCTCAAACTTCAAAATTAAACCAAGACTGCGATATACAATTTTGCCAAGGCCACGTTCACACAAGGAAAACAAAACCTAAACAAATGTCTTTAATTTCCTTTGTTGGGCTTACCTACAAAACGTTTATTTAATTTTCAGTATTGAGTCCTAATCTTCATACCTAATAGGAGCGCACAGAATATCTTTAAATTGCTGACCGTAGTGATTTGTTTTATGTTTTACTTAACTCTTTCTTTGTTTTGATTTGTGTCCTTAAAACGATTTATTCATTCATATATGTAAAATGTTTGTATTCCGTTTCGTTTGACATTTGTTATATGTTAAGTATACATATACCTTTCTTCAACATTTTATTTATTTATTTTCATGTAATATTTTTTTTATTATTTGCAATAAAACCATCAAACATTTTGGTCAGTTTACCCATCTACAGTTTTATGCATTTCCCCTTTGAGGGATATAAGATAAGATCTTGACATACATAAATCCGCTGGCCCGGATAGTATCCCTGCTATTGTTCTGAAGAGGTGTTCTTCAACGCTGGCAAAACCACTGCGTAAGCTTTTCTATCTATCCTATTCCTCTGGACTATTTCCGAGTAGATGGAAAACAGCATTTGTCCAGCCTGTCCCTAAAAAAGGTGAATCTTCTTCCCTCTCTAACTATCGTCCAATTGCACTTACGTCCCTTCTTTCCAAGGTCATGGAAACACTGATAAATAATCAGCTCAAGAAATATCTCGAAGAACGAAAGCTTCTTAATGACCGGCAGTATGGCTTTCGTAGCAATAGGTCCACTGGTGATCTGATGGTATATCTCACCGAACAGTGGCACAAATCTTTACATCGTTTTGGAGAAAGTAAGATTATTGCACTTGATATTTCAAAAGCATTTGATAGAGTTTGGCATCAAGCTCTCTTATCGAAAATGCGTGCTTTTGGTATCGATGAATCTCTTCTTCGTTGGATTAGAAATTACCTTTCGGGCCGCTCAATACAAGTCGTATTGGACGGTCTCAAGTCAGAAACTCATAAAATAAATGCTGGTGTACCCCTCATGTTTATCAACGATCTCCTATCTAAAACTTCTAATCCACTAAATTGTTTTGCTGATGATAGTACCCTCAGCTTTTCATATTCGTTTGAGGATTCACTTCCTTGTTCTTCGGAAGTGGAATTTAAACGGCAGCGTATGAAAAGTTCATTAAATTCTGATCTTGACAGCATTGTCCAATGGGGAATAAAAAACCGTGTAGAATTTAATGCTTCAAAAACTCAATGCTGTCTTCTATCGTTAAAGCGAAATCCTACCCTTTTGCCGCTATCCATGAGCGGCACTTGCATTGAGGAAACTAAACAACTCTCTGTGCTAGGTATGTGCATTACAGACCACCTTGTGTGGAACGATCACATATTCGACGTTGCCAAAAACGCTGCCAAATGTTTAGGTTTCCTTCGACGTTGCAAAAAAATTTTCACCCCTTCCGATCTGGCTATAATCTATAAGGCTTATATTCGCCCAAAGCTCAAGTACAATTCCTACATTTGGGCAGGTGCTCCAATAACACACTTGAATCTCTTGGATAGAATCCAAAAAAGAGATTTAAAAATGATAGGTGATAGAAGTATAACAGAAACATTTGAATCTCTCGAACACCGTCGCAATGTTTCTTGTCTTTCATTATTTTACCGTTACTTCTATAAACAGTGCTCTAGCGAAATAGTCAGTTGCATTCGTCCCCTTAAACAATTTAACCGCAATACCCGCGCTTTTAGGAATGCTCATCAGTTTACCCTTGAGACCACCTTCGGACGTACTGTGAAATACAGAGATTCTTTCTTTAGTCGGACTACACCAATGTGGAATGCTCTACCCAGCTCTATTTTTCCTTCCCATTGTAATGTTCAAAAATTTAAAACTAATGTGCATCGGTATCTCCTTTTAAACCCTTCCTTGTTTTCCTGATGCTCGTACTGTGTAAATCATTTTAAGCATTTTAAGGGTAGTAATAACCCCTTGAGTGCGCTAATTATATAAAAAAAAAAAATATTATATAGAGATATCATGATGGATTTAATATGTTTCTTCCAAAGAAATTCACATTTATATCTAATATATTGGCACAGAAGATGAAAATGAAGATAATCATATATAAATGCAGCTACATTATCAGTCGTATTTATTAGAATTCGCTAAGCGCGTGAATAGTTATGCAATGCATAAGGACTTATTCATCCACTATGCAAATTCATATTTATAAAACATTTGCCTACCAGTGACGTGCCGTGGTGGTTTCAGTAGGGTGTTCACTATAACTTTTTATTCGAATCATTTATCTATTTTTAGTTTTAATCCAGGATCACGACGAGGACGTAATAGACAACGATCCCATTTAATTTTTTTTTTGTTTTTTTTTTATGTTTTGTTATTTTTTTTTTGTTTTTATTTTTTATATTTTTTTTTGTTTTTGTTTTTATTTTTTATATTTTTTTGTATTTTTATTTTTTAATTTTGTTTGTGTTGTTTAGTAGTTTAGTAATTAGTAAAGTTTTTTTTATTTATTTACTTGTATAAAGGTTCGATTCGACGGGATTTCTTCAAAAAAACTTGTAGAACATCATCATAAAAAATATTTTTTGCTTTAATTTCCTTAAGAAATGATTTTTCTATTGAAATAATTGCCAGTTCTGACAATCTGTTCTCTAGCATTTTACTTCTGGCATATGATTTTATGCGCTTAAGGGCAGAAAAAGATCGCTCGACAGAGCTACTTGAAACTGGAATCGTCAGGATTAGTGAGCTTAATTTAAAAATTTCAGAAAAAGTGTCTTTTAGTTCCATATTACCGAGCATTTTTGGAATGTCCTTAACGGAAATATTTTTGAATTGTGACTGAGTAAGTTTAAAAAACACAGTTAGTTCATTCTTAAGCTTCACAAAATCAAAAAATGGACCATAGGAACTTTTAAGGCATTCGAAGGCATCAGTTGGGAAATTTTTTTCATTTTCAGCAAATTTTTTTACGGAAAGTAATTCTAAAAATTTTATTTTTTTTCAAAGATTCGAGCCTATTTTCCATTTGTAACGACAAAGTGTCGATTATTTCAAAAAATAATTGCCGATATCTCAGTTTAAAAGTATCTAGACTTTCACCACGTTTTAGAACAGGATCAATTATATTTTCGGCTGTTACGAAAATGTTTTGAAATTTTGTTCTTAATGCATTAATTTCCATCTTAACTGAGTCAACTTGCTCACAACAGTAATTTATGTCAAATATTTTTGTTTGTAAGACATTAAACAAAATATCAGTATGGGAAAATACATCATTAAAAGTGTTTAGCATAAAAACGGTATTGAAACTTTTTAAAAATTGAAGAAATCCTCTCGCTTGGATTGCGTCCGCTCCCAAAGTATCTGGATCATCAATCATTTCTTCAAATAAAGTGACCAAGTCACTAAAATGTGTTTCAACGGCATTTACCAAACGAGATGAATAATTCCATCTAGTTGGGGCAACGGTGGGTAGTCTTCTTTTAATTATTTGGTCCAAAAAATAAGTTCTTTTTGTGGACTGGGAGAAAAAAGCGGATAGACCAGATAAGCTCAAAAAGAAAATTTTCACTTCCCGAAGAAAGTTCACAGATTGTGATAAAACAAGGTTCAGAACATGAGCATTACAATGAATAAATATTGCATGCTGAAACTCATTTCTTACTTGAGCTTGTGTTCCATTTAGCTCACCAGACATAACAGTGGCACCATCGTATGTCTGAGCTACCAATTTTGTACCCCAATTCTTATATTTTATCAAATCTATTATTTTTGTTGATATTGCATTGGCTGTACAACCGTCACTGACGTCCCAAAATTGTTAAAATCCTTCTTTTGGGGAACCATTTAAATCAACATATCGGAAAACCACAGATAATTGCGACTTTTTTGTTATATCTGTGGTTTCATCCAACATAACAGAAAGGAAATGTGCAGTATCAATCTCTTTATCGATGTTATCAGAGATCACATTTGATATTGCATTTATCAAATCATTTTGAATATTGTTTGACGTTCCTTTAAAAACCGTTGCGGATTTTAAATGTTTTTCTAATTTCGAGTTATATTTGGCTATGAGATTTAATAGCTCAACATAATTTCCCTTATTTTCCGAATCCTCGCGTTCATCATTTCCCCTGAACGCTAGCTCTTGAGAGCCCAAAAAGCACACGGAATCTATAAGCCGGTCCAAAACTTGCCTGTTTTCCGAAACTTGCTCGTTATGACGAGATACGGATACATTTTTTTGTACATCAAGCAACAAGTCTATGCGGGTGGTGCCAAATGTTTTCAATGCTACGCTAGAATTAATATGGGCTTGAGAAATGATGTATTTGCTTGATGCTACGGTCAAATGATTGAGATCAGAGTAACCCGTACACCACACACCCCTTTCTTGGTTACTTGCGAAAAGTAGGCAAGGCCAGCAAAACAATTTATTAAGAGTGGGGCAACCACACAACCATAGCTTTTGTTGAATTAATAGAAATTAAATTTGGAAGAGGTGGTATTGGCCTTCCAACATTTATTGCCTCTGTTTTTTCCAAAGACAATAGCTGAGAAAATGGCTTTTCAATAAGCTTTTCAATGATACACCTGCATTTCATTAAATTTTCATCCATTGTTCTTTTTTGAAACGATCTTTTCATTCCAAAGACCAGAATGAGAATGAGAAAATAAATTTGAATTTCCTCAAAACAAAAGGTACCTACTCATATAAATAGTGCACCGGAGTCGGAGACCGGACCACCACATCCAAATCACTCAGTGAATTATTATCAGGGAAATTGTACTAAATTGGCACCAGTTTGTTGTATTGCAAACCAATTTCATAAATAAAAACAATAAAATACATTTGTTTTCGTTTATTATGAAAAATATAACACAAAATAAATAATAATTCATTAACCAAAAAATAAACAAATAACTCAATTAAAAACGAAAAAAAAACAAGAAAATAAACATTTAAACGACACAGATTTTTATTCGAATTCGATACAACTGTATCGAATTTCCCATGCCTGATTATTACGATACACTGTAAACAAAAACTCTAGCTCTTCCCCTTGTGTGTTGTTCTGTTGTGTACAACAACAACAACATGAATTCGCACTCCATAATGAAAATGAATCATATCAGAGTTCACTGTCTCTCTCGATGCCGAATTGAGGATGAAATGAAACCCAGGCTGGTCAAAAAGCTACATAATTATTGGGCTGAAGGTGGATTTACTACACAATTAAAATAGAAAATGATCGTACTGGAGCTCTCTTCGACAAGTGTGCTGCGCTCCTTAAGAATAAACCGTTTCAATATAATTACCAGTTCTTGGTTTTTATTATTTTTAAAAAGTTTATTTGGTAATATTTATATGTATGTACGTACCTCGAAACGACAGCGTCTGCTCACCAAATGCGAACAAGCACTAAAATCTCAAAAAAAGAAACCTCGTTGTCGTGAGATGATTTGTGGTTAAAAAATCTGCCCTTTTCAATTTACCTTTCCTCATTGTAGGATTAAATTATCAAAAATTTGAACTAAAAACTTAATAGAGACATTGTCAGTTGTATATATTTATAAGGGCTATACCATATTATATTCTTAAATATTTAATGAATTATTATAATAAAAAAAAATTCATAGGATTTGTATTCCAGTATACATACATAAATATGTATAATATTAATTGTTTGTTTTGCAGATTAGCAAATGGTCTCTTGCTGCAACTAAATCGTCGCAACATACCTTGTACAATAAATTCAGCATTAAAAAATATCTTTAAATCATGTGTTCATAATCCAAATCCTTTGATTATGCCAAAGAAAATTGTTTGTCTGCAAAAATAAACTCCCCATCTATCATGTATCATTCCTACAATTCCTCATCTTTATGGTAAATGAAACATTTTCAGTTTTTGTACAAACTTCATAAGATCATAAATGTGCAAAATTGTTTGGTTTTCATTATTCTATTTTTTTTTATATGAATTAACTACGTATGTAGCAGATGTAACAAATTGTAGTAAATTAGGCATGTAGTTGAATCGGCCAATCCTGGACGATTCACGTCTTTTTTTGACTTTGACAGTAAATGATACCTATCCGGTTTTTGTCGTTCGACAAACGTATCGGATACTAAAGTATCTTAGATACCCTATCGGACTACGAGGTGAACGCGACCATTGTCTTCTTTTCTGTAGTTTGAGTTGTTTCTGTGAGATTTGCTTTACGTCGCGTTGCCGTTCGACGGTGCGTTGACATGGAGAGAACATTGTAGCATGAGAATGAATTCTCTGTCCATTCGAATGAAGGATCGTGGTGCGCTCGATGAAGGTGAACACCAAGCCATATAGAATTTTGGATTTATATATATGTACATACACATTTTGTTTCTTCTTTGCATTTTTTTTGTGTGGATGGGGATGTGCTTTATCTTGGTTTCGGTGGTCGGTCGGTGCGTTTATATGAGGAGAACACCCTGGAGTACTATTTTTGTTATTTTGCTTGAAAATGTATTCTTCATCCATTGCATTTGAATGAACTGCCGTGGTGCGCTTAAATAAGGCGAACATGGAGAACATTAAATATGGAATGTGACTTATGTGACGATTTTGGTAGGGTGTGCGGTCACTGTTGCCTACCCTGCATAGTTATAATGAGCTTGTGTCAAATAAAGTACAAAAAAGTAAGAATCTATTACATTTAGCCTTCATAACACTCAGCTGTTTGTCAAAAAACAAAAAAAAACATCTTGTCTGTCTATCGAATTTAATAAGCAAAAACGAAACTACAAAAAGCTAAAAGAATTCGAACAATTAACTTTGATTCAGCAGATAAAGTATGTTATTATCTCTAGCACAATACTGAAAATCAAATTGTGATTCGTTTCATCCTAGCTGGAATACTCCTCAGACAAGTTCTTGAGGATAAAATTCAATAATACAAAATAAAAATTACAACACTAACACACCGGATGAAGAAGGATGCGTGGAGAGAGATCACCAACAAGTATATTTATCTATTTAATTCTAAACAATATTCAATTCAGTTTATTTTAATATATTAGCATAACATTTTTGTTTCAATAAATAAAAATAACACAAACTTTAAGTTGCAATATCAAGTCAAAGGCATTTTATTTTGTTGATAATCGTTATAATTCAATGTGATGTCAAAGTGAATGTGACAGTTCAATACTAAAATGTCCTTATGTAGGCACTATTCAACCTCCAAACGCGTTTAGCTTATAATGCCTCTATTCAACGTCACATAATTTTTATAAATAACGATTTTGCGTTTAGAGGCATTATAAGGGTTGCATAGCCTTATGTACTCACTATAATGAGTTTATAAATATGGCTGTATATGTTTTAAAACAAAAAAGTTCTCGGATAATCGGGTTATAACTTCGTACCTGTTTCGAAACGCTCGTTTATAATTGCAATTCAACTTTTAAGAGCCGAATGGTTGATCTGAAATTCAGCTGCCTGCTTTCGAAGGTATTTTTTCTTAAATTTTGGTTATTCGTCACTTCAACTTCATCTTCGCTAGACTCTTAGGCTAGGCGCGCACATTCAATTTTTAGTTTCGCAACTGTTTGGTTCGAGCAACTAAAAAGTTTGTGTTTTGACACAAACTAAACGAGATAAAATGAGTTCGCTATTTTTTGTAACATATAATTATATGCACCCCCGCGGACATTCAACCAAATAATTCATTTGTTTTCTAAAAGCAACCAAACAGTTGTGCAACTAGGCTATATATCATAGGGATCTCGATTTATACTCTTATACTCTTGCCTGAGTAATATCTAAAAAGTACATAGATGGATTACAATAAATGTGTACAAATAATTAGTTAACACGCATCAATTTAATATTCCTAACTTTAAATAAGATTAAATGTATTAGTTTCTGTTAAGATTCATTTGCAGAGTTCTTAGAAGTTTGAACATTGACATTTTCTTTAAAGACTTTTTATTAAAATCTGCTAGGCTTAAGACACGTATTCTATATAGCTCTTAGGAAATTGTTATAGAAACCTTTTGAAAACTCACTGATGTAAACTTCTATATCATATCAAATTGCAATCTTTATACAAGTTCCAGGTTCTCTATTTTCATTTATAAAACCATATCCGAAAAATTGGTTCTAGTCTCTGAAAAACTTCTGTGTCTTACTTGCAAAAGGCTTAAAAGAAGATAATATGGAAACCGTGACTTCTATAAGAAAATTAGTTTTGAAGAAGGCTCTTTAGAAGCATTATATAAATTGAAACTTCCAGCATGTCCATATTTCTAAGCTAATAGAAACTGAAATGTTAGTTGGACAACACTATTATCACAATCGCCTAATAAACCATCGACTTCAAATAATAGTGCATCATTAAAGTCATCAACCGCCTCTACAACACCATCGATATCTTTAATACCTTCAAGTTCTTTTTCCTCAACATCTTCCACATTTCTCCCATCATCATCGTCTACTTCATTCTCTTCTGTATCTTCATCATTAGCATCAACTTCTTTATCAACTCCACTTCCTACGTTACCTACGATATCTTCATCATCAACGGCATCTACTTCTTCACTTCATTCACTGATTTCCTATGTGTCTGAATCATCTTCATCTTTACCTACATCTATTTCAACAAAAATATTGCCTTCATCACTTATAACTTCAACTTCATCATCGCTATCATTCTCCTCAACATCTCTTCCATCTCTTACGTCTTCATCTATTTGCTCACTTCCTGCAATTTCACATACGTTTACTTCGCCACCATTGTTATCAAATAATTCTCCTGATGCAAATTTAAAAAAAGATTCTTCTCCATTAATTCAACTTAAGGCGGCTGAGCGATTTAAATGTATCTTTTTATCCAACTTTGATCCCAATACAATTTGTGATGACATAGCAACGTATATTACTTCACGTTTCAACAATCAACAAATTCAAACTTGAACAATTGCAAACTAAAAGTATGGATTATGCATCATTTAAACTATATCTTACACAGGAATTGTTCAATCTTCTATTGGATAAGAAATACTGGCGAGGTCTATTACACTTCTTCAATCTGCTCCTATGATATCATTTGTCTCACGGAAACCTGGCTACATGCGGGAATAAATGATTCTGAAATGTTTGACGACACATTTAATGTGTATAGACGTGACATATACTGTGATCCAAATATCGACACCGTTGGAGGCGGGATTCTCATAGCTGTAAAATCTTCTCTGTTAACTTCTCTGGTTAATGTTCCTGTTTCACCTGACAATGAAATTCTCTGCATAAAAGTATCATTTAAAGACAAGAACCTGTATGTTATAACATTATATATAGTTCCTGGAAGCCCACAAGAGGTTTATACCAAAGCTTTCGAATACTTAAGCTACTCGTATATCTATGATTTATTGGATTACCAGGATGAAATCATTTGCCTTGGCGATTTCAACCTTCCCAATGTCGCTTGGACGCGCTGTCGAGACACAAATGGTATGTTACCAACTGGTAATCTGAGATCCAACGACTCTAAGCTAATTGATGATTTAACTTCACTTGGACTTCTTCAATTAAACGATGTTTTAAATATTAATGGAAAACTGCTGGATCTAGTGTTTACTACCATTGATGATGAGATTATAATACAAAAATCCACCGAGCCTTTAGTGCCTGAAGATAACCATCACCCATCACTGATCTGTTCACTTTTTAAAAACTTTAATAATTTTGATAATGAAATGTGTGATAACTTTTACTCTTTTAATTTTATAAAGACTGATTTTTTAAAACTTAATTCTTTATTATCAGAACTTGATTGGTTTGTTTGAATAATTGTTTAAATGTTAGCTTAATGGTTTTTAAATTCTACAATATATTATTTGATTGTTTTCTTAAATCTGTTCCCATAGCGATTATTAAAACAAGATCTTTTGTGCCAGTTTGGTACGATAGTGAAATCAAAAGTCTGAGAAATCGAAGAAACAAGTTATGGTCTACTTTTAAACTATATCCAACAGAAACCAATTTTAAAATTTATTGTGAATCGAGGGATATTTTCAATAGAATATCTAGTATCTAAATTACATTCAGAAGGTGCAAAGAGATCTAAAAATGAATCCAAAGTGTTTTTGGAATTTTATTAACAGCAAAAGAAAATTTTGTCCTTACCCGTCTGTTCTCAAATTAAATGACATTTCAAGTCATGACCCACGGGTTATAACGCAACTTTTTTCTGACTTCTTTCAGAGTGCCTTCAACTGTAATACTTCAAACTGTGATACCTTTAACTGTGATTCCTCAATCTGTGATAAATCTGACGAAATGGATCAAAACTTTGACCATTTGAAATCTTTTACTTACTTGACTTATATGAACTTTAACATTGATATCGACAACATTGTAAAGTTTATATCTAACCTTGACGACAGCTGTATACCAGGTCCTGATGGTATACCCTCTACTATTTTGAAAAACTGTGTACGTCATTTGTCATTACCTTTGTCTATTCTTTTTAATTTCTCAATGTCTTCATGTTCATTCCCATCTATTTGGAAAAGTTCATTCATTATCCCTCTACATAAAAAAGGGAAAAAAGACGATGTGAAAAACTACAGGCCTATTGCCAGATTATCTGTGATTCCTAAACTCTTTGAGGCTATTATTTGTGAAGCTTTATGTTTTTATGTTAAGTCATTTATTGTTCCTAATCAGCATGGCTTTATAAAAGGTCGCTCTACTATTACTTTTCTAATAGAATTAGCTGAAAATTGTATTGATTCATTTAAAAACAGTAAACAAGTAGATTGTGTATTTACTGATTTCAGTAAGGCTTTTGACAAGCTGTCACATCGTGTTTTGCTTTTTAAATTAAGAAAATTAGGATTTAGCGAAAATTTTGTAAAATGGCTTCAATCCTATTTATTCGATAGATCTTATTCGGTGTTATTTAACGGTTGCGAATCAAATAAGTTTAAAATCAATTCAGGAGTAGTCATTTAGGCCCCATTCTTTTTATTTTATTTATAAACGACTTACCATCGGTGTTAAAATACTCTAAGTGCCTCATTTACGCCGACGATGTAACAATCTTCAAAACTATTTCAAGTACTCGTGATTGTAAACAATTGCAATGTGATCTTAACTCGTTTTTTGACTGGTGCACTCGTAATTGTTTGTTTCTTTATATTGATAAATGTAAAACTATGTGTTTTACAAGAAAATTTTCATTTATTTCATTCGACTATTTGTTTAATGGTATATCAATATCTCGTGAAACAGTTATGTCTATTCTTGGTGTCACATTTGATCGCAAACTCGAATTCATTCGACATATAAATTCCATTTCAAATAAAGCTAATTTAATTCTTGGTTGGATAAAAAGAGAGTCGAAACAATTTTCCGACCCTTTTGTGATAAAGCAGCTTATTTCTTTATTTCTTTATTTCATCAATCAAAGAACAAAATTCTCTTATACAGACTAATAGATAACATTATTTCACTATAGCTATTTTGATATAAACAAAAGAAAATATTTAAATAAGTAATAAATACAAACATCAAGTAGATCTTAGTACATTTAAAACATAAACTTTAAAGGTATCTCTAGTGCAAATACTGAAAAAGTCTAACCTAGTACAAACTGAATTTGCTTCCCTGATGCAACGAGAAACGGTTTCATTACGACCGTAGTTAGTTCTATGAAATTGCTCGTGAAAAAGAACATAATCTCTGGAATTATAAGTAGGAACACGAATAGATATTAATTCAAGAAGTTGTGTACATTTAATATGGTAAGTGATGAATGAACATTATAGCAAAGTATGTACGTCGATTTGCCAAACTATGCATACCAAATAAGAGACATCTAGTTTCATAAGATGGAATAACAGTACCCCAATGAAGTTTAAATACATATATCTCGAAATATTTTTTTGGATTTTTTCAATTCTTACATACGAATTATTGTAGTACGGGTTCCAAACTGTGTTGCAGTTCTCAAGCAAAGATCGAACGAGAGAGATATAAAGAGTTTTTATAGTATAAGGATCTGTAAATTCCTTGCTATTTCTTTTGATGAATCCTAACATTTGGTTAGATTTATTCATAATATAGTCAATATGAGGAAGAAAAGAAAGTTTTGTATCAATGAAAACACCTAGATCTTTCTTTTGTGCAACTCGATCCAAGAAAGAACTATCAATTTGATAGTCATGATAGATCGGGGAGATCGTACGAAAACAAGACATGACTTGGCATTTTAAAATATTTAGATGTACATAGTTTATATTGCACCATTCTGCCAGTTTATTTAAATCATCGTTTAATAAAACACAATCATCTGAGCATTTTATACTTCGATATAGTTTAAGGTCGTCCGCAAAAAGAAGACACTGAGAATTTTGAAAGATTTTAGGAATATCGTTAATAAAAAGCAGGAATATTAATGGGCCTAAATGGCTTCCCTGAGGGATACCAGATGGAACTAATATTTGATTAGAAAGATGATCGTTAAACTTAACAACTTGTACTCTCAAAGTTAAATAAGATTTCAACCAATCAAGAAAATTAGAATGAAACCCCAGTTGCAAGAATTTGTGAAAAAGAATACGATGATTTACGCGGTCAAATGCTTTGGCGAAATCAGTAAAAATTATATCAGTTTGACGATAGGATTCGAAATTAGTTGATGTAGACCTTCCAGAAATAAAGCCGTGTTGGAAATCGGATATAAAATCTTTTAATTGAAAAGTAAGCTTGTCGCAAACTATTTTCTCAAATAACTTAGTAAGAGCAGATAATTTGCAGATTGGTCTATAGTTAGTTATTTCTTGTTTAGACCCAGATTTAAAAATTGGTGTTATATAAGACAGTTTCCAACATTCTAAAAATTCACCTTTCGAGAGCGATAGGTTGAAAATAGCAGTCAATGGAATAGCTAGAGATGTAGCACATTTAAGTAATAAAATTTGTGGGATTCCATCCGGACCTGCCGTATTGTTGGTATCTAAACCTAACAAGGCTGATTCAACTTCAGAAGATGACAAAACCATAGACCCTATATTAATAATGGTAGAAATTTTTGGTAAATTTACATTCTTTGGAGTGTTTGATGAGTACACGGACTGAAAATAAACAGCAAAGAAGTTACAAATATCTTGTACATTACTCGTTGATTCGTTCAAGTACTTCATACAGTTTGAATACCCATTCGTTTTACGCTTAGCGTTAATGTATTTCCAAAAATTGTCACTTTTAAATTTAATATTTGACTCAATAGAGAACAAATAAGCCCGATATAAAAACTTATTTAGCGTATCGAATTCTTTTTGAATAGTCAAATGCTTAGACCGTAGATCAGCATTATCGCTTTTTATATCTTTTGTTCGACCCATTCTAGAATACTCTTGTCGGGTTTGGTCACCTCATTACGAATGTCATAAAAATAGACTAGAACAGGTGCAAAAAAGATTCATTAGGTTTGCCCTCAGGGGACTTGGCTGGGATAATCCTTGTGATCTTCCACCTTATAACAACAGACTTAGACTTATTGATTTACCTAGTCTCAAGAAAAGACGTGAAGGCAAGAGGTGAAGGCAAGTGCAACCTTACCATGGTCGCAGAAGGCCCCCCAAACCTTACAACTGCCACCGCCAAAGTTCCTCTTGAAAAAAAAACTTTTTTCCTTTCTCAGATCGTGCCAATATCCATTAAAACCACTTGACCCATCAAGATCAAACTTTTTTTCGACACTAAAAATAATCTAAAAAAATCTAAAAAAAAAAACATTCATTAGATTATGCCATTTGAAATAACAAGAGTTAAGTGTAAATTAATGGAATGTTACTTATGGTTTTCCAATTCCGTTTCATGTTTTCTGGGCAAATTCTTACTTTTTTTTTGTAGACTGTTGTCAAATTTGGAGCCGGCATCATTTTGCACCGAAAAATCGTTGAAACCGAAATTCCTAAGCCCAATTCGTCACGAACGTCCAGCAAAGAATGCGCTGAATTGGATGTAGCATTTATTAAACGCCTCTTATCTCGACGTGTCAGCTTCTGCAGATGCCCGGGTCTTATTTTCGTCTCATAAAATTCTGGATCTTGTAAGAAATTTCAGACGACACGATCGGATCTTTAAATTTTCCTACCAATAGCCCTTAAGCTTAGGCCAGTTAACCGAAAAGTTTGAATTTTGACTTTTTCAGTATCGCTTAAATGTTTACCACGCGGCATTGTTGCTTGTCATTTCGAAGCACATAACTGAATGAAGCTTCAGAGAGGTTTGCATTGTACGGTTATACTTTTGCAATATATAAAAATGTGTTTTTAATTTTTAAACACCAGAAGAGAAAATAACGGAACTTTTTTTCTTCTCAATTTACTTGATTAGTGATGCCATTCAATAAAAAGTGTCATTCCCATTTTAATTTTCTACAAAACGCATTTTTACAGGTGCGGTTATACTTATGCAAGCCACTGTATATCAATATTTATTCTAGTTCGTATTCAAAGTAATGCGTATAATATATTATCATACATTATGAATTCAATGAAGTCTTGTTGTTTGTTTTTTGTTTAAAATTAATAAAACTTAAAAAAAAATGAGCAAACTAGATCCACCCCCCCCCCCTCCTAGCGAAAAGCTATCTACGCCACTGTTCAGAAGCAATTTATTAAGAAAATTCTTTTAGTACGATACTAGTTAGAAAATGTTTAAAATTAAGAATGAGTTAGTAAATTACTATAAAGTTGGCAAATTGTTAAGTAGTATCATACTAATACCTTCATAATAGGCTGTTTAAAATTTTTCGCCATTTTAAATGCTACTTATTCACTCGTATGTATCGCATACGATACAGAATATAGCAAAATTTTTTAGTAGTAAGTGAACATTCTATTTGTATCTAATAAAAAGAAATCGTAGAAATAAGCAATTCTTCATGTATCCCCAACATCCTGAGCAGCAATATACCAAATTGTAGTACCATCAATAACAGAAACATACCATCCAGAGATGGAAAATGAAATTTTTCAATTGTACTGAAATCTGGTATAAAATTGTACTGAAATGATGCCAATTGTACCGAAAACGAATTTTGTATGAAAAAATCAGTAATTAAAATTTTTACAAAGTATTTTATTAAAAAAAATCAAAGCAGAAATGATCAGTTTGTCTTCTTATAAAAAATATAAATACATAGCTCCACAGAAAAAAATACTATCTTTATTTTAAAAGTATAAACATAACTATTGTATTGTAATGACGAAACTAATTCTTTTACTTGTCCATTTTTGCGGCACCAGCTTATAAAGGGGGGTCCAACGAAAACGCACGATGTTATTGTAAATAAAACAAAAAGTTTTCAGAGAATTATCTTTATATTTTTGATTATCATAGAAGGATCTATGAAAATTATGTGTGAAACAAAATATCGGCCAAATGCTCGCCACGCCTTCGGTGGCATACCTTTATCCGATGGTTTATATTTTCAATGACTCTGAAACATAATTGAGGTTCAATGTCCTTAATGTGCCGAATTATCCCATCCTTTAGCTTGAATTATTCTTGGATTATTTACATAGGTACACTTTTTCTTTTAAATATCCCCAAAGAAAGAAGTCCAAAGGTGTCAGATCACATGATCGTGGCGGCCAATTAACATCGCCATGACGTGAGATAACACGGCCATTGAATTTCTCGCGCAAAAGAGCCATTGTTTCGTTGGCTGTGTGGCAAGTGGCACATATCCAGGTCCATATCCTCAATTCACCATTCACCTCATTTTCTAAGAAGTACGGCCCGATGACGCCGCCGCACAGTGGAAAATAATTGGATGTTTCTGATCAAAAATCTATAACTTTTTTGTTTTTGAAGATAGAGTATTGAAATTTTGCACAAATACAAAGGAGAGTATTGTTTTAATGAATTGCTTTTAATATAGAATAATAACGATAATAATACTTGCATATTTAGAAAAAAAAAATAAAAATTTATAAAAACTCCATGGAACAATTTATAGTAAAAGGTGATTGCAAATAAGGTGTGACAAAAAGCTAGAACTTGTAGGTTGTGTTGAGGCAAGACAAAAATTGATTAAGAGGGGGGTCTTTATCCCCAATTTAGGGGAAGGGGAACACACACAAAATTATTTCAAAATACTTACAATGTCATGCAGTTTTTTTGAAAGACAGAAATTTATTCTTTAATTTGCTTTTTAAATCGATTTATTTGAGCAAATAGTTTTTGAAAAAATTATTTTCAAACTAAAAGTTTTGAAAATTTAATTTTTTAAATACTGTTATCAATTTAAAATCAGATGATCTATTATTTCTAAGACATGGGAAAGTTATAATAAAATCCCGATTAAATTAAAAAATATACATATACATACATATGTATGTATGTATAAAAAAAACTTCATGGAATAATGTATGGGTACCGACACATATATGAGTAAAAAAAATAACTATAATAACATACAGTGAGCGTCAAAAGTGAGTAAACACCTATATAATTTCTGGAGTAACATGGAATTCGATCAACCAAATAAGCAATGAATTCGGATAATAAAAATCAATAAAAATAAATCAAAACATAAATAAAAATTCAAAATATAGCTTCCTACAATTTTTCCTAATAGAAACTAAACATACTCCATATTAACGCGTCACAAGTAAGAAACCATCATAAACAGAATATAAGGAGCACAGTAAAACATGATGGTGTGGTGATGTATGGCAGCATATTCGATCGGGAATCTTGTTTTCATTGAAAGTACAATGAATAATCAAGACTATCTAAACATCCTAAGCAATAACCTTCAACCGACCTTATGAAAATTAGGGATGCTTAGCAATCGGATCTGTTAGCAAGACAATGATCCTAAGCATACCTCGCAGTTTCTTAAATAATGAATATTTTATAGGACTTCAAAGCACCTCCACCACCCTTCCCAATCGCCGCACCTAAGCTCCATACAACATTTATGGGATCATTTGGACCGGAAAATTTCACAAACGAGCCATCAAGAACAAAGATGACCTTAAAAGGATTTAATTGAAGAACTGTCCCAAATATCCTCCGATGTTAGAAATAACATTTTTGTTTCCATGTCACGCTGACTAAGAGATGTTATAAAGACTAAGAGATGTATAAAGTTTTAAGGTGATCAAATGAAATACCCAGTTTTTTACTTGAGGTACTATATTTATAAATAATTTTAAGATATAACAGATGTTTACTTACTTTTGACGCGTAATATATGAAGTTTATTTATTTTTTATTGGGTAAAAATGCATTAGATCGTTTTTTGAATTTTTATTTTACTTTTGATTTATTGCTATTAAATATAAATTTTATTTTGTATAACTGGAATTCAATTTTTGTTCATTTTTTGGTTTAAATTCCATGTAACTAAAGAAATCATTTACATAGGTGCTTACTCACTTTTGACGCTCAGTGTATAATATACAAGTATTATCAGATATAAAAAGGAAAAACGCATAATTGATATGACATTAGCCGTGTTTTTTTGGAAAAGTTATCCGTAGTACAGTATAATGTTATATGAATAACAAATACAACATCCGCAGTAGGATCACTGCCGATAAAAGGAGAAATGAAAGGTTTAAGGAACATCTCGATTAAGCTGTATTCTAAAAGTCAAATAATGAAGTTGGTTTTGATATTTGCTTATATCTTCAAAAGTATAAGTCGCACGACCATCTGGTTTTCAGTTTTTAATTCCAAATTTATAAAAGCATTGAATTTTTAAAACAAAAATAGTACTAAATAATGTAAACTTTAAAAAAAAATCACTTCGAAGAAAAAAATATTAGTTTGTTTTTTTAAGATTTTGAGTTTGAAAATTAATTTCTCAGAAACTATGTAATAAAATAATTTGATTCGAAAAGTAAATTAAAGAATTAATTTCTAGCTTTAAAAAAAAATATAATATGAAATTGTAAGTCTTGCCATTGTTTTTTACTATTTTTTAAAATGGCTCATGTAGCGATTTTTATTTTTCTGGCTTTAATAATTATTTTACCGATAACTTCCAAAATCGCACGTTATCGCAGCTGATTTTTATAAATGTTTGTTTATAAGAAACTAAGCTACAAATTAATATAAAAAGCAAAGCATCGCGAAGCATCGCTAACTACTAAAAGTCTCTGTGAACTTGAAAAATATTTTTTTTTTATTTTATTTTACATTTTAATTAATTACTTGTGAAATAAATCAAAATTTATAAAAACGTAAAGTTGTTTTAATATTTCCATAAAATAAGCTTTTCAAAAATGTATAATACTTTACACCTATTCCTACAAAGTCTTATAGAAAACTAAATTTCAAAGTGATGAACCAAACGGCCTTGAATTGAAAATTTAAAAAAATAATAAACTTTAATGCTTTAAAAAAATGATTCATACATATATTTCAAAAAATTCTTGCACTTTCGTAAAGATTGACTATTTAGCTTTCAGATAAAATTCAAATGTAAAATTAAAAAAAAATTAGTAAAAATCATTTATGATCAGCTGTTGTTCTACCATTTTCCACTGTGCGCCGCCAGCCTATAAACCGCACCAAACAGTCACTCTATGTGGATGCATCGGCTCTTTAGCAATTACTCATTTTCCCAAATGCGGTAATTCTGCTTGTTAATGAATTCACTGACGTCAATGTGTGCCTCGTCGCTGAAGATGATTTTCTTTGTAAAGTCACCATTCACTTCTGTCTGTTCAACCAAGCATTCGGCGTATTGACGACGCTTGAAATGGTCAGTAGGCTTCAGCTCTTGAGTCAGTTGAACCTTGAAAACGTGTTAATTCAAATCTTTATTCAAAATTCCCATCAGTGATGTTCGTGAGATGTTCAATTTTTGGGCAGGACGACGAGTCGCGGTTGACGGCTCTTCTGCCACACTATCGCGAACAACAGCAATGTTTTCCGCAGAATGAACTGGGCAAGTATGCACAGGTGTTTTCACGTACAGACTCGGTTTGCTGAAATTTGCGCACAATCCTACCGATTGTGGACACATTTGGTCGATTATGCTTACCAACAAAATCACGAAAAAGGCTTCAACAATCCTAACGCGCTGCTCAATTGTGTACCTCTACATGGTTGAATTTTTTTTAAACACTGACGTTAAGGAGTGACATCATACATTATGGTTGGACCGTCCTTTACAAAAAAAAATGAAACATAAAACTAAAATTCACAAATTAAATATCTTAAAAATGCACAGACGAAAAACCGCAATCACAAATTAATCATATCCACAAGCTTACAGTTTAGTGTTTAGTTACCAAACCGAAGCAATGTCTGAAAGAAAGCTGGTCGATAAAGAGACAGAAAAACAAGAAATGAAAACTGTAATTAAGAGTTATAAGGGCTTACAGCTGAGAGATATTGTTCTGGTAAATGAATGCATTCAGGCCAGGATGATGTTTTCAGCTTTCAATTTCCTTTTATGTGCTTTTAGACTAAGAGCCCACAGCTATTTTTGGGTGCGATTGATAACAAAAAATAATTAGCATAATAAGATAGTCCTTTCATAGCTTTTTTTTAAATGTGAAAGGCTTGCATACTATAGTGGGAGAAATAGTGTGCATCATAGTGCATTAAGTATGCAGTTCTTTCCAAGTCCAAATAATTGTGATAACAACTTTGTCAAAATGTAGAGTTAAGCCCCCTGATTGAAAATATCGAGGTCCAAGCATGGCCGTACCTTAAAAAATAAACTATCGTATCTTAATGCCACTGATTCAAAAACTGCTTTTCCAAAACAAGAAAAATCCATTTCCCATATCTAAGCTATGGCGATGTGCCAGGACAAATTAAATAGAGTCTCTACAACTGTCAGTGTTGAAACGTTGATACATCCAAAAGCTTTAGAGAGACATAGGTACTACGTTAGGTTTATTATTGAGGTTATACAATTTGTCAACTAATTATCTTTGCGTGGAAATCATATTTTGAAGGAAGAAAAAGAACAAGGATTATTTCAGAATTTGTTTGAATACACCTGCATGAAAGTTCCAAATTTAAAAGAGTCTCTTACTCATACACACAAATTGCAACATACCGTTCAAAATAAAATAATTCTAGCAATGATTATACCAGTACGAAGTTCCATTGTTAAAGGTATTAATGAATCAGACCTCAACTGGTTTACTATAATGGAAAAAAATTACCGCGAAATTATTGCAATATCAATACGCTACGTTAAAGATGGAATTGTCAATAAGTCGTTGCTGACAGTTACTGCTACTAAAAATCTTGATGCAGCCAATTTTACGGAATTAACGTTAAATAACATTGACCCCACTTGTATGCTAAGCCAATACTATGATGGCGCAAGTGTAATGAGTGGGAAAGTTTTGGGAGTTGCGACCAGAATAGAAAATAATTGGGCCGAAAAATCCCTTACGGCGACTATCGCTTGCATTTTGTAGTCATTAGGGTTATCTCGGAAATGACTTTCATTCGTGTATTTTTTCATCAATGAATCATGTTACATGACTTTTTTTAGAATGGAAAAATAGCTGCCTTGTATGGTGGAAAAAGAATTTCCCGGCTCCTAGAACAGAATTGGTCAGGACACTTGGCCGTAACAAAAGTTGTACACGATAAATATTCATTGATTTTGATGACTTTGGATTAAATTAGAAATGACAGATTTAAGGGTGATGACGTCGCCAAGAGTGTGGACATTAAAAAAGTGATGCACAATTTGGAATTCTGAATCGCCTTGATTGTGGCAAAAAAAAAAATATTATCCAGCCTGCAGACGCAGCTTTACAATCCCGAAGCGCAGGATTGAAAGACGTCATAACAATCATTAAACTCACCCATAATAAAATAAGGAAACATAGATCAGAAATGTATCATCAAATTTTGGAAGAAGCAAAGTCTATGACAAGCGGCGATTCCGAAAATACGACTCATACCCAAAAGAGTCAAAGCAAAAAATCAAATCGCATGGATAACTACTTGGTACTTGGTATATGGCCCTTTCTGTTCCTCTGCGAGACAAAATATAGACCATTAGAACGCTCAGCCATTTAAGTTTGAGTATTTCGAAACGTTTGACATACTAATTGCTAGAGATTTTCGGACAACGACGATCTACTAAATTCAGTAGCGAGTATAGATGAGTTGGATGTAGACAAAATGGTATTGTTGAAAAACTTAAATAAGTGTGAGAAAATAAAACTATTTGTAAAATGTACATTTTCACCAAGCTACTTTTAATTCTAAAAGGCCAATAAACGAACCAAATTAGATAAATTTATCAGGTCAACAAACTTTAGAACTTTTAGCGAAAACACATTTAATTGCAATTTAGTGAAACTGGCCATAAGTTACTGCAAGAAAATAAAGTCTTTTTGATTCCTCTTCTTTATATGACAATAAATAAATATGTACATACTTTTAAATTTATCATAACAAAATTACTAAGACCTATTTGCTGAAAAGAAACATAAGAAAATATTTATTTTCAACTTAAACGCTTATATCTCAAAAAAGTTTTTAATGAAGATTGAACTTATAAAATTTTAACTTTCGATTAAGCAAACGGGTTATTACTTATTCTTGTTGGAAAAATGCAATGGTTTAAAACTGATCTTTTAGGTATTACAATTCCATCAAGAAAAGAGGCTGCTGTGGTAAAAGCTTTTTTAAGTCATCTCAAGAATATAAAGGAAAACACAATTCATGTTTTGTACCAGTTCAAAGATACATATGAAATTTTTGCATCTGTGGCGACTATAGGATGTATCACTGCTGTGAGCGAATCTACGTTTTCAACTTTGACTGCAATCAATAAGCCTCAGAGGCTATCAATGGCCGCGTTTTATTATCGCCAATGATCCATATAGATTAACCCTTGAAAATAAAACGATACAGATCATAGTGGCAGTAGTGTTGTATGCTCATCTCTCTTTTGCTTATGTTTCTTGATTTTCAAATGTTTCTTGTCTTTTTTTTTTACATTGTAGTTTAAATTACCTTACCATAAAAAGCCATCTACTAATTTTTTGATCTTTAAAATAGATCCAGATAGAGAACAGGATCCCGAGTTATTTTTGTAATACTTGTTAAAACTTAATCCAGATCCGAATCCATATTATGTAGATCTGAAGATAATAAATCGCACCTAATGAGTCACAAAAGAATGGCAGGCATGGTATTTCTGGCCTTTGAAAATAAAAGAACCAAGTCAGTTGACCTGGATGAAGTCCTTGTACATAGCGAATCAAAGAATTCATAGAACTTTGTATTGTTATCTATGTAGGTATACTGAATATAACATGTTAAGAGAAATAATAATATAAACCATTATATAAATGAATGAAACTTATCTATCACCCCCTCCCGACAATTGAGTACCACTTTTACCAGATCAGATCATATTTCATATCAAGTAAAATTTTTACTTCCGCCCTACATGTTATCACCGATGCCCTACCTTGAATTCAACTCTAGCTACGGCCCTGGGTCCAAGACGTTTTACAGACAGCCTTCTGCCTGCCGCGGTAAGAATAGACTACTTCTTGCACTAAGAAAACGTCTTGGGCTTCGATATTTGCAATCAGGGCACTTAGCTGTTCATTTTCAAGTTATGGCAAATTTTGTATCCCAATTTTTTAGAATTTGGAAAGAACTGCATACTTGATGCACTATAATACACTATTGCGCCCACTAGATTATAAAAGACGTTCATAAATAACTATAAAAGGCCTATCTAATTATGCTAATTATTTTTTGTTATCAATCACACCCAAAAATTGCTGTCGGCTCTCGGTCTATTTTATTTTGTTTTTTTTTTTTTTATGAAATACCATTAAATATGGAAATTTTGAAATTGTACTGAATTGAGACAAATTGTACTTTTGTACTTCTACAAACTCAATTGTATCGAATTCGGTACAATGGTACCGAATTTTCCATCCCTGTACCATCTATTGAAAAAATTTCATACGGAATATTATTTTTAAATCAAATTCAACATTTTCATATTCATATTGAAATTGTGAAAACGGTCCTCATATGCAAATTTTTCGACGTTTTTGTTAAAATTAAAATTGGTTTTCAGAACCACTTAGAGGATTAAAATCAACACACGAAACCGTTTCAATCATAAACATGAAGCAACTAGTTCAGAAATGACAGCTTGGTTTATCTACCATTTTCAAGAATTTCCAACAGCATTTGCTCTATTGATCCTATTTTGAATCCAATCCAATGATTCCTAGAACATATTTCCATAATCCCCACATCAATTCCACTCACAGGTTTAACCGAGTTATTGTATCAAAACTTCAGCACTAACTTGGCTGGAATTTTAGGTTATATTCCGGCGGACATCTAGTAAAACGAAATATTGTTAAACTATCAAGTTGGAAGGCTAATTTAAAATGGAAGAAAATTAAAAAAGCATACAAAACATTCTTGAGTGTAAAAAAGTATTTTTTTTAATCAAGGCATTTTTTGTTTTTTTTTTTCAACTGAATTGAACTTGAAGTTCAAGGACAAACAATCTAATTCGATGATGTTGCCCGATTTTTGTGTTTAGATCTTGTTGAAAGCTGCGATATCAACAGATTGGATAAAGTCCTCGAACTCTTGCATCTTTTCTTGCAACAAGTCAATTGAAACCTTATCATCCTCCAATTTAATCCCGCTGGAAAAATATCTAGTTCTTTCAACGAAGAAACTAATGGGGAACATCATCGACCACCCGAATCAGCTTATGAGAAGGATGACCACAGAACAACGACATCCCGAGCCGAGGTACCTCAGTGTGATGGAAACTCTGGATGACAACGTAATCATGGACAACGAGGAAGTAGTCTCGTTCTACGCTGACATTGCGTCAGCCTACCACCGCGGCTAAAAAACGCCATCCCTGCCCACAACCCACAAAAATCACCACTGACAACCAGGAATGAACACCCTGAGGACAATACTCGTACAACCGACATTTTAAATTTAATTTTTTTTTCGTCATGTAAATTTTATATAAAAATAATTAAACTTAAGTCACTGTATATAGTTAGGCCCCCTATGAGCCAACAAATGTAAACTTTCATACATATGTAGTATCTTATTAGTTGTAAGCCAAATTGTAAATAGTATGTTCAATAAAACAAAATTGAATTGAACCTTATCATCCTCGATGACGCACATGATTTGCAACTTGTTGATGCCATAGTCAACTGGACTGAGTTTGGCGGCACCTCATAACAGACCGTCAGACACACTTTTCCATTTCTTTCATCTCGGTCTCGTCATCCCAAGGCTTCACGTCGAGCAGGACGGACGATTTGACAATGAGGGCGGGTTTCTTTGATTTCTTGGCAGAGTAGGCGGCTACGTTCCTCGCGGATACGAGCCACTTCGGAGTCTTCTTCTTCGTCGTCTGATCCGAATAGATCTACGTCCATATTGGGTAAACAGAGATTTTTAAATTTAGATGCCAATTGGCAAGAACAGTGACATTTGAACTTACCATCATCGTCTTCAGCTACTGTGGGCTTGGCGCCAGCAGTTTGTGGAAGTGCCTGACCGCCCCATGTGGCTCTTTCGGCAGAGGCAATGTGTTTTACCAACTGCGGACCACTAGTTTGAAGTGGTGGTGAGAAATCTATCTTAATCGGTTCATTGCTTTTTGGCATATTCCGCTGAATTATTTGCGTGTTCTCAGGCGAAGAAAATATTTGCCCACCAGCAGGCTGATTTGGGTGGATGTTGTTAGGCTTGTTCTCCTCCCTTGCTTCTTCTACTAGCTGCACTTATTGTTGTGCTGTTTTTAAACTATCAAAATTTATATTATTGTTTTGTTGAAGGGAAAACACTTTTTTTGCGGTCACTGCCGATGCTGTTCGTTGACGAAGTGGACGTCGATGTTGACGACAAAATTAGTAGGTCGCTTGCACTATTTCTGGGCGTATTTAGTATTTGTTCAATAAGATTGTTGACCCTGTTGTTTTTGTTGTTGTTGATGATCGAAGACGTTTTTAAAAACTGGTGAAAACTCTCTTTAATGGCATTATGGCAGACGGCGATTACCCCGTTACAAACATCGCACCGAATTGATTTTACTGTAAAGTGAAAAAATCGCCCGCACAATGAGTTTTATTAACTATATCCCAAACAATGTATAATTAAATGAACTAACGTTAAATTATACTTTTTCACACTTCCTTTATGGGTTTTAACCAAAATTTCCCTACTTGCATTGACACTTGTGAAATTTTGCACACACAATAAAAAAAGAAGAATATGTAGGGAGAAACTTGTGTGCGGAAAAAAACACCTTCGGTATTTTGCAATCGAAATTTACGCGATCAATTTATGATTTGCCCATGAAATTTTATCGGGTATCGACGGGGGAAACTTTAATGTGCATTTGTATGACCAATTTATTTGATTTAGTTGAGAAAATTACGCTAAAATCGGTGAAAAACTTGTTTACTAATTAGAAGCAGCGACCCGCACTTTTGTTTTTTTATGACATTTGTTTTTTTTTTTATATCGATTTATTTACTTGTCAACATTTTCACCTTTGGGCTAAAATGTTTATATTTCGTGGTCAACGATGGGCCCTATACGCTTTGAATTTCTAGGGTGCGCTTCTACTTTTGCTTGGAATTTCTTAGTTTTTAACTGAAATATACATAAATATTAATTAACTTGTATCCCAGAAGCAATAAAACTAATATATAATACAGTTTTTATTGATAAAAAGGTAAAAAAGCAAAATTAATAAAAAAATATTTGTATTTTAGAATTTTTGAATTTAACGGATTTCTTTTTTGAATATTCAAACGCACTTATTCAACTTTTTGCGCATTGAGCACAAACCCACAAAATTTGAACAAAGCTGTGTTGGTCCCATTTAAAATGCATGGGGCAACTAACATATTGTAATATTTTTACTAGGTTCGTTAAATAAAACTTATTACTCTTTTAAGTATTTCTTCTTTATTTACACTTTCCAAATCAAAACAATAAATCTCAATTTATAAACAACTCAAATACTTTTATTCAAATTTAAATCACACTTGTTTAATAACACAATCCAATAAGCAATACTTTTGCACACTTTCATAATCCAAAATCAACTGTGTCGTGCTCACCGCGAGCACTCCCTTATATACTCAAGTTAGTTGTTCTCGAAGGTTCTCATCTTGGAATGTTCTAGATGGTTGGAATAAGGGGAAATACATTTGACATTGGAAAAGAGCTTTTTGTTTCTTCCATAAATTAGATATATAATTTCCCAACAGATGGCGCTGTAGTAGTATAAAGCTCTGTTCACAACATTGCCCCTTCTTAAGATTGCTCGTCCCGAACAATTCTATCTCCAGCTTCGCCACTGTATCGGTGCAGTCGATCCCAGTTTTGTTGAAGTTTCGGCGACAATCCCTTTTGACGATGTGGATTATACAGCCATACACGATCTCCTACTTAGAATCCTGTCGTGTTTGCTCTTGTGTCGTACCTTGTTTTCATTCGATCGCTGTAAGCGCTCATTCTAGTCCTGGTCCTTTCGTGGATGTCGATTAGCCTCTCTTTTAAGTCACTCACGTAATCCCCTGTTTCGTGAGACTCTTGTGATGGTTGTCCAAACCGTATCTCACTAGGCTGCTGTATGCTTCTTCCGAACAGTATTTCAGATGGTGTTTGTCCTGTTGAGCTACTCGTATGTATTGCACTTCGGTAGCACTTCAAAAATAGCGGAATGTGCCTATCCCAGTTTCTTTGGTAGTCGCCTACGATTTTAGTGAGGTGCTCTTTTAAGGTCCTGTTGAATCTCTCGACCATTCCATCAGATTGCGGGTGAAGTGGTGTGGTTCTCGTTTTCTTAATGCCAAGGAACGCGCACACCTCTTGGAATATGTTCGACTCAAAGTTCCTTCCTTGGTCAGAATGGAGCTCCATAGGCACACCGAACCTACTTACTGGTCGGCCACGGTCTTGGCTTCTTGGTTCGGGATAGCGTATGCCTCAGGCCATTTTCTGAAGTAATCAATTACCACCAGAATGTATTTGTTTCCAGCATTCGTTTCCGGAAATGGGCCAGCCACATCAACAGCAATCCTTTCAAACGGTGAGCCAACATTATATTGCATCATTTTGCCTTGCAGTTTTCTACCAGGTCCTTTGGTTGCAGCACAAGCGTCACAATTTCGGCACCACTTTTTAACGTCGTCTCTTGCATGCAACCAGTAGAAACGTTGTCTCACTTTTTCTAACGTCTTGTTGATTCCCAAATGGCCTCCTGAAGGTCCATCATGCATCTCTCGAAGAACCTCTTTGATTTTCGATTGAGGTAACACAAGCTGCATCACATAGGGTTTACCATCAGCGGATTCCCATTTTCGCCGAAGAACACCTTCTCGCACATGAAGTGAGTCCCATTGTGCCCAATAGGCCTTTAAAACTGGACTCCTATCGGAAATGTCATTCCATGCGGGTTTTTCTTCATGTTCCTTCCATGCCAGAAGAGGTTCAATGTCGGGGTCTTCTTGTTGAGCAGATCTTATTTCTTCATTGCTCCATCCACAAATGGGGTCAGCCCTTATTCGCAGTGTGTTGATGGCGACCATGCGTTTGTTGCCATTTGACGTTGCCTCGACAGTCAGACTTTTATTGTTTCGTTTGGTCTGAGAAACCTGGATGGTGTTTCTAGGGCCATCGATACCAGAAACCAGCTTCGCCCCTCGACATCAGTTCTTCGACATGAGCATTCTTCGACAATCGCTTCTCTAAGTCGATGTACTCCGTGAGAAGCTTGCTCTGCTGCTTCCATTGTCAAGGCAAACGCTAATGTTTCAGAAAGCGTTCGTTTTCCAGCAGTTCGCACTGGCCTTTGAAGATGTAAGTCGGAAATGGCGCGAACAAATGCCTCAACTGCAAACTGGTTACAGATTTCCTCTCCAACATCTGGATATGCAAGATGAACAAGCCTTTCAATGTCCGCTTGTAGCTATTGTAGAGTTTCGCCCCTCTTCTGAACTCTGGAATAGAGTCGTACTTTGAAGACTTATGGCTATTGCCAAAGCGTTTGTCTATAGCCTCAACCAAGTAATTAAAATCGCCGCTTTTATCTGCTGGTATGGTTAGCAATAACTCAGCAGCTGCTGCTCTAAGAGCAAGGGTTAGAGCTATACACTTGTCAGCCTCATCCCAGCCATTTGCTGTGAAAGCTGCCTCAAATTGCTTCTTGTATATTGACCAAGAAATTTGTCCATCAAAGGTTGGAGGTTGCATCTCCTTTTTCCTCAAGGTTTCTCCAGAACTTTCCCGAATCTTTATATTTCGAATGCGATCTAGCTCTTTTGAAAACGCCTCCATTTTGTTGTCGACTTGATTCTCTAGCAATGAAACACGTTCATCAAGTGCAGACACATTATTCTCGATGTTAACAAGCTTCTAGCATGTTTCTCTGCTCTTCGAGAAGGTCTTTTTGTTCGCTATGCTGTTTGTCAAGGCGTTCGAGAATATTCTTTTGTTCATTTTTCTGTTCATTTCGTTGCTCTTCGAGACGTTCGAGAACATTCTTTTGTTCATTCTTTTGTTCATTTCGTTGATCTTCGAGACGTTCGAGAACATTCTTTTGTATTCTTTTGTTGCTCGTCGAAACGTTCAAGAACATTCTTCTGTTCTTTCTTTTATTCATTTCGTTGCTCTTCGAAACGTTGAAGAAGAAGACTAATCATATTTGAAGCATCTGCATTTTTACTTAGGTCTGCTTCCTCAGCGTTAGCTTCAAAGACGAAAATGTCCGGGTCTTCATTTTGTTGTTTCAAATATTCGGCCAAACGCAGAACAAGCTCATTTTTCGATCCTGCTCTAGAAATTTCTCGCTTGCCTAATTCACTTTTTAGCTCATTACAGTTGAGCTCTTTCAGTAACTTGCTCATTGTTTTTTTTTTCCGCACACTTGACTGCACAATAAGTTTTATCCCACTTCTGACACCAATGTAATATTTTTACTAGGTTCGTTAAATAAAACTTATTACTCTTTTAAGTATTTCTTCTTTATTTACACTATCCAAATCAAAACAGTAAATCTCAATTTATAAACAACTCAAATACTTTTATTCAAATTTAAATCACACTTGTTTAATAACACAATCCAATAAGCAATACTTTTGCACACTTTCATAATCCAAAATCAACTGTGTCGTGCTCACCTCGAGCACTCCCTTATATACTCAAGTTAGTTGTTCTCGAAGGTTCTCATCTTGGAATGTTCTAGATGGTTGGAATAAGGGGAAATACATTTGACATTGGAAAAGAGCTTTTTGTTTCTTCCATAAATTAGATATGCAATTTCCCAACAGATGGCGCTGTAGTAGTATAAAGCTCTGTTCACAACAATATCTTTGGACTGTGGGTTTTTTCCTCTCAATTCAGCTTGTAGGGTGTGGGAAAAGTATATTGTGTAGTATAACAGTTGAGATTTGAATTTAACGATAGAAGGGAGATGAGTTGGTAGTATACTTATAGGGTGTCAATTAATCGTTAACCAACCGATTGGAATCGGTTCACTTTTAAATATTAGAATTTATTTATTGGCCATCGTTAGGAAACTGTCTTTAACGATACATTAGAGTAAGATACGAAACTATACAGTATGACCCAAAATAAAACGTCTTCATAAAAATAAAATGAAATGAAAAACAAAAAAAAAAACCATTTAGGCTTACCACCATCAGCAGCAGAACGCGTAGCACGAAACTACGCGTAGTTACACTCTAACTGCAACAGCCAATTTTATCTAATATCATCATCCATATCAATATCATACGACCATCATCCATACAGCAATATCATACAACCATCATTTCAACTATCCATACAGCAACTTCATTCAAACATACATACAGCAATAGCATACGACCATCCATTCAACTATCCATACAGAAACTTCATTCAACCATCCATACAGCAATATAATACAACCACCATCCATCTATAACGACAATAGCATTCAACTATCTACCCAGGACATCCTTAACAGCAATATCAGTCAATAATCAACCATACATTATCTGTACTTTGTAAACTTCAAACAACAATAGAAACATCAACTTTAACAGGCTACAAATAAACTTCACCTATCTACAACCACAACAGCATAAACAACGACAACTATAAAATCATCATTTATTTTAAATTACAAAGCTAAGTACCTACATACTATTAGTAAAATCTATCCATTTCAAAAGTCTAAAAACAAGCTCAGAATTTTTCAATTTTTTTATAATTCCTGTACAGCAATTTTTCGATTTTTAAATACTTTCAAATTTAATCCATTCTTTAGGCAACAACATTTAACAAACAATACAACGTACATACATACATATAAAACTGATACACACATTTCAATTCAACCCATCGAAGCGGTGCACCTCCTCGACGGCTGATTTTTCGTACGATCAACGATTATTTTTAATCATCATACCTACTTAAATACAAAAAAACAAAAAACAAACAACAAAAAATAGAGATTAAATCGGTAAGTGCTTTTAATTAGATTCAAAATTGATAATATTTGATTTCGAAATTTGCTATTAAAATTAATCATTGTATTAGTGAAGACATACGCCAAAAGCTTTTTCGGAACAATTTGGTGTTGATCTTAATTGAGCTTTTTAATAAACAAAGTTTGAGCTTTTTGACAAAGTAAGAAAAGGTACATAGGCACTAGTAATGTCGTAAATAAATTTCAAACCGGAAATACCTACTGACCTAAACTTATTCTATAGATTTAAAGTCAGAAATTCAAATAAATTATCGGTTACTTTTTAGATTTTAAAATAGATTCTCAAAAGAACATACGCGAATACATAAGAAATTTTTTGTTAGAACGACGATAAAAACATAAAACATAAAACTTAATTAAAGCAAGAGTATAGTATTAAATATCATTAATCTAATTAATAATAATATTGAATTAGATACCATACAAAAAAAAAAGGAAAGAGGAACAAAATTAAAAATCGTAAACGAACAAATAATTATGAAAAATTTTATATAAAAGTAAATCCATTTTATAAATTATTACATATATAATTATATTCTGTTTTTTTATATTTCTCATTAAATAAATTTTATAACGAATTTTGAAATGAGGTATTTTGAATTGGGGACAATATGAGTAGTTCAGTATATATTTTAATTTTCAGAAGGAAGATATTTACATATTAAATAATTTCAATATGTTCTGCTAGAGCCTTTATTAAGGTGGATGTAAGATGATTGGAAAGCCATAGAGCAGAACATGCGAGTGGGTGGTGACGAGGCTTAAGAACATGGGGAAAAGATCGTGAGCCTTACAGTACCTACTACCAGTCAGGGGGCTACTGCAAGTGTACATCGAGGTCGCAGTAGTCATGGACGTACCACTGTAGTGATGCGAGGGTGGGATTGCCTCTATTGGACTATAACATCTGGTCCATCTTTCTCTCCAGGGTTGCCAGCTTTTAATTTCTCTCGCGTTCATCTCATTTTAATTGAAATTTGAATGATAATTTTTTTTCTTTTCGAATCGGATGAAGTTTTGGCCTCGCGAATAAATTTCGAACCAATAATAAATAAATTCAAATTTTAGAATGTATCAACGGCATGAATTAGTACGTAACACACGTTCTATGTTACTACGACAAAGAACCCACCCGAACCCGACGAGCAGAGCCCAGGCTTAAGCAAGCATGCCGAGTCGTAGTAACTGGGACACCCTTCACTTCTGCTGCCAGGATCGGCCTTTTAGGATCCTGTAAACTGGAGGTTGTAATGGTGGCATAGGGAGTGAAGGTTAGCAGGGCTCGAGGAAAAGGAATAAAATTCATAATGTGCTTTTGATTTGCTATGTTAGGGTTATAGCTCATCCCCTTTGGGAAAAATAGAAGATGTCCTTTTTTTTCTGAGAGCCTCGCCAGAGCAACAGGTTCCGTTACAAGGGTTAAAGAGAGCAAACCCCCGAAGTCGTGACTCTAGGTAATATATTTCCTCTATGGTGGTGCCACTGAATATTGCAGTGAAAAAGTTGACAACACTGCACCAGCAACAGAAAATTTAGGACTTTGGCCTAACGACGGTGTTGGCGTTGCTGGTGCTGTTCTTATGTGTGTTGAACAATTGAAATACATTGGCTCTAAATTAATGGCGGCCGTTGTTGCTGTTGACGGTGCTGTTGCTGGTTTAATCTGTTCCGCGCTTTAGCTTCATAATGACTCTTTGACATTTGCACACATCAAATAAGGTTCGTGTACTTACTTTTTCGAAATGTCATTGATTTAGGTGTGTTCAGAAGCAATTTATTAAGAAAATTCTTTTAGTACGATACAAGTTAGAAAATGTTTAAAATTAAGAATGAGTTAGTAAATTACTATAAAGTTGGCAAATTGTTAAGTAGTATCATACTAATACCTTAATAATAAGCTGTTTAAAATTTTTCGCCATTATAAATGCTACTTATTCACTCGTATGTATCGCATGTAGGCTAGACGCGTACATTCAATTTTTAGTTGCACAACTGTTTGGTTGCTTATAGAAAACAGATGAACTATTTGTTTGAATGTCCACGCAGGTGCATATAATTATATGTTACACAAATTAGCGAATTCATTTTAGGCAACTGTTTAGTTTGTGTCAAAACACAAAATTTTTAGTTGCTTGAAACAAGCCTTAGAGTACTTTCCACGATACAGTAACGAAACAAACTTAATAGTGATGTTCGTGAAGGAATGTGCTGAGAGGGTGTCTGGAGGCAAATAAAAATAGGATGATACTTGAGCCGCGAACAGGTTGCTGAGAAAGTTCTATGCTACTTTTAAGTTACTTTAAGAAAACAAATTATAATAAATTTAACTCTGAATAAAGTATTTGAATAAAGGTTCTCTTCTAAAAAAGAATTTTTTAATAACAAAATAGAATACATAGTTTAATTTATACAACGTACCACCCAGAAGAAGTTATGAGTTTCATTATCTGATAATTCATTCATATCCGACGAACTAAATTTTTACATGATCAAAAATTATAGCAAAAAATAAATACTAGTGTGTCCCTAAGGTAGTACAATTTTTTGGTCATTTTTAAAAAAACGTACGAAACACTACGACATCCTCAGTTTCAACGCTCGTCTTCAATGATATTCCTGTTGTAAGTTTGATAGATAAAGCCAATTTTCTTGCAGCACAGATTGCTGTTAATTCGACTCTACCAAAGAGTGACGTAACTTCTTCTGTATTGAGAGCGTAAATGATTTTATGGGACGAATTTACTTTCGTACTCGTGTAGTTGCTAGAGTACTAAAAGGTCTTGACATTCACAAATCCGCTGGCCTGGATAGTATCTCTGGTATCTTTAGGTCTCTTTCCGAGTAGATGTAAAACAGCATTTGTCCAGCCTGTTCCTAAAAACGGCAAATCTTTTCCCCCCTCTAACTATCGACCAATTGCACTGACGCCCCTTCTTCCAAGGTCATGAAAACCCTGATAAATTATTAGTTCACGAAATATCTTGAAGAACGAAAGCTTCTCAATGACCGGCAGTATGGCTTTCGTAGCAATAAGGCCACTGGTGATCTGATGGTATATCTCACCGAAGAGTGGATCAAATCTTTACATCGTTTTGGCATTTGATAGAATATCTTATCGAAAATGCGTCCATTTCGTATCGATCAATCTCTCCTTCGTTGGATTAAAAATTACCTTTCGGACAGTTTTCTACAAGTAGTATTGGATGGTTTCAAATCTGATATCCACAAAATCAATGCTGGTGTGCCACAGGGCTCCGGTTTGTCTCCGGCACTCTGCCTTAGGTTCATAAATGATCCTTTGTCTGAAACTTCTAATCCACTTAATTGTTTCGCTGCCGACAGTACCCTCAGCTTTTCATATTTGTTTTTAGCTTCACATCCTTGTCGTCTTTCGGATGTGGGCTTCCAACGGCAGCGTATAATAAGCTCATTAAATTCTGATCTTGACAGCATTGTCCAATGGGAAATCAAAAACCGTGTAGAATTTAATGCTTCGAAAACTAAATGCTGTTTACTGTCGCTAAAGCGTAACCTTTCCTCAATGCCACTTACTATGGGTGGCACTTGCATATCGAGGAGACTGAGCAGCTTTCAGTTCTAGGTATGTACATCACAGACCATCCTATTTGGAGTGATCACATATTTGACATCGCCAAAAACACTGCTAATTGTTTAGGTTTTCTCCGCCGATGCAAGAACTTTTTTACCCCATCAGATCTGGTTGATATATATAAAGCCTTTATTCTTCCGAAGCTCGAGTACAATTCCCATATCTGAGCAGGTGCTCCAAAAACCCACTTGAGTCTTTTAGACCGAATTCAAAAGAGAGCTATAAAAATGATAGGCGACCCTTGTCTTACTGAAACTGTAACGGTATATGTTGACCCTATCCTACGATATGCTCGGATATATCTCCCACTTAAACAAAAGAAGAACAGGAACCCCTTTTCGGTCCAATAGGGCGTAGGCTGGTTATCCTGGTAGAGAAGTGCGGCAGGCATGCTTGCAAACGCGCGACACTAGCTCGTCGGATAGTCGTGGGAACTTGCACTGCTACCGGACCCGTTAAAATTTACATGCCTGTTTTTGTTATAATTGAACACACTCAAAATCGGAACCACAAATGAGAACCGGATTAGAAGATTTTTTTTCTATTTTCCATTCTGAATGAGGCTTGGAAACTCGGAGATGTTGAAAGTTTCCATTGCGAACCCACCCTCAGTCGAGTTACATAAACTCAGACCATCCTTGGCTAATGTCTCGCAAAATATCATGACACTAGCCCCTATTCTAAAGTTGAATAAATTAATGAAATTTACTCACTACCCGTTGAACGTAGTCTCTCATGGTACGCCCCCTTCTAGCACCCAAAAAAAATATATCAATTAATCATTCCAATTACTATGTTCATCCACATAAATAATAATCCAAAAGCGAAAATTTTAAATTCATTTTTAAAGATTTATTTCATATTTATATCTTTCAATTCTTATAGTATCGATTTCTCTTAAAACTAACAACAATATTCAATCCAATGCCTACACCCTTTGTGATCAGCTGTAATATTATTGTAATTTTTAAATTCTTTTATCTCAAATTTATTTCGCCTACCCTTCTAGTCAAATTTCTGTGATTTTTAGTTTTAATTTTCTTCCTGATCTGTAATATTAGTTTTAGGTTTTAATTCTTTGAATTCATCGTTTATCTAATTGTAATTTCATTTCGTTTTAATCGTTATATTAAATAAAAAAACGATTTTCTAGCTTCACCATTGTCCCTCTCGTTCAGACATTACAGTCTTATCTCGCCTACTAAAGCTATAAAAAAACTATACTCTGACCAACAAAAATTGTCAGTACAGGCCTTATGGGAGAGCTTTTTCTAAAGCAGTGGCGCCTGATGCATCCTCACTACAATGCGTTAGGAAAAATGATACTAAAAAAAGAGCAAGCCACTGACTTTTCTTAAGGAATTGTTGTTGTAATTCTTTGCAAAAAGTTGTACACCCCAACATAACCGTCGTATCCCAAGACTCAAGAGTGTCAAGTCAAGTGTAACTCAAACTCAATACGATCGTGCGCTCTTTATCTACATCAAAACAGAGTTATAGCTTGAACCAATTCAGTTGGCCAACGGTCGGTTGCGCAGAGAGAGGATTTAAGAGAACAAAAATGGTGCGCAAGATATTTAATGAGTAAAGATTTTTCCTTAAATCTTACAGTGCCTAACTCAACTTTGCTTTGAAAAATAGTTAAGGCATTATTGTTTATTTCTATGTTTTATGATTTGTGGCTTAGCAACAGAAAGGTTCCGGGGGCGTTATGTTTATATTTATTTTATGGTGTTAGTGTTTATTTGATATATGTATTTATTATTTTTTGACCTGTGGGGTTTTGGGATTAATTGTAGATTAGTGTTAATTAGTTAGATTAGTGTTTACAAGTTTGAATAATTTTTACCTACGAGTTTTTAACAATTTATTTTACCTTAAAATAATTATTATAAATTTGTACTTTAGAAGTAAGTATGAAACATAATAATAAAATAAAAATAATATAAATAACAATCATATAATTTAAATAATAAATGTTCATTTACATATACTTAGTTTTAAGAACTAATGTCGCTTTCATAGTCGGTTGAAAACTCGTCACCTGGATAATTATAATAGAATTTGAAATTGTGTCCCACGTCAGGTCGTGAGAAAAGTATTCTTCCTCAGTTCTTATGGCTTTTTCACACACTTTTCGCCAGTCTTCAGCCGTTATTTTTGAAAATTCTTCCTCTGCTAATATTTGAACATCCAATAAATTGAATGTTGTGTTTCGTGAACCTACTCTTGCCTTGACAGTTGCCCAAATATTTTCAATGGTATTGAGATCTGGATGATAGGGTGGTAAACGTAGAACTTCATTTCCCATGCCGTGAATGATATCGTCAATCTTATGCTTTAGGTTGTGTGTAGCTCGGTGTCCTTTTATTAACTCATACAGTTCAAGTTTCAACATCTGTAGAGTATGCGGAATATTGTTTTCGGTTAGCCATTGTATCATCTCGGATTTCTTGCTAGCAGAAGTAATTTGTTTTTCTTCTAATTTATTGTGGTACGAGGCGTTGTCCATTACAATAACTGAAGGTTCCTCCAAGTTACTCAAAACTTGTTCTTGGATCCATTTGCATAAATTTTCGAAGTTCATGTCGTCGTGATAGTCTCCCGTTTTCGTTCCAGATTTGAATAAAAGTAAGGAGTTTTTCACGAAACCTTTTTCACCACCTGCATGCGCCATTATCAGCCTCTTTCCCTTTGAAATTGCTATTGTCATCAGTCCAACCCCGTGGCCTTGTATGTGAGCTATGAATATAGCTTTCGTCCAAATATCAGGTGTCGATGAACATTGGTTTTGAATGTTTTCAAATTGAAATGGCAAGAGAAAACTGTGCCGGGTAAGTTATTCCATAATCGTGTTGTGCGACTAAAAAACGAATATCTATATTTGACGATACGACGTAATACTTAAGTTAAACTCCAGATCTTCCTGAACTCGTTGTCTCAACATTTTTAAGGAATCATCATTTTTTCCTCCTGGTGGAAGTTGTACATTATACGCCGAATAGCTGCGATGTCAAATTCGTCTAGTCCAGTTTTCCACTACGTATGCTGCACTTTTTTATTTAGTGACTGCACAACTCCTGTCTCTTCGTATTCCTTAATAATCCTTCTGATTGAACGTTCCGAAATTCCAGTAGTTTTCACTGTTTGCGTTGTTGCGTAACTCACAGGATTTTCAAGAAACGAATTCTTTGCTTCTTCCAGTTTGTCATTATATATCTTAACAACTATCTAACGCGCCTGACTTCCAATAGGTTTTCCTTTTCTAAATAGATCCATTAAAATTTCTTTTAAATGTATTTCAATATATTATTCTTGGTTGTTTTTTTTTAAACTGAATTGCAAAGCAAATGTCATTTAAATACCTTAATTCCCTCTGATGCAAAAATGCATTCTTAAAAACTCGTAGTTAAAAATTGTTCAAACTCGTAAACACTAATCTAACTAATTAACACTAATCTACAATTAATCCCAACCCCACAGGTCAAAAACAAAAATATATCAAATATACACTAACGCCAAAAAATAAATATAAACACAACGCCTCCGGAACCTTTCTGTTACTAAGCCACAAATCATAAAACATAGAAATAAACAATAATCCCTGAACTTTTTGTCATTAATCCTATGTCGCAGCTTGCAGGTAGTTTTTCTTGTCTAACCCAATTGCATTTTGCAATAGACTTATTTTTTTATTATAGGTGCACTGAAATTTGTACCACTAATAAAAACAAAAATTATTAATTTTATTTTTTCGAAGTAAAGTTTACACCTACAAATCTTTTCTTTTTATCTCACCAGAGATGAAATAGTTTTTTAGACATCAAGCTATGAAAGAAAAGTAAACCATGATCATATCTTATTCAAAGAAAGTCCATCACTGGAAATTCATTTCTATTTTACTGTGAGCGAAGCTATAAACAAAACTCACCCTCCTAAGTGCTTCAGTATGATCGCAGCAGCGTCATTGACAACAACGCTGGCATGTACATCTTTTTTTCTTTTTTTCAGTGATTTTTCTGTCTCTTTAAGATATAAAGAGTAGAGCAAAGAAATTTAAAGAGACCTGCGCAGTAGAATTGCCAACTGAATTGGTTCAAGCTATACCATTATCATTCTCAATTGCAAACAAGGAGCTGTTTCAGTGGTTTTTATTAAAAAGTTTTGGGATTTGAAGCTTTTGAGAACACATTTTAAGAAGATGAGTATGTTGAGTGTTGTCGTATTGCTTTTCAACTTAAAAAAAACGCGCTTATTATTTTAAAGCTTGGCGTTGTGGGAAAAGGTAAATTGAATATTGTTTTCAGTCGTTTTGACGAGAGCCCTACGCGTTTTTACACTCGTTTGCGGCGATTTGTAATGTAAACTACGGAATCCCTGTGAGAGCTTTAAAAGGCAACACACTTATGCATGGCAATGCAACCAGAATGAGAGACAAACGTCCTATCTTCCCTGTACTGACAATTTTTGTTGGACAGAGTATAGGCAACTTTATTATATGTACGAAAATATGATGTTTAGTTCTCTTTAATTATTAATGTTGTAATTTACTCAGTTTTGGCGTCATCGTCATAGCATCAAATCCAATCTATACTCTCTTCAGTTAGATATTTATAATTACTCTATTATTTTAATTACATAAACCAGACGGTATTTCTCATTAGCTCATTATCTCTTTATTCTTTTCCTTTGATAAAAAAAATCATTTACTCTTTCCTTCACTAACTAAATTGAGAATTCTCTTAATGAGCCTTTTTATTGAGTTTTATAAATTTCTATGCTCAATATTTCAACCCTTAAAATTTCCTTCGTCCAATAGATTTAAGATAATGTATGTAATTAAAACTTTAAATTTTTAGACTCACCAGGATGTTTCTTTTGGAAACTTACGAATTTTCTCTTCTTTACTCAAAATCAAGTTGGCTGGTATCTCCGACGACGATGTGCACAGCATACGTAGAAGAACGGCTCTGACTTGTTGGCTTAACGCTGGTTAAATTAAATAAAACAAAACAAAATCTTAAAGCAATTGAACGTTCATGTTAAATAAACTGCAATACTTATTTTTTTCTTTCTTTAGCTTTGTACTTTCTTATGTTTATCCCTCTACGACTATCACTGACGACTGACCACAAGAGTTTACAATATAATCTAAAGCCTTTCTGTAAATCAATACTTATGTTTTATCAGTGCAATCACAGGGAATGAAATCAATCGATATGTAATCAATAATTAATTGACAACAGCTGGGTGATCATATAGCGCAATAAGCTCTTGGGCTTGCTGACAGTTCGGTGAGTCGAAGAAGCAATGGAAGCTGATGATTTGTGAGATCTGTGTCGTGATTGTGCTTATCAGCAGATGGTTGTGCCGCTAGGACAGTGAACAAAAAAAGTTTGGGGGGTGATGTGTAGCACGTAAGTATGTCGTAGATTCTCGCTCACTAAACGGGCGCACGTGAGTGACGTTTCTAGTTAGTCGATCGTGGCGAAGTAGATGGTGTCGCAGACCCCGTGGGAACTACGCTTATGGTTTCCATAATTTTAGTTTTAATTTTCTTCCTGATCTGTAATATTAGTTTTAGGTTTTAATTCTTTGAATTCATCGTTTATCTAATTGTAATTTCATTTCGTTTTAATCGTTATATTAAATAAAAAAACGATTTTCTAGCTTCACCATTGTCCCTCTCGTTCAGACATTACAGTCTTATCTCGCCTACTAAAGCTATAAAAAAACTATACTCTGACCAACAAAAATTGTCAGTACAGGCCTTATGGGAGAGCTTTTTCTAAAGCAGTGGCGCCTGATGCATCCTCACTACAATGCGTTAGGAAAAATGATACTAAAAAAAGAGCAAGCCACTGACTTTTCTTAAGGAATTGTTGTTGTAATTCTTTGCAAAAAGTTGTACACCCCAACATAACCGTCGTATCCCAAGACTCAAGAGTGTCAAGTCAAGTGTAACTCAAACTCAATACGATCGTGCGCTCTTTATCTACATCAAAACAGAGTTATAGCTTGAACCAATTCAGTTGGCCAACGGTCGGTTGCGCAGAGAGAGGATTTAAGAGAACAAAAATGGTGCGCAAGATATTTAATGAGTAAAGATTTTTCCTTAAATCTTACAGTGCCTAACTCAACTTTGCTTTGAAAAATAGTTAAGGCATTATTGTTTATTTCTATGTTTTATGATTTGTGGCTTAGCAACAGAAAGGTTCCGGGGGCGTTATGTTTATATTTATTTTATGGTGTTAGTGTTTATTTGATATATGTATTTATTATTTTTTGACCTGTGGGGTTTTGGGATTAATTGTAGATTAGTGTTAATTAGTTAGATTAGTGTTTACAAGTTTGAATAATTTTTACCTACGAGTTTTTAACAATTTATTTTACCTTAAAATAATTATTATAAATTTGTACTTTAGAAGTAAGTATGAAACATAATAATAAAATAAAAATAATATAAATAACAATCATATAATTTAAATAATAAATGTTCATTTACATATACTTAGTTTTAAGAACTAATGTCGCTTTCATAGTCGGTTGAAAACTCGTCACCTGGATAATTATAATAGAATTTGAAATTGTGTCCCACGTCAGGTCGTGAGAAAAGTATTCTTCCTCAGTTCTTATGGCTTTTTCACACACTTTTCGCCAGTCTTCAGCCGTTATTTTTGAAAATTCTTCCTCTGCTAATATTTGAACATCCAATAAATTGAATGTTGTGTTTCGTGAACCTACTCTTGCCTTGACAGTTGCCCAAATATTTTCAATGGTATTGAGATCTGGATGATAGGGTGGTAAACGTAGAACTTCATTTCCCATGCCGTGAATGATATCGTCAATCTTATGCTTTAGGTTGTGTGTAGCTCGGTGTTCTTTTATTAACTCATACAGTTCAAGTTTCAACATCTGTAGAGTATGCGGAATATTGTTTTCGGTTAGCCATTGTATCATCTCGGATTTCTTGCTAGCAGAAGTAATTTGTTTTTCTTCTAATTTATTGTGGTACGAGGCGTTGTCCATTACAATAACTGAAGGTTCCTCCAAGTTACTCAAAACTTGTTCTTGGATCCATTTGCATAAATTTTCGAAGTTCATGTCGTCGTGATAGTCTCCCGTTTTCGTTCCAGATTTGAATAAAAGTAAGGAGTTTTTCACGAAACCTTTTTCACCACCTGCATGCGCCATTATCAGCCTCTTTCCCTTTGAAATTGCTATTGTCATCAGTCCAACCCCGTGGCCTTGTATGTGAGCTATGAATATAGCTTTCGTCCAAATATCAGGTGTCGATGAACATTGGTTTTGAATGTTTTCAAATTGAAATGGCAAGAGGAAACTGTGCCGGGTAAGTTATTCCATAATCGTGTTGTGCGACTAAAAAACGAATATCTATATTTGACGATACGACGTAATACTTAAGTTAAACTCCAGATCTTCCTGAACTCGTTGTCTCAACATTTTTAAGGAATCATCATTTTTTCCTCCTGGTGGAAGTTGTACATTATACGCCGAATAGCTGCGATGTCAAATTCGTCTAGTCCAGTTTTCCACTACGTATGCTGCACTTTTTTATTTAGTGACTGCACAACTCCTGTCTCTTCGTATTCCTTAATAATCCTTCTGATTGAACGTTCCGAAATTCCAGTAGTTTTCACTGTTTGCGTTGTTGCGTAACTCACAGGATTTTCAAGAAACGAATTCTTTGCTTCTTCCAGTTTGTCATTATATATCTTAACAACTATCTAACGCGCCTGACTTCCAATAGGTTTTCCTTTTCTAAATAGATCCATTAAAATTTCTTGTAAATGTATTTCAATATATTATTCTTGGTTGTTTTTTTTAAACTGAATTGCAAAGCAAATGTCATTTAAATACCTTAATTCCCTCTGATGCAAAAATGCATTCTTAAAAACTCGTAGTTAAAAATTGTTCAAACTCGTAAACACTAATCTAACTAATTAACACTAATCTACAATTAATCCCAACCCCACAGGTCAAAAACAAAAATATATCAAATATACACTAACGCCAAAAAATAAATATAAACACAACGCCTCCGGAACCTTTCTGTTACTAAGCCACAAATCATAAAACATAGAAATAAACAATAATCCCTGAACTTTTTGTCATTAATCCTATGTCGCAGCTTGCAGGTAGTTTTTCTTGTCTAACCCAATTGCATTTTGCAATAGACTTATTTTTTTATTATAGGTGCACTGAAATTTGTACCACTAATAAAAACAAAAATTATTAATTTTATTTTTTCGAAGTAAAGTTTACACCTACAAATCTTTTCTTTTTATCTCACCAGAGATGAAATAGTTTTTTAGACATCAAGCTATGAAAGAAAAGTAAACCATGATCATATCTTATTCAAAGAAAGTCCATCACTGGAAATTCATTTCTATTTTACTGTGAGCGAAGCTATAAACAAAACTCACCCTCCTAAGTGCTTCAGTATGATCGCAGCAGCGTCATTGACAACAACGCTGGCATGTACATCTTTTTTTCTTTTTTTCAGTGATTTTTCTGTCTCTTTAAGATATAAAGAGTAGAGCAAAGAAATTTAAAGAGACCTGCGCAGTAGAATTGCCAACTGAATTGGTTCAAACTATACCATTATCATTCTCAATTGCAAACAAGGAGCTGTTTCAGTGGTTTTTATTAAAAAGTTTTGGGATTTGAAGCTTTTGAGAACACATTTTAAGAAGATGAGTATGTTGAGTGTTGTCGTATTGCTTTTCAACTTAAAAAAACGCGCTTATTATTTTAAAGCTTGGCGTTGTGGGAAAAGGTAAATTGAATATTGTTTTCAGTCGTTTTGACGAGAGCCCTACGCGTTTTTACACTCGTTTGCGGCGATTTGTAATGTAAACTACGGAATCCCTGTGAGAGCTTTAAAAGGCGACACACTTATGCATGGCAATGCAACCAGAATGAGAGACAAACGTCCTATCTTCCCTGTACTGACAATTTTTGTTGGACAGAGTATAGGCAACTTTATTATATGTACGAAAATATGATGTTTAGTTCTCTTTAATTATTAATGTTGTAATTTACTCAGTTTTGGCGTCATCGTCATAGCATCAAATCCAATCTATACTCTCTTCAGTTAGATATTTATAATTACTCTATTATTTTAATTACATAAACCAGACGGTATTTCTCATTAGCTCATTATCTCTTTATTCTTTTCCTTTGATAAAAAAAATCATTTACTCTTTCCTTCACTAACTAAATTGAGAATTCTCTTAATGAGCCTTTTTATTGAGTTTTATAAATTTCTATGCTCAATATTTCAACCCTTAAAATTTCCTTCGTCCAATAGATTTAAGATAATGTATGTAATTAAAACTTTAAATTTTTAGACTCACCAGGATGTTTCTTTTGGAAACTTACGAATTTTCTCTTCTTTACTCAAAATCAAGTTGGCTGGTATCTCCGACGACGATGTGCACAGCATACGTAGAAGAACGGCTCTGACTTGTTGGCTTAACGCTGGTTAAATTAAATAAAACAAAACAAAATCTTAAAGCAATTGAACGTTCATGTTAAATAAACTGCAATACTTATTTTTTTCTTTCTTTAGCTTTGTACTTTCTTATGTTTATCCCTCTACGACTATCACTGACGACTGACCACAAGAGTTTACAATATAATCTAAAGCCTTTCTGTAAATCAATACTTATGTTTTATCAGTGCAATCACAGGGAATGAAATCAATCGATATGTAATCAATAATTAATTGACAACAGCTGGGTGATCATATAGCGCAATAAGCTCTTGGGCTTGCTGACAGTTCGGTGAGTCGAAGAAGCAATGGAAGCTGATGATTTGTGAGATCTGTGTCGTGATTGTGCTTATCAGCAGATGGTTGTGCCGATAGGACAGTGAACAAAAAAAGTTTGGGGGGTGATGTGTAGCACGTAAGTATGTCGTAGATTCTCGCTCACTAAACGGGCGCACGTGAGTGACGTTTCTAGTTAGTCGATCGTGGCGAAGTAGATGGTGTCGCAGACCCCGTGGGAACTACGCTTATGGTTTCCACTCTGTACACGCGGACCTAATACACGTTCGATCAGGTGAAGTGGTCTTTGGAATTCTTTTGGCCCAGATGGACCAGAAGAGTAGCTTAATTATAGCTCTTGTTCGTTCGTCCTAGTTTCTATGGCCTGTATTCTTTAGATTTGAGGGCCGAGTGTCCCGATAGAGAAGAGGATGGTTTTGGCACTACACGTGTCGAAGTTTGACGACCAATCTTTTCCTTTTGGCGATCCCTTCACTTAATAAACAAAATGAGTGATTTATACTCAAGTCTGAATCATGATTAAGCAACCCTTTTTTTTTGTTAAAGCGCTATAGGTTGGGTCCGTGGAGATGGCACGTTAGAAACAAAATTCCTTTTCGGGCGTCTCTACACTTAGTTCTACTCGTATTTTAAGTATTATACTGTCCACATATACTTAAAATTGATTAAAAGTTTACTTTTTCTCTCTCGAAAAGAAATATGCAAAAAAGCTGAACTTCGGTATGTATAAGCGCGGGTTTAATCGGTTACCTCACACTTCTTCACTCGGCCCGCTTTAAAATAGAAAAGACGTATCGATTGATCTCTTCGATTATCGAGGGCTTTTTTTTTAAATGTCCCCTAGCTATTTCCTTTTAGATACTTAACGAAAGAAACATATGGTAAGGTTTTCGAATAAAATTCATCGCAAGTACAGGGATATACTTTTATGATGTTTCGTGTGGAATTCCTAACGTTTGATTTTAGATAGATTACAAATTTTTCATGTTTTAGTTGTCTTATTATTATTTCATTACGTTTTCTAATTGTTTTTTTTTTTTTTTTTTTGTTTTTTTTTTTTATTTTAAAGGTGGTCCCTATAAAACTTTTCAATTTTATAAATTCTATTTAATAAAATTGAAATGAACAGGGACCAATATAATATAAAATTATATATATACATGTACATATGTCTTATGTACGTGCACTTTTCTTTGTATTTTTGTAATTGCAGATTGCAATTTAAGGTTATAAATGTTCTTATGTTTATAAGTAAGTAAGTAAGTAAGTAATGTTGTTTATATAATACGCACAAATATTTTGAGGTCACACTCGGATGTCTTTGGCGTGGAATACACCAAGCATATTGCCTTTTGTATCTGCTAATTCATATAGATTATCACTGGGTATATTTTTGACAACAGCTGGTCTAAACTTGGGACATAATTTCGCATTTCGTTTTTTTGCTTTGTCGCTCAGGATGAAGTTTCTTTTAAATACATTTTGGCCTACAGTAAACTTTTTGGTTTTGCTTCTTAGATTATATGTATTTTCGTAGTTTTTTTGAGCGTTTTCTAGGGAATCTTTTAAATACTTGTGGACTAAATTCATTTTGCAACTTTTTGATAGAAGCTCGATTTCGGAATTGTTAAGTCCCTTTAGATTTTTAAGAAGTGCGTAGTCGTGCCCATGTTCCACTTTTGATTGCCCGAAAAGGGATTCATGCGGGAACATTCCTATAGCTGCGTGGGTGGTGGTTCGCAACGCACTAGCTATGGCTGAAATATGCCAGTACGGTTTCAGTTGAAGTGTCGTGGGGTGCGCATTACATTGAAACACTCTTAGTTTTTATACGTTCATTTCTCATAAAAATTATCAAAATGATTTGTTCTAAGTGTTCACAAAAGATTGATAGAAGTACAAGTGAAAAAATCTCTTGCTCTGAATGCATGTCTCTTTTTCATCTCGCTTGCATTAAAGTTAAACCACAAGACATTAAGCAAACAAAATCAGGAAAAATATTTCGTTGTAATATTTGCGCGGCAAAGTCCAAGTCTCATCGGTTGTCAGTACACATAACTGGGTCAAATAGTTGTGCTACATCATCAACAAGCAACAACAACACCGTCGGCGCTCAGTTCTCTGAGTCGACTGAGCATGTAAATGACAACACCAAGAGTAGCAATAGCAATGAATGCACTATCCAAATGGTATATGCAAAACTAACCAAGCTGGAAGACAAAGTTGATTGTTACCTACGATCTCTTAATGAACTGAGTGCAGAGAATATGGCTTTAAAAACTAAGCTTGAAATTCTGGAGAGCAGACTCAATTGGCAGCAGCAGCATCATCTAAAGAAGTGTATTGAAATCGTTGGAGTGCCATGTGTGAACGACAGCAATGCGCAAAAAGAAGCACAACAAATTTTCTCAAAATGCCTCTCGATCGATGTTCCCGATGACCAAATAAAAAAATGTTACGTTAGAAAGGTACACACACAAAAAGAGGCAAATGGTGTAACTTCTGCGGCTGATAAATCAATCATCTGCATTAAATTCTCTGATATCCACATCAAACAGCAAATAATGAAAGAGAAAGCAAAGAAAAAAAGTAAGCTTCTCTTATCGAATCGTAATAATGGTGGAGATGGCGGTGAAGGTGTTCAACTTGTTTCTGGTGGCAGCGGCGACGACGTGGGAGTTGGTAGCGGTAGTTGCAGTGGCAGTGCAAGCGTAAATATTTATATCAACGATGCACTTACGAGATTTTCGCAGGCTCTTTTCATGCAAGCAAAAGATAGGAAAAAGAAAGAGGGTTACAAGTATTTATGGTTTAAAGATAGCCAAATTCTCATGAGAAAGAATGAGGGAGAAAAGGTCATCTCAATTAAATCCTTTAGTGATCTTGCACTTATTTAGTGCTAATTATCTCTTTTTATTATTATTTTCTTTTTAAATGAATTTTGTATATGAAAATGATGATTTAATTGATGACTTTTCTTCTCTTGATCTCAGTAGCTCTAATTGTTTTAATGTTTTTTCAAATCCTAATTACTGTGATGATAAACTGTTTATTGTACACCAAAACATCAGAAGCTTGCGAGAAAATTTCGCAGTCATTGTATCACATTTAGACTCGTTTGAATGCATTCCAGATATTATTTTTATCTCTGAAATATGGATTTATGGCCTTGAAAAAAGTGACTACTATTTGCCCGGTTATAATTTTTTTGCCAAGACAAATGAAAGTTACGCGGCAGGTGGTGTTGGATGTTTCATTAAAGAGGATTTTAAGGATTGTGAAGTATATGAATTAGACTTTATGTGTGCGGATATTTTGAAAGTTTGTCTTAAATTGGGAAAAGAATCATATGTTTTTTTGTGTGTGTATAGATTGCATATGTTTAGTGTGCCTTCTTTTATTGAGGAGTTCTCTAATGTATTGGAGAGAGAAAGATCAAAAAATTTTATTATTGTAGGTGATTTTAATGTAAATATTTTAGAAAATAGTGAAATGACTGCAACTTACAGCGACCTATTAGCTTCCTATGGTCTTGAATGTTTTATAAATGAGCCTACTAGAATGGTTTCAGGTACCTGTTTAGATCATATCTATGGACGTTTCGCTAATTTGTCGCGTTGTTGTAGAAAATTCGTTTTTGATTTTATGATAACTGATCATGCGATGACAGGTCTATTGGTCAACATTTCTAAACCGAATAAAGTTATCAATTCTCCTACCTCTATTATGATCACAAAAATTGATTTTACGAAGTTAAGACAAAATCTTTTATATGAATTTTGGGAAGATGTTTTTGAAAAAAGTGATGCTATTTTATCCTATTCAATTTTTATCAAAATTTTAAAAAAACATATAGAAAATAGCTCTTATGTCGTTCGCTTAAGAAAATCTAAGAAAAAACTGAAGGCCTGGATTTCTATGCAATTACTTACTAAAATTAAAACTAAAAATAAACTTAAACTTAAGTGTGTTCGGAATCCTACCAGCAATCACCTAAAGAGCAAATATAAGAAATTGTGCATGGAACTGAGAAAAGAAATTAAGATTTGTCGTGAGAATTACTACCGCACTAAACTAAATACAGCTAAAGGCAATTTAAAAAGCGAATGGCAAGTTGTAAATAGTATCCTCAATAAAAACTCGTCTTCAAAAAAACCTTTTGTTATTCGTTCTGGGGTTTCTGAAGTGACGGATGGAAAAGAGATTGCTGAAGTGTTCAACAAATATTTTTCCTCGGTCGCCAGTGAATCACAAGCCCCGGATATTCAGCATTCGTGCCGAGCTTGTTCTAGTTCATGTTTTTTCAATTGTCCTGAAACTATAAGTAGAAATAGCTTTGTTTTTAGTCCTTTTACTAGTTTGGAAATATTGAAAGCGATTGGTGGTCTCAAAAATTCTAATGCTTGTGGAGTTGATGGCATTTCTAACCTTACCCTTAAGAAAATTGCTTGCTTTTTGGTAGACGTCTTAGCACATTTGTTTAATTGTAGTATTTTTTCTGGTGTCTTCCCTGATGAATTGAAATGTGCGGATGTTGTACCTCTCTTCAAAAAAGGGTCAGTGGAAGAGATGACAAATTATAGACCTATCTCACTTCTTCCCTCTGTCGGAAAAGTATTTGAAAAACTTGTAAAAGAAAGGGTAGTTAAATTTTTGAATAAGACCAAGTTCTTTAACCCAATTCAATTTGGGTTTCAAAAAGGAAAATCTACCGAAGACGCCCTTTTAGAATTTTGTTCAAGAATTTTCTCTAACTTGGATGGAAATATGTTTACATGTGGCTTATTTGTGGACATTACAAAAGCATTTGACATGGTCAACCACGACATATTGTTGAGAAAACTTGAAAATGCTGGTTTTCGTGGCTTTATGCTGGATTAGTTTAGGTCGTATCTGCTAAATAGATCGCAGAGAGTTAAAATAGAAAATACTAGAAGTAGCTTAATTTTCTTTAATATTGGTGTGCCTCAGGGGTCGGTCCTAGGACCAATTCTATTTCTAATCTATATTAATTCTTTGTTTAGTTTAAAATTTAAAAGTACACTTACCGCATTTGCCGATGACATAGGTTGTTCTTATGGTTCTAATAGTGCACTAAACCTAATTGCAGACATAAATTGGGATTTAAACTTATTAAGAACTTGGTTCTCTGTACACAGGTTGATTATCAGTTCCAAAACAAAAATCATATTTTTCAATTTGTCTTCACAAAACACGTTTGAAACTGATGTTTTATACCATGCTCCTGAATGTCAAAAGTTTAAGATAAATTCGTGCGCATCGTGTTCATCTATATCTTCATCTTTTACCTTCCATGACAATCTGAGTTGCAGCGATAATTGTTTTGTGGTGGAGAATGTTAATGAATTCAAGTACTTAGGACTCTTTATTGACTCTAGGATGAACTTTTTATGTCATATAGAATCCTTAAGGAAATATTTTAACTGGACATTGAGAAATTTTTTCTTCCTAAGAAGTGTTTGTTCTACTAAACTCCTAACAACTATATACTATGGCATTTTCAATTCTAAACTGCAATATGCAATTGCCTGTTGGGGGGGAGCTTATAGAAACAAAATTCAAATGTTACTTACTCTCCAGAAATATGTCATCAGAAAAATCTCTGGAAAATATCGCCGACATAAAAGCTTTGAACTTTTCTGCAATCTGAAAGTGCTTCCGGTTAGGCATCTCTATTGTTTTAAGGTGTTAAAGGCTTTCTTTTTGAAATCGGGAAATCTAAATTTTAGATTAGTTTCAAGTTATAATCTTCGTGGTAACTTTTTAAATCTTGTGAGTGTACCTGTCTTTCGCACCACCGCTTTTCGTAACTTTTATTCAGTCTTTTCTTGTCGTCTCTTTAATAAACTTCCCCTTTCTATCAGATCACTTAGTAATTCTGGAATGTTTGTAAAACGTATAAAAGAATGGCTTGAACATTTTGATCACGCTGGTATTGAATCTGTCTTCTCTGATGTTTTGGTTTAATAATTATTTATTCTTTGTTTTTGGAAAAATACTATAAAAATATATTATTTTAACCAATCTCTTCTTCCTTTTATTAGGTGTATATCTAACAGCTTTTGATAACAATTATTTTCTTTATAAGTAACTACATTTCTTAATTCCTTATTTGAACTATGTTGTTGTATTGGGTCACCCCACCCTTATGAATTTTTTGAGTTTTTATGCTTATAGTGGCATTTGACACTATTTTTAGTACCTTAGTATTATAAAAATATAAAATGTCATTAATTTCCTTTAGTTATATTAATTTAATTTTTTCTGATTTATTGTATAATGATTTTAAAGGGAAATAAACTTGTATCTATCTATCTATCTATCTATCTATCTAGAATAGAGCGATTTACTCTTTCGCTGGCATTCGCCTGTGGCGAATATGAAGCCGTTCTTACATGCCTAATGCCATAAGCCAGTAAATGTTTTTGAAAGTCCTTGCTTATGAACTGTTTTGCGTTGTCGGAGAGAAGCGACTCAGGTACACCGAATATTGCAAATACATTCTCTTCTAGAAATTTCATAGCCGACTCACTCATAGCTTTACCTAGAGGTTTGATAACCACAAATTTGGTGAATTGGTCTAGATATATGATTATATACGCGTTACCCTGCTTAGAAAGGGGATAAGGGCCTAAAAAGTTGATGAAGACGTGTTGAAACGGTCTCTCTACCATAAACGATTGTCCCATTGGCGGTCTTAGTGTTGAATTAGGTGCTTTAGATGACTTGCAAACACCGCAGTCCGCAATGAACGTTTTGACTTGTGCTTCCATATTAGGCCAGTAAAAACGCTCACGCAGCCGATACAGCGTTTTTGCTACTCCACCATGCGAAGCCTTTGGTGGATCATGAGCCAAACGAACCAAGTGAAACGTCAGTGCAGATGGAATCCACAATTTCTAAGTTTGGTCAACCCCAATCGGATTACCTGTACTGAATTTGACCTTCTTATAAACAAAACCTTCTGTCACTTGAAGATCTGGCAGTTGACTTTTGTTTTTCTCCACCGTTTCGATCAATTTAACATATTCATCTGACTTAAACGATGTATCTGAAAAATCGACATGTAGAACATCGAACGAGTTGACTTCATTTGGAATATCTATTACAATCGCATCTGCGCAATGAACGCGAGAGAGTGCATCAGGTACCACATGTTGTGAACCCTTTCGGTGTTCTATCTCAAAGATGAAACGTTGGAGTTTTAGACTCCATCTAGCAAGACGCCCATCTAAATCCTTCTGACTCATGAGCCACTTTAGACTCGTATGGTCAGTCACTATCTTGAAGTCTTGCATCTCCACATATGATCTGAACTTTTCAACACCTAAGACGGCCGCCAGGCACTCTTACTCTGTAACACTATAATTGCGTTGCACAGAGTTGAGTTTATGCGAGTAGTAGTAGATTGGCCTTTCCACCCCATCTTCATCTACTTGGCATAAAACGCAACCTATACCAGACGTCGAAGCATCCCATAAAATGATAAATGGTTTCGAAAAATTTGGGTTGATCAAAACAGGATCAGAAGTGAGAGCTCGTTTAAGCTCTTCAAAAGCTTTAAATGCTTCTGCGCCAAACACAAAAGTTTTTCCTTTCTTAAGGGTATCAGAAATCGGGGTCGCGATAGCAGAGAAATTTTTAATAAATCTCCTGTACCATCCGGCTAATCCTAGAAATTGACGGACTTGTCGAGCGGTTTTTGTTACAGGAAAGTCTTGGATCGCAGCCACCTTATCGGGATCCGTTTTAAGACACCCACCTCCCACTATATATATATATATATATATATATATATAACCGAGAAATTTTAGATATTTAAAACAAAATTTAGACTTTTCTAAATTTATTGTTAGCCCAGCTTTTCTTAAACAATTAGCCAACTCTTTAAGGATGTTCGTATGCTCCTCAAGTGTCCTCGAAATTACCAAAAGATCATCCAAATACACATACACACTTTGTCTCAACTCGTGTGGGATCACTTTGTCCATAAGACGATACAACCTTTGAGCTGCACCGTGAAGACCAAATGGCATAACCACAAATTGGTACAGGGGCCGGCCAGGCACAGAAAACGCAGTCTTTTCCCGCGACGACTTCTCCAGCGGTATCTGCCAGAATGCGTGTTTCAGATCCACACTGGAAATAAAATGTGTATCTGAAGATCGACTCAGCAGGGCCTCCATATGATGAAGTGGATAAGCGTCTGTTTTTGAGCATTTATTGACTTTCCTAGAGTCAAGGCACAACCGATTTTTCCCAGGTTTTTGTACCAAGAAAATAGGCGAACTCCAAGAGCTATTGCTCTCTTCAATAATGCCCATCTCCAGCATATTATCCAGCTCATCATACATAAGCTTTTGAACCGCTGGAGACACGGGATAGTATCTTTGCTTTATGGGCTCAGCACTACCTGTATCTATGTAGTGTTCCTCGAGATGTGTTCGTCCAAGGCCACATTTAGCAAAGGACGGAAACATTTGGATCACATTTTCTAAGACGTTGGCTTGATTTTCTGATAACTCGTGAACATTTGGTTCACATTTACTCACAGATGTACTTGAAGAAATCTCCGAAATTATTTTGGGAGCGATCTCAAATAACTTCCAAAAATTGATCCCCAAATACAGCTGTTGCTCTAAAGAAGGCACAAGATAAAAGGTGACATTTTTAGTTTTGCCGTTGTAGGTAACATCAGTGGATATTTCACCAACAATGGATTGACGCATTCGAATCAAACGATTTAAAAGAAACTCCACTATCCTTTAACATCTCTAAGCAACCTGCTCCGAGACAACTTATATTGGCCCCACTGTCTAGTAAACCGAACATTTTTTTGTCGAAAACTAATATATTTGCGTATGGACGCTCATCATTACTGCCAACAAGACAGGTTGCAGAGATTGCCTTAAAAGCATCGGTTTTCCTTTTACATCGTTTCCGAAATTTTTAAATTCGCTTAGACGCTTTTGTATTAAAAATACGACCTCTAACTTTATAATAATTCTGAAGTCTTTCATGAATAGATTTAAGTTTTTCTTATTGTATAACATCATTGTAAGTTTCTTGTGGTCGTTTTAATATAGTTATTTGTTGAAATTTATCTATATGTAATTCATTTTTGTTTTCTATTTTCCAGTCAGGGTTAATAATTTTAGTTAAATCAGGTAAGGTTTCATCAGGTAAGTTATTATTGTATCGAGTATAATTATTTGATTGGGTTTCTTTTATTAGTTTTCCGGGTTCTTCGTTTGCGAGCAACTCTCCCCGGAAGTTAGATCGCTCCGCTTCCGGTTTCCCGTACATCTCGGACAATTAGGAGATGTGGTATTTTGGAAGCCACACTTATAACAGAACAATGTTGCTTGTGAGCTTGGACATTCTCTGTAGGAATGCCCCATTTGCCTACAATTCCAGCATAAATAGGACGATATATATATCTTTTTATGCGTGTAAGACATTGCTTCAATCTGTGGATCTAAATAATCTGAATCCACGTCTAACTCAGAGACTTGTTTTCGAAAGTTTATGGGTGTATTTGTCTTATATCGAGCAGCATCTTGTTTGTTTATATACCTCTCCCTAGTTCTGTATACATGGATCATTTCAGGTAGACTATTGGTGTAAAATGTTATTATAAGCTCTCCTATACGTCTCTTCACGTTCTGTTTTAACAGATCTATAAGCTCTCTTGAAGGTTTTGGTCTATACAGACGAGTATTAAGCTTCTGAATCTCGTTGAAGAAGTCGTCAAAGCTTTCATTAACTCCTTGACGTCGGTCGAACATAATTCGAGAAAATTCGGAGTCAGTCTCCAAACTCCTAAATTGTTCAAACAACGCAATTCGAAAAGTGGACCAGTCGGTGTTAGGATGTGCATTCAGATACAACCAGTACCAAGTCTCAGCATCACCCGTAACGAATTGATGGAAGTTTAAGAACACTTCTTGCCATGTTGTGTTATAACATTCCCTCAGCCTACTCAATCTAAATATGAAATCATCTACTGTCATTTTCTTAGGGTCGAATTTTATACCCCATTTATTATAATCGACTCTTTTAGTCGTAGATGCAGATGTCGCACTTACGTTGGCCGTGGGTGGTACGACACCATTGGGTGTTCCAGAGTCTAGGTTTAGATTTTCTATTCTATTTAAAAAGTTATGTACATTCTGACTATACTCTTGTTCAGCACGCGAGGTTTGAGTTGAAGCTGCAGCTTGATGTGTAGCTCTTATTTCTAGGGGGTTTCGCCGTCTAATGACATCATAATCATCAGAAGTGTTCCGTGGAGGAGGAGGTACATTTAAATATTTTTGAACGGTGGCTTTAAACATTTTTTGCACTTTTTCTTTTTCTTTCGCAAACTCCTCTGCCCTTCTACGAAGGTCATCAGTTCTACTAAGGCCTATTGCCGCGTTTACTACTGTTTGAATATGTTCGGTGAGACTTTCATCATTAAAATCGCGACGATTGTCGATATTACCAGCGGTGTTTGATCCAGCTGGAAGATCATCGTTCTGACCTTGATTTGACGCTTCGTCTGCATTGGATCTGAGAACTACCCCTGGGGTGGTTCCAGTTTTATTGGTTGGGAAGTTGTCCTTTTTCGGAGGCATTTTGGAAAATTAAAAATTTAAAACTCAAAATTATTTAATAAAAATACTCAGAAGACTATTCGGAATATTGAACGATGGACCCAAAAAGAACAATCAATTAAATTTAATATATGGTTGTGTATGACATTTTAATTATGTGGGTAGAACCAAATTCTTCACCAAAAAAAAGTACGTATTCTAAAAAAAACATAATATAGAAGGTATAATTGTAGTTTCGGGAAAAATTTTTAGGTTAAATATTAATCAAAATGTAATATCGTTTTATGTGGTTGTACTCAATTCATAAAAGTGCTAGGGTTTGTACGATGAGTTTATGTATAATTCGACGGTTTATTCACAACAAGAAAAAAAATTATAAAATAACATGGTTACATCTCCAGATTCCAAACACAAAAAAAAACTTTAAACGCAGTGTCATTTCTGTTTTAAGCTATCCTCCTTAAAAGATGAGCTAACGAAAATCTCCAAGGGATTTGAAGAATTAAGTTTGAACTTTGTTAGTATTGTGACAACGGTTGATAGCATCCCTTCTCCGGTGCTAATAGCTGACAATTCCTCTTCAACGGATGATATTCTCTCATAAAATCCTTCTACTTCTAAGAAAAGTAAAAAGAGAAGAAGGGACATGACCACCATGTCAGCCAACGTAGGTCCGGCACCTAAAAAAACGTCCCTTATTGGTAGTGAAGTCGTTGAAAATTCAATAACTTTATCCGACCCGGTTATCGAATCACTCCATATTAATGAACCAAATACTAACGTTACCGAAACCTCCTCTGAACCCACTGAACCTATTCCACCTCAACCTGTCACCGAAAATCTTGACTTGACTCCAACACAGGAATCCGTCGTTACTGGTCCAAAAACTTTAATTTCAGTTCTGAAGCCCAGGTCCATATTTATATATCTCGTCTCCAACCCGAAACGATGCCTGAAGATGTTGTGGATCATTTGATTGCTACTAAGACTATTGTCAATTCATCATGTGTCAAATGCTCCAAAATAAGCAAACCAAACAGCTTCGTAGCCTCTTTCAAAATAATAGCTCCCAATTCCCTCTTCGAACCCATATGTAGTACTTCTTGGCCTCCTAACACATTGGTAAAAGAATTTACAGCGCCCCTGAGAAGGAAATCAAATTTAAATTCGTCTTCTAGTATAAATTCAAAAAACTGCCCAGGTTCTGCATCTGCTACCAAAATGTGAGAGGTCTTCGAAGTAAAACTTCTAATACTTTCAAAAATTCCTTAGTTTTGCCATACGATCTTTTTGCCCTTACTGAAACTTGGCTTAACGGAACAATATTAGACACGGAACTTTTTGATAATGAGTTCTTAGTTTTCCGAAAGGACCGTCACGATAACGTTACAAATTCAGTTGGCGGGGGAGTACTTATTGCTGTTAGAATTAATTTCTGCTCAACACAAATAGTCTTCCCATTCAATTTGACAATTGATCTGTTATGCGTCAAAATAATTAAGGAATCTGTAGTCTTATTTGTTTTAAATGTTTACATTCCACCTAAAAGTCCTGTTTCCGTATACACTGAACTTTCTTTAGCACTCGATTTTATTTTCAGTTTAGCTAGCCTTGACAGTAAAATTCTTTTATTAGGGGATTTTAATCTTCCCCATATCGAATGGGTTCCCTCTGATGACGAATCCTATTTTGAAGCTTCCACAAGTTCACCCCAACAAGAGCTCCAAATGTTGGATAATATTATCTCTACAGATTTACAGCAAATTAGCTGTATACGAAATAATATGAATAGAAAACTTGACCTTGTATTCTCATCTGACGCCGTTAGTACAGTAGTGGTAGAATCTATCTCTGCTTTATCTAACATAGATCAATATCACCCGCCTCTTGACATTTTTTTTGACTTGAGTGGTCATTTACTAGAAAATAGTAATCCCCACGACTGTTCTTATACTTTTGACTTTCGGAGAGGTGATTTTCAACAGCTTTTAGATAGTTTAATTATTTCCGGTATAGAACGTTTACCGATTTCTAATGATCTTGACAAAACTGTCTCAAGCTTCTATTCTATTTTGATGAGATGCATAAATGAAACTGTCCCTAAAAAAAGATCTATTCCCTCTAATTCTTCTTGTCATCCTTGGTTCACAAAAGAACTCAAATGCCTTCGAAATAAAAGAAATAAGGCTTGGAAAAAATATATAAGTTTCATGACAGTAGAGAATCAAGTAGTTTACATTTCCCTTTTAGAAGAATTCAAAAAACTCTCTTATGAATGTTATAATGATTATCTTCAAACCATGGGGCTTTCCCTAAAACTAGACCCGAAAAACTTCTGGAAATTTATAAATTCCAAAAAGAAAAGTGACAGTTATCCTGTTAATCTCGTTTATAATGACGTAATCTTGAGTACTACTACAGAAATCTGTGAGGGATTTGCAAATAGTTTTAGCCAATCCTTCATTGATTCCCCTGTTGTTGTTGACGATAACTATTTTCAATTCTTACGAAATTGTCCTCAGGTATCATTTAATAATATTACAATAGATCATGACAAAATTTTGGACTTTCTGTCACATTTAAAAGACGACTATTCTATTGGACCCGATGGAATACCACCCGCTTTATTGAAGAAATGTAAATCTGTTTTAGCTCTTCCTCTGCGTAATATTTTTGTTCTATCCTTGAAATTAGGTAAATTCCCTGCAGTTTGGAAGAAAGCATTTTTAACGCCAGTATTTAAAAAGGGAGATAAAGCCAATATTACCAACTATAGACCAATTTCCAAACTTTCTTGCATTCCGAAGTTGTTCGAACAAGTTGTATGTGACAGTTTGACATTTATATGTAAAACTATTATCTGCAACCAACAACATGGTTTTATGCAAAAACGTTCTACTGTTACTAATCTTGTTGTCTTTTTGAATAAATGTTTAAACTCTCTAGAAAGTTGTCAAGAAGTTGATTGTGTATACACTGACTTCTCGAAAGCTGTCGATCAACTGTCTCATGAGATTATAAAGTTTAAATTTCACTCATACGGATTTCCACCACCTTTCATCAAGTGGATATCTTCATATCTTGAAGATAGGTTATATCAAGTCAAATTCAGAAATTCATACTCAAGAGAATTTATTGCCAAATCAGGTGTTCCGCAGGGAAGCCATCTGGGACCACTACTCTTTACATTGGCTATTAATGATGCTCCTCTGTGTGTTCGCAATAGCGAAATTCTAATCTTTGCTGATGATATGAAGATTTATAAAAATATAGTATCTTCAAATGATCGGGCTCTACTGCAAGATGATATTCACCATTTTGCCTTGTGGTGTGAAAAGAACAGTCTGAACCTCAACCCCACAAAATGTCAAACTATAACTTTTTCTAAAAAACGTTCTCCTTCCTCTCATGAATATGTTATCTCACGGCACATTTTAACTCGTGTTATGACTGTAAGGGACCTTGGAGTTCTTTTTACACCCAATTTAGATTTTTCTGCTCATATTAATAAAATCGTGAATAAGGCCAATTCAATGTTAGGGTTTATTAAGCGCTGCTGGTCTAAAGAATTTGTTGATCCCAATGTCACCCGGGCTTTATACAACTCCTTGGTGCGTCACCATCTTGAGTATGCATCGCAGGTTTGGACTCCTCTTTATGATATTCATATTGAGAGATTAGAATCTGTGCAAAGAAACTTTACTCGTTTTGCCTTGAAAGGACTTCAATGGAGAGATCCTTCGTATGTCCTCTCTTATGACTAACGATTATCTATTCTTCAGATGCAAACTTTGGAACAAAGAAGAACAAACAATGATTTGATATTTTTCCACCAATTAATAACAGGTGTCACAGATGCACCAGATCTTTTATGTTCGGTTTATTTTAATTATCGGGGAGGAGGTTATAATCTTCGAGGCCTCGATATGATTAAGGTCCCAACACATAGGATCAACTATGGCATGCATGAGTCTTGACACGTATGGGTAGACTTGTAAATTGGAATTCAAATATTTTTGATTTTAATATAAATAAAAGTAAATTAAAAAACCTACTCAAAATCAGTGGTCCACGCTCCTAAATGTTCTTTGTTTCATGTTATGTTATTGTTTTGTTCTAACGTAATATTATGTGTTTATTTTTCATGTTTTCTTTTGTCAGTGTTAATTGTAATAGAGTTTGCCTACTAACAACTAACACTGCACTAAATGATGAGCCGGTGGTATAACACAGTTCTCTGTGTTGGCAAACCATTGGTCGAAAGACGGAGCTTTCTATAAGCTTTCTTCGACCAATTCTGATAGTGTAAAAAAAAAAAAAAAATGACTTCTCAATCAAAGACGAAAATTATTTTTGCGCTGAAATTAGAATACGATGTTAATAACGGTTCTCAAATTTGCAAAGCCCGAAAAAGTATGTTTTGAATTTGCAAGGCAACGATGTTGTCTATTAAATATTTGTGGTCAAAAATCACTGAAACAGAACCGAGGCGCCTTGCGAAGAGTTGTATCTAGTACCTATATGGTATTTCGAGTCGTCTCCAGAACTCCTTCAGGATAAAAAAAAATTGTTTTCTTCAACAATCGATGTTGAATGTAGCGCAGGTGACGAATAGTGGTTTTCTGGAACCTATAATCCCGGTCGCCACTTTTCAACACGAAGTTGTTATTAAATTTCAAAACAAAAATCGTTGCATCTAACTAAGAATAAAACTCTTCGGTTAGGTCAACCTCATTTGAATAAAAAAATCTATCGTACTTAATTATATGAAAATTAAAACAATAACATAGCTTGACAAAATATCTAACTTGTGTAAAGGTTTGGATTTTTTTCCATACAAAAATATTATTAAAAGTTGTGTTTCCTTGCCCCACGTTGGGCGCCACCTGTGTAACGGTATATGTTGACCCTATCCTACGATATGCTCGGATATATCTCCCACTTAAACAAAAGAAGAACAGGAACCCCTTTTCGGTCCAATAGGGCGTAGGTTAGGTTGTCCTGGTAGAGAAGTGCGGCAGGCATGCTTGCAAACGCGCGACACTAGCTCGTCGGATAGTCGTGGGAACTTGCACTGCTACCGGACCCGTTAAAATTTACATGCCTGTTTTTGTTATAATTGAACACACTCAAAATCGGAACCACAAATGAAAACCGGATTAGAAGATTGTTTTTCTATTTTCCATTCTGAATAAGGCTTGGAAACTCGGAGATGTTGAAAGTTTCCATTGCGAACCCACCCTCAGTCGAGTTACATAAACTCAGACCATCCTTGGCTAATGTCTCGCAAAATATCATGACACTAGCCCCTATTTTAAAGTTGAATAAATTAATGAAATTTACTCACTACACGTCGAATGTACTCTCTCATGGTACGCCCCCTTCTAGCACCCAAAAAAAATATATCAATTAATCATCCCAATTACTATGTTCATCCACATAAAGGCACGAGTACGATAACTTGGCCGCCAAGCTTTGATGACGGATTTTTGTAGAGGGGTCAAAAATAAGCACGTTTTACTACAGGAGGGGGGGGTCTATCTCCCCACGTTTAGGTGGTAGCGGCACTTTTAGAAAAAATGGTTTAAATTGAAAAAAAAATATTAGAAAACAACGGCAACACTAACAATAAAGTGCTATACTGCGTTTGAAAGCCAGAAGATTGTTCTATAATCCTGCATTTAAATTAAATTACTCATGTCAATGGTTTTTGAGAAATTCGCATCTAAAGTCCAAATTTTGATAAAATAACGTGAAAAAAAAAGTTTAGACCAATTGTTTTCAAAATTGTGAAATGAAATTTTGGGGATGTTTGCATGCACCCAACCTCGCACCTACCCCAAATCCTATAGTGTGCCCAAGAAGGGGGAGTATCAGGGGGGCAGCATGCCCCCCCCATACATATTTTATTGTTTATATATTGTAATGTTGGAAGCTAGCACTGATTTATTTATGTAAGGAAGCAAAAAATATCAAACATTTTGTAGAAAAGTAGTTGTAGTTATTTTCGATTTTCTCAAAAACCAGAAGACATAGAACCATGCGGTTTTTTGTGTTCGATTAAGAACTGATAGATACATGAAACACATGTAAGCTAATTTACAATTTCATTTCACAATTTTGAAAACAATTGGTCTAAACTTTCACGTTACTTTATCAAAATTTGGGCTTTAAATGCGAATTTCTCAAAAACCATTGAACTGAGTAATTTAATTTAAAAGCAGGATTATAGAACAATCTTCTGGCTTTCAAACGCGGTATAGCACTTTATTGTAGGTGTTGCCGTTGTTTTTTAATATTTTTTTTTTTCAATTTAAACCATTTTTTCTAAAAGTGCCCCTACCTCCTAAACGGAGGGAGATAGACCCCCCCTCCCATAGTAAAAAGTGCTTGTTTTTGACCCCATTACAAAAACCCGTTATCAAATCTTGGCGGCCAAGTTATCGTACTCTCCCCCACATAAATAATAATCCAAAAGCGAAAATTTTAAATTCATTTTTAAAGATTTATTTCATATTTATATCTTTCAATTCTTATAGTATTGATTTCTCTTAAAACTAACAACAATATTCAATTCAATACCTACACCCTTTGTGATCAGCTTAGATATTATTGTAATTTTTAACTTCTTTTATCTCAAATTTATTTCGCCTACCCTTCTAGTCAAATTTCTGTGATTTTTAGCTTTAATTTTCTTCCTGATCTGTGATATTAGTTTTAGGTTTTAATTCTTTGAATTCATCGTTTATCTAATTGTAATTTCATTTCGTTTTAATCTTTATATTCAAAAAAAAAACGATTTTCTAACTTTACCATTTTCCCTCTCGTTGAGACATTACAGTCTTATCTCGCCTACTAAAGCTATAAAAAAACTAGGCAACTTTATTATATGTACGAAAATATGATGTTTAGTTCTCTTTAATTATTAATGTTGTAATTTACTCAGTTTTGGCGTCATCGTCATAGCATCAAATCCAATCTATACTCTCTTCAGTTAGATATTTATAATTACTCTATGGTCGCGTTCGGGTTCGTATCCAAAGGTATCCGGATTTGTTGGTGTTGTTGTAATCCCATAGGAAAAAACAACTGATTAACGAAACAGCTGATGTCAAGCAGAAATCTAAAGCTATCCAAAAATGTTTGGTATACTAAACTATCCAAGGGGAATTTGAAGAACAGCTGACATTTCAGCTGATTTATTTTCTTTTGTGTCGAGTACAGGGTTGGCCGAACTATAACTTTTTAACATTTGTTGCGTCTAGTACTAATTTACTAATTGAGAAAAGTAAAGTTTGTTGCATTAAAGATCTCATTCGGATCCTACTGCAAATCTTTTATTCTTTGAACTTCAGATTATTTCTTGATATAGGAGGTATTAAACTCAAATTCTTTTAGGATTTTCATAGAAATATGAAATGATCTTAACTCTTAAACATGACTTGTTATGGGATTATATTGACATATTTAGAGCTGAGTTTTCAGAAAAGGATTCTTTTAAGACTATAAGCTTATAATCTTATTGCAAGAAGAGAAAATAGTGTTGCTATAAGATTTAAGTAGATTTAAGTAGTTTTAAGCAGCAAAAGTGTTTACCTCTTAAAATAAAAATGTCATGAAACCCAGTTCAGTTTCATAACAAGATATTAATACTTAGGTATAACAATGGGATATAAGAGAGTTGTATGGGAGTTTTTTTTTGTCAGATTTCAAGAGTTTAGCTCTGGAGAGTATGTTAGTTGGGCTTATTCATTTTTAATAAGCGAAGTGAAAATGGCTGGTCAAAAAGCTACATAATTATTGGGCTGAAGGTGGATTTACTACACAATTAAAATAATAAATGATCGTACTGGAGCTCTATTCGACAAGTGTGCTGCGCTCCTTAAAAATAAACAGTTTCAATATAATTACCAGTTCTTGGTTTTTATTATCTTTAAAAAGTTTTTTTTTGGTAATATTTATATGAACGTACCTTGAAACGACAGCGTCTGCTCACCAAATGTGAACAAGCACTAAAAGAAATTGTAGCTAAACTCTGTCGGCTTAAAGCTCACCGCTCATTAAAATCTCAAAAAAAAAAGAAACCTCGTTGGCGTGAGAAAATTTGTGGTTAAAAAATCTGCCCTTTTCAATTTACCTTTCCTCATTGCAGGATTTAATTATGAAAAATTTGAACTAAAAACTTAATAGAGACATTGTCAGTTGTATATAACGATATTAGTTATTTATAAGGGCTATACCATATTATATTCTTAAATATTTAATGAATTATTATAATAAAAAAAATTCATAGGATTTGTAATCCAGTATACATACATATGTATGTATATCTAATATTAATTGTTTGTTTTGCGGATTAGCAAATGGTGTCTTGCTGCAACTAATATCTTTAAATCATGTGTTCATAATCCAAATCCTTTGATTATGCCAAAGAAAATTGTTTGTCTGCAAAAATAAACTTCCCATCTATCATGTATCATTCCTACAATTCCTCATCTTTATTGTAAATGAAACATTTTCAGTTTTTGTACAAACCTTCATAAGATCATAAATGTGCAAAATTGTTTGGTTTCCATTATTCTATTTTTTTTTTATGAATTAACTACGTATGTAGCAGACGTAACAAATTGTAGTAAATTAGGCATGTAGTTGAATCGGCCAACCCTGGACGATTCACGTCTTTTTTTGACTTTGACAGTAAATGGTACCTATCCGGTTTTTGTCGTTCGCCAACGTATCGGATACTAAAGTATCTTAGATACCCTATCGGACTACGAGGTGAACGCGACCTATTATTTTAATTACATAAACCAGACGGTATTTCTCATTAGCACATTATCTCTTTATTCTTTTCCTTTGATAAAAAAAAATCATTTACTCTTCTTTCCTTCACTAACTAAATTGAGAATTCTCTTAATGAGCCTTTTTATTGAGTTTTATAAATTTCTATGCTCAATATTTCAACCCTTAAAATTTCCTTCGTCCAATAGATTTACTCGTAAGATAATGTATGTAATTAAAACTTTAAATTTTTAGACTCACCAGGATGTTTCTTTTGGAAACTTACGAATTTTCTCTTCTTTACTCAAAATCAAGATGGCTGGTATCTCCGACGACGATGTGCACATACGTAGAAGAACGGCTCTGACTTGTTGGCTTAACGCTGGTTAAATTAAATAAAACAAAACAAAATCTTATAGCAATTGAACGTTCATGTTAAATAAACTGCCATACTTATCTTTTTCTTTCTTTAGATTTGTACTTTCTTATGTTTATCCCTCTACGACTATCACTGACCACAAGAGTTTACAATATAATCTAAAGCCTTTCTGTAAATCAATACATATGTTTTATCAGTGCAATCACAGGGAATGAAATCAATCGATATGTAATCAATAATAATTAATTGACAACAGCTGGGTGATCATATAGCGCAATAAGCTCTTGGGCTTGCTGACAGTTCGGTGAGTCGAAGAAGCAATGGAAGCTGATGATTTGTGAGATCTGTGTCGTGATTGTGCTTATCAGCAGATGGTTGTGCCGCTAGGACAGTGAACAAAAAAAGTTTGGGGGGTGATGTGTAGCACGTAAGTATGTCGTAGATTCTCGCTCACTAAACGGGCGCACGTGAGTGACGTTTCTAGTTAGTCGATAGTGGCGAAGTAGATGGTGTCGCAGACCCCGTGGAAACTACGCTTATGGTTTCCACTATTTAAACGCGGACCTAATACACGTTCGATCAGGTGAAGTGGTCTTTGGAATTCTTTTGGCCCAGATGGACCAGAAGAGTAGCTTAATTATAGCTCTTGTTCGTTCGTCCTAGTTTCTATGGCCTGTATTCTTTAGATTTGAGGGCCGAGTGTCCCGATAGAGAAGAGGATGGTTTTGGCACTACACGTGTCGAAGTTTGACGACCAAGCACGTTAGAAACAAAATTCCTTTTCGGGCGTCTCTACACTTAGTTCTACTCGTATTTTAAGTATTATACTGTCCACATATACTTAAAATTGATTAAAAGTTTACTTTTTCTCTCTTGAAAAGAAATATGCAAAAAAGCTGAACTTCGGTATGTATAAGCGCGGGTTTAATCGGTTACCTCACACTTCTTCACTCGGCCCGCTTTAAAAAAGAAAAGACGTATCGATTGATCTCTTCGATTATCGAGGGCTTTTTTTTGTTAATGTCCCCTAGCTATTTCCTTTTAGGTACTTAACGACAGAAACATATGGTAAGGTTTTCGAATAAAATTCATCGCAAGTACGGGAATATACTTTTATGATGTTTCGTGCGGAATTCTTACGTTTGATTTTAGATAGATTACAAAATTTTTCATGTTTTAGTTTTATTATTATTATTCATTACGTTAATATTTAGGCTTTAAAACGAAATAAAAAACTTTCCGCATTACTTTCCAAAAACACCTATGTATATTTTTTATTTATTTTTTTTTATGTTTTTTTTAATTTTCATTCAACTTAACTAGAACGTAATCTCCCATAGTCAAAGGGTCATCATCAGCAAAATTATTTTTGGAAAAATGTGTTTGTTCAGTATCACTACAACTTGAGTCTTCTATAAACGCACCATCTGACTGGTCTGACTCAGCATACTGTATCTCAGTGGCACTTTCATCTGCTGCAGCTTCCATTTGGTTTTTCTTTTGACTTGGACCCTTTTTATTTTTGTTTTGCTGCTCTTGTTGCATGCGTTTTGATGGAAACTGCACTACTCTTTTCATTGCTTCGATTTGTTTCTTGTCTTTTTGAATTTGTTTAGAATTTTTTGTTTAGCTTCATTCTCTTCTGCCCGATGTTTTTCTGTAGAGCTAGTTAATATTCGAGAAGATCCGCCCCTTGAAGTTTTTTTTGCAGCTAGTAATCGTTGAATTGGACGTATCATTTCAGGTGTTTGGATACTTGGCAGTTGTATTGGCTGAATTTGTTCTGGTGACAAAGATTGTGTTGTGGTAACGTTTCCATCTGTTTCTATTGTTACCGTTTCCAGTGAAAATTCTTCCTCTTGGAAAACTTGGCAATTAAGAGTATATATTCCAGTAGTTCTAAATCCGCTACTTATATTCTCCGATGAAAACGCTCTCAGAAAAGGCTGGTTAGTGAGCTTGGCGATGTTATAAATACTTATTTGTTTTCCTTCATTTGCACACAAAGAGTTCTTAGAGATGTTCGGCAGAATTTTTAAAAAGGGCCAAACACTGAAACATCGAGCGGCTGAAGACGGTGAGAAGTATGAAGTGGAAAAGATAATAAGTAAATACTATTATCTCTGCAAAAATTAATGGTTTCCAGGCTGCAGTGGGATGAGTGGTTGTCCAGTAACAATAGAATGGTTCGATCCTTTGAGCAGTTTGTATAGCGTTGTACATGTTTAAGTACATCTACAAATAGCTCTGACATCATCCAACCGCTCTTACTTACTAAACCTAGTGACCCTGCTAAGCATCCGTCCATAAACCGGTCGGTGTATCGCTGTCTTGGGAAAACATAAATGAGTGGAAGATGATTTCCAATGGCCCTCAAAACTTCTACAACTGTTACCAAAACTCCGCGCTCAGCCGATGAAATTTGGCAATTTGGGAATTTGACGATATACATAGATAAGACTATAAAACAAATGATATTAAAGCTTACTGTTTGAGATTCAATTTATATTTGTTTTTTGCTCTCTTTGAATTTGAATATTAATTTCTTTTAATTTCTTAATTTCTCATTTTTTCTTGTTTTTCTTTTAAAATTGCTTTAACACCACAAGTCTTACCAAGTCTTGTGTGTTATCAATCACTTAAATCTTTCAAAACCTTGTTTGAGTTTATCGGTTAAAGGTGTTGTGGGCAAGACTGCTCTACTCTCATTTATCTTTATTCATGCTTGCATACTCTCTACAACAACAATATAATGCGTTGGTGAAGAGAGTATGAATTCATGTTCATTTATTATCTTATATTAAAATTATATTTTTTGATAATCCTCGTTCACTTGGATCTTGATAGCAGCACATACCACACCTTTGGCCAGGAACACAATTTACATAAGTATCCGACATTATAAAATTATAATAAATTAAACTTAAGATTTATTGGAAATCGGCGTTTGGTTCCTCGCTTTTTGTTTTATTAATTTGTGTGGTTTGATCCAATACATATTGGTCCTTCGAAGCCTAATTTTTTAATTGAATCCAGTTTTTTTTTTTGTGTGACTTTTCTGAGGAAGGAAAAAGACCTCGCGTGATATTTTGTTAATTGTGCTGTACTGTACTAAAAAGATTAAATAAATCGAACGATTGTTCTTAAATTGAATTCCCGCGTGGCAAAAATTCTTTTAAATATAATAAGCTTTATATTTTGTTATAGACATTTTTCGTTGGAATTAAAGTCAGCATATTACCGGGTTTTTTTTCCTTGAACTTTTTACTCCTTGAGAAAGTTAATTTGTTTTGATTTTGCGGACAAAATGAATGCTCTTAAGCAAAAGCGTGGTAATGCGAAGGCGTGCTTAACTCGTGCGGTGGAATTTGTATCCACAATTGAGTCTTCGACAACTCTAGAGACTCTTGAAATTCGTTTAAGCAGAGTAGTTGAAGCGCGGGGTGAGTTTTCTTCGCTTCATTACGAGTGTCTCAAACACGTGGAAGAAAACGAACTTCAACCATATTACACTGATTTTGGTGTATACGAACCTAAGTATTTCGAAGCACACGCGGGCTTAAAAAAAGCCATTCGTGAAAAACAATTGCCTGAAAACATTAATAATGCTAACCTCAATAACTCGGTGCTAGAACGCATGGTCAATCAGCAAAGCGATTTTTTGAAAGCGTTGGATTATTCGCCAAAAGCATCCGACAAAATCAATTTGCCACCTATTGTTATCCCTAAATTTTCGGGCGACTACAAGGATTCGCCATCCTTTCGCGATTTATTTTTGGGTTCGGTTGACACAAAGCCAAATCTGTCGTCTACACAGAAATTTCATTATTTAAAATCAGTGCTAAGTGGAACAGCCGCAGATCTTATTCAGCACATACAAATTTCGGATGCCAACTATGCCGAAGCTTGGGATAGGCTCGAAAGGCGGTTTGATCGTGCTAATTTGATCGTTCAATCGTTTGTACAAATGTTTTTATCGCTTCCGTCGACAGGCGTCTCAAATACGCAGACTCTCCGAAAAATCACTGACGGGGCTGATGAGGTTATTCGTGGCTGAAGTGCGTTGAATAAAACGACTCATGATCCGTGGTTAATATACATTTTGCTAAATAAGTTAGACAATGATACAAGAGAAGCATGGGCAAAAGAAATCGGTTCTCGTGAAGACAGTTCGATACAGGAACTCCTCGATTTTCTTGAGGTTCGTTGCAACGCATTGGAAGCGTGCCAATCGCTCAACCGTTCGAACGCATCGCGTGGAAAACAATCGACTTCTATTCGAGCTCTTGTAGCGAAAAGCTCGGATAGCAAATTTCAATGCTCCATGTGCAAAGGTTCTCATCAATTGTATCAGTGCTCACAGTTTTTAGGATTGGACATTCCTTCGCGAAGAGCTTTCACTAAAAATAATTCTATATGTTTTTGTTGCCTGCGGTCTGGCCATTCGTCAAATAGATGCCAGTCATCTTTCCGTTGTCGCGTTTGCAAGGCTCGTCACCATCATCTTGTACACCAAGATAACCCAAGTACTGCTTCTTCTCCTGTGCCTGCAACAACGGCTTCAAATCTACCTCCGGTATCCTCTGATTCCGCTTCAAGTTCTTTTGCTGTTGCCCCATTGGTAATTAACCATTCGTTGAAATTTGGCCTTCGTGTGCAGACTGTCCTACCAACAATTCTTGCTAAACTTAAAAATAAATTGGGTCAGCTTGTTGATGTTCGTGTTCTGTTAGATACGGGTTCACAATCATCATTTATTTCGGAGTCCTGTGCTCAAAGGCTTCGTCTTTCGCGTGCGCATGCTCGTATTCCAATCATGGGATTATCTTCGATAGAAGCTGGACATACCAAAGGATGTGTATTCATAAATCTTTTTGCACGTTGTACATCTTCCCAATTAGCCGTCGATGCATTCGTGCTAGATAAATTGACGTCGAATTTACCTTCTAAATCTTTCAATACATCGACTTGGGAGTACATTCGGAATTTGGATCTAGCCGATCCTAACTTCAACCAATCGAGTCCTGTTGACATTATTCTTGGAGCAAATAAGGTTTGGTCTATTTTGAAATCAGAACAAGTTCTTGGACCACAAGGAAAACCAATTGCTCAAAACACCTCCTTCGGTTGGGTTATTTCCGGAGAGTTATTAAACTCAAATAATCAGGACATTGAACTTTCATCTTTTCATTCGGCTGTTGACGTAGATGCTCTTTTACAGCGTTTTTGGGAGCTGGAAGAGGTCTCTCCGCAATCATCTCGGAATATTGTTAATGATCCAGCTGAAGAACATTTTCGAAAAACAGTCTCTCGAGCTTTGGATGGAAAATATGTTGTGGCTCTTCCATTTAAGACTCCTGAGCCCAGGTTTGCAAATACTTTACAATCCGCAGTGTCGCGGTTGCTTTCGATGGAGTCTCGGTTTCAGAAAAACTCTGATTTGCAAAAAGCATATTCAAAATTTATGCAAGAGTATCTTGAGCTTGGACACATGGAATTGATCCATAGCGAAAAAATTAATAAAGACTCTTCTCGACAGTTTTACCTTCCTCATCATGCGGTGTTTAAACCGGATAATTCCACAACTAAACTCCGTGTCGTGTTCGATGGTTCGGTAAAAGACTCAAACGGAAAATCATTGAACAGTCATTTATTAATCGGTCCTCCAATCCAACGCGATCTTATCGGTGTGTGTTTGCGTTTTCGGCAACATCGGTTCGTTTTTACCGCCGATATAGTTAAAATGTTCCGCCAAATTTGGATTTCTGACAATGACTCTGACTACCAACGCATCGTTTGGCGTCCATGTCCGAGTGAAGACGTTGGGCGCCACCTGTGTAACGGTATATGTTGACCCTATCCTACGATATGCTCGGATATATCTCCCACTTAAACAAAAGAAGAACAGGAACCCCTTTTCGGTCCAATAGGGCGTAGGTTAGGTTGTCCTGGTAGAGAAGTGCGGCAGGCATGCTTGCAAACGCGCGACACTAGCTCGTCGGATAGTCGTGGGAACTTGCACTGCTACCGGACCCGTTAAAATGTACATGCCTGTTTTTGTTATAATTGAACACACTCAAAATCGGAACCACAAATGAAAACCGGATTAGAAGATTGTTTTTCTATTTTCCATTCTGAATAAGGTTTGGAAACTCGGAGATGTTGAAAGTTTCCATTGCGAACCCACCCTCAGTCGAGTTATGGTAATTTTCGATTTTCTCAAAAACTAGAAGACATAGAACCATGCGATTTTTTGAGTTCGATTAAGAACTGATAGATACATGGATCACATATAAGCTAACTTACAATTTCATTTCACAATTTTGAAAACAATCGGTCTAAACTTTTTTTTTCACGTTATTTTATCAAAATTTGGACTTTAAATGCGAATTTCTCAAAAACCATTGACATGCGTAATTTAATTTGAATGCAGGATTATAGAAAAATCTTCTGGCTTTCAAACGCAGTATAGCACTTTATTGTAAGTGTTGCCGTTGTGTTTTAATATTTTTTTTTCAATTTAAACCTTTTTTTTTTCTAAAAGTGCCCCTACCTTTTAAACGGAGGTTTTCTCAAAAACCAGAAGACATAGAACCATGCGGTTTTTTGTGTTCGATTAAGAACTGATAGATACATGAAACACATGTAAGCTAATTTACAATTTCATTTCACAATTTTGAAAACAATTGGTCTAAACTTTTTTTTCACGTTACTTTATCAAAATTTGGACTTTAAATGCGAATTTCTCAAAAACCATTGAACTGAGTAATTTAATTTAAAAGCAGGATTATAGAACAATCTTCTGGCTTTCAAACGCGGTATAGCACTTTATTGTAGGTGTTGCCGTTGTTTTTTAATATTTTTTTTTTTCAATTTAAACCATTTTTTCTAAAAGTGCCCCTACCTCCTAAACGGAGGGAGATAGACCCCCCCTCCCATAGTAAAAAGTGCTTGTTTTTGACCCCATTACAAAAACCCGTTATCAAATCTTGGCGGCCAAGTTATCTGACTCTCCCCCACATAAATAATAATCCAAAAGCGAAAATTTTAAATTCATTTTTAAAGATTTATTTCATATTTATATCTTTCAATTCTTATAGTATTGATTTCTCTTAAAACTAACAACAATATTCAATTCAATACCTACACCCTTTGTGATCAGCTTAGATATTATTGTAATTTTTAACTTCTTTTATCTCAAATTTATTTCGCCTACCCTTCTAGTCAAATTTCTGTGATTTTTAGCTTTAATTTTCTTCCTGATCTGTGATATTAGTTTTAGGTTTTAATTCTTTGAATTCATCGTTTATCTAATTGTAATTTCATTTCGTTTTAATCTTTATATTCAAAAAAAATGATTTTCTAACTTTACCATTTTCCCTCTCGTTGAGACATTACAGTCTTATCTCGCCTACTAAAGCTATAAAAAAACTAGGCAACTTTATTATATGTACGAAAATATGATGTTTAGTTCTCTTTAATTATTAATGTTGTAATTTACTCAGTTTTGGCGTCATCGTCATAGCATCAAATCCAATCTATACTCTCTTCAGTTAGATATTTATAATTACTCTATTATTTTAATTACATAAACCAGACGGTATTTCTCATTAGCACATTATCTCTTTATTCTTTTCCTTTGATAAAAAAAAATCATTTACTCTTCTTTCCTTCACTAACTAAATTGAGAATTCTCTTAATGAGCCTTTTTATTGAGTTTTATAAATTTCTATGCTCAATATTTCAACCCTTAAAATTTCCTTCGTCCAATAGATTTACTCGTAAGATAATGTATGTAATTAAAACTTTAAATTTTTAGACTCACCAGGATGTTTCTTTTGGAAACTTACGAATTTTCTCTTCTTTACTCAAAATCAAGATGGCTGGTATCTCCGACGACGATGTGCACATACGTAGAAGAACGGCTCTGACTTGTTGGCTTAACGCTGGTTAAATTAAATAAAACAAAACAAAATCTTATAGCAATTGAACGTTCATGTTAAATAAACTGCCATACTTATCTTTTTCTTTCTTTAGATTTGTACTTTCTTATGTTTATCCCTCTACGACTATCACTGACCACAAGAGTTTACAATATAATCTAAAGCCTTTCTGTAAATCAATACATATGTTTTATCAGTGCAATCACAGGGAATGAAATCAATCGATATGTAATCAATAATAATTAATTGACAACAGCTGGGTGATCATATAGCGCAATAAGCTCTTGGGCTTGCTGACAGTTCGGTGAGTCGAAGAAGCAATGGAAGCTGATGATTTGTGAGATCTGTGTCGTGATTGTGCTTATCAGCAGATGGTTGTGCCGCTAGGACAGTGAACAAAAAAAGTTTGGGGGGTGATGTGTAGCACGTAAGTATGTCGTAGATTCTCGCTCACTAAACGGGCGCACGTGAGTGACGTTTCTAGTTAGTCGATAGTGGCGAAGTAGATGGTGTCGCAGACCCCGTGGAAACTACGCTTATGGTTTCCACTATTTAAACGCGGACCTAATACACGTTCGATCAGGTGAAGTGGTCTTTGGAATTCTTTTGGCCCAGATGGACCAGAAGAGTAGCTTAATTATAGCTCTTGTTCGTTCGTCCTAGTTTCTATGGCCTGTATTCTTTAGATTTGAGGGCCGAGTGTCCCGATAGAGAAGAGGATGGTTTTGGCACTACACGTGTCGAAGTTTGACGACCAAGCACGTTAGAAACAAAATTCCTTTTCGGGCGTCTCTACACTTAGTTCTACTCGTATTTTAAGTATTATACTGTCCACATATACTTAAAATTGATTAAAAGTTTACTTTTTCTCTCTTGAAAAGAAATATGCAAAAAAGCTGAACTTCGGTATGTATAAGCGCGGGTTTAATCGGTTACCTCACACTTCTTCACTCGGCCCGCTTTAAAAAAGAAAAGACGTATCGATTGATCTCTTCGATTATCGAGGGCTTTTTTTTTGTTAATGTCCCCTAGCTATTTCCTTTTAGGTACTTAACGACAGAAACATATGGTAAGGTTTTCGAATAAAATTCATCGCAAGTACGGGAATATACTTTTATGATGTTTCGTGCGGAATTCTTACGTTTGATTTTAGATAGATTACAAAATTTTTCATGTTTTAGTTTTATTATTATTATTATTTCATTACGTTAATATTTAGGCTTTAAAACGAAATAAAAAACTTTCCGCATTACTTCCAAAAACACCTATGTATATTTTTTATTTATTTTTTTTTATGTTTTTTTAAATTTTCATTCAACTTAACTAGAACGTAATCTCCCATAGTCAAAGGGTCATCATCAGCAAAATTATTTTTGGAAAAATGTGTTTGTTCAGTATCACTACAACTTGAGTCTTCTATAAACGCACCATCTGACTGGTCTGACTCAGCATACTGTATCTCAGTGGCACTTTCATCTGCTGCAGCTTCCATTTGGTTTTTCTTTTGACTTGGACCCTTTTTATTTTTGTTTTGCTGCTCTTGTTGCATGCGTTTTGATGGAAACTGCACTACTCTTTTCATTGCTTCGATTTGTTTCTTGTCTTTTTGAATTTGTTTAGAATTTTTTGTTTAGCTTCATTCTCTTCTGCCCGATGTTTTTCTGTAGAGCTAGTTAATATTCGAGAAGATCCGCCCCTTGAAGTTTTTTTTGCAGCTAGTAATCGTTGAATTGGACGTATCATTTCAGGTGTTTGGATACTTGGCAGTTGTATTGGCTGAATTTGTTCTGGTGACAAAGATTGTGTTGTGGTAACGTTTCCATCTGTTTCTATTGTTACCGTTTCCAGTGAAAATTCTTCCTCTTGGAAAACTTGGCAATTAAGAGTATATATTCCAGTAGTTCTAAATCCGCTACTTATATTCTCCGATGAAAACGCTCTCAGAAAAGGCTGGTTAGTGAGCTTGGCGATGTTATAAATACTTATTTGTTTTCCTTCATTTGCACACAAAGAGTTCTTAGAGATGTTCGGCAGAATTTTTAAAAAGGGCCAAACACTGAAACATCGAGCGGCTGAAGACGGTGAGAAGTATGAAGTGGAAAAGATAATAAGTAAATACTATTATCTCTGCAAAAATTAATGGTTTCCAGGCTGCAGTGGGATGAGTGGTTGTCCAGTAACAATAGAATGGTTCGATCCTTTGAGCAGTTTGTATAGCGTTGTACATGTTTAAGTACATCTACAAATAGCTCTGACATCATCCAACCGCTCTTACTTACTAAACCTAGTGACCCTGCTAAGCATCCGTCCATAAACCGGTCGGTGTATCGCTGTCTTGGGAAAACATAAATGAGTGGAAGATGATTTCCAATGGCCCTCAAAACTTCTACAACTGTTACCAAAACTCCGCGCTCAGCCGATGAAATTTGGCAATTTGGGAATTTGACGATATACATAGATAAGACTATAAAACAAATGATATTAAAGCTTACTGTTTGAGATTCAATTTATATTTGTTTTTTGCTCTCTTTGAATTTGAATATTAATTTCTTTTAATTTCTTAATTTCTCATTTTTTCTTGTTTTTCTTTTAAAATTGCTTTAACACCACAAGTCTTACCAAGTCTTGTGTGTTATCAATCACTTAAATCTTTCAAAACCTTGTTTGAGTTTATCGGTTAAAGGTGTTGTGGGCAAGACTGCTCTACTCTCATTTATCTTTATTCATGCTTGCATACTCTCTACAACAACAATATAATGCGTTGGTGAAGAGAGTATGAATTCATGTTCATTTATTATCTTATATTAAAATTATATTTTTTGATAATCCTCGTTCACTTGGATCTTGATAGCAGCACATACCACACCTTTGGCCAGGAACACAATTTACATAAGTATCCGACATTATAAAATTATAATAAATTAAACTTAAGATTTATTGGAAATCGGCGTTTGGTTCCTCGCTTTTTGTTTTATTAATTTGTGTGGTTTGATCCAATACATATTGGTCCTTCGAAGCCTAATTTTTTAATTGAATCCAGTTTTTTTTTTGTGTGACTTTTCTGAGGAAGGAAAAAGACCTCGCGTGATATTTTGTTAATTGTGCTGTACTGTACTAAAAAGATTAAATAAATCGAACGATTGTTCTTAAATTGAATTCCCGCGTGGCAAAAATTCTTTTAAATATAATAAGCTTTATATTTTGTTATAGACATTTTTCGTTGGAATTAAAGTCAGCATATTACCGGGTTTTTTTTCCTTGAACTTTTTACTCCTTGAGAAAGTTAATTTGTTTTGATTTTGCGGACAAAATGAATGCTCTTAAGCAAAAGCGTGGTAATGCGAAGGCGTGCTTAACTCGTGCGGTGGAATTTGTATCCACAATTGAGTCTTCGACAACTCTAGAGACTCTTGAAATTCGTTTAAGCAGAGTAGTTGAAGCGCGGGGTGAGTTTTCTTCGCTTCATTACGAGTGTCTCAAACACGTGGAAGAAAACGAACTTCAACCATATTACACTGATTTTGGTGTATACGAACCTAAGTATTTCGAAGCACACGCGGGCTTAAAAAAAGCCATTCGTGAAAAACAATTGCCTGAAAACATTAATAATGCTAACCTCAATAACTCGGTGCTAGAACGCATGGTCAATCAGCAAAGCGATTTTTTGAAAGCGTTGGATTATTCGCCAAAAGCATCCGACAAAATCAATTTGCCACCTATTGTTATCCCTAAATTTTCGGGCGACTACAAGGATTCGCCATCCTTTCGCGATTTATTTTTGGGTTCGGTTGACACAAAGCCAAATCTGTCGTCTACACAGAAATTTCATTATTTAAAATCAGTGCTAAGTGGAACAGCCGCAGATCTTATTCAGCACATACAAATTTCGGATGCCAACTATGCCGAAGCTTGGGATAGGCTCGAAAGGCGGTTTGATCGTGCTAATTTGATCGTTCAATCGTTTGTACAAATGTTTTTATCGCTTCCGTCGACAGGCGTCTCAAATACGCAGACTCTCCGAAAAATCACTGACGGGGCTGATGAGGTTATTCGTGGCTGAAGTGCGTTGAATAAAACGACTCATGATCCGTGGTTAATATACATTTTGCTAAATAAGTTAGACAATGATACAAGAGAAGCATGGGCAAAAGAAATCGGTTCTCGTGAAGACAGTTCGATACAGGAACTCCTCGATTTTCTTGAGGTTCGTTGCAACGCATTGGAAGCGTGCCAATCGCTCAACCGTTCGAACGCATCGCGTGGAAAACAATCGACTTCTATTCGAGCTCTTGTAGCGAAAAGCTCGGATAGCAAATTTCAATGCTCCATGTGCAAAGGTTCTCATCAATTGTATCAGTGCTCACAGTTTTTAGGATTGGACATTCCTTCGCGAAGAGCTTTCACTAAAAATAATTCTATATGTTTTTGTTGCCTGCGGTCTGGCCATTCGTCAAATAGATGCCAGTCATCTTTCCGTTGTCGCGTTTGCAAGGCTCGTCACCATCATCTTGTACACCAAGATAACCCAAGTACTGCTTCTTCTCCTGTGCCTGCAACAACGGCTTCAAATCTACCTCCGGTATCCTCTGATTCCGCTTCAAGTTCTTTTGCTGTTGCCCCATTGGTAATTAACCATTCGTTGAAATTTGGCCTTCGTGTGCAGACTGTCCTACCAACAATTCTTGCTAAACTTAAAAATAAATTGGGTCAGCTTGTTGATGTTCGTGTTCTGTTAGATACGGGTTCACAATCATCATTTATTTCGGAGTCCTGTGCTCAAAGGCTTCGTCTTTCGCGTGCGCATGCTCGTATTCCAATCATGGGATTATCTTCGATAGAAGCTGGACATACCAAAGGATGTGTATTCATAAATCTTTTTGCACGTTGTACATCTTCCCAATTAGCCGTCGATGCATTCGTGCTAGATAAATTGACGTCGAATTTACCTTCTAAATCTTTCAATACATCGACTTGGGAGTACATTCGGAATTTGGATCTAGCCGATCCTAACTTCAACCAATCGAGTCCTGTTGACATTATTCTTGGAGCAAATAAGGTTTGGTCTATTTTGAAATCAGAACAAGTTCTTGGACCACAAGGAAAACCAATTGCTCAAAACACCTCCTTCGGTTGGGTTATTTCCGGAGAGTTATTAAACTCAAATAATCAGGACATTGAACTTTCATCTTTTCATTCGGCTGTTGACGTAGATGCTCTTTTACAGCGTTTTTGGGAGCTGGAAGAGGTCTCTCCGCAATCATCTCGGAATATTGTTAATGATCCAGCTGAAGAACATTTTCGAAAAACAGTCTCTCGAGCTTTGGATGGAAAATATGTTGTGGCTCTTCCATTTAAGACTCCTGAGCCCAGGTTTGCAAATACTTTACAATCCGCAGTGTCGCGGTTGCTTTCGATGGAGTCTCGGTTTCAGAAAAACTCTGATTTGCAAAAAGCATATTCAAAATTTATGCAAGAGTATCTTGAGCTTGGACACATGGAATTGATCCATAGCGAAAAAATTAATAAAGACTCTTCTCGACAGTTTTACCTTCCTCATCATGCGGTGTTTAAACCGGATAATTCCACAACTAAACTCCGTGTCGTGTTCGATGGTTCGGTAAAAGACTCAAACGGAAAATCATTGAACAGTCATTTATTAATCGGTCCTCCAATCCAACGCGATCTTATCGGTGTGTGTTTGCGTTTTCGGCAACATCGGTTCGTTTTTACCGCCGATATAGTTAAAATGTTCCGCCAAATTTGGATTTCTGACAATGACTCTGACTACCAACGCATCGTTTGGCGTCCATGTCCGAGTGAAGACGTTGGGCGCCACCTGTGTAACGGTATATGTTGACCCTATCCTACGATATGCTCGGATATATCTCCCACTTAAACAAAAGAAGAACAGGAACCCCTTTTCGGTCCAATAGGGCGTAGGTTAGGTTGTCCTGGTAGAGAAGTGCGGCAGGCATGCTTGCAAACGCGCGACACTAGCTCGTCGGATAGTCGTGGGAACTTGCACTGCTACCGGACCCGTTAAAATGTACATGCCTGTTTTTGTTATAATTGAACACACTCAAAATCGGAACCACAAATGAAAACCGGATTAGAAGATTGTTTTTCTATTTTCCATTCTGAATAAGGTTTGGAAACTCGGAGATGTTGAAAGTTTCCATTGCGAACCCACCCTCAGTCGAGTTATGGTAATTTTCGATTTTCTCAAAAACTAGAAGACATAGAACCATGCGATTTTTTGAGTTCGATTAAGAACTGATAGATACATGGATCACATATAAGCTAACTTACAATTTCATTTCACAATTTTGAAAACAATCGGTCTAAACTTTTTTTTTCACGTTATTTTATCAAAATTTGGACTTTAAATGCGAATTTCTCAAAAACCATTGACATGCGTAATTTAATTTGAATGCAGGATTATAGAAAAATCTTCTGGCTTTCAAACGCAGTATAGCACTTTATTGTAAGTGTTGCCGTTGTGTTTTAATATTTTTTTTTCAATTTAAACCTTTTTTTTTTCTAAAAGTGCCCCTACCTTTTAAACGGAGGTTTTCTCAAAAACCAGAAGACATAGAACCATGCGGTTTTTTGTGTTCGATTAAGAACTGATAGATACATGAAACACATGTAAGCTAATTTACAATTTCATTTCACAATTTTGAAAACAATTGGTCTAAACTTTTTTTTCACGTTACTTTATCAAAATTTGGACTTTAAATGCGAATTTCTCAAAAACCATTGAACTGAGTAATTTAATTTAAAAGCAGGATTATAGAACAATCTTCTGGCTTTCAAACGCGGTATAGCACTTTATTGTAGGTGTTGCCGTTGTTTTTTAATATTTTTTTTTTCAATTTAAACCATTTTTTCTAAAAGTGCCCCTACCTCCTAAACGGAGGGAGATAGACCCCCCCTCCCATAGTAAAAAGTGCTTGTTTTTGACCCCATTACAAAAACCCGTTATCAAATCTTGGCGGCCAAGTTATCTGACTCTCCCCCACATAAATAATAATCCAAAAGCGAAAATTTTAAATTCATTTTTAAAGATTTATTTCATATTTATATCTTTCAATTCTTATAGTATTGATTTCTCTTAAAACTAACAACAATATTCAATTCAATACCTACACCCTTTGTGATCAGCTTAGATATTATTGTAATTTTTAACTTCTTTTATCTCAAATTTATTTCGCCTACCCTTCTAGTCAAATTTCTGTGATTTTTAGCTTTAATTTTCTTCCTGATCTGTGATATTAGTTTTAGGTTTTAATTCTTTGAATTCATCGTTTATCTAATTGTAATTTCATTTCGTTTTAATCTTTATATTCAAAAAAAATGATTTTCTAACTTTACCATTTTCCCTCTCGTTGAGACATTACAGTCTTATCTCGCCTACTAAAGCTATAAAAAAACTAGGCAACTTTATTATATGTACGAAAATATGATGTTTAGTTCTCTTTAATTATTAATGTTGTAATTTACTCAGTTTTGGCGTCATCGTCATAGCATCAAATCCAATCTATACTCTCTTCAGTTAGATATTTATAATTACTCTATTATTTTAATTACATAAACCAGACGGTATTTCTCATTAGCACATTATCTCTTTATTCTTTTCCTTTGATAAAAAAAAATCATTTACTCTTCTTTCCTTCACTAACTAAATTGAGAATTCTCTTAATGAGCCTTTTTATTGAGTTTTATAAATTTCTATGCTCAATATTTCAACCCTTAAAATTTCCTTCGTCCAATAGATTTACTCGTAAGATAATGTATGTAATTAAAACTTTAAATTTTTAGACTCACCAGGATGTTTCTTTTGGAAACTTACGAATTTTCTCTTCTTTACTCAAAATCAAGATGGCTGGTATCTCCGACGACGATGTGCACATACGTAGAAGAACGGCTCTGACTTGTTGGCTTAACGCTGGTTAAATTAAATAAAACAAAACAAAATCTTATAGCAATTGAACGTTCATGTTAAATAAACTGCCATACTTATCTTTTTCTTTCTTTAGATTTGTACTTTCTTATGTTTATCCCTCTACGACTATCACTGACCACAAGAGTTTACAATATAATCTAAAGCCTTTCTGTAAATCAATACATATGTTTTATTAGTGCAATCACAGGGAATGAAATCAATCGATATGTAATCAATAATTAATTGACAACAGCTGGGTGATCATATAGCGCAATAAGCTCTTGGGCTTGCTGACAGTTCGGTGAGTCGAAGAAGCAATGGAAGCTGATGATTTGTGAGATCTGTGTCGTGATTGTGCTTATCAGCAGATGGTTGTGCCGCTAGGACAGTGAACAAAAAAAGTTTGGGGGGTGATGTGTAGCACGTAAGTATGTCGTAGATTCTCGCTCACTAAACGGGCGCACGTGAGTGACGTTTCTAGTTAGTCGATAGTGGCGAAGTAGATGGTGTCGCAGACCCCGTGGGAACTACGCTTATGGTTTCCACTCTTTAAACGCGGACCTAATACACGTTCGATCAGGTGAAGTGGTCTTTGGAATTCTTTTGGCCCAGATGGACCAGAAGAGTAGCTTAATTATAGCTCTTGTTCGTTCGCCCTAGTTTCTATGGCCTGTATTCTTTAGATTTGAGGGCCGAGTGTCCCGATAGAGAAGAGAATGGTTTTGGCACTACACGTGTCGAAGTTTGACGACCAAGCACGTTAGAAACAAAATTCCTTTTCGGGCGTCTCTACACTTAGTTCTACTCGTATTTTAAGTATTATACTGTCCACATATACTTAAAATTGATTAAAAGTTTACTTTTTCTCTCTCGAAAAGAAATATGCAAAAAAGCTGAACTTCGGTATGTATAAGCGCGGGTTTAATCGGTTACCTCACACTTCTTCACTCGGCCCGCTTTAAAATAGAAAAGACGTATCGATTGATCTCTTCGATTATCGAGGGCTTTTTTTTTTAAATGTCCCCTAGCTATTTCCTTTTAGGTACTTAACGACAGAAACATATGGTAAGGTTTTCGAATAAAATTCATCGCAAGTACAGGGATATACTTTTATGATGTTTCGTGCGGAATTCTTACGTTTGATTTTAGATAGATTACAAAATTTTTCATGTTTTAGTTTTATTATTATTATTTCATTACGTTAATATTTAGGCTTTAAAACGAAATAAAAAACTTTCCGCATTACTTCCAAAAACACCTATGTATATTTTTTATTTATTTTTTTTTATGTTTTTTTAAATTTTCATTCAACTTAACTAGAACGTAATCTCCCACAGCCAAAGGGTCATCATCAGCAAAATTATTTTTGGAAAAATGTGTTTGTTCAGTATCACTCCAACTTGAGTCTTCTATAAACGCACCATCTGACTGGTCTGACATGCGGTCTCCACTAGCGATGAATCCAGAGCATGCCTTAAAGCATGCGTTCATTATCGCTAGTAGAGACCGCCATCGCAGCTTTATCGCAAGGAGAACTGTCATATTGTTCTGGCGTAACCAAATTTAATTTAACTGAGTTTGAGTTCTGCGTGCGAAGAAAGCTTTTGCTTGGGGTGTACGTTTTTCTAACAAAATTAAAAAAAAAATCTGATTTGAAATTGTCCATAGAACTCATTTATATCCATTAAAATTATTCACTATACTAAAAAAAGTATGCGATGAAATGCCCAGCCACAAAAATCTGACAGTTCTTCTGCTCTCTGCTTTCTGCTTTGGCTATTGCGATTGCGATGGATTTATCGCTAGTGGAGACGGCGTGTGACTCAGCATACTGTATCTCAGTGTCCCTTTCATCTGATGCAGCTTCCATTTGTTTTTTCTTTTGACTTGGACCCTTTTTATTTTTGTTTTGCTGCTCTTGTTGCATGCGTTTTGATGGAAACTGCACTACTCTTTTCATTGCTTCGATTTGTTTCTTGTCTTTTTGAATTTGTTTAGAATTTTTTGTTTAGCTTCATTCTATTCTGCCCGATGTTTTTCTGTAGAGCTAGTTAATATTCGAGAAGATCCGCCCCTTGAAGTTTTTTTTGCAGCTAGTAATCGTTGAATTGGACGTATCATTTCAGGTGTTTGGATACTTGGCAGTTGTATTGGCTGAATTTGTTCTGGTGACAAAGATTGTGTTGTGGTAACGTTTCCATCTGTTTCTATTGTTACCGTTTCCAGTGAAAATTCTTCCTCTTGGAAAACTTGGCAATTAAGAGTATATATTCCAGTAGTTCTAAATCCGCTACTTATATTCTCCGATGAAAACGCTCTCAGAAAAGGCTGGTTAGTGAGCTTGGCGATGTTATAAATACTTATTTGTTTTCCTTCATTTGCACACAAAGAGTTCTTAGAGATGTTCGGCAGAATTTTTAAAAAGGGCCAAACACTGAAACATCGAGCGGCTGAAGACGGTGAGAAGTATGAAGTGGAAAAGATAATAAGTAAATACTATTATCTCTGCAAAAATTAATGGTTTCCAGGCTGCAGTGGGATGAGTGGTTGTCCAGTAACAATAGAATGGTTCGATCCTTTGAGCAGTTTGTATAGCGTTGTACATGTTTAAGTACATCTACAAATAGCTCTGACATCATCCAACCGCTCTTACTTACTAAACCTAGTGACCCTGCTAAGCATCCGTCCATAAACCGGTCGGTGTATCGCTGTCTTGGGAAAACATAAATGAGTGGAAGATGATTTCCAATGGCACGCAAAACTTCCACAACTGTTACCAAAACTCCGCGCTCAGCCGATGAAATTTGGCAATTTGGGAATTTGACGATATACATAGATAAGACTATAAAACAAATGATATTAAAGCTTACTGTTTGAGATTCAATTTATATTTGTTTTTTGCTCTCTTTGAATTTGAATATTAATTTCTTTTAATTTCTTAATTTCTCATTTTTTCTTGTTTTTCTTTTAAAATTGCTTTAACACCACAAGTCTTACCAAGTCTTGTGTGTTATCAATCACTTAAATCTTTCAAAACCTTGTTTGAGTTTATCGGTTAAAGGTGTTGTGGGCAAGACTGCTCTACTCTCATTTATCTTTATTCATGCTTGCATACTCTCTACAACAACAATATAATGCGTTGGTGAAGAGAGTATGAATTCATGTTCATTTATTATCTTATATTAAAATTATATTTTTTGATAATCCTCGTTCACTTGGATCTTGATAGCAGCACTTAAATCTTTCAAAACCTTGTTTGAGTTTATCGGTTAAAGGTGTTGTGGGCAAGACTGCTCTACTCTCATTTATCTTTATTCATGCTTGCATACTCTCTACAACAACAATATAATGCGTTGGTGAAGAGAGTATGAATTCATGTTCATTTATTATCTTATATTAAAATTATATTTTTTGATAATCCTCGTTCACTTGGATCTTGATAGCAGCACATACCACACCTTTGGCCAGGAACACAATTTACATAAGTATCCGACATTATAAAATTATAATAAATTAAACTTAAGATTTATTTGAAATCGGCGTTTGGTTCCTCGCTTTTTGTTTTATTAATTTGTGTGGTTTGATCCAATACATATTGGTCCTTCGAAGCCTAATTTTTTAATTGAATCCAGTTTTTTGTTTGTGTGACTTTTCTGAGGAAGAAAAAAGACCTCGCGTGATATTTTGTTAATTGTGCTGTACTGTACTAAAGGGATTAAATAAATCGAACGATTGTTCTTAAATTGAATTCCCGCGTGGCAAAAATTCTTTTAAATATAATAAGCTTTATATTTTGTTATAGACATTTTTCGTCGGAATTAAAATCAGCATATTACCGGGTTTTTTTTTCCTTGAACTTTTTACTCCTTGGGAAAGTTAATTTGTTTTGATTTTGCGGACAAAATGAATGCTCTTAAGCAAAAGCGTGGTAATGCGAAGGCGTACTTAACTCGTGCGGTGGAATTTGTATCCACAATTGAGTCTTCGACAACTCTAGAGACTCTTGAAATTCATTTAAGCAGAGTAGTTGAAGCGCGGGGTGAGTTTTCTTCGCTTCATTACGAGTGTCTCAAACACGTGGAAGAAAACGAACTTCAACCATATTACACTGATTTTGGTGTATACGAACCTAAGTATTTCGAAGCACACGCGGGCTTAAAAAAAGCCATTCGTGAAAAACAATTGCCTGAAAACATTAATAATGCTAACCTCAATAACTCGGTGCTAGAACGCATGGTCAATCAGCAAAGCGATTTTTTGAAAGCGTTGGATTATTCGCCAAAAGCATCCGACAAAATCAATTTGCCACCTATTGTTATCCCTAAATTTTCGGGCGACTACAAGGATTCGCCATCCTTTCGCGATTTATTTTTGGGTTCGGTTGACACAAAGCCAAATCTGTCGTCTACACAGAAATTTCATTATTTAAAATCAGTGCTAAGTGGAACAGCCGCAGATCTTATTCAGCACATAAAAATTTCGGATGCCAACTATGCCGAAGCTTGGGATAGGCTCGAAAGGCGGTTTGATCGTGCTAATTTCATCGTTCAATCGTTTGTACAAATGTTTTATCGCTTCCGTCGACAGGCGTCTCAAATACGCAGACTCTCCGAAAAATCACTGACGGGGCTGATGAGGTTATTCGTGGCTGAAGTGCGTTGAATAAAACGACTCGTGATCCGTGGTTAATATACATTTTGCTAAATAAGTTAGACAATGATACAAGAGAAGCATGGGCAAAAGAAATCGGTTCTCGTGAAGACAGTTCGATACAGGAACTCCTCGATTTTCTTGAGGTTCGTTGCAACGCATTGGAAGCGTGCCAATCGCTCAACCGTTCGAACGCATCGCGTGGAAAACAATCGACTTCTATTCGAGCTCTTGTAGCGAAAAGCTCGGATAGCAAATTTCAATGCTCCATGTGCAAAGGTTCTCATCAATTGTATCAGTGCTCACAGTTTTTAGGATTGGACATTCCTTCGCGAAGAGCTTTCACTAAAAATAATTCTATATGTTTTTGTTGCCTGCGGTCTGGCCATTCGTCAAATAGATGCCAGTCATCTTTCCGTTGTCGCGTTTGCAAGGCTCGTCACCATCATCTTGTACACCAAGATAACCCAAGTACTGCTTCTTCTCCTGTGCCTGCAACAACGGCTTCAAATCTACCTCCGGTATCCTCTGATTTCGCTTCAAGTTCTTTTGCTGTTGCCCCATTGGTAATTAACCATTCGTTGAAATTTGGCCTTCGTGTGCAGACTGTCCTACCAACAATTCTTGCTAAACTTAAAAATAAATTGGGTCAGCTTATTGATGTTCGTGTTCTGTTAAATACGGGTTCACAATCATCATTTATTTCGGAGTCCTGTGCTCAAAGGCTTCGTCTTTCGCGTGCGCATGCTCGTATTCCAATCATGGGATTATCTTCGATAGAAGCTGGACATATCAAAGGGTGTGTATTCATAAATCTTTTTTCACGTTGTACATCTTCCCAATTAGCCGTCGATGCATTCGTGCTAGATAAATTGACGTAGAATTTACCTTCTAAATCTTTCAATACATCGACTTGGGAGTACATTCGGAATTTGGATCTAGCCGATCCTAACTTCAACCAATCGAGTCCTGTTGACATTATTCTTGGAGCAAATAAGGTTTGGTCTATTTTGAAATCAGAACAAGTTCTTGGACCACAAGGAAAACCAATTGCTCAAAACACCTCCTTCGGTTGGGTTATTTCCGGAGAGTTATTAAACTCAAATAATCAGGACATTGAACTTTCATCTTTTCATTCGGCTGTTGACGTAGATGCTCTTTTACAGCGTTTTTGGGAGCTGGAAGAGGTCTCTCCGCAATCATCTCGGAATATTGTTAATGATCCAGCTGAAGAACATTTTCGAAAAACAGTCTCGAGCTTTGGATGGAAAATATGTTGTGGCTCTTCCATTTAAGACTCCTGAGCCCAGGTTTGCAAATACTTTACAATCCGCAGTGTCGCGGTTGCTTTCGATGGAGCCTCGGTTTCGGAAAAACTCTGATTTGCAAAAAGCATATTCAAAATTTATGCAAGAGTATCTTGAGCTTGGACACATGGAATTGATCCATAGCGAAAAAATTAATAAAGACTCTTCTCGACAGTTTTACCTTCCTCATCATGCGGTGTTTAAACCGGTTAATTCCACAACTAAACTCCGTGTCGTGTTCGATGGTTCGGCAAAAGACTCAAACGGAAAATCATTGAACAGCCATTTATTAATCGGTCCTCCAATCCAACGCGATCTTATCGGTGTGTGTTTGCGTTTTTGGCAACATCGGTTCGTTTTTACCGCCGATATAGTTAAAATGTTCCGCCAAATTTGGATTTCTGACAATGACTCTGACTACCAACGCATCGTTTGGCGTCAATGTCCGAGTGAAGACATTCAGCACTATCGTTTAAAAACAGTTACAGTTACGGTACTGCATCGGCTCCGTTTTTATCGGTTAGGGTTTTGCAACAACTTGCTGACGATTACAAATTCAAATACCCAAACGCCGCTCGGATTTTGCTAAACGATGTTCAAATTGTTGGACTCTACTCGCGCAGCAAAACCCAAAAGACTGTGAATATACATTCGTCGATCCAGAACGGTCGCAGTCATTGATTAAAGTTTTAGGGATGTTTTGGAATCCCGCTGCTTACGTGTATTCATATCGTTTGGATCTGCCCAAGTCATGTCCCGTGCTTACGAGAAGAACTCTATTATCTGAAATAGCACGTATTTTCGATCCATTAGGGCTCTGGGTCCTTCAGTTATTCTTTTTAAAATAATGTTTCAGAAGCTCTGGTCTTCTGAATTGAACCTCAATTGGGATGATCCCATTCCCTCTGAACTCTCTGATGAATGGCTAAGCTACCGCGAGCAATTGCCCTGTTTTCTCGGATGCTTCGTCGGTTGCCTACTCTGCAGTAGTTTATGCACTTTCAAAATCCCCTATCGGTCAAATTAATATAAAAACCGTTGCGGCAAAAACTAAAGTGGCCCCTCTTAAACCTGTCTCCATTCCAAGCCTCGAACTTTGTGGTGCTTTGTTATTAGTTTGGTTAATAACTCTAATAAAATCGTCGGTCAATGCCAAAATCGGTAGAACATTCGCGTGGTGCGACTCTGAAATCGTGCTACATTGGCTCTCTTCACCCCCACGTCGCTGGACAACATTCGTTGCGAACCGATCAGCTGCAATTTTGGAGACGGTACCAAGAAACTGTTGGCGTTATGTTCCTTCAGAATCGAATCCCGCTGATTGTGCTTCACGTGGCATATCACCCTCTATTCTCTACAAACATTGTGTTTGGTGGACCGGTCCAACATGGCTCACTGAAGGTGAAGACCATTGGCCAAAATCGAGTTTGTCTGCAAATATATCCGAACAAGAATCGGTCAAACGGGAGGAGAAGTCGCTCGTAAGGCATGTTCTGGTCACGTCGTTTGATAGCCATGTCTTCGACGACCTAATTGCAAACATTTCGTCGTGGATTCGGTTAGTTAGAGTGGTTGCTTACGTGTTGAGGTTCGTTTCAAATTCAAAACCATCGACCATTGTTAACGCTTCTGATGGTCTTAAATACTCTGAAATTCGGAACGCGAAAATCGCAATTTTAAAATTTGTTCAGCAAAATTCGTTCAAAAACGATATTCAGCACCTAAACTCAAAAGATCAGCTTCCTTCAAAATCAAAACTTTTGAGATACTCAGCATTCTTGGATGACGATGGATTGCTTCGCATCGGTGGACGAATTAAGCTTGCTTGCGTATCATATAATATCAAACATCCGTTAATTCTCCCAAAAGATAATCCTGTTTCCAGTCTTATAATTACAGATATTCATCAACGATATATGCAATATGCATGCTGGAATATCAGAAACCTTTACTTTCGTTCGACAAGAATTTTGGATTATGGGCAGTCGAAACCTCATTCGCAAAATTATCCACAAGTGCAAAAGATGTTATATGCAGAGTAAACATACAAGTCAACAGAAGATGGGTGAACTGCCATCTTATCGCATCCAACCAAGTCGCCCATTTTCAAATACTGGATGTGATTACGCTGGTCCTCTGACAATCAAATTGTCCCGCTGTCGCAATGCTAAGACGACCAAAGCATACATTGCATCTATAGTGACAACGGGACGAATTTTCAAGGAGCTCGACGGTGCCTTATTGAAATGCACAAATTGGTTATGGCGCAATCTCATAACGATGCCATAACTGCCGATCTCGCCAAGGATGGTATAACTTGGCATTTCATCCCTCCTTCTTCACCACACTTTGGTGGCTTATGGGAGGCTGGCGTTAAGTCAATTAAAATGCACTTGCGTCGTGTTATCGGCAACACAATTTTAACTTTTGAAGATTTATGTACTGTTCTAACCCAAATAGAAGCTATACTAAATTCCCGTCCTCTATGTTCTATGTCAGATTGTGATTTAAATCCGTTAACCCCTGCTCACTTTCTTGTAGGTGAACCACTGACAGCTGTTCCAGAGCCAAGCATTTTGACTACGCCAATCAACCGCCTAACTCATTGGAATCATATCCAAAACATGGTACAAGGATTCTGGAAGAGATGGCACGTAGAGTATCTTACATCACTGCAAGAAAGACCGAAGTGGCAAAGCAGTACACCAAATTTCAAACCTGGGGACTTGGTGGTCATTAAAGAGCCAAATTTGCCACCAACCAAATGGATTTTGGGCAGAATCATATCTGTCAACCCTCGCACAGACCAGCATGTACGAGTCGTTACCGTGAAAACAGCAACAGGAACTTTTGTCCGCCCAATATCAAAACTAGCTCTGTTACCGATATCCTGAAACTCCTTCCAGGGGGCTCGGGATGTTTGAGATTCAATTTATATTTGTTTTTTGCTCTCTTTGAATTTGAATATTAATTTCTTTTAATTTCTTAATTTCTCATTTTTTCTTGTTTTTCTTTTAAAATTTCTTTAACACCACAAGTCTTACCAAGTCTTGTGTGTTATCAATCACTTAAATCTTTCAAAACCTTGTTTGAGTGTATCGGTTAAAGGTGTTGTGGCCCACAACTTGTGGGTAAGACTGCTCTACTCTCATTTATCTTAATTCATGCTTGCATACTCTCTACAACAACAATATAATGCGTTGGTGAAGAGAGTATGAATTCATGTTCATTTATTATCTTATGTTAAAATTATATTTTTTGATAATCCTCGTTCACTTGGATCTTGATAGCAGCACATACCACACCTTTGGCCAGGAACACAATTTACATAAGTATCCGATATTATAAAATTATAATAAATTTAACTTAAGATTTATTTGAAATCGGCGTTTGGTTCCTCGCTTTTCGTTTTATTAATTTGTGTGGTTTGATCCAATACACTTACTTTTGGATTTTCCAACACAGTTGTTATTCCAGATTCGTCTAAATTGTATATATCCTTTGGTTCAAACGAATTCTGCTGATACAATTTTTTTAAATTATCATAGAATATATTAACAGCTGTTTTGTTGAGGCCTTTCACACGCGCTAAACTAATCCTCTCTGGTTTTCTCAATGAAAGGGTTTTATTTCTTTTTAAAAAACCAGAAAGCCAGTCTTCTGAAGCTTCCTTGCAACCATCCCATTTTTCTGGATGAGGTATTCCATTCAAAATAACGAACTAATAAACAAACTTCTTGAATGTATGATAAGTCCATGTTGGTAAAATTAACATTTCTTCGCATATTCCCCTAAATCTTTTTCTTGATCTTTGGTCAAGGTTTGTCGGGATGTGTATTTTGATTGAAAGATTCCTCCTTTAGTCTCTGAATCTGAACTATTTCTCAATGGGTCACGCTTTTTTATTCTTGACTGTATAATGTTGTGCGTTTAATACCATGTTTTAAAGAAGCTGAAGCTAAAGTTTCTCGCCCATGTCTTACGTCCGAAATGGCTTTTTGTATTGCAATTTCATTTATATTGACTCTGTTGGTCTTTTTTTATAGTTGCGAACCATTTCTAGGATAAAAGAAACAAAACAAAAAGGGCTGTCTATAAATCACGTTCAAATATTTTACTTTGGGGTACATTCGGCAGATGGAGAATGTGCTCCGTTAGGCGCCGAATGTTCCCCTTGCCGAAATGACGAATGTACCCCGATGTCTCAAATTTCATTTTAGAGTTTTTTTCACCAAAGGATATGAAACTTCAACAGGTTCGTGTTGTTTAACTTTAATTAATAACATTATTCGTACAATATCACTCTTATTTACATCAAATAAATATTAAAAATTGCTTACTTACCTGAGCAAAAAAACAAACAAACACTTCTAATTTTCTTCACAAACTAACTGGAACTGTCAAATTATAAAGCATCGTATGAATTTGCAGAAGAAAGCGTTCCGAGTTAAAATTATTGGCTTACACAGTAGCTTTCTAAGTGAAAACGGCAATGCCGAATGTGCCCCAAATACGAATGTGCCCCGACTTACCATACTTCTAGGAATGCTCATCAGTTTACCCTTGAGCCTAATTTTGGACGTACTGTCAATTACAGAGATTCTTTGTTTAGCCGCACTACACGAATGTGGAAAGCTTTACCCGGCTCAATATTTAACACTCATTTCAATGTGCAGACATTCAAAACCAATGTGCATCGGTATCTCCTTTCCAATCCTATCCTTCTTTCCTATTGCTCGCACTGTGTTGAACATTGTAAGAGTATTGATAACCCTTTGAGTGCGCGTATAATATAAAAAAATAGTCACCAATCTGGAAACAAAAATAATGAAGAAATAAGAATTCGAAATAGAATAATGGACCATCTTTCGGATAACCGACCAAGACTTTAAATTAATGCTAAGATAAAATGCAGTTTAGTTAAATAATTTTATTTTTTAATGAACGATATAATTCCACTGAAACTAAATCAAAAAAAAATTTATTACTTAAAATAAATAAAAAATAAACAAAAACAACTTCATTGCAGAAAAAATAAACTAAAACTTATAGCACAGCAATTATATTCTTTTAATCAACTTGCTCCTTTGCTCCACTGACAACCAGGAATGAACACCCTGAGGACAATACAACCGACATTTTAAATTTAATTTTTTTTTCGTCATGTAAATTTTATATAAAAATAATTAAACTTAAGTCACTGTATATAGTTAGGCCCCCTATGAGCCAACAAATGTAAACTTTCATACATATGTAGTATCTTATTAGTTGTAAGCCAAATTGTAAATAGTATGTTCAATAAAACAAAATTGAAATTGAATTGATCAATTTGCTCCATAAAGTTGTAACTTATTTCTTATTGTGTAATTCAAGAACTCGCAACTCTTTAACTACTTTTGCTAGTTCTGGCTCCATCCATTTACAGTTATTCTTTTGCAATACATAAAAATCTGTTTTTAATTTTTAAACACCAGAAGAGAAAATAACTGAACTTTTTTTTCTACTCAATTTACTTGATGATGCCATTCAGTAAAAAAATAGTAAGGTGTCATTCCCATTTTAATTTTCTACAGAACGCATTTTTACAGGTGCGGTTATACTTATGTAAGGTACTGTATATGGGCTTATCCCGATAAATTTTAACTTCTTGAGTTTGAAAAAAAAATTAAAGCACGACTGTAAATTTGAGTTTTTCTTCAATTATAGACCACGAATGAATAAAAATCCTCAAAATAACTCATATGTTGTATTGCTTGTTGAACAATATAATCATGAAAAATGAATTTAAAATAATTTTTTTTCGTTCTCGCAAGTATTCGTAATAATTGATTTGGTTTTTATTTTTAATCTTCACAGCATCTTTTTTAAAACTTATTTGTTCAACACTTTTTTTTTATAGTTTAAATTACGCTCATTGTGCTTTGGTGTGCTAGTAAAAAATTTGCCTTTTTTGAAACAGTTACGTTTTTTACGTTCGTTTTGTTAACTTTATAAAATTTGTACATAATGAAGCGTTTAAACCAAAGTTTTATTTAGATACTCGGCACGAGTACGATAACTTGGCCGCCAAGATTTGATGACGGATTTTTTTAGAGGGGTCAAAAATAAGCACTTTTTACTATGGGAGGGGGGGTCTATCTCCCCCCGTTTAGGAGGTAGGGGCACTTTTAGAAAAAATGGTTTAAATTAAAAAAAAAATATTAAAAAACAACGGCAACACCTACAATAAAGTGCTATACTGCGTTTGAAAGCCAGAAGATTGTTCTATAATCCTACATTTAAATTAAATTACTCATATCAATAGTTTTTGAGAAATTCGCATTTAAAGTCCAAATTTTGATAAAAAAAACGTGAAAAAAAAGTTTAGACCGATTGTTTTCAAAATTGTGAAATGAAATTGTAAGTTAGCTTATATGTGTTCCATGTATCTATCAGTTCTTAATCGAACACAAAAAACCGCATGGTTCTATGTCTTCTGGTTTTTGAGAAAACATCCGTTTAGGAGGTAGGGGCACTTTTAGAAAAAATGGTTTAAATTGAAAAAAAAAAAAAATATTAAAAAACAACGGCAACACTTACAATAAACTGCTATACTGCGTTTGAAAGCCAGGAGATTGTTCTATAATCCTGTATTTAAATTAAATTACTCAGTTCAATGGTTTTTGAGAAATTCGCATTTAAAGTCCAAATTTTGATAAAAAGAAAACGTGAAAAAAAAGTTTAGACCAATTGTTTTCAAAATTGTGAAATGAAATTGTAAGTTAGCTGAAATGTGTTCCATGTACCTGTCAGTTCTTAATCGAACACAAAAAACCGCATGGTTCTATGTCTTCTGGTTTTTGGGAAAATCGAAAATAACTAAAACTACTTTCCTACAAAATGTTTGATATTTTTTGCTTCCTTACATAAATAAATCAGTGCTAGCTTCCAACATTACAATATATAAACAGTAAAGTATGTATGGGGGGGCATGCTGCCACCCTGCAACCCCCCTGCTTGGGCACACTATCGGATTTGGGGTAGGTGCGATTTTGGGTGCATGCAAAGTTTCTTTTGCATTCACAGAATCTGTATTTAAAAAAAAATAAATTTATTCTATTTATCCAATGTCCACTAAATACATATAAAATACAATAAACGATCTTGAAAACCAAAACAAACTTCCGACTATGTACACCAATACATGGCACTATTTTTCTATTGAAAATACTGCCTAGAAAGGAAATAAAAGGACGACTGGGGTTTGCAAATAATAGAGTTTTTATCAGATGTAAAAACAGTTTACCCTTGTTATACCGATGGTGATATATGTGAGGGTTTACAGTTAAAAGACATCGATCCTCCCACCCTTCAGAGCGAAAATTTAGAAAGTGTTTTACCGCAAAAAAAGATTCATTATGTTTATTTAACATTAATCCTTAAAATGGAATCACCGTCACCACCAAAAATCAAAAAAAGCAGTTTTGGTAATTTTCGATTTTCTCAAAAACTAGAGGACATAGAACCATGCTGTTTTTTGTGTTCGATTAAGAACTGATAGATACATGGAACACATATAAGCTAACTTACAATTTCATTTCACAATTTTGAAAACAATCGGTCTAAACTTTTTTTTCACGTTATTTTATAAAAATTTGGACTTTAAATGCGAATTTCTCAAAAACCATTGACATGAATAATTTAATTTAAATACAGGATTATAGAACTATCTTCTGGCTTTCAAACGCAATATAGCACTTTATTGTAAGTGTTGCCGTTGTTTTTTAATATTTTTTTTTTCAATTTAAACCATTTTTTCTAAAAGTGCCCCTACCTCCTAAACGGATGTTTTCTCAAAAACCAGAAGACATAGAACCATGCAGTTTTTTGTGTTCGATTAAGAACTGATAGGTACATGAAACACATATTAGCTAATTTACAATTTAATTTCACAATTTTGAAAACAATCGGTCTAAACTTTTTTTTTCACGTTTTTTTTTATCAAAATTTGGATTTTAAATGCGAATTTCTCAAAAACCATTGACATGATTAATTTAATTTAAATGCAGGATTATAGAACAATCTTCTGGCTTTCAAACGCAGTATAGCACTTTATTGTAGGTGTTGCGTTTGTTTTTTAATATTTTTTTTTTCAATTTAAACCATTTTTTCTAAAAGTGCCCCTACCTCCCAAACGGGGGGAGATAGACCCCCCCCTCCCGTAGTAAAAAGTGCTTGTTTTTGACCCCTCTACAAAAACCCGTGATCAAATCTTGGCGGCCAAGTTATCGTACTCTCCCCAGATACTCTAGATAGCTTGAATAATGATTCAACTTTTTATTCGGAATCGACGAATTGCTTCCTTAATTTTTACAAAAAGATTATCATAAACAATTTCTAATTCATTTTGTTCACTATTTGCAATGAAAATCAAATCCCAAGGAAATGAAGAGAAATATTCATTCATTGCATCAAAATCAGCTTAACAAAAGTTTGGAACATAAGTATTGATTTCTTTCGAACTATTTATAAACTCACAAAAATGAAAATTTCCATCTAATGCGACATGATGCATAGAATTTTGTATCAACGGGAAATCAGACTCTGCAATACAAATATCAAATTCCTTATTGACAGAAATTAAATCTAAAATCCTTGAAAGATCATTTTTACTATTATTAATTTGAATTACCCCTTGATAGTACCCCTTGGCATAATGGTTAGTGCATTGGACTGTCATGCGGAAGGTCCCGAGTTCGATTCTCAGCCGCTGCTAGAAAGTTTTATTTCAGGGGTGTACTGCCTCTTGCGCGGAATTGACAAATCCTCCAAGAGTATCTCTTGTCATGGAAAGTGATGCTCATTAGCCGTTCGGAATCGGCAGAAAATTGTAGGTCCCCTCCGTTCCTGGTAACACGCACACAGGAATGGTTGAGAGTTGTAAGTCACTAGGTCCTGGTTCACTTCGAGCTGTTGCACCACCAAATTTATTTATTTATTTTTAATTTGAATTAAATCATACTGACTATAAAAATCTATAACAATCTCTTCAATTTCTGAAGTTATATGGAATCAAATATTTGTCGTCCAAGTCTAAAATCCAGTTTATATTGCCTAGATTAAAATCACAAATCAGTCATCGACTAGCTCTCGTGCTATAAGCATCTCTTGTCAACTCGACTGCTTTCTTCGGCCTCAGGGCCGAAAATGAAACCTGGTTGCCGGTTTGGCGGACAGTCAGATGTCTGGCTATCGGAACCAATTGCTAAAAAGAAAAAACAAAAAACAAATATAATTTTTGATGATTTTCCCGAACTCCCAAAAAAAACCCTATCAAAAAATCCACGATTCATCGTAATTTCCCCTGAAAACGAAAACCAACCACTTACTTCAATAAGCATATTTGCCCTCACAAAAGCAATTGACGCAATAAGTACAGAATACGAGCAAATTTCCCAACTTAGGGATGGTAAAATCCTAATATTAACCAAAAATCAAAAAGTTGCAGATAAATTCATGTCAAAAAAAAATCTTTCAGGGTTATGTCCCGTTTCAATTACCATGCACAATCAGCTAAACGCCTCTAAAGGCATAGTATATGCACCATGCCTCATAAATGTGGCTGAATCAGAAATTGTCTCTGAAATGAAATCCCAAAACGTCACTGAGATATACAAATTCACCAAGATCGTCGAATCGAATCCAAACCAACTGGATTAATGCTATTTACTTTTGATTCATTCCAACCTCCAGAGACAGTGGAAATAGGTTGGTACAAGGCCAAAGTGACAGAGTACTTCCCTAATCCCATGCGCAGTCGTAACTGCCAAGTTCTCGGCCACACGATAAAAAAATGCACCAACCCCACTCCAGTATGTAACATATGCAGCCTTCCACTTCATGCGGATACTGCGTGTACTAAACAAATGTGTGCCAATTGCTTCGCTCCCCATCCCTCCGATTCTAAAGACTGCCCAAAATATATTCAGATGAAAGAAATATTAAAAATAAAAACAAACAAAAAATGTACTATGGCCGACGCCAAACGTTTGTACAAAGAGCAAAACCCTACACAATCACATTTCAATCCTAACTCTTTTGCAAATATAGCTCAGGCTAATTTAAATAATTCATCAACTAAAACCGCCAACCGACCACAGCCTCCAAAGAACAACTCAAACAACACTTCTATCGACACAACTTTAAAGAATACGAACAACAAAACTCCATCCCAAACAGAATCACAATTAACTCCACCAATAAAACTCCCAACACCCACTCCATCTAATATCCAAATCCCTACACATTCAACTTCAAACGAAAATCACTCACAACTTAAAGCACATTCCTCAAAAACCAATTTAGACACCTACTCAATAAAAGAAAACTCATATTTAAATACACAAACTAACATCCCACCAACCTCTTCATATCCTGAAACTATATATACCAACTCTCCAATTTCGCAAACTACACAAAATCTTATCAAAACTAACGACTATTTTATGCACACTAACGAAAATGACGATGATGAACTTATATAAAAAACATAACTATAACCAAAACCCTGACTCTGCTGTTTTGAGGTTGAACCACCGAGGCTCCTCTGGGAGCCTCGGTGCTTCAGCTCCTGGACAGCGGAGTCATAGAACCTACCACCCTCAAATGACAACCAATACATCTTTAGAACCTCCAAACTATTTCAAAGCTCTCCAGTGGAATATACAAGGGTATATGAATAACTTCGACGAGCTCAATTTACTAATAAAAGAAAGATCGCCATGTGCTTTATCTCTTCAAGAGACACATTGTGCGTTTCAATCTAATCCAATTGTTCCGAAAACTTATTCGGGTTATTTTTGCAACTTTCCTCAAAATTTAACCGGTAAACAGGGTATAGCCCTCCTTATTAAAAATAACATACCACATGAGCAAATCAATATTATTTCACCCATCTTAACACTTGCTTTAAAAGTAAATTTATCAATTAAATTTACTATCGTCTCCATTTACATTTTACCTTAACAAACATTTTCCCGATCTGACCTTGATAATATTGTAAATCAGATAAATACACCCATATTGTTCTGTGGGGATGTAAATTCGTGGAGTGTTCTATGGGGCTCTCCCAATTCTAACCACCGCGGAACGATAATCGAAGAATTCTTATTGAATTCCGATCGAATGCTTTTAAATAACGGGTCCCCAACACACTTCTCAACGCACAACACTTTCACCCATAACGATATATCATGTTGTTCACCCATCCTCTATCCCCTAACCTCTTGGAACATTTTAAAAGACCTTCATAATAGCGACCATTTCCCTATAATAATACATATACAAACTAGCCCAAACAAATCCAAAACCTCCCCTAACCGAAAATTTAAAACCGATTTAGCCGATTGGGATCGCTACCAAACTACAACGAATAACTACTTAAACGATAAAACTCCATCTTCAAATATAAACAAAGAAGCCGCCATTCTACAGAAAGCGATACGATACGCCGCTAACATTTCAATACCCCAGAGTTCTCCTATCCCCACTACCAGAACGGTGCCTTGGTGGAACCCTATTCTCAAGAACCTTAGAGATGAAAAAATGAGACTTTGGAGAGTTTAGAAAAAACACCCTATGCTTTCTAACCTTATATCTTATAAAAAATCAAATGCTCTATTTAGAAGAGAAATGAAAATAAGCAAAGCTAAATCCTTAGCCGAATTCACTTCAACGATAAATCCAAACTCTCCCATCACTAAAATCTGGCACAATATCCGTTGCCTTACTGGAAATCATTCTCCCCGGCAAATCAAATGTCTAGAAACCCCTACAGGTCCAATTTCTTCAGCTTTAGACATAGGAAACTTCTTCGCACTCTCTTGGTCTAATCTTTCAGACGATAAGAACTTTTCAGCATCTTTCAACAACTTAAAACTTGACAGCCTTGCAAATATGCCACCTCCACCTCCTGGCAACACATTAGCAAAACAAATTGAAAATCATATAACATATTCAGAAATGGAGTGTTGCTTACGTATATTAAAAGGTAAAACCCCAAGTAGGGATCGCATTTCCTACCCCATGATAAAAAACCTTCCTTTTAATGTTAAATCTAGACTTCTTTCGCTATACAATGAAATACTTGACACCGGCATCATCCCACAAACTTGGAAAACTGCGAACATCATCCCACTGTCGAAACCAAATAAGCAAATAAACTCTATAGACGGATACCGTCCAATTTCCCTCATTCCATGTATGTCTAAGGTTTTGGAAAAAATTGTTTCAAAACGGCTCTATTGGTTTTTAGAAACAAAACAATTAATTAGTTCAAACCAAGTGGCTTTCAAACCAAATAGAGGATGTTCGGACGCCTTGCTACATATTGATCATTACGTATCAAATACGTTGTCTTCACGCAATCACGTATCTGTACTTTCTTTAGATTTCATGAAAGCCTTCGACAAAATTGGGATTCATTTAATATTAACGAAACTGCTTAATTGGGGTGTTGGTCCGAAAATATATACTTTTATTAAATCATTTTTGTTGAACAGGAAAATCTCTGTTAAAATCAATAATTCTTATTCTTATTCCACTTAACAACGGCATACCACAGGGATCACCTTTGTCGGTAACGTTATTTTTAATAGCTTTCAATGACATCAGTGCTATCATCAGTAAATACAATTCTCTAGACCATTGCATTTACGCTGATGACGTTTACATTTTATGCAAACTCAATAACTTAGAAGAAACAAAAAATACATTTTCAAAAGCTATTAAAGATATTGAAGATTGGTGTAATAACTCTGGAGCTAAACTTTCTCTCAACAAATGTAAAGTCTTACACATATGTCGAAAATTATCATGTCCTAAACTTGACTTAGCAATAAATAATGTAAATATAGAGTGTGTAGAAAACTTAGATATTTTAGGATTAAGATTTAATTGTAAATTTAACTGGAAACCACATTGTAATAACCTTAAAAAGAGCCTAGCTGCAAGAAGTAACGTTGTTAGCTACTTATCCAGAAAAAAACTTAATGTTCATGTAAACACCTTATGTAACATAACTAAATCTTTAATTTTAAGTAAAATAGACTATAGTCTTTATATTTATGGCAAATGCCCAACCACTACTATAAACCTTCTTAAATCTGCATACCACCAATCAGCGAGAAGAAGTATCAACGCCTATCGCACAACTAGAATTGAAAATATCATGGCGGAAGCTGGCCTTCCTACCTTGGAACAACGTCAATCCGAAAGTCTTCAGAAAATCATTGCAAAACTTATTTTTTCCAACAACTCCATCATTGACAGAGATATTGATTTAACGACCAATACAAACATGAACAAGCGTCTTCCATCTACAATCACCCAAGCAACACATAAACTCTTGGAGAGTACTTCAATAAATGTATCAGCTCTTTACAAGCTGTTAGTTCAATCTTTTTAATACCATTTCACTTTATGACCTCCTAATTTGCTCTTTAAAATGTTCTTTTCGTTATAGTATAATTAAATGCTCTTTAAAACATCTTAGAGATAATCATGATAAATGTCACCATATTGACTCTCTATGTACCCTCTATAAAACTTCTTTAAAAGGAGTAGTTTTAAAATGCTGAAAGAGATTTTCATTTTAATCTTTCGAATACATCTTGAAGATATTCTGTGGAAGTTTTCACTAAAACGTATTTATGAAAGCTTAACATCAAGAATTACTACTTTCTAACAATTGTGAATTGTGAAACCGAGCGAAAATCTTTTTTCCTCTCTTCTGTTTAAAGAAAACAACTCAACTATTTAGTTGAATGTGCGCGCCATTGCATATGATTATGTTTAACAAAAAACAAGCAAAACTGCACAACTGTTTGGTTGCTTATAGAAAACAGATGAACTATTTGGTTGAATATTCGCGCAGGTGCGTATAATCATATATTACACAAAATAGCGAACTCATTTTAGGCAATCGTTTAGTTTGTGTCAAAACACAAACTTTTTAGTTGCTCGTAACAAACAGTTGCAAAACTAAAAATTGAATATGCGCGCCTTGCCTAATTGTTGTGAATTTTTTATCTTTTTCTTTTACTCTTTGCTTACACTTTGTTTGCTCTTTTTTTCTTTGAATTTGACTGATTGTAAACAGCTATATTCTTCCTTTACTCTTTGTATACACTTTTTTCACTCTTTGCTTTGAATTTAAATTCCGATATCTTAGACTGCTTTTACACGAAAGCGATTTTTAATCTTTGATTCTCTTTTGACTTCCCTTCGATTGCATGAATGCTTTTAAACACAGCGATTTTTAATGAAAGTTAACTTTTCTTCATTGAAAAGGAGTCATCTCTCCGCACTCTTTACTCTAGTGAGTAGATCGAAGTTCACTGAGCGAACGCCAAATAGAAATGAAACATACCTGACAAGTAAAGAAAACCACAAAGAAGAAAGAACGATAACTCTGCAATTTTTCCAACCCTAGCAATTTTGTGTACCCCCGCCACCACACACGTCTCTCTCCAACGGGCTTAAAAATCGCAAGGTAATATTGCTTCGTTTAAAAGCAGTCTTATTGTGAAGTGCTTAAGATATTTTAAAGAGTTCTTAACAAATGGATGGCGTATCTGTATAAAATACATATATTTTGTAAAGGGTGACATTGTTAAACGTATATTGAAGATAAAATTATTATTTACTAGGTTTTTATGTTTTATCGTTTACTATACGAAGTCATCTGTTTCTACGGATGTAAGTAAATGAAAGAAGGAAATGTTGTTATTTGAAGAACTTTGGCACAATATAAAAGAAATGTTGAAATAAAATTCAAATTCAAATAAAATTGATAATGGGTAACATTTTGATTATATATAATATCAAATTTTCTAAATTTTCAGTGATTCTTTAGTCGGTTGACAGTTGAACTCAATGTTTTTTATCTTGATAGAATGTTGACACAACAATAAAATGTCAAGTTAGCATATCATTCTAACAGATTTTTAATCCAGGGATTTTAACACTTTGTGAAATAAAAATTAAGGAATGACATATATTTTCACTTACTTATTATTATTATTATTATTATTATTGTCTTTTTGTATCTTTTCTCTGTAAGATGTATAAAACCTGTCAACTTACATTTAAATTTTGAAAAAAAATGCAATAAAAATCCGGAATCATTCTTCAAACAATTATTATGTTTCTTCGTGTTTTGTAGTATAAAGGAGATCTTAGCATCACCATATACAATAAAAAAGTTGATTTAATTTTATTTCATACAAAATTCTAAAGAAGTAAGTGCTAATATGTCGCTCAGTTTGTAAACCTTTTGAGTTGTATTTATTTGCTGAAATTATTTTACATTTTAAAATTATTCAGATCGAACAAAAAAAGACCTTTCATAAAATAAAGCACCCTGTAGATAGGAATACCTTCGATACATACACATACATGAATCGGCCATATCTATTGCATACTTAAACGTCATTTCTTTTTTTATTCTGAGGGCATTTTATTATTATAGCATTATTTTTCTGAATATTATTTTGTAAATACTATTCTATTTGAAGGCGCGTTAATTTCAAGTAGGGTAGAGTATGCGGTTTCAAATTAAATCTTCTCTCGCAAATCAAAACACGCAATCATAAAAAGGGTATACAATGAATATCGTAAATCCAGTAATAAATTATTGAAGGAAAGAATTCGCCATGTTTGTGTATATATATTAGTCAATCCATTTTATTTGAATTGCATTAAATTTGTATTTGCGTGAAAGAGAAAGACATTTTTTATACATTTTTCTTCTTCGCAGTTCAATCTTTCTACTCAAAAATATAAACATCTTGAAAACCACTTGAAAGTATCTTTATAGATTAATCAAAAAATGATCTTTATGAAGTCTTACAAATACTTTACTTAGAACTCTTTGTTCAATACAATAGACTCCTCCCATTTAGGCCTTTTTGTGTATTACAGACCTCTTTAAGATTGTTCAAAAAGTTGAAAAGACTTGGAAAATAACTTTTCAAGATATCTATAAGAGGCAATTGTGTTGCTTGGGCACACTAAAGCGTTATCAAAAGCCAAACAAATGGGTTTACCCTTCAAACGGGTCAAAAGCTACACTCCAGCCCTCCCACCTTGGAACATAAGCCCTAACTCTTTTGAACTTAAGCTAGCCAAGTACAATAAAAACAACACCAATAGCAGAGTTTACTATTCTTCTTACCTTGAAATAATAGAAAACCTTAAACAAGAAGGATGGACTCTTTTGTTTACAGATGGGTCAAAATCCGATTACAACACTTCCTTTGCTGTTACCGAAGAAAATGGTTCCTTGCTGAAGGCAGGAATTCTATGGGAATACTCATCACTTTTTACCACTGAGGCCTTAGCCATCCATGAAGCCGCAAAAATGGTTCCACAAGTCAACTCTAAATTAGTAATATGCACCGACAGTCTATCAGTAATCTATGCTGTCTCCAACTCAAACCATAACACCAGATTAATTAATAACATACGTGACCTTCTAATAAGGAACCAAAATAAACTCAAACTTATGTGGGTATCAAGCCATATTGGTATATTAGGCAATGAGCACGCAGACAAAGCTGCCAAATCTTGCAACAAAAAACCCGTTTTCACCTTTAATACATTTTCAAAGAAGGACATTCAACGTTTCATCGACCAAATCATCAAGAAGAAAAATATTCTTAGCTGGAGAGGCTACGATAATCACTATTCCAAAATAAACATTGACCGACGCACTCCCAACTATCCACCATCAATATCCAGAGCAACAGTATCAAAGTTCATCAGACTTCGATTGGGTCACACTGCCTTAACCCACCAGCATATATTAAGAAAAGAGAACCCGCCACAATGTCCAGTCTGTAACAGTACCCTAAATATCTCACACCTACTTGGCCTTTCAACATGCAGTGCCTCCCGAAAAATCAACACTATTTTACCATTTAATCAAAACATTTTTTCATTTTTAAATACTATTAATACAGAAAATATTTCAAAGATCGAAAATTATCTCAATATTAACAAATTAGTTATATAATTAAATTTATTTATCATTGAGTGGAAAGCTTTTACAGCTAGTGCTCTCTTAGTCCCCTATTACACGATGTCTCACGAGACGAGGCTCACGTAAGTGCGAAAAAGAAAGCAGATATGAGGAAATGAGATGCAAAAAAATATTCCCGGTGAGTACCGGGCTGATTTTTAGTAGTCTCATTTTGACGTTTCTTTTTCTCATATTCGTTTTATGTGGTGTTGTGCATTGAAAAATATGAAAAACTTTCAAATTTGAGACATGAGTCTCATGAGACATGAGTCAACGTGTAATAGCTTTTGCCTCACGGGATACAAATTTAAAAGGAAAGTCAAAAATGAGACATGTCTCATGAGGCAACGTGTAATAGGGGACTTACTATTAGCATGTAATTTGTAATTGTATGTTAATAAATAATAATAATAATAATAAAATCACAAATACATATGACATGTTGATAATTTTTGAAGTTATCAAGAATAAATTTAGAATTTTTTAAATGTACATCATACAAGTGAAAAGAACTTCTTGGAAGGATATAGCTTAAGATAATAAAGATTTCTATATTGCTTACGGTAAAGTTAACAATTAACTGTTCAATATCAAGATTTATATCTGAATTTTGATTATTTAAAAGTAAATCAACCTCTTTACATGGTAAAAAAGAGCGTATGGCAATTAGAACCCCACCTCCCCTTTCCATACCTGATAATACCTTACATCTATCTTTTCTAAATACTGTGTAGTTTTTTAAATCAAAAATTTCAGATGTTAAGTGATTTACTGTCAACCATGTTTCAGTTAACACTATAATGTCATATTTACAGGAAAGAAATGCAATGTATTAATGTATAAAGAATCTAGTTTTGTTCTTACCCCACTAACATTCTGATAATAAAAAGTTAAGTTACTTAAATAATCTTAATGGTAAAGATAAAGCAGCAAAATAATCAGGAACATTGAAGTTGATAGCAGGATCGAAAGAACTTGGATTATTAGATACATCAGTTGAATTTAAGTCAGATTGCCTAGTTGGAGAGCTTTGTCGTTTTTTGAAAAGTAGATAAATCTTTCGGCCGGAGGGATGAATCACTCATTAGTTTTGTGTAATGGTCTAAGGGAACACTTAATTCGAAATAAACGAACTTTAATTCAGATGCAGGAATGTCTTTTTTAATAAGCTTATAAAACTTAAAAAGGTTAGCCGGTATATTGGTCTTTTCCGAGATATGATTTACTAAATGTTCAGGAAGAGTGTTACTATGGAATTAAGATATATGAAGCCATTTAGTACGACCCACGGCATTTAAAGAGCTTTCACCTGTTCCTACTAGTTCATTCCTGTGAATTTGTTTTTGTATACTACACTGATTTTTTTTTTCTTTTTGTTCATCGACATCCACATTGAATTTAATAGAATTGGAATCAGAAATGATAGAAGGTTTATCAGTTTCAACGTAAACAACTTTATTCAATTTATCACCTTCACGCTTCGCATCAGCTGCATCGGTATCGTTGACGACAACAGTGACGACATCATTCAATGGGCCCAATGACACAGATGTTTTAGTTGCATTATTTAAATCTACTTCATTGTCGTCACAACCAATATCCAAAACAGAAGTGTATTTACTCATCGCTTCAGAATTCTCATCATTGATGTTATCTGTACCAAAAACAACAAGTGAGGGAGTAGCTTGCACCGCAGAATCCAGTTTATTTTAAGTGTTTATACTCTTGGTATTGTCAGCAATCCCGGACTTTGCAAGAGAGCACAGAATAGGTGCAGTTTTTAAGGGGGAGCACTGAGTTTACACATTTATATAGCATTAGACACGGTTGAAGCTGAATGTAAAAGGGCATGCGAGCAGTGTTGTCACTTCCATTTCGAAACCCGAGGTAGATTGAGATGAAAAACAGTGGTAGATTTAGATTTTGTGTGGTAGATTTGTAATTTCCCAAAACCCAAATGATAATAATTCAAAACGACAAAATCCAAAAATATTAAATTATATGCCAACAGATTGGGCAATTAATATTTATTACTATATTACACATAAATTTACTAAAATTCGAAAACATTGATTCTTGGCATACTTCTTCATGTCTTTGCTTAAATCAATTCACCCCCCCCCCCCCCTTAAATATGTCATTAATTTGTTTTCTATCAAAGAGCAAGAGCGATCTCCACTCATTATTGATAACTTTCTCCGGAACATCGTCAAAAGGCAATACTCTTATCAATAACCGTAAGATAGTTTGTTGCCGACCTTTTTGAATTTCTTTTGGACTTAAGAATTGAAGCAGCTGGAGATGCTCTCTTGAAAAACCAAATATTTTTTTAGCTGATCACAAAGCTTAATGTAAAACGCAAGCAAATTTTCTTTAATTTTATTATTTTCAATTTCCTGGTTATATTTTATTTTTAATGTGTGTTTAATTCAATCAGTAACTGCCTGCCTGCTCTAACTCTATCTCGCCAAATAAAGGGTTTTCCAATAAGAGGTTATTTTTATATTCAAAGAAAAATGGCATTTTTGGAGATAAATGATCGGATGTTTATTTCATTATAAAGAGGAAGGTATGCCGTTAATAATGGAACACAACATCAGCCAAATGGCCGTGTGTGTGTCTTTGCTGATTGGGTCCTTAAAATGCATGAAAATGATCCGGAATTTCATCGAAAAATCATCTTGACTGATGAGGCCCATTTCCACCTCGGAGGCTACGTCAACAAGCAAAACTGTCGCATCTGGGGCTCGGAAAACCCAAGAGTTATTGTTGAAAAGCCTCTCCATCCTCAACGCGTGACTGTTTGGTGCGGTTTATGGTCCCGCGGGGTCATTGGACCTTACTTTTTTGAAAATGAGGCTGGAGCAACAGTTACGGTCAATGGATTGCGCTATCGAGAGATGATTAATGATTTTTTATGGCCTGAATTGGATGGTATTGATCTGGACAACGTTTACTTTCAACAAGACGGCGCTACGTGCCACACAAGCAATGAAACCATCGATCTTTTACGGGAAAAGTTTCCGGACCGTGTTATCTCTCGAAGAGGTGATCACTATTGGCCACCGAGATCTTGTGATTTAACACCTTGCGACTTCTTCCTTTGGGGCCACGTGAAAGATAAGGTCTACGCCAACAGCCCAGCGTCGATTCAAGACCTCAAAGATGAAATTCGTGAGGCTATCGAGGACATAGGGCAGCCACTTTGCGATTTGGTTATGGAAAATTTCATGAAAAGGATATGGTCCTGTATTATAAATCAACCTACAACTGAAAACTCGTGCCAATCGGTAGATTTTTCTTCAATTTTCCTGCCAAAAAGTGAACAAAGTTTCAGAATTTGATCTTATCTACAACGAAGTACTCATCAGAAGGAGCCAAATGAAACTAAATAAAAAGCTGCGACAGACTCTGCGGGGTTGCCTTCGAGTCTTATTAAATTTCCCTTTGAAAGAGCATTAGAAAAAACAAATACCTTAACTCTGTTACATTGAAGAAAACAAGAGATTCTAGCTGGCAATAGTCTGCGGATCAGTGTTCGCTAGAGTTCTCTGGCTATGTGAAAAGATTTGGTCAAAGTTACATAGCAGCTACTGTAGGTGCTAATGGTTATGTGACAGTGCCAGGGCTGCAGAAACGAATGAGTTTATGGAAACATGATGAAGACAGGGCTTTTGGAGCATGGAACAAGAAAATAAATTCATAAAGTCCTCACAGTCAACTGATGAGTCCATGTAAGATCGCCGGGGCGAAACGCCAATTTTTGTGAATAGAGGCCAAAAAACTATTTTGAATCAATAAAATTCAACAAGTCCAATAATAGTGCTAAGTCTTCTACTTGGCTGATTTATTTTAGTAGTATATAGAGTTTGTATTATAAAAACAATTATATAGAATCGATGCCAGGCCACGGGCAAAATCTTCCAACGTTAATCTTAATGATTACAATTATTTTAATCTTGGTTGGGTATAGTTCACATTGAATTTTTGTCAAAAAATCGATGTAAGATGAGCTAAATTTAACAAAAATTGCGTATTGACAAGGTTCTCACAGTCAACTGATGAGTCCACGTGAGATCGCGGAGAAGAAACGCCAATTTTTGGGGACTAAAGGCCAAAAAGCTACTTTGAAAATAAATTCTCGTTTAGCTGGTTTTAAGATTAATTGTGAAGTTAAATAGAAGGCCACTATGTTTGCATGTGATTTTTAATAAAATGGTTTCATGTCATACAAATTACGCTCAAGTGGGTTTTCGGAAGCGGCTGTTTCAGATTTTCTTACAAGAAAAAGTCGTATAAAAATGACTCCACAACTCAGTATTATAGAAATGGTATAAAATGTTGAGGATAATTGAATATAACAATGGGAGTTAGATACCGAAATATTTGACAGTTGTTTATCTTTGAATCCTAATTTGAATCTTTTATACAGCATTAAAAAGAAAAAAACAATTTAAATTAATTTGTTTTTGTTTTCAAAATGCGCTGTTTCAAGTATTTTTAGTTTAAGTAAAACTTGAAAAATTGGGGAATTTTACAAGCAGGATTTTTGTAGTACGTAGATATACGACATTTTCTTGATGAATCTCTAATAGCAGCGTATTGACTTTCTTTCTAACTTAATAATTAATTTAAAAACTAGCTAAACGATAGTTTCTGTTCTTGTTTCACTCATCACATTTTCATAAGCTTGTACATTTCTGCAATCCTGGATTCCCACCCAAAAGCACTTAACGTTGCTTTAATGTAACTAAATGCACATCTTGTCACAAAGAACCTTAGCGAACACTGATCCGCAAACTAGACTACCCGATGGAAGATGGATGCTTCGGTGGTCAAAGTTCAAATATGGTTTTCTTTTTTTTTATAGAAGTTGTTTGCCGGACATATGTATGTATATTTGTTTTGAATTTTGTTACTTTTGTTACTTTATTAAATCATATGTTTGTTTAACAATCTGGAGCCTAAGAATAATTCTGACATGAAAAAATATTAAGAAAACTTACGTGCAAGGTATGGTAGATTATTTTTGTATTTTTGAAAACTTTTTTCGTCCGAGTAAGGAAGTCTGTCCAGAAAATGTAGTTGAAGGCTGACGGCTGCATTCAGAAAAAATAAGACAAGCAAACTGTGTTGCAAGAGTTATGGCAGATTTTTGTTTATAATTTTTCTTTTTGGAGGGAATGTAAAAAATAGTGGTAGAATTTTGAACTACCGTGGTAGATGTGGTAGATTTGGAAATTCTTAAAAAGTTGTGGTAGATCTACCACAATTGTGGTAAAGTGACAACACTGCATGCGAGTTTTTGGACGAATGAGAAGATGGTGAAAAAGAGAGTATTTTAGATCCGTTGTTACGTATCACAGAAGGGGAATTTTTTCCAATTTGCTTATTAAATGATTGAGCAGAAGGGGAATACTTTTTGATTATTTTAGAAGAAAGGTCGTTGACCCTCTCTTTTTGGTTTTACTTCGCGTTGTTATACCCACTTCACTTAAGATTTAATTATTATTAATACATAGATTAGGAAATTCATTCTTTAGGCAATTCAGATTGAGGTTAATACCTTGAATAAAATTCTCTATGTTGTTGATATAACCATTGAGTATGTTAGTACAGCACTTGTTACATTTAATAAAAAAGTTATCTTTAGACTTTATGATGTTGTAGTCCGATTTTTTTATTTTTGCACAACTTAAATGCAAAACAGAATTGCACGTTTCTAATGTTTTTAAAATAGCATAGCGGTTTTAAACGTGCCCGTTTCTTTGAGTACCTGTCAAGACTCTCAATTCGTTTCTCGTTTCCTTAAAAGTTCTCAATAAGCGTTAGGTTTGGCCGTTTGGGGTATGAAGGACTATTTGGAAAATATGCTTAACAAAAATGCTATAAAAAATTAGAAAACGATATCAATTAATCAGGGTTGGAATTAGGGATGCCAGACGTCCCGCCAGGCGCGGGACTGTCCCGTAAAACGAGATCTGTCCCGCAAGTGTCCCGCCAGTATATTTTGTCCCGGAAAGTAATTGAATGTCCCGCAAATCCCGCAAACAATTCGTAAATTGTGCTATTGGATTTAACCAAAGAGTTAAATAAGCGATTTTCAATTGGCACAGATGCATCAACAAGAGGAAATTATTTCCTTTAAGTGTGCGTTATTTTATATTAATTAATTCTTACAACTTAGAATCTGAAAAATCGTGAAATATAGCAGAGTCCCTTAAATGAACAGTTTTGTCTTCAAATGTATGCCTTGAAAACATAACAGCGTTCAACCGACAACGACAGCGCAATTTTTTTTTAAAACCAATCAGTTAGGTATTACTGAACTTAAAAAAGACATTAATTTAATAATACCAATGCCACATTTTTAACAACAAATTCAAAAAAGCGCAAAATTTGCTTAAGTTTCGAAGCATTATTATAATGACATTTGTACCTACATAATAACGAATTTAGTTCAAGTACAAAAAAATGTGAACTTACAGAATTTATGGAATGGTCCGAGTTACTGAGGCATGTTCCCACCCGTTACTTGTCGTTAATTTCTGCAGTTGATAGGCTTCTAAAGCATTTCAATTCAGCTAAAAGCACTTTTCTATCGAAAAAGGAAATTCGTCCATAACGTATAAGAAAGTTTTTCGAATTTGAAATTGCTGAAGCTTATTTAGCCATTTGTTTCTCATGTTAGTGAAATTTTTCAAAATGCAGTTGAAAGTTAAGATACTACTATTATTTATTCATGCAATATAATGAATGACTTAAGAATTTTATTAAAAAATGAAAGTGCTATTGACTATTTAGATTAATTTAATTTGTGCATCTAATATTATTCTATGAAAACGAGTTTTGCATATTATGTATGTGAATAATTTTGTAAAAGTTTTAGCATGAATTCAGCCCCTAATTTAGAAAAAAATATGTGATTTCATTTTTTCTTTGCCTGTCTCTAATGCCAGTTCTGAAAGGATTTTCAGTTTTATGAAGAAATCCTAGCATGAAGGTAAAAATAAAATTTCAATGTCAGTAGATATTAGTATTATATAACATTTAGGGAATTTAAAAAACTTTGTACAACCGATTTTGGTCTAAAAGGCACGCAAGAAATCACATCGGGAGAAAAAAAATACAATTAAAATTCTTTCTTAGAATTCGGGACTTTATTGACTTTTATAGCTTTTTAGTTTATTCAATAACTCGAAGTTTGTATTTTTTTATTTATTTATTCCTTATTCCTTAATAATAATTTTCTAATTAGGTTCTCATACTTAAGTAATTTATGAACAATTTTTTTTTTCAAAATCATGAAAAATTTCCTAATTGCTAAACGATAAGTTTATCAACACAAAAATAAGAAAAATTAATTTTTTTTCTAAGTCTAAAAATGAGCTAAATATGTAGGTATATGGTTTTGAAATTTGTCAAATATTGGTATTTAAGATATGTATATTTGCATAAGTACGAATAAAATAAGATTGTTTGAAAATTTAAAAATCTTTTTGATTTAACTAAAAATTCCTCAAACTTAAAAATTTTTTTTTTTGAAAGGTTTGTTTTGTAGATACACATGTAAAAATATGTTTTCAAGATTATATTGTCCCGCATTCAAAATTTTTAAATCTGGCATCCCTAGTTGGAATCGGCTAAGGTGATAGTTGATTGTGATTGTCATTTTGACTAAAGCTGTCTCCATCATATCAATAAAGAAATATAGAGAGAGCGATTGTCAAAATGACAATCACAATCAACTATCCCCAGTTTAATTTTTAACGCCAAGGCAACAGTTGATTAGAAACGCTGCCTGTTTGAAATGTCTACATTTACAAACCAACAATACGCTGACATTAATTTTTTAGTTTATGGGCTGTGCAATGGAACTTCAACTAGACCTTCGTAGCGGTCCAGGAACTTTATTCAAACCGACGAAGGCTTCGAGAAACGGGAGCTGTTTCAAATATTGCTTGAACCAATTCAGTTGGCCTTTATACTGCGCAGGCGCAGGTCTCTTTAAATTTCTCTGCTCTACTCTTTAATTCTAAAAGAGACAGAAAAATCACTGAAAAAAAAGGAAAAAAAGATGTACATGCTGGCGTTGTTGTCAATGACGCTGCTGCGATCATACTGAAGCACTAAGGTTTCAAGGTTTTTTATTGAACTTTAATATATACAATTGTGAAACTTAAGGATAATATGTATGAGGTAGAAATTTGTTGGTACATAGGGTGTCTAACTTATAAAATGACTTAAACTAAAAAATTATAACATTTATAGTGTACATGGTATCAAAATTAGCATTAAGATAAATTGTCTTGGTTTTTGACTCGGGTTGTTCAGTCCCGGTTGTCCAGTTGGTGGGTTTGTTAGGACTGAATCACTAAGGAGGGTGAGTTTTGTTTATAGCTTGGCTCACAGTAAAATAAAAATGAATTTCCAGCGATGGACTTTCTCTGTATAAGATATTGTCTTGCTTTATTTTTCTTTCATAGCTTGATGTCTAAAAAACTATTTCATCTCTGGTGAGATATAATGAATCGATAAAAAAAAGTGTGCTGTTGATAAAAAACATCAAATTATGGAGAAGAAACACTTTTTATGGTAAAAAAGCGAAGAAGAAGTGAAAAAAATTAATACAGGCAATAGGTTAAATTCAAAGTTTCTTTAAATCCAGATTCTGTAAATGCAAAAGAAACCTTGCATACACCCAACCTCGCACCTACCCCATATCCTATAGTGTGCCCAAGCAGCGGGGTTGCAGGGGGGCAGCATGCTCCCCATACATATCTCACTGTTTATACGCCGTAATGCGTAAGCAAGCAAAAAAAGAAAATATCCCATAAAAAAGTAATTTTAGTTATAGTACTGTGGGTGGTCCGCTTATACTTCACTTTTTTACCATAAAAAAGTGTTTATCCTCCATAATTTGATGTTTTTTATCAACAGCGAACACTTTTTTATTGATTCGTTAAAAAAAAAGTTCATTTTGGTGGGGGGAGAATTCCGAATAAGGGCCAACAGTACTGTGGGTGGTCCGCTTATACTTCACTTTTTTACCATAAAAAAGTGTTTTTCCTCCATAATTTGATGGTTTTTATCAACAGCAAACACTTTTTTATCGATCCGTTAAAAAAAAAGTTCATTTTGGTGGGGGGCGGGGGAATTCCGAATAAGGTCCCAATAATTTTTTGTTTTATTATTGGGACAAATTTCAGTGCACCTATAATAAAAAAAAATAAGTCTATTGCAAAATGCAATATTGGGTTAGACATACAAAACTACCTGCGAGCTGCGACATAGGATTTATTGACAAAAAGATTAGGGATTATTGTTTATTTCTATGTTTTATGATTTGTGGCTTAGCAACAGAGAGGTTCCGGGGGCGTTGTGTTTATATTTATTTTACGGCGTTAGTGTATATTTGATATATTTTTTGACATGTGGGGTTGGGATTAATTGTAGATTAGTGTTAATTAACACCAATCTAGTGTTTACGAGTTTGAATAATTTTTACCTACGAGTTTTTAAGAATGAATTTTTGAATCAGAGGGAATTAACGTATTTAAATGATATTTGCTTTGGTTTGCAATTCAGTTAAAAAAAAAACAACCAAGAGTTTTACATCGAAATACATTTACAAGAAATTTTAATGGAACCATTTAGAAAAGGAAAACCTATTGGAAGGCCAGGCGCATAAGTTAGTTGTTAAGATATATAATGACAAATTGGAAGAAGCAAAGAATTGGTTTCTTGAAAATCCTGTGAGCTACGCAACCACGCAAACCGTGGAAACTACTGAAATGTCTGAACGTTCGATCAGAAGGATTATTAAGGAATACGAAGAGACTGGAGTTGTGCAGTCACCAAATAAAAAAGTACAGCATACGAAGTAGAAAACTGGACTAGACGAATTTGACATCGCAGCTATTCGACGTATAATGCACACCAGGATGAAAAAATGATGATATCTTTAAAAATGTTGAGACAACGAGTACATGAAGATCTGGAGTTTAACTTAAATATTACGTCTCTCAACAGGATTCTAAGAAGAAACGGATTAAGCTACAAAAAAACTCAAAACAACCGGAAACTTCTCTGTGAAAGAAATGATATTAAACTCATACGAGTGAAGTATCTGAGAAAAATCCGGGAATACAGAACAAAAGGATATGATAGCATTTATTTAGACGAAAGCTATATTCATAGGTCACATATAAGGCCACGGGCTTGGACTGATGACAGTAGCAGTGGGTTGAAGACGCCAATTTCAAAGGGAAAGATGCTGATAATGGCGCAGTTATATAACCTTGCTGAGTGCGAATACCAGCCACACGTACTCTTTCGTCGTTACCCGGAAACACATTCGTAACGCGACCTAACCGCCACTCGGTGGGCGGCAAGTTTTCTTTTCTCACTACGACGATGTCTCCAATTTGAATGTCCCGCTGAGGAAACTTCCACTAATACCTCTTGTGCAATTCCTTCAAGTACTCCTCCTTCCAGCGCTTGCAAAAGTTGTAATTGAGTACCTTCAGTTTTTTCCAACGATTAACTAGAGATATAGAAGATTCTTCGGGGTCAGGCTCAGTAATCGAAAGAAGTGGACTTCCAATAAGGAAATGTCCTGGTGTGAGGGAAAGATTATCGTAATGATTTTTTGATAGGGCACTGATGGGCCGGGAATCCACCCAGGCTTCAATGCGGCAAAGTAGTGTCGTTAATTCCTCAAAAGTGTACATATCGTCGCTTTTCCGGCAGAGTGGCATAAGTCGAAATTTGTCGTTTTTTAGTTTTGAACACAGAACTGAGCTGACAAAAAAACACAATTTTTCTGTGTAATCGGCGTTTACCTACCTCTTCTAGTTTCCGAGTTATGAAAAAGCGCCGCTCTCAACTTTCAAAAACATCCCTGTCATTTTCTACGTATAAATACGGCATAAATCAATTTTTTTTTTTTTTTTTAATATTTCGTTTTTTATAAAACTTAAGAAACAAAAAATGCAGTTTTTTCACGTATTCAACATTCGAGTTTTGTTTTTTATGAACAACGAAATTTTTGTTTCCAGTATGAAAAAAAACTTTAAAAGGCTCTCCTGAAAATTTGCAAATTTCGACTTATGCCACTCTGCCGGAAAAGCGACGATATTTCACACCATATGATACCTTTTTAAAGTGGGTCTTAAGACTTTTGACACCGGCCTCCCACAGACCACCCATGTGAGGAGCACCGGATGGAATAAAATGCCAGGATGGCAAATGGTTATGAGAGTTACAGAACTCATAGGCTGTTTGTTTGAGACGTGCTTTAAAATCTTCTTTAAGAACTCGATTAGCCCCAACAAAGTTGGTTCCGTTATCAGAATATATGTCTTGTGGACGACCTCTTCTAGCGACAAGTCTATGCAAAGCAGCCAAGAATGCAGCAGTTGATAGCTCGGTAACTCCTTCTAGGTGTATGGCCTTTGTACAAAAGCATACGAAAACACAAACGTATCCTTTTGTTATCCTGCAGCTTCGTCCGAAATATGTTTTTATGTCAAATGGACCAGCAAAGTCTATACCAACTTTGGAAAATGGTTTTGAAAAATTTGTCCTCTCTGGAGGCAGAGCTGCCATAATTTGGCAGCGTTGATATTTCTTGTGAATCACATAAATTTTGTAGTGATTGACGCATGCTTTTATTAAATTCTTAAGCTTGGGGATCCAATATTCTTGTCTAAAAAGAATGAACATTAGTTGATTTCCTCCATGAAGAGTTAGTTTATGGCTTGATCGACTGATCGATTGAGTTGATTCTAGAAGTTGGTATTCAGGTTCAAAGTATATCCTTTGAGAAAGGATAATGAGTCTTTTTTTAATGAAAATGATCTCATTTTTTTGAATGTCATGAGTTTTATAAGTGAATTTTGATTTATCCCGTGAATTTGATGCACGAAAAAATCGAAAAATATAAGAAAGTACTCTCAGAGCTCTTGAAAAGGAAGAAAAGTTCAGAAGAATATCTTCCAGTCCTCTGGAACAAGTACGAAATGATTTAATAGGCTTAGACTCTAGGTCAGCTTTTTTACAGATGAAGGGTTGGTAGATGGCCAAAGCAGTTGATTAGGGCGAAGCCAGGTCGGGCCAAACCACCAAAAATCATTGTCAAGAAGTTCACCAGGAGCCATCCCCCCAGTTGCCAGATCAGCTGGATTATCCTCAGAATCTACGTGTCTCCATTGGATATCTCCAATATAACTTTGGATGAGACCTGTTCGATTAGCACTAAATGTTCGCCAAGAACAAGGTGCTTTGCTTAACCAAGCTCTCTGTACTGAATGTGCCTAAAACGTTTTTCATAAGTTTGGACAGCAGAAGGGCTCCACAGAGTTCTAATCTTGGCAATGAAATTGTTTTGACTAGAGAAACTTTCGTTTTTGCGCACAAAAGTTGGCATATGTTATTACTGGTATGAGCGGGGACCCTTACGAAAATAGCAGCAGCATAAGCTTGCTCAGATTCGTCGCAAAATCCATGAAATTCAACTTTGTTGCGAGAATCTATTCCTAGCCATCTGGGGATTTTAAACATAGAAATTTCGTTGAAGGTTCTTGTAAAAGATTCCCAAACCGCTAAAGAATGAAGTGAAAGGTTTTCGTCCCAAAGGGTTTTATCCTTCCATATCTGCTGCATGAGAATCTTGGCATTGATGATTATTGGTGCTGTCCAACCTGCTGGATCAAAAAGCCTAGCTATATGCGAACACACTTCACGTTTAGTGCAAGCAGATGAAAAAAGAATTGGTTTTATTTTAAAATAAAATGAATCTGATTTATCATTCCAAAATACACCGAGAGTTTTACAGAGCTTTGATCAGTTAAACTTAAGAAAAGGTCATTTAAAATATAATCCTTTGGTATATTTTTAAGGAGAGATAAATTATTCGCTGTCCACTTTCGTAAGACAAAACCAGCAGAATTCAGAATCGAAATTATTTCGGACTGTGCCTGAAAAGCTTGTTCTATGGAATCAAAACCCGAAAGCAAATCGTCGACATAGAAATCATTACGAAGCATTTTCGCTCCGATAGGATATTTCGATTCTTCGTCATCAGCAAGTTGCAGAAGAGTGCGGATTGCCAAATAAGGTGCACAGTTGACACCGAAGGTGACTGTTTGCAATTCAAAATCTTCGATAGGTTTTTCAGGAGAAGTTCTAAAAAGAATTCTTTGAAATGATGTTTGAGATGATTAAATTAATATCTGCCGATACATTTTAGGAATATCTGCGTTAAAAACATATATAAATAAATAAATAAGTGATAGAAGGTCTTGTTGTAAGCTAGGACCTGTGTGAAGAACATCATTAAGACTTTTACCGTTTTGAGATGGACTTGAGGCATTAAAGACCACTCGCAATCGTATTGTCGAGCTTTCTGAGTTCACGACTGCGTGATGAGGCAGATAATAAGACAAAATCTTATGATCAATTGATAATTCTTGAGAAGGAACAAGTTTCATGTGACCGACTTCCAAGTATGCTCGTATAATGTTGTTATATTCCGCTTCCAGTAAGGGAGTATTTTTAAGACGACGCTCAGAGGAAATAAAACGTTTTTCACAAATATGTCGTGATAGTCCAAGTCTTTGATCTTCAAAAACCTCTTTTTTAGAAGGTAGTTTGACTACATATCTACGGTCGGATTGTCTATATGTCGATTCGGAATATATGTTTTCGCAATAAAGATCTTCTGGAGCCATTGGCTTAGGAGTGGAAATCTCTTCCAATTCCCAAAAACGCTTGACTTCGTCATCAATTGAAACTTGACTAAAAAACGTAGCATATTTTGTTGGCATGGAATCACTTGGTTTTTAAAGGGGACCAGAAATGATCCAACCAAAAATAGAGTTTTGTGCCACCAACCTTCCGAGTATGTTATGACGAAGTCCTTCAAGAATGATATTCGGATAAATATCAGCTCCAATGAGTAAATCTACTTGGGAAGATTTATAAAAATGAGGGTCTGCAAGATGAATTCTAGAAAAGTTCAATAAATCAAGAGATTTAATTGAATGAGACGGAAGTTTTCCAGTTGGATGAACAACGACTAAAGCTTGCACTGAGATCAAACTTGAATTAAAGTCGGAACCTATGCTAAAATTACATAGCATTTTTGATGTTGTTGATGGGATAGCGTTAACACCAGAAATTGAAGCATTTGTTGGAGTAAATGGTAAGCCTAAGTGGAGCTGAGCAGCTTTTGAAATCAAGGTGATTTCCGATCCAGGATCTATTAATGCTCGGAGAGTGTGTTTTGTACCCTGAGAATACACTGAAACTAAAGCTGTGGCCAAAAGAATTTGCTTCGACGAAGTCGTAAAGTAAGAATTCACCTTTGCAGAGTTTGAAGTTGTAGTGGACTGTAAATTATTTTGGGAATCTTTATTTGGATTGAATTGTTGAAAAGATGGATTTTGCATTTCAGAAGATGATTGAATCGGTTGCTGCAAATGCAAAAGCGTGTGATGCCGTTTTTTACAATGGTTGCAGGTAAATAGACTTTTACACTGTAGCGTAGTATGAAAGGCAGCTAAACAATTAAAACATACTTTATTTAACTTTAGTTCGATTCTATCCGCAACGGATTTTCTCAAAAATGACGGACACACGCGCAATGAATGTTTGTCTTTGGAATCTAAATGGGCTGTTTTAGGTATCTTAGCGTGATGCGTTTTACATTTTCTAATTTGTTGAACCTGTGAACTAGAAGTGATCTGTTTAGGTTTGGACGGAAGGCGAATATCACTCACACTTTCAAGAACCTTGTAGCGCGAGACTAAGAACTTACTCATTTCCTTCCACGTAGGTATCTCAGCTGGATTTGCTAAGCTTTGTTGCTAAAGTGAGAGAGTTTTTTCCGAAGAATCTTTAGTTGTCTACTAACTAATATCCTTTTATTTTCATATTGCTCTTTCAGAGCATTCCATGCAAGCTCAAAATTATCCTCCGTTAACGAAAATTTGGATACTATACCGTGAGCATCATCGCGAGTCTTAGCTAAAAGATGGAATAATTTCTGGACTCCACTCAATCTTGAGTGTTTAATATAAACCGCAGTAAACATGTCGCAGAACGACGATGGCCACGAAAAATAATCTCCAGAGAATATCTCAGAATCGCACGCGGGCAGAGAGAATGAACTGGCGCTTGAACTTTTTTCGGTGGCTTTTGCAAGAGATCTTACTTGCAGCAAAACTTCAGATACGCCCAAAGCTATGTTTTCTGTTTGATTGACCGGTTTCAAAGATTCACCACTACTGGAAGTAGGATCCAACTTATTATTTACACTTAGAATGAATTCTAAACAAGAGATATACGTTTCTGTTGAAAGCTTATACTTAGATTTTACTGCAGCTAAATTTTCCTGAGATAAAGGCTCTATCGTCTTACGAACGCATTTCGCATACTCATTCTTAACATCCGCCCATAAACTATTGAGCTCCACTTTCCTTGCTTCCAACGAATGAAGCGATAAGGATTTTACATTAACTTCTTTAATATTCGCGAAATACTCGACTTATGGTAAATATCCGCACAAAAATGAAATGAAATTCAATTATTTTTATGTATTTATTTTAATTACTAGAACCGAATCTATAATTTTTAATCAGAAAAGACAGGTGGGTAGGTAGTATCCAAACTAGCAGATTTATATGACTATTTTTCATCAAAGTATTCAATATTATTTAATTTATTTAAAAAATAAGAATTTTATAATCAAATAATAATCATAAATTGCATATGAATATAATACAACACACGTACCTGTTGGTGCTTATTTGATGGAGTTGGTGCTTATTTGATGGAGTGCCAACCAATTTTGTATGTACGAGTATCTGCATTCATGGTAAATTTGGCACTGATGGGATGGGTTGCGCTGTGATGTGATCTCTGCTTTGATCAGACTTTCTCTCGAAGTTGCTGATAAGAAGAGATAAGCCTCTTACACGCCGTCTCCACTAGCGATAAATCCATCGCAATCGCAATAGCCAAAGCAGAAAGCAGAGAGCAGAAGAACTGTCAGATTTTTGTGGCTGGGCATTTCATCGCATACTTTTTTAGTATAGTGAATAATTTTAATGGATATAAATGAGTTCTATGGACAATTTCAAATCAGATTTTTTTTTAATTTTGTTAGAAAAACGTAAACCCCAAGCAAAACCTTTCTTCGCACGCAAAACTCAAACTCAGTTAAATTAAATTTGGGTACGCCAGAACAATATTACAGTTCTCCTTGCGATAAAGCAAGCGATGAATGGTATGCGATGAGAGCATACTTTCTATCGCAAGCGATGAAAATATAGCTGCGATGGCGGTCTCTACTTGCGATAATGAACGCATGCTTTAAAGCATGCTCTGGATTCATCGCTAGTGGAGACCGCATGTTATGATGATATGAACAGATATTTGTATCGGATGATGTGTGGTGAGGCGGTCAGCCATCAGACGAATAGGGGGAATAACATGTAGCATACGAAAACATGCACGTGCCGTAACTATTCGGGACTGGTGGAAGTCTGATCATAGCCTCTCCGTGGCTGCCGCTAGAAACAAGCCTTTAAAAAGGTTTGGCTAATATGATCAGGCTGGTTCCTCAGGTTGGCGACAGGTTAATTCCCTGTCCCGTAAAACTTTTGAATTACGAGACCGACAACAAGCCTCGGAAACGGACTGATCACACGACGACAACCAACGCAACGAAAACTGAAAAACGATTTACGAATTTTCTTATGGAACGTACGATCGCTCTATAGAGCTCGAGCTGCTCAGCAGCTAGCCGATGCCCTGTCAAAATATAAAGCTGACATAACAGCTCTTCATAAAGTCAGATGGACAGGGAATGGTGTTCTACAGAAGAAAGAATATGACATATACTATAGCTGTCATACAAAACACCATGTGCTCGGGGTAGGCTTCCTAGTCAGCGAAAAAATGAAGTCTACCATCATCGGCTTTAACGCTATAAGCGAAAGGCTATGCACCCTTCGCGTGCGAGGCAAATTTACGAACATCAGTCTCATTAACGTTCACGGACCTACGGAGAAGTCCTCAGACGAAGAAAAAGAGACTTACTACGAACAAGTCGAGAGGGCCTTCAATGCCTGTCCAAGGTATGATGTTAAAATCATCCTTGGGGATTTGAACGCAAAAATAGGTCGGGAGCCGGTATTCAGGCATTACGCAGGCACCCATAGTTTGCATGAGAACACTAATGACAATGGACTTCGAGTCTTAGAATTGGCAGCATCGAAAAACATGGTCGTTGCGAGTACCAGGTTCCCGCGTAAAGATATCTACAAAGCCACCTGGGTATCACCTGATGGAGTCACTCGTAACCAAATAGACCACGTGTTGATAGACCGCCGCCACTACTCGAACTTGATGACGGTACGAACGTACCGAGGTGCCAATATCGACTCGGATCACTATCTTGTTGGTATGGTTTTCCGAGGGCGGATTGCCTTGCGAAGACGCATTGCATCCGCCGATCAGGTTCGAATCAACACGGCTGCCCTACGCAATGAAAACACCAGTAACACCTTTGGTAATGCGTTAGGACTCGCCCTAGAATCACTTGATTTAGGGAGAGTAAGTCCTGGAGCCAGTATGCTGGGCGTAAATGAGAAGTGGACACGCCTTAAGAATATTGTCATTAGTACTGCCAACTCCATCTTAGGCAGCAGTCGTAAAAATCGGAACGACTGGTTTGATGATGAATGCAAGCTAGCGACTGAACGTAAGAATGTTGCGTACCGAGCAATGCAACAATCTCATAGAACGCGGGCACGCGAAGAGGAATATAAAGAGCTCAGAAGAATAGAAAAACGGCTACACAGACAAAAAAAATCAGCCTGGGAGAAGAACCTAATCTGTGAAATAGAAAATAGCCGAGAGCGAGGTCCGCACCAGGCGCGGAAGTTCTACCAATCCGTCCGAAACATGACGCAGTACACACCACGCTGCACATACTGCAAGGACGGAGAGGGAAATCTGATCACCGATCCTGAAAGCATACTGGAGCGATGGGAAGTGTACTTTAATGAATTGCTAAATGGTCAGCTCACTGCAGAAGTGGAGGCTCCACTACTTCAAGAAGAATACTCTATGTTGCCGCCACCAAGCATAGAAGAGGTTGAGAAGGCTATTCCATCACGGCGGGCCAGCCTTACGTCAAGCAATTCATGATATTATAGTACACGTATGGGAGCAGGAAGAAATGCCAGAAGACTGGCGAAAAGGTTTAATATGCCCCATACATAAGAAGGGAGATGTCACAACGTGCAGCAATTATAGAGGTATCACGTTGTTGAGTACCGCCTATAAGATACTCTCCTCTATCCTACAAGACCGGATAACCCCATACGCTAAAACCGTTATCGGACAATATCAGTGTGGTTTCATTCCAGGCAAATCAACAACTGATCAGATATTTACCCTTAGGCAGGCGATGGAAAAATGTCTAGAATTTAACATCCCAACATACCATCTGTTTATAGACTTTAAGGCCGCCTATGATAGCATAGCCAGGGTAGAACTTTACAAAGCCATGAGAGAATTCGGCATCCCAAATAAATTGACACGACTATGTAGGTTGACCATGACCAACGTAACAAGCCAAGTAAAAATAGCCGGATTGCTATCCAGACCAATCAAAATCTTTAATGGACTCCGACAAGGGGACGGTTTGGCCTGCCTCCTCTTCAACCTGGCGTTGGGGAAAGCAATCCGTGACTCTGGCACGGCAACAAGAGGGACCATCGTCAACAGGTCCAGCCAGTTACTGGCTTACGCAGACGACATCGACATCATCGGAAGAACCGAACAAGCTGTACACGATTCCTTCATCCAGATCGAGCAGGCGGCACAAAATCTGGGGCTGCACATTAGTGAAGGTAAAACAAAGTACATGGTGGCGTCGAATGCGAGAGGAACAGTTGGTCAAACAATCAAGGTTGCGGAGCACGAATTTGAAGTGGTGCAATCCTTTAAATACCTTGGGTATAGTAGCAGCCGATAACAATATAGAAGAAGAAATACGCGGGCGGCTTCTCAAATCCAACAGAGCCTACTATAGTCTGTCAAAGCTCTTCAAATCCAGAAATCTCACCATAACTTCAAAACTGCTGCTGTACAGGACCATGGTCCTGCCAGTACTCACATATGGATCCGAGACTTGGGTGCTTAGCAAAAGGCACTCCGACCTCTTAGCTGCGTTCGAGAGAAAAGTCTTAAGGAGAATTGTTGGCCCCGTATGTGAGGAAGGACGATTCCGGAGACGGTACAATCATGAACTGTACGCAATCTACTTTGAAGCAGATATCGTGACAAAAATTAAGCTCGGTAGACTCCGGTGGGCAGGGCACCTAGATCGCATGAGCGAAGAGGAACCTGCTCGGAAAGTTCTTTGTGGTACATTTTATGGTAGACGACAGGGTGGTAGACCATGCTTGCGCTGGAGAGATGGCGTAGACCAGGACGCCCGAAGCCTTGGGGTGCGCAACTGGATGGCGTCGGCTAGAGACCGGGATAGGTGGAGAGACTTGTTGAAAGAGGCCAGGACCGGAACCCGGTTGTCGAGCCGATGATGATGATGATGTGTGGTGAATAGGTGATGATTAATTTTGAATAAATGATTGATCGTGTGGAGTATTAATGCTGCAGATCACTGATGAATGAATATTTGTATCGGATGATGTGTGGTGAATATGTGAAGATTAATTTTGATTAAATGATTGATTGCGTGGTGTATAAATGTAAATGCTGAAGATCACTGATGAATGGATATGTGTATCGGATGATAAGTGGTGAATATGTGATGATTGATTTTGATTAAATGATTGATTACGTGGAGTATGAATGTTGCGGATCACTGATGAAAGAATATTTGTTTTTGCATTGAATAATGACGAATAATTGAATTTGCTGCTCTCATATGTTGCGATTAGGTTTCTCTATTGGATACGAAATTTCCAGATGTGTAAGCCAGTCATGCAGTGCAGAGCTGTATGAATATTGGGAACGAAAATTCCGCGTTTTCTTCTAGGTCCCGGAAAAGTAGAAATACTTGTTAAATCGTAGATTTTTCGATATCCGACTCGAATTGGACCAAATGTTTGGGTGTAAAGTAGATCCCAGTAGTTTTCCAAATAGAAAAGAAAAAACAATGAGTTATATTGATATATTTAACTTTATTTTCTTAATGAACAAGAGCTCGATCTTACCTCGTAGAGTGTTAGTCTTAGAAGAAGAAAAAAAAGACAAGCTTAAGGTGAAAGACACAGGAAGGGCAAAATTATGGGCTTAAACAAAAATTACATGGGCGTGTTAGACGCCCTCTGTGGTTTCGTAAAAATTTAAACTAATTAAGCTGGTAACAAATGAATAAATTAATATATTTATAGGATAAGGTAGTTTTGGCTTAAACAGACGATATCATTCACGGCATGGGACATGAGGTTCTACGTTTACCACCCTATCATCCAGATCTCAATCCCATTGAAAATATTTGGGCAACTGTCAAGGCAAGAGTAGGTTCACGAAACACAACATTCAATTTATTGGATGTTCAAAAATTAGCAGAGGAAGAATTTTCAAAAATAACGGCTGAAGACTGGCGAAAAGTGTGTGAAAAAGCCATAAGAACTTAGGAAGAATACTTTTCTAACGACCTGACGTGGGACACAATTTCGGATTCAATTATAATTAATCCAGCTGACGATTCTTCAACGGACTATGAAAACGACATTAGTTCTTAAAACTAAGTATATGTAAATGAACATTTATTATTTAAATTATATTATTCTTATTTATATTGTTTTTATTTTATTATTATGTTTTGTATTTATTTCTGAAGCACAAATTTATAATAATTATTTTAAGGTAAAATAAGCAAGTACCTGAAGAGGATGCCTCAGGGGAACACTCAGAACCGGGCAAAAGGAGTAGCGTCGACATCTGGTCAAGGGAGAATACCTCCCAGGCAGGAAGAAGACGTAACTCAAAATGCAGCGTCAACCTTTTGTCAAGGGAGAATACCTCCTAGGCAAGTGGAAAACGCTACAAAAGAGACAACATTCACTAGCACAGGGAGTTTACCTCCTATGCAAGTGAGTGATCTTATTGTGGTCAGACAAGAAGATGATGGGAAGTTACTACCATCTAAATCATCCAGTCCACCCAAAAAACCACATAGCCGAAATGTCCGAAGAAATCAAATACTTCCAAAATTGGGTAGTCCAGGAGGCCTGGATGATCCACATAGGAAAGGACTAAGTGGAGCAGGCACCAAATGGTACTTTCGGTTCCTTACAGAGGGGATGTATCCGCAGGATGCTAGAAAGAAGGTGGACTTACGGAAAGAAGAAAAGAAAAATGATAACACAAGCCTAGGACAGGGTAAGAGGAAATGCCACCAACTAACTCCTCCCCAAAGCAAAGAAGCGAAAAAACCTAGGACGACAGCAACTTCATCTACGGGACAAAGCACCGTTAAGGCAATACCCGCTCAACAAAGGCTCTCTTATGTAAGTCAGCCTTGAGCGTCAGAATTGCTGTTCTGCCTAGGGGATATCCACAAGTCGCCTTGACTGCCGAGGATCTATCGGCACTCGAGGAGGCAATCATTGAGGAGGTCTCTCTGGGTTGAAAACACAAGCTGAAGTTCAATGGACTGCACTTCAGAACAGGTCTGCTCTTAGTTGATTGCGCTGGACCCAAAACAGCGGAGTGGCTAAGAGAGAGTGCACATAAATTGAGCAGTTGGAAGCGCATCGAATTGTATGCATGCATGGGTGATGATATACCAAAAATTCACAATATAACGCTGTTCCTTCCAAAAAGCATGGGTCAAGAGGACATAAAGTCATTGGCTCTCTTAAAAGCCCAAAATGAGGGTCTAAACGTGCAGACCTGGAGAATAGTTAAAAGCTCGACTGAAGGAAAAGGTAAACTACTGGTGATAAGTATTGACGCCAAATATTGAAAGCAAATCACCAGCTTCACTACAAATTCGGGAAAATAAATGTTTTTGGTCTCCGGAAAACAACCTCCAGTTCTGCATCCGCAAAAGAAAAAGAGTCCTCAACCAGGCCAACTCGAAAATCCCCAGAAGCGGAGGCAGTAGGAATTACCCTACCTGCAATAACCATCCCTACTCCCACTCCAAAACCTTCAAGCCCACCAGTCTCCCCAACCCCTCCAAGCACGTCAACTGAGACATCACTCCCGGAAACAGGAGGGATGCAAACACCAGACCGGGAGAGGATAACACCGGGTCCTTTGGACATTGAGATGGAGAGCATAGACCTCTCTCCAAGTTCAATGGACCAAACAGAACCGCTTCCCACTATAGAGGAGGAAGACCACCTGCTAGCAGATGATGGGGCATTAGCCCCCATCTGCCAATAAAAGAAGATGCCGGCACACGGGATCAGAACCAGGCTAGCCCAAGTAAACATATACCACGCGAAGGCCGCATCAGCTGTCCTGGCGAGGAAGTTCGCTGCGGACAACTTAGGGCTAGCACTGATCCAGGAACCCTGGACTTATAAGGGTCAGGTAAGAGGGTTGACAAGTAGCTACTCTAAACTTATATGGGACACGAGAGAAGACTCGCCCAGAACTTGTATTAAAATAAGAAATAATAAGGCCCTAAAGTAGACTAATGTGCTAGTGAATAGACGTGCTTTAATTTGCTGTCTGAGATTTCCTAACCCCAACCGTGTTAAAGTCCATAATAGTGTTTTTTTTTATATAAATAAACTGAACGTAAAAGTAAGTGGTTGTATTGCCATCATTGTATTTGGCTTAAAAAGTGTTTCTTTGTTTAAATAAAAGAGTCGGAAAAGTAAACTAACATTAAATTAAATTCAAACGAAGAACAAAGAACTCAAAACTTTTTTTTTGTTGTTGACTAATCTCTTAAATCCATGCCTCTTTCTGAAAGAACTCGCTCCAGAAAAGCACTCTCTAGTCCAATGATGAATACACCTACTACCCCTCGCACCACCACTAACTCAATTAAAAGGAATGGGAAAACCTCTATTAAAACCACTTCTCTCAAAACTTCTTCTTCGAATGCTACTTCTAAAAGTAAAAATGAGACCCCTTCTTACCCTTCTGCTGATGTTGTTGTTGCTGCTATACCTGTTACTACTGCTGTCCCCGTTGCTGCTGTTCCGGCTGATGCTGTAAATTCTCACGATTCGAATTTCACCAATTCGTCTGTTTTAACAGAAACACACACTGAACTTCTACGCAAATTAAGTGAACAAAGGTAGATTGTCAATTCTCGAGAAAAACTTAACAATTAGAATTGATGAAATAGAGAAAATATGTCTAACAAAATAGACAAAATATTTTATTAATTTGGAAGAAACGCTCACTCAACTTGAGAAACGTTACACTGAAATAGATGAACCTGTGTATATAAAAACGTTAATGAATATAATTTTAATCTTGGTTGGATATAGTTCACATTGGATTTTTGTCAAAAAATCGATGTAAGATGAACTGAATTCAATAAAAATTGCGTATTGACAAGGTCCTCACAGCCAACTGATGAGTCCATGTGCGTTCACCCGGACGAAACGCCAGTTTTTGTGGACTAAAGGCCAAAAAAGCTATTTTGAATCAGGAAGAGATTTTAGCTCTCGGAATATTCCGAAAATGCCAGCAATTTTATGATAACTGTTCATATACGTTTACCTAAAGCAGTGAGTACGTTATCAATAGTGACAATAAATACCTGAATTTCATACCGTTGTCCAATTTGCGTTTGGTGCGGTGCGAAACATGATTTTTGGTAAGACCAGCAGATAGAAAAATAAAATTTTAGTTGATCATTTTGATGCAAATATTTTCTTCTTAGTAATTGTGACTAAATCTAATATGTACTTTTTTATGGTCAGAAAAGGTTGGTGCGCGGGGCCCCCAAATGCGCGGGGCCCGTAGCATTTGCTACTCTTGCTTCGTGGCTAATCCGGCACTGCTTAAAGTTATAAATAATTTCCCTACTAGATATGCACCCAACTCTTCCCCTAGTCTTCTTGACCTGTTTATTGTATCTGATCCTAATAATATTCTTTTGAATGACCAATTGTTTCTTGATGGCATTTCTGATCATGACTTAATTTTTTGTACATACAATATTGACTTCTCTCTTTCTCAAATTCCTTTAACTTTTTCATATAGAGATATCAATTCAAGCAATATTGAATCTTTGTGTTCTGATGCGAGTAGCTTGGCTTGGTATGATTGTTTGAACATTGCGCATGTTGATGACAAACTTAATTACACAGAAAACCTTTTAAAAAGCTTATTTTTTCGGCATGTTCCCTTAAAAACGGTAAGAATTCAAAATAAAAAGTGTCCCTGGTTCAATAATGAAGTTATGAATGCAATAAAAAATCGAAGAAAACACTATCATAAATGGAGAAAATCACCATAACCTGAAACTTGGCGAATATATTGTTTTTTTTTTCGAAATCAAGTCACTTCTATTGTACGTTTAGCTAAAAGAAATTACTTCGCTTCAAAGTTTAATACTGACCTTTCTTCTAAGCAACTATGGACTAACCTTCGTGAAATTGGTGTTGGAAAACGGCAAATCTCTTTATGTAAATTAGACCCGGATGTACTCAACACTTACTTCACAACCATGACTCCAGTGCCTACCTGTTTCGAACCCGAATCTGAGTTAGTTTACAACGATGTTGCGCTGTTTAGCTTTGAAGTTGTTTCCGAAAATGAAGTATTAAACACTTTTAAAACTCTAAGATCTAATGCAATTGGAGAAGACGGAATTTCCCTTCGTTTCGTGAAACTTGTTTTACCATATGTAATTAGCGCCCTTACTCATATTTACAACCACTGTATTGCGTCTTCTACTTTTCCTAATGCATGGAAAGCAGCCAGGATAACACCTGTTCCTAAAAAAATCTTGCCAAAGGAACCTTCAGACTATCGGCCGATTAGTATTTTACCTTGTTTGTCTAAGGTGTTAGAAAAAATGCTTTCGAAGCAAATAATTGAACATCTTACTTCAAGGAATCTTCTGTCTCCTCTACAATCAGGTTTTAGAGCTAATCACTCTTGTTCTACTACAATGGTTAAAATCTTGGATGATATAAGACTTCAATATGATCAAGATAAGCTCACTGCTCTGTGCTTATTAGATTTCTCTAAAGCGTTCGATAGAGTCAATCATTCCGTTCTCTGTGAAAAACTTAAATATTACTTTGGTTTTTCGAATTTGGCAGCTCGTTTTATCCAGAGTTTTCTAACAAACAGGACACAACGTGTCGCTGTCCAGAATCATCTGTCACAACCTACACAGTTGAAGATGGGTGTACCACAAGGCTCTATTTTGGGCCCAATCCTTTTTTGTATGTTTATTAACGATTTACCCTCTGTTTGTAAAAATGTTTGTTTTCATTTGTATGCGGATGATATTCAAATCTATCTTTCTCGAAAATCCGGTCTCATTGAAGATTTGGTTTTTCGCATCAATGAGGATCTCAGTAGTATTGGAAAATGGGCTGATATTAATGGCCTCACCCTTAATCCTGAGAAAACACAAGCTTTAATGATTTCAAAGAAGGCGCATTGTAATGAAGACCTTCCCTTGATTACTTTAAATAAAAAAACAATATCATATGTGAACTTTGTGACAAGTCTTGGTTACAAAGTAACTAATGACTTGTCCTGTAGAGAGCATATAAATTCTGTCGTTGGGCGAATATAGGAACTCTAAGGAAACTATGGATTTCAAATAATTTTACTCCCAAAGAAATGAGGCTTCATTTGATGAGAACTTTGTTAGTTCCAATAATATCTTTCTCTGAAGTTGTATATCCTAAGCTTGATTCTTTGTCTGAACATAAACTCCGAGTGGCGTTTAACGATATGACAAGATATGTTCACGGGCTTCGAAGACATGACCATGTTTCTCCCCATAACTCAAGTATTCTGAATTGTACTCTCCTCGAATATACAAATTACCGGAATTGTATCTTTTTGCATAAAAGAATTCAAACAAAAACACCTTATTATCTTAATTCATCACGACTATTCTTTGCAAATAGCATTCGCCTCTGTAACTCCTTGCCATTCGACATTAAACAAATTAGAGAGATAACAAATTTTAAACGTGCAGTATTTAATCACTTTAGTAACCGTTTGTAAAATATATATTTTCGTAGGTAATAGAGAAAACATTTAAATTTCGGAAAAGTATGTAGTTGTTATTAATATTAAAATGTACATGCTTTTTATTTAACTTTAAGAGGCCTCCGTCCAAAATGTCGAACTCAGATTCGAAGATTGGAACTTCGAATTAAAATAATCACTCCGCATTTGTACATTCAACATGTTTGATCTTCGAAAGTTGCATTTGGGTTGCATAAAAGTTACAACCTACACACAACCTTCTTTCATTTGCTTGTTTTATTTTTGTGTCCTCTGCTCTGTTTGATCTGTTTGTAGAGAAGGGTAGTGTAAAGATGTATAGAGGGGTAATTGTAGGTTCAACCTTTCCGTTGTGTGAAGTATTAGGCGATGGAACATTTGAGCAAGAAAAAAATATTATTTGTATCTACCTAGAAGCTCCAATATGTCTAGTAAAATGAAGTTACATACATATCTGTGCATGTATGTATGTAGGTATACACCTATATCATAAAATGGAAAATTGGTGATGTTGACCTTGAATTTGAAATAATTCAGAGTTATTATGCTAGATTTTGTACATACCTATATTACAGATATATTTTTTCGACCTACCTATGCGTAGTCATGTACCTACATTATTTATTTGTAATTGCAGGTTTCGATAAAATGAAAAAGAAAGACTTGCCTGAATTAGAAAGGTTTTTTTATTTTAAATTCTGAATATACGAATTTTGCTCTTTTAAAAATAATTTTGGTGGTGATCGAGTTTTTGCTAAATTTACATTTATATTTATTCTTAGTAGGTACCTAGTTACCAATTTGATAAAAAAAAGTAAAAAGGGATTAAGAAAAGGCTAAACAACCAAAAAAGGGAAAATTAATACGTAATTATGTGAGTATTTAGCTATGTATTTACATAATATGTACATGCTCATGCATAATTTTTTTGTTCACTTTTAACTACAAAGCTATTTTAAATTGTGACTTATAGGTACTATAAGGCAAGTTATGCATTCGTTAAAAAAAATCTAACTCGAAATTTTGATCAAAGTTAACATTACGATGATAGCGAAGACGAAAAAGGTGAGTCTCGAAATTCTGTCTGTTTGACTTCAGCCTAAACGACTCGCCCCATTTTCGTTAAACTTTGTACCTATATATCATTTTAATTTTTTAAATAAGTGAAAAGAAATTATATAAGAACATACTTTTCAAAAAGATTAAAACTTACATAAAAAGCCAAGTGCCCACGCAATAAAGTTTATGTGAATAAAGAATTTGTTTGAAATAGAGATAAATGACGAACCAAAATCTGCAACAATTCTTAATATCACGCCACTGAAATTGGCGTATTGTGAACTTAAGACATCAAATTCGGTAAAAGCTAATTGTGGTAGGTAGTTTTGAATTATTTAGAATAAATAATTGAAATTTTCTCTTCATTATTTGTTGGAATTCTGGGCCCATAACCTAGTAGTTACGAGTATTTCTAGAACTCTAAAGTTCTAGAAATAACTAACGGGTGATTTTTTTGAGGTTAGGATTTTCATGCATTAGTATTTGACAGATCACGCGGGATTTCAGACATGGTGTCAAAGAGAAAGATGCTCAGTATGCTTTGACATTTCATCATGAATAGACTTACTAACGAGCAACGCTTGCAAATCATTGAATTTTATTACCAAAATCAGTGTTCGGTTCGAAATGTGTTTCGCGCTTTACGTCCGATTTATGGTCTACATAATCGACCAAGTGAGCAAACAATTAATGCGATTGTGACCAAGTTTCGCACTCAGTTTACTTTATTGGACATTAAACCAACCACACGAATGCGTACAGTGCGTACAGAAGAGAATATTGCGTCTGTTTCTGAGAGTGTTGCTGAAGACCGTGAAATGTCGATTCGTCGCCGTTCGCAGCAATTGGGTTTGTGTTATTCGACCACATGGAAGATTTTACGCAAAGATCTTGGTGTAAAACCGTATAAAATACAGCTCGTGCAAGAACTGAAGCCGAACGATCTGCCATAACGTTTTTGCCGGGTTCAATGATGACCATCTGGCAAACGCCATCATCGCCGAGCGAAACGGGCCCAGTTCCCTATTAGTTTCGAAGGTGGAGCTCCAGCTCATCTTCGACTCATTAAAGAAAAAGAAGTCAGCAGGAATCGATGGTGTTCCCAACGTTGTGCTACGACATTTACCTTCGGAAGCAGTGGACATTTATACCACGCTGTTTAACAACGCATTGAATAATGCATATTATCCGGTACGATGGAAGACAGCTGTGGTACATCCTCTCCCGAAAAAGGGAAAGAACAACTCCAATCCGGCGAATCTCCGGTCGATAAGTCTTCTACCGAGTATCAGTAAGGTATTCGAAAAAGTTATTAATAGAGCGCTGTCCAAGTGGGCGGAGGACAACAATATCATACCGGATACTCAGTTCGGTTTTAAGGCAGGACATGATACAATTCATGCCGCGTCTAAACTCGTTTCTGATATCCAATGGAACAAAACTAAAAGGCAATGTACTGGTGCTTGCCTGGTTGATTTGGAGAAGGCTTTCGACACCGTATGGTTAGAAGGTCTCTATCTAAAATTGACTAGACTGGGCATAAGTAAACCACTATTATATATACTTTATGACATGCTCAATGGTAGAACGTTTGTTGTCAAAAGTGGCAATGTAACTTCTACCGCAATCTTCGATATTAAGAATGGTCTTCAGCAGGGAGCGGTGAACTCGCCGATTCTATTCAGCATTTACACCAGCGATCTGATAGGTAGTCTAACTCAGGCAATTGCGTATGCCGATGATCTAATAGCGTACAGAACAGCTCCAAAAGTTGAGGTCATCAGAATTCTCTTGCAGCGTGACTTCGACAAGATTCAGCGATATTGTGATGACTGGAAGTTGAAAATCAACTTTCAGAAATGTGAAACTATTCTGTTCAGGACTCCGCTGGCTGGAGCCCCTAGGGATACTAGAAAGAACTGGCGCAAGCTGGTGATCGTTGGGCCACATAGACAGCCACTGGCGAGTAAAAGTGTAGTAAAGTACCTTGGCATCTGGTTGGATCAGTATTTGTATTTCGACAGACATATAAATGCTGCTCTGAACAGGGCTAGGGGAGCCTTTGCCTTGATGAAACGGTTGTTTTACAGCAGCCGGCTTGACAGCAGGGTGAAGGTGATTTGCTACATGGCCCTCATCCGGCCGATGATTGCCTATGGGTGTCCGGTGTGGTTCAACGTTGCCCCATCTCAAATGGAAAAGATTCGGGTGTTTGAGAGGCAGTGTCTAAGACGTTGCCTTGGATTACACAGAACACCAGAGTCGGAGTACAAACATTATTATTCCAACGGGGTTCTATACAACGGAGCCAATATAAACAGAATTGATAATTTTTTGATAAAGCTGATTCGGGGTCACATTGCAAGAGCGATGTCCTCGACGAACAGCCTAATTTTTGGGGCTTACTACCCTAACAGCGATTATTATAAGAGTGTACGTATAAGCGGCTTTATCCCACCCGATGCATTTCTCTACTTAGACAGTCGAGGGCTGATCCAGGATAGAATGGCGATTCCGCTAATCTACCACGTCAGCCGGAGGACTGTGGATAGGCGGCTCCTTTATAATCGAGACTCCCTCGCACAAGATGGAGCAGAGTGCCTTCGGTTCAGTAGGACTGTGTCCGATCGGGACCGGAGGGACAGGGAGAGACAGGAGAACCAGTTTTGGTGGTTGTGTAATAATAATAGGGAAAGTTGACGAGGACTTCTTGTATGTCTTGGCCGACTTACATAGATTTAAGTGTACTTTTTAGGTAGGGACAGTCGGGGTGGCACAAAAAAAAAAAACAAAACAAAAAAAAAAAAAAAAAAAAAAATCTACACATTTGTGTAACCAAAAAAAAAAAAAAAAAAAAAAAATGCTGCTGTGGCTGTTCTAGTTTTAAGTAGTTTTAGTTTATTTTAAGTAGTTTTAGATAGTTTTAATTAGTCTACTTTAGTTTTAGATAGTTCTATTTAGTCTACTTTAGTTTTAAGTTTTATATAAAAAATTAAAAAAAAAAGTTAAAGAATCCGAGTTTTTTACATTTTCTCGAGAAAACAAAAAAAAAGATAGTTTAAATAAAAAATAGTTTTTAGGCCGAAAGGTATTACAATTAAGATAAAGTTTAGCTTAGAGCGCCCGCATAGGGCCAGTAACTTAGTTTTAAGTTATTGGATAATTAGGCTAGTTTTTATGAATTTTTGTCTAGCTTTAAGATAGTTTTAAGATGAATGAAAATAAAAATGAATTACAAAAAAAAAAAAAAAAAACGCTAGGTCTGGGTTCAAATCTCAGTCAAGGCAAAAAGTTTTTCAATTAAACTTGATAGTATAAAGGTTAAGCACCACTAATAAAGGAGTCAATAGCCAAATAAGAACCCCCTTGGTGGTAGTTCATTCAAGTTGTTGTTGTAATATTCAAGAATTTAGACATAATTTTACATTTCTTGGTTTTCAAGGGAAGGGAATTTGAATCACACCATAAAGAGATAAAGAGTTAGACCTTACTCCTTATCTATCAAATTGGTAAGTTATATTATGATTAAATATTTGGAAAATGTTTTTATAGTTTAATTTTAAAAATATTGGCGCAAAATTTTAAACGACTTTGTCTAACTTTTTCATAATTTACGATATGTTGGACGTTTCTTTTTTTTAGATATCTATTGTAAATATAGTAATAACTTTGTAATAATTAAACAAATAAATTCATAATTTTGCTTTGTATAAATGTATTTGCAAACAGTAACTTAAATCCAACAAACTAACTAATGTTTTTATTTTAAATTAATTATTTTGTAACGCTATAGTTTCAACTCAGTAATGAATCAATGTATAAGAATACACGTCAATTATTTCGACAGACGGCACATTGTTCTATTTTTCTTTTATATACTTCTTATAATATTCTTGTATTGTCTAAATAAAGAATTTTATAATTATAATAGATAATAACAGATTTATTTATCCATCGTCCGCTGCAATATTGGAAAATTTAAGATCGAAGGGCACTTTTGAAATTGTTTCGCATTTCTAATATTCAATCTACTTACAAAACACATATTTTAAAAAAATCGACTCCAAATTGTTTTGGTATGAAATGACGATTGTTAATCTGGATAAAGTATACTTTTAAAAGAAAAAATAGCTACATATTTGCTATTACTGTTAAAGTTTAAAATTAAAAAAAAGTCGGTTCTCGTTTTATAAACGATATTTACAGTCAAACCCCATTCTAAAATTGATTTGGAGAAGGTTTTAAATGTTGAAAATCTTGCGCCAATTTGTTTATGAAAATCATGTTTGTGGATTAATTATTGAGTTGTAACGTTTCAGCTGATATCACACCTTCCTTCCAACCTATTCATGAACAAAATTTTAATTAGAAACATTTAAGTATACAATACATATCTACATACAATAATAAAATTAAAAAAAAGATTGTAAATACTTATAATAATTATTGTAATTGCAATAATTAAGAATGTATAACAATTTTTTCTTATTTATTGGAGCGTTTTTTTGTATTCGTGTCTTGGGTGTAATCACACCCGAAACGTTACAACTCAAAAAAATAAACAAAATCTATAATTGACCTTGCGACCACTCTAGGACAAACATCATTTTTTATGAATAAGAAAGGATAATTTAATATTTTATTTTCTGAGAATATTGTATTCTGCTTAAAACAAGTCATTTTACTAAAAAGGGGTTGGGTAAAAACTCTAATATCTCTTCTCAAAATTGAAAAAAACTAATACCTGCCTTGAAATGAAAAAGTTGAAAATTTTAGCTCAAAAATGAAAAATTTCAAGATTTTTCAATTCCCTCAAAATCCAATATTTGTCCAAATTATTAAAAAACGAATACCTATTCGAAAAAAGGATATTCACCTCGTCGTTCATCGCAATACAAAATAAGACACAAACCGATTTCTTATCATAACAAACATACCGAGCTTCATAATAATACATTCAATACTTTTCGCATACCAACCAATGTACATAATGTAGTTACTTTTCTTCCTAAAAACACAAAACAATCCAACAAGTTAAATCTACTCCTTTGCTTCATTTTACATTCACACCATACTCATCGCTTACCAATCCCTATACCACCTCAAATATTATCATCCACCGTCACAGTGGTTCTGCTCACATCCATTTCTTCCCCTTCTACACCACGCCTTTACTGAACTTCTCCTATACCCAAAAGCCTACTCGCCTTTCATGTTCGTCATACTTCTTTTTGCTTCAGTTCCAACAAAAAATAGCTATCTTCGAAAAAAACCACGTTTTGGCAAATAGATGAACTAAAAACAGCCAGTAAACAAAAGTAACGACTTTTGTGCAACAAAAAAGGCTTTTATAAAATGTGTTATTTTGCAATAAAAAGTTACTTTTTGATTACTTTTTTTTAATATAAACAATTTCAGAAAGCATTATGTCAGTTTGGGATAGTTATGATGATCTTTTCACATAACTACACATTAAAAAATGCATTGGAAAATGAGCAATTTTAATGTTTTTCAAAAGATGATTATTCAAAAATAGAGCCCAAAATTAAAAATCCGCTCCGACGCTCTTCTAAGTCTCTTCATTACCTTTAAAATGACGTAAAAATATTATAAGTTTTCCACTTCAATTTCTCACAAACCTTGCACAACTTTTGCAGTTTTGTGGAATTTAACGAAAGAAGCAACCGGAATATTAAAATTAAATAAGAAAAATATAAAAAAATTAAAAAAGTGGCTCGACGCTTTTCAAGATAAAATGTAATTCTTTCATATGTAATTTATTTTATTTCAATACGACTTGCATTGACTTCACAAACCTTGCACGAATTTGCCCAATTTCACGTTTTTCTCAATATTTTGGGCGGAGGCCTCTTAAGATTAACTTGAATTGTCCTTAAGTATCTAAGTATTCTATATAACATAATTTTTTTTTTTTAATTTCTTATATATTACCAATATGTAAAATACTTTAAAAGACTATGTCTTAGTGTATTGTACCAATAAACTTGAATTGAATTGAATTGAATATACATTTTATATGTCTTTCAGAATTCATGACAAGGGATCTGGCCCCGATACAGGCCCAAATTAACATCGAGGGCGGTATCCAGACAATGGTTGTGGCAGCAGCCTACTTTGCTGGTGATGAAGCCAACATTCCACCGTGCGAAGTACAGAGACTGGTGAACTACTGCAACCGGAAAAAAACTACCGATACTGATAGGATGTGATGCCAATACTCACCAAGCATGGGGGTAGCACCGACATAAACCAAAGGGGTGAGTACCTTTTAGACTTTATGATGGTAAAAAATCTAGAAATATTTAACGTAGGGAACACCCCCACTTTTATTAATAGAATAAGAAAAGAAGTCCTAGACATAACTTTCGGAACTCCGAACGTAGCTTATATGGTAAAGGATTGGAGAGTATCCAATGAACCATCAATGTCTGATCACAGATTAATAGTGTTTACCTTAGAAGGACTGCTTACAGAAAATACCCCTGGCAGAAACCCTAAGAAAACAAACTGGAACCTATACCAAAATGTTCTAAAATCAAACCTGGAACAACTAGGTCCAGCAAGTACGACAAAAAGTCACCTTGAGCTAGAATTCGTTGTTAATGAGTTTAGTGGAGCAATACACGAGGCATATGAACTCAGTTGCCCCATTAAACCTATAACTAGACAGTAGGATGCCCCTTGATGGAATAAACATCTTTCTAAACTAAGATTCAAGGTTAGGAAGCTCTTTAATGAAGCAAAAAGAGCAAGGAATGGTGTAATTACTCCGCGTTATTGACAACATAAGAAGATAAGAAAAGCCAAAAGAAATAGTTTCACAAATTTCTATGAGAATATCTCAACAACCCCTGCAGCGGCAAGACTTCACAAAGCTCTTGCAGAAGCGAAAACCATTACATCATTAGCACTTCGGTATAGTGATGGTGGGTTCACCGAAAATGAAGAGCAAAGATGTAACCTACTGCTCAACACACTCTTCCCAGGCAGTTTACCATTAGATGGTAACTTGGTAGAGAGAACACCTCTCAAACCAAACAGAGAGGACTGGAAAATAGCCACGACCATTTGCACAGGTAAAAGGATTGATTGGGCAATTAATACCTTTCAACCCTACAAATCAGATGGTATCTTCCCAGCTCTTTTGTAGAAGGGAAAAGAATACCTTATGCCTCATCTTATTAAAATTCTTCGGAGTAGCATTGCTCTTGGGTATATACCAAGTCTATGGAGAACAGCTAAGGTAATCTTCATTCCCAAAATAGGGAAAAAAGACACAACCCATACAAAGTCTTTCAGGCCAATAAGCTTAACAAGAAATGTTAGGCACTAGAAATGCAGAGGCACAAGCAGGACAAAACGTAAAAAAAGTAATCACAACGAGAGGATGTCCTCAGGATGGTGTACTAACACCCTTGTTGTGGAGTCTTGTAGTAGATGAATTGTTAGAAAATCTTACCTCCCAAGGTATATACTGCATTGGCTTTGCCGATGATATCGCTAGCATTGCAGTAGGTAAGTTTGAAGAAACTGTTTGCGATATTATCCAAAGAGGACTAACAATTACAAGTAAATGGTGTATGTCTGTAGGGCTTTCAATAAACCCATCCAAGACAACAATCATACCATTTACTAGGAAAAGACTTCTACCACATATGAAATCTATCCGTTTGAATGGTGAAGTAATTGAAAGGCAGAGGGAGGTAAGATATCTAGGAATTACACTAGATAGTAAACTCCTCACATAAATGCTATAGTCGGAAAAGCCACAAAAGCCCTAATGATTTGCAAAATAATTGCAGGTAAGTCATCGGGATGTAAACCGAGCATCCTCAGGTGGATGTACACTATGATATTAAGACCCATCATTACCTATGGTGCGGTTGCATGGCACAAGAAAACCGAATTAACGACAACTAGGAAAACCCTAGAAAAAGTGCAAGGGCTCGCATGTATCTGTATTACGGGAGCAATGAGAACCTGCCCTACCGCAGCTATGGAGGTTATCCTCCATCTATCCTCTCTACACGAGGTCATTAGAAGTGCTGGAGTGGGAGGTATCATTAGGTTCTCAAAGGAAGGAACTGAGACAGGCAAAATTATTGGTCTCAGAGAAAGGGACCTAATTGACAGGTCCACAAAAAACCTTATTGAAATCCCAAGAGATCGAATGATCAAAAAACATAATTTCGAGAAAAACTTTCTTACACAGCTCAGTAACAAGGAAGACTGGGTAGGAGAGGATACAAACTACACACTCGAAACAAATACCATCAAATGGTACACTGATGGATCGAGAACAAGCGAAGGGACTGGTGCAGGAATCTTTGGGCCAAAAACCAAACTTTCCATACCGATGGGGCAGTCCACCAGCATCTTCCAAGCGGAGGTAAACGCCATAGTGAAATGTGTAGATCGCAATCTCGAAAAGAATTATCGTAACAAGAACTTTGCCATTATGTCAAATAGTCAAGCAGCACTCAAGGCACTAAACTCATACACCATCAGCTCTAAGCTAGTGTGGGAGTGCATAAGCAGACTAAATGAACTAGGTAATCAGAACAGAGTCACACTTTACTGGGTACCTGGTCATGTTGGTGTTCTTGGAAATGAAAAGGCAGATTCCCTAGCAAAACTAGGCGCTTCAATCCCCCTAGCAGGGCCTGAACCCTACTGCGGAATAGGTGAAAATGTCATCAAAACCAAAATTAAAGAAGAAGAGGAGGCAACCAGATTCAAAAACTGGAATGAACTTCCTAGGCCGAGACAGGCGAAATTGCTACTGGGCAACTACAACCGGCAACTTTTCGAAAAGTGTATCAACCTAAGTAGGAATAACCTAAGAATAATAACATGTATTCTAACAGGACACTGCAAACTTAGAAGACACCTTAACCTACGTGGTGTGGTAAGCAGTGCCATTTGCAGATTCTGCAACATGCATAAGAAAACACCGGAACACATACTGGGAAAGTGTTATCCAATCATGCACCAGAGGAAAACCCATCTGGGACGGTACCAGGTGGAAGAGAGCAACATATCCTCTCTCAAAGTGCCCCAAATACTAAAATTCCTAAAAGCAATCGGTTTGGAGGAGCAACTGTAGGATGAGCCAGCTCATCATTTTTATAAGAGGGGGCACAATAGATCTACAGGTCGCAGTGCAATAACCCCCAATACAATTCATTCATTCATTCAAGGTAAAATAAATTCTTAAAAACTCGTAGGTGCAAATTATTTAAACTCGTAAACACTAATCTAACTAATTAACACTAATCTACAATTAATCCCAAAACCCCACAGGTCAAAAAATAATAAATACATATATCAAATAAACACTAACACCATAAAATAAATATAAACATAACGCCCCAGGAATCTTTCTGTTGCTAAGCCACAAATCATGAAACATAGAAATAAACAATAATCCCTAAACTATTTGTCAAAGCAAAGTTGAGTAAGGCACTGTAAGATTTAAGGAAAAATCTTTACTCATTAAATATCTTGCGCACCATTTTTGTTCTCTTAAATCCTCTCTCTGCGCAACCGACCGTTGGCGTTGGCCAACTGAATTATTGGTTCAAGCTATACACGACCTAAAGGTGTGTCCAGACCAAAGAAACATTTTTGAAACATTTTTGAAACATTTTTGAAACATTTCAGAAACATTTAAGAAACATTTCATAAACATTTAAAAAAGCATTTCAGAAACAGAGAAACATTTCTGAAATGTTTTCTTTGGTCTGGACGCTTGCGAAAAATTTCTGAAATGTTTATGAAATGTTTCTCTGTTTCCCATTCCGAATGGGACACTTTATTTATTTCCCAAGCATTTACATAGGTAGAAAGTGCGTGAATGGTTATTAATATAAATATAAAATGTCGCGAAAAGTGTGGAGCAACGAGAATGTTATCCAATTGGTAAAGATTTATGAAATAAAAAAATATTTGTGGGATGCACTCTTGACGAAAATTTTAAAAATAAAATCAAAAAAGCCGATGATATAATTTGAAATTTGCGAAAATAAAAATTGTGATAAAATAAAGTAGAACAAAAACTCATGCGTTTAAAGTGCAACACAGGCGAGAAAAAAAAATTACAGACAACTCAATCTAGAAACAAGGAAACATTTCAAAAATGTTTCTCAAAGCGTCCACACCACAAAAAAAAAACAAATCCGAAACATTTCTGAAATGTTTCATAAATGTTTTTTAAACAAATGGGAAACATTTCAGAAACCTTCTGACGTTTTTGCACAATTTACCAGAATTATTGGAGGAAATTCCACTTATAAAACTAGCTCCATCATATTTCCAACAGGATGGCACTCCAGCCCACTATGGTCGTGAGGTTTAGAATTGGTTAGATGAAGAGTACGGTAATCGTTGGATTTTTTTTTTTTTTATATTATACGCGCACTCAAGGGGTTATGAATACCCTTATAATGTTAAACACAGTGCGAGCAATTAGGAAAGTAGGATAGGATGAGAAAGGAGATACCGACGCACATTGATTTTGAATGTCTGCACACTGCAATGAGTAGGAAACATTGAGCCGGGTAAAGCATTCCACATTCGTGTAGTGCGGCTAAACAAAGAATCTCTGTACTTGAGAGTACGTCCAAAATTGGGCTCAAGGGTAAACTGATGAGCATTCTTAGAAGTACGAGTATTACGGTTGAATTGTTTGTGGGGAGGAATGCAACTGGCTATTTCACTAGAGCACTGTTTATGAAAATACCGACAAAATAATGATAGGCATGAAACATTGCGGCGGTGCTCAAGAGATTCAAATGTTTGAGTTAGACAAGTGTCACCTATCATTTGTATAGCTGTTTTTTGAATTTTGTCTAAGAGACTTAAGTAGGTTTTTGGAGCACCTGCCCAGATATGGAATTGTACTCAAGCTTTGGACGAACATAGGCCTTATAGATTATAGCCAGATCAGAAGGGGTAAAAAACTTCTTGCATCGGCGGAGAAAACCTAAACACTTAGCAGTGTTTTTGGCGACATCATATATGTGATCGTTCCAAAAAAGGTGGTCTGTGATACACATACCGAGTACTGAAAGCTGTTCAGTTTCCTCGATGCAAGTGCCATCCATGGATAGTGGCATTGAGGGAGGGATATGCTTAAGCGACAGTAAACAGCATTGAGTTTTCGAGGCATTAAATTCTACACGGTTTTTGATTCCCCATTGGACAATGCTGTCAAGATCAGAATTTAATGAGCTTATCATACGCTGCCGTTGGAAGTCCACATCCGAAGGACAAGGATGTGAATCTAAGAACGAATATGAAAAGCTGAGGGTACTGTCGTCAGCGAAACAATTAAGTGGATTAGAAGTTTCAGACAAAAGATCATTTATGAATATAAGAAAAAGTGTCGGAGACAAAACGAAGCCCTGTGGCACACCAGCGTTTATTTTGTGGATATCAGATTTGAAAGCGTCCAATACTACTTGAAGAGAACGGTCCGAAAGGTAATTTCTAATCCAACGAAGAAGAGATTCGTCGATACCAAATGCACGCATTTTCGATAAGAGAGCTTGATGCCAAACTCTATCAAATGCCACTGAAATATCAAGTGCAATAATCTAACTTTCTCCAAAACGATTTAAAGATTTGTTCCACTCTTCGGTGAGATATACCATCAGATCACCAGTGGACCTATTGCTACGAAAGCCATACTGCCGGTCATTAACGAGCTTTCGTTCTTCAAGATATTTCTTAAGCTGAAAATTGATCAGCGTTTCCATGACCTTGGAAAGAAGGGACGTAAGTGCAATTGGACGATAGTTAGAGGGGGAGGTGGATTCGCCTTTCTTAGGGACTGGCTGGACAAATGCTGTTTTCCATCTACTCGGAAAGAGACCTGAAGAGTAGGACAGATGGAAAAGCTTACGCAGTGGTTTTGCCAGCGTTGAAGAACACCTCTTCAGAACAAAGCAAAGTTGAGTAAGGCACTGTAAGATTTAAGGAAAAATCTTTACTCATTAAATATCTTGCGCACCATTTTTGTTCTCTTAAATCCTCTCTCTGCGCAACCGACCGTTGGCGTTGGCCAACTGAATTATTGGTTCAAGCTATACACGACCTAAAGGTGTGTCCAGACCAAAGAAACATTTTTGAAACATTTTTGAAACATTTTTGAAACATTTTTGAAACATTTCAGAAACATTTAAGAAACATTTCATAAACATTTAAAAAAGCATTTCAGAAACAGAGAAACATTTCTGAAATGTTTTCTTTGGTCTGGACGCTTGCGAAAAATTTCTGAAATGTTTATGAAATGTTTCTCTGTTTCCCATTCCGAATGGGACACTTTATTTATTTCCCAAGCATTTACATAGGTAGAAAGTGCGTGAATGGTTATTAATATAAATATAAAATGTCGCGAAAAGTGTGGAGCAACGAGAATGTTATCCAATTGGTAAAGATTTAAAAAAATTTTAAAAATAAAATCAAAAAAGCCGATGATATAATTTGAAATTTGCGAAAATAAAAATTGTGATAAAATAAAGTAGAACAAAAACTCATGCGTTTAAAGTGCAACACAGGCGAGAAAAAAAAATTACAGACAACTCAATCTAGAAACAAGGAAACATTTCAAAAATGTTTCTCAAAGCGTCCACACCACAAAAAAAAAAAAACAAATCCGAAACATTTCTGAAATGTTTCATAAATGTTTTTTAAACAAATGGGAAACATTTCAGAAACCTTCTGACGTTTTTGCACAATTTACCAGAATTATTGGAGGAAATTCCACTTATAAAACTAGCTCCATCATATTTCCAACAGGATGGCACTCCAGCCCACTATGGTCGTGAGGTTTAGAATTGGTTAGATGAAGAGTACGGTAATCGTTGGATTTTTTTTTTTTTTATATTATACGCGCACTCAAGGGGTTATGAATACCCTTATAATGTTAAACACAGTGCGAGCAATTAGGAAAGTAGGAAAGGATGAGAAAGGAGATACCGACGCACATTGATTTTGAATGTCTGCACACTGCAATGAGTAGGAAACATTGAGCCGGGTAAAGCATTCCACATTCGTGTAGTGCGGCTAAACAAAGAATCTCTGTACTTGAGAGTACGTCCAAAATTGGGCTCAAGGGTAAACTGATGAGCATTCTTAGAAGTACGAGTATTACGGTTGAATTGTTTGTGGGGAGGAATGCAACTGGCTATTTCACTAGAGCACTGTTTATGAAAATACCGACAAAATAATGATAGGCATGAAACATTGCGGCGGTGCTCAAGAGATTCAAATGTTTGAGTTAGACAAGTGTCACCTATCATTTGTATAGCTCTTTTTTGAATTTTGTCCAAGAGACTTAAGTAGGTTTTTGGAGCACCTGCCCAGATATGGAATTGTACTCAAGCTTTGGACGAACATAGGCCTTATAAATTATAGCCAGATCAGAAGGGGTAAAAAACTTCTTGCATCGGCGGAGAAAACCTAAACACTTAGCAGTGTTTTTGGCGACATCATATATGTGATCGTTCCAAAAAAGGTGGTCTATGATACACATACCGAGTACTGAAAGCTGTTCAGTTTCCTCGATGCAAGTGCCATCCATGGATAGTGGCATTGAGGGAGGGATATGCTTAAGCGACAGTAAACAGCATTGAGTTTTCGAGGCATTAAATTCTACACGGTTTTTGATTCCCCATTGGACAATGCTGTCAAGATCAGAATTTAATGAGCTTATCATACGCTGCCGTTGGAAGTCCACATCCGAAGGACAAGGATGTGAATCTAAGAACGAATATGAAAAGCTGAGGGTACTGTCGTCAGCGAAACAATTAAGTGGATTAGAAGTTTCAGACAAAAGATCATTTATGAATATAAGAAAAAGTGTCGGAGACAAAACGGAGCCCTGTGGCACACCAGCGTTTATTTTGTGGATATCAGATTTGAAAGCGTCCAATACTACTTGAAGAGAACGGTCCGAAAGGTAATTTCTAATCCAACGAAGAAGAGATTCGTCGATACCAAATGCACGCATTTTCGATAAGAGAGCTTGATGCCAAACTCTATCAAATGCCACTGAAATATCAAGTGCAATAATCTAACTTTCTCCAAAACGATTTAAAGATTTGTTCCACTCTTCGGTGAGATATACCATCAGATCACCAGTGGACCTATTGCTACGAAAGCCATACTGCCGGTCATTAACGAGCTTTCGTTCTTCAAGATATTTCTTAAGCTGAAAATTGATCAGCGTTTCCATGACCTTGGAAAGAAGGGACGTAAGTGCAATTGGACGATAGTTAGAGGGGGAGGTGGATTCGCCTTTCTTAGGGACTGGCTGGACAAATGCTGTTTTCCATCTACTCGGAAAGAGACCTGAAGAGTAGGACAGATGGAAAAGCTTACGCAGTGGTTTTGCCAGCGTTGAAGAACACCTCTTCAGAACAAAGCAAAGTTGAGTAAGGCACTGTAAGATTTAAGGAAAAATCTTTACTCATTAAATATCTTGCGCACCATTTTTGTTCTCTTAAATCCTCTCTCTGCGCAACCGACCGTTGGCGTTGGCCAACTGAATTATTGGTTCAAGCTATACACGACCTAAAGGTGTGTCCAGACCAAAGAAACATTTTTGAAACATTTTTGAAACATTTTTGAAACATTTTTGAAACATTTCAGAAACATTTAAGAAACATTTCATAAACATTTAAAAAAGCATTTCAGAAACAGAGAAACATTTCTGAAATGTTTTCTTTGGTCTGGACGCTTGCGAAAAATTTCTGAAATGTTTATGAAATGTTTCTCTGTTTCCCATTCCGAATGGGACACTTTATTTATTTCCCAAGCATTTACATAGGTAGAAAGTGCGTGAATGGTTATTAATATAAATATAAAATGTCGCGAAAAGTGTGGAGCAACGAGAATGTTATCCAATTGGTAAAGATTTATGAAATAAAAAAATATTTGTGGGATGCACTCTTGACGAAAATTTTAAAAATAAAATCAAAAAAGCCGATGATATAATTTGAAATTTGCGAAAATAAAAATTGTGATAAAATAAAGTAGAACAAAAACTCATGCGTTTAAAGTGCAACACAGGCGAGAAAAAAAAATTACAGACAACTCAATCTAGAAACAAGGAAACATTTCAAAAATGTTTCTCAAAGCGTCCACACCACAAAAAAAAAACAAATCCGAAACATTTCTGAAATGTTTCATAAATGTTTTTTAAACAAATGGGAAACATTTCAGAAACCTTCTGACGTTTTTGCACAATTTACCAGAATTATTGGAGGAAATTCCACTTATAAAACTAGCTCCATCATATTTCCAACAGGATGGCACTCCAGCCCACTATGGTCGTGAGGTTTAGAATTGGTTAGATGAAGAGTACGGTAATCGTTGGATTTTTTTTTTTTTTTATATTATACGCGCACTCAAGGGGTTATGAATACCCTTATAATGTTAAACACAGTGCGAGCAATTAGGAAAGTAGGATAGGATGAGAAAGGAGATACCGACGCACATTGATTTTGAATGTCTGCACACTGCAATGAGTAGGAAACATTGAGCCGGGTAAAACATTCCACATTCGTGTAGTGCGGCTAAACAAAGAATCTCTGTACTTGAGAGTACGTCCAAAATTGGGCTCAAGGGTAAACTGATGAGCATTCTTAGAAGTACGAGTATTACGGTTGAATTGTTTGTGGGGAGGAATGCAACTGGCTATTTCACTAGAGCACTGTTTATGAAAATACCGACAAAATAATGATAGGCATGAAACATTGCGGCGGTGCTCAAGAGATTCAAATGTTTGAGTTAGACAAGTGTCACCTATCATTTGTATAGCTCTTTTTTGAATTTTGTCCAAGAGACTTAAGTAGGTTTTTGGAGCACCTGCCCAGATATGGAATTGTACTCAAGCTTTGGACGAACATAGGCCTTATAGATTATAGCCAGATCAGAAGGGGTAAAAAACTTCTTGCATCGGCGGAGAAAACCTAAACACTTAGCAGTGTTTTTGGCGACATCATATATGTGATCGTTCCAAAAAAGGTGGTCTGTGATACACATACCGAGTACTGAAAGCTGTTCAGTTTCCTCGATGCAAGTGCCATCCATGGATAGTGGCATTGAGGGAGGGATATGCTTAAGCGACAGTAAACAGCATTGAGTTTTCGAGGCATTAAATTCTACACGGTTTTTGATTCCCCATTGGACAATGCTGTCAAGATCAGAATTTAATGAGCTTATCATACGCTGCCGTTGGAAGTCCACATCCGAAGGACAAGGATGTGAATCTAAGAACGAATATGAAAAGCTGAGGGTACTGTCGTCAGCGAAACAATTAAGTGGATTAGAAGTTTCAGACAAAAGATCATTTATGAATATAAGAAAAAGTGTCGGAGACAAAACGGAGCCCTGTGGCACACCAGCGTTTATTTTGTGGATATCAGATTTGAAAGCGTCCAATACTACTTGAAGAGAACGGTCCGAAAGGTAATTTCTAATCCAACGAAGAAGAGATTCGTCGATACCAAATGCACGCATTTTCGATAAGAGAGCTTGATGCTAAACTCTATCAAATGCCACTGAAATATCAAGTGCAATAATCTAACTTTCTCCAAAACGATTTAAAGATTTGTTCCACTCTTCGGTGAGATATACCATCAGATCACCAGTGGACCTATTGCTACGAAAGCCATACTGCCGGTCATTAACGAGCTTTCGTTCTTCAAGATATTTCTTAAGCTGAAAATTGATCAGCGTTTCCATGACCTTGGAAAGAAGGGACGTAAGTGCAATTGGACGATAGTTAGAGGGGGAGGTGGATTCGCCTTTCTTAGGGACTGGCTGGACAAATGCTGTTTTCCATCTACTCGGAAAGAGACCTGAAGAGTAGGACAGATGGAAAAGCTTACGCAGTGGTTTTGCCAGCGTTGAAGAACACCTCTTCAGAACAAAGCAAAGTTGAGTAAGGCACTGTAAGATTTAAGGAAAAATCTTTACTCATTAAATATCTTGCGCACCATTTTTGTTCTCTTAAATCCTCTCTCTGCGCAACCGACCGTTGGCGTTGGCCAACTGAATTATTGGTTCAAGCTATACACGACCTAAAGGTGTGTCCAGACCAAAGAAACATTTTTGAAACATTTTTGAAACATTTTTGAAACATTTTTGAAACATTTCAGAAACATTTAAGAAACATTTCATAAACATTTAAAAAAGCATTTCAGAAACAGAGAAACATTTCTGAAATGTTTTCTTTGGTCTGGACGCTTGCGAAAAATTTCTGAAATGTTTATGAAATGTTTCTCTGTTTCCCATTCCGAATGGGACACTTTATTTATTTCCCAAGCATTTACATAGGTAGAAAGTGCGTGAATGGTTATTAATATAAATATAAAATGTCGCGAAAAGTGTGGAGCAACGAGAATGTTATCCAATTGGTAAAGATTTATGAAATAAAAAAATATTTGTGGGATGCACTCTTGACGAAAATTTTAAAAATAAAATCAAAAAAGCCGATGATATAATTTGAAATTTGCGAAAATAAAAATTGTGATAAAATAAAGTAGAACAAAAACTCATGCGTTTAAAGTGCAACACAGGCGAGAAAAAAAAATTACAGACAACTCAATCTAGAAACAAGGAAACATTTCAAAAATGTTTCTCAAAGCGTCCACACCACAAAAAAAAAACAAATCCGAAACATTTCTGAAATGTTTCATAAATGTTTTTTAAACAAATGGGAAACATTTCAGAAACCTTCTGACGTTTTTGCACAATTTACCAGAATTATTGGAGGAAATTCCACTTATAAAACTAGCTCCATCATATTTCCAACAGGATGGCACTCCAGCCCACTATGGTCGTGAGGTTTAGAATTGGTTAGATGAAGAGTACGGTAATCGTTGGATTTTTTTTTTTTTTTTATATTATACGCGCACTCAAGGGGTTATGAATACCCTTATAATGTTAAACACAGTGCGAGCAATTAGGAAAGTAGGATAGGATGAGAAAGGAGATACCGACGCACATTGATTTTGAATGTCTGCACACTGCAATGAGTAGGAAACATTGAGCCGGGTAAAGCATTCCACATTCGTGTAGTGCGGCTAAACAAAGAATCTCTGTACTTGAGAGTACGTCCAAAATTGGGCTCAAGGGTAAACTGATGAGCATTCTTAGAAGTACGAGTATTACGGTTGAATTGTTTGTGGGGAGGAATGCAACTGGCTATTTCACTAGAGCACTGTTTATGAAAATACCGACAAAATAATGATAGGCATGAAACATTGCGGCGGTGCTCAAGAGATTCAAATGTTTGAGTTAGACAAGTGTCACCTATCATTTGTATAGCTCTTTTTTGAATTTTGTCCAAGAGACTTAAGTAGGTTTTTGGAGCACCTGCCCAGATATGGAATTGTACTCAAGCTTTGGACGAACATAGGCCTTATAGATTATAGCCAGATCAGAAGGGGTAAAAAACTTCTTGCATCGGCGGAGAAAACCTAAACACTTAGCAGTGTTTTTGGCGACATCATATATGTGATCGTTCCAAAAAAGGTGGTCTGTGATACACATACCGAGTACTGAAAGCTGTTCAGTTTCCTCGATGCAAGTGCCATCCATGGATAGTGGCATTGAGGGAGGGATATGCTTAAGCGACAGTAAACAGCATTGAGTTTTCGAGGCATTAAATTCTACACGGTTTTTGATTCCCCATTGGACAATGCTGTCAAGATCAGAATTTAATGAGCTTATCATACGCTGCCGTTGGAAGTCCACATCCGAAGGACAAGGATGTGAATCTAAGAACGAATATGAAAAGCTGAGGGTACTGTCGTCAGCGAAACAATTAAGTGGATTAGAAGTTTCAGACAAAAGATCATTTATGAATATAAGAAAAAGTGTCGGAGACAAAACGGAGCCCTGTGGCACACCAGCGTTTATTTTGTGGATATCAGATTTGAAAGCGTCCAATACTACTTGAAGAGAACGGTCCGAAAGGTAATTTCTAATCCAACGAAGAAGAGATTCGTCGATACCAAATGCACGCATTTTCGATAAGAGAGCTTGATGCCAAACTCTATCAAATGCCACTGAAATATCAAGTGCAATAATCTAACTTTCTCCAAAACGATTTAAAGATTTGTTCCACTCTTCGGTGAGATATACCATCAGATCACCAGTGGACCTATTGCTACGAAAGCCATACTGCCGGTCATTAACGAGCTTTCGTTCTTCAAGATATTTCTTAAGCTGAAAATTGATCAGCGTTTCCATGACCTTGGAAAGAAGGGACGTAAGTGCAATTGGACGATAGTTAGAGGGGGAGGTGGATTCGCCTTTCTTAGGGACTGGCTGGACAAATGCTGTTTTCCATCTACTCGGAAAGAGACCTGAAGAGTAGGACATATGGAAAAGCTTACGCAGTGGTTTTGCCAGCGTTGAAGAACACCTCTTCAGAACAATAGCAGGGATACTATCCGGGCCAGCGGATTTGTGAATGTCAAGATCCTTTAGAACTCTTGCAACTGCACGAGTGCGAAAGAAGATTCGTCCCATAAAACCGTTTACGCTCTCAAGTACAGGAGGAGTCACGTCACTCTCTGGTAGCGTCGAATTAACAGCAAACTGCGCTGCAAGCAAATTAGCTTTATCTATCCAACTTACAACAGGAGTGTCATTGAAGACGAGTGTTGGAACTGAGGATTTCGTACTGTTCCGTACGTTTTTTACAAATGACCAAAAATTTTTACTACCTTTGGGACATTGTAGTATTTTTTGCCGTAATTTTTGGTCATGTAAAAATTTAGTTCGTCGGATAATCACGTTGCAGGTCTTTCTAGCTTGTTTGTACTTATTCCGGTTTTCCTCAGTAGGGTTGGCTTTTAAACTTCGGAAACTTACTTCTCTAACCCTGATAGCCTCTTTACAGTTCGAATCAAACCAGGAGTTCTCTTTCGGTTTGATAGATTTTATCCTCTCGGAATAAAATTTCCCATACCGTAAAGAATCAAATTTGAAACCATATCTGCACTGGAATCCACATCACTATCGAGGAAGCATAGTGACCAGTTAAATTTGCCGAAGAAATCAATGAGACCTTCCCAGTTGGCTTTCTCGTACAGCCAAACGGTTCTCATAGGGCTTTTTTCTTTAACTGGGGTTTGTTGACACGAGAAATTAGCAGATATGACACAATGGTCTGACGTACCTAGAGGCGATAAAACACTTATGGTGTATTTATCAGGGTCAGAGGTAAGGAACAAGTCTAGAGTGTTGGTTGATTGACCTGCAACATCAGGAATCCGAGTTGGTTCGTCAACAAGCTAAGAACAGTTGTTTAACTCAGCGAAAATCTCGACATACCTTCCTTAGGGTGTTGTCTGACCACAATAGCGCAGCCACGAAGAATTGTGTACATTGAAATCGTCCGTAACAACGATCTCACTGTACGGAAAATGGGAAACAATTCTTTGGATAGAGTCAGATAGGGCATCGAATTCATTAGAAGTCGAATTACTATCCAAACTTGGACTGCGATAAATAAAACATGTATGAATGATTCGCCGTTGGATAGAAATTTATGGACCGGTTCACTGGGCTGCAAGATCTTCTGACCTTACCGTATTGGATTTCTTTTTATGAGGAAGAATGAAATAACTTTTTCATTCAACCCAAATAGTAAATTTAGATGAATTAGAAGAACGTATTCTCGAAGCGTCATCAAAAGTGAAGCAGCATCTATCATCAATAAATATTCGTAGTGAAATCCAAAAACGGGCTCTACCATGCATACAAAACTAAGGAGGATACTTTGAACACATGTTATAACTGTTTTATTACACACATAAAATTCAAAATATCTAAACAGAAACAAACCCATTTTTTATTCATAGAGCCTTTGGAGCTTAAAGCAAAAAAACATTTTTTTTTTTAATATTATATGTCTCAGGATTTCCCAAGTATCATTTAATCTAGCTCTGAGAAAGACTGACCGAAAATTTAAACTTTAATAGTCTCCCGACAAAAGGCAGATCGGAGTGGAAAAGGATAAGAATGTTTTCTTAATTAAAGGCTTTTGCCTTACATTTATTTTGTTTTATTTATTTAAATAGATTTGAACTACACGCATATCCGTTCAAATTTTAACTTTTGCCATGCGTCGAAATATATAAACATTATTATTAAATATTCAGGTTTTGAAATTTATAATATTATATATACACTCCGCTTCAACTGAATACGCACACAGTTTTTTTAAGGTATGTTGTTCATTTTTTTCAAACTTTGGGCCTTAATGTATCATTTGATGATGCTTACTGTTTGCTTGTAATGTTGAGAAAACAAATCAGAACGAATAATTCAATTCAATTCCCTTGCAAAGCGTTCCATAGGGAAAAATGCAGAATTTTTTTCCGTCAACTAAATAGGCACAACAATCAAAATTGGAAATAAAAGATAAAGTGGGTACTGACACCTTTATTGGTAATTACTTCATGAATTCGGTCCGGCATTCTCTTTAAGCAGTTCAGCAAAATTTCCCTCCAGGCTAATTTAATGGCTGCAATTAGGGATTCTCTCAAACTGATGGCCAGACTCATAAACTTTTCGTACCAACCATCCCCATACATTTTCTATAAGTTTCAGGTCGGGAGAGTACGGCGCCCATTGAAGCAATTCCACATTCTGTTCCTATATCCAATTTTGGACAATGCGCGCGGTGTGGATGGGGGCGTTAAATATCCGTAAATCAAGGAAAATTTCTTTTCAAGATTCCTTTGTGGGTAAATGCAGACATTTTTGACTTTTGAACTTCAAGCTCAACAGTCTCATAGTAGTTTACTGAACCCCATACCATAACTCGACCTTCTCGACTATGATGCCGAGCTAAAAATCGTTCTTTTTTCCTCACATCGTGGAAATAATAATTACAACTATCAGAGCCATGAAATTTGAACTTTTTCTCATCAGAAAAAACGACGTGGTGCCATTAATTTTTCCAACTCATATGGAGTCTAAAAAATTCTAAACGCATACCTTTTCTTTGCTCGTTTAGTGGTGGTTTCTTTTGAAGTTTCAATCGTTTTAAATGATTTGCACTGTTTATTACTCTACGGAATGTTGAAACGCTTGCAGTTACACCGGCTTTTTGTTTAAATTTTACTGCAAAGTCACACGAATCAGAAACACATCTTGAAATTGCTCTTCGATCAATTGCAGTTGTTGCCGTTTTTTTACTTCCCTTCATGTTTTTCCCTTATAAACTCTTATTTCTTAGGTGGGAATAGGGTAAACCGACCAATCATTGGCACCTTAAGGATACTCACCACTTATTCGGCTTATATAACTTATGGGAATTAAGAAACGACAGTTTTTTTTTTTTTAATTTTTAATTGTATTTTTGTTTAGTGAAAAACATTAAATATCCTAGTTTTTGTTAAAATTAATAAATAATTAATAAAAGGTAAAACAATGTCCTTTTACCAATGATTGGCACCATTTTCCAATCATTGGCATTGAACAAACCAATGATTGGCACATTGATTTTGTTTTATTTTTAAAGTTTATTAAAACCAATAAAAACAAAATAAACAAATAGTATATCTCTATTATATAATTTAATAAATAAAAGGTAATTTATTTTTATAATTATATTTAAGTCTTTTAAGTTAAAATATGTTTACATTAAGACCGAGATTAGATTAGATTTTTATTGATTGATAAAAAAGTGTATTATCAACCTAAGGAAAATTGATACAAAATTATAAAAACCTGTAACTTGTTTTATTTACCAATGATTGGCACAGTGCCAATCAACCCAATGATTGGCACTTTTGCTAATGATTGGCATGGCATCCAAAGATTGGCAAGTGCCAATTAACCCAGTGATTGGCACCTCATCCAATGATTGGCATGTGCCAATAAATGGAAATTTGATGGATTTACATTCCTATAGTTGACACCCCTTATAAATACTATATTTGTAACAAAATATTAAAATAAAAAGAACTAACCTTTTTGTTATAGTTTATTCTTTTATAAAAACTGCACTTCACAATGGTTTTCCTCTTAAATTTATTATTAAATTACACTACAATGTCACCACTTTCCTTACGGTTTTCACAAGTTTTACATTAAATTTGGCGCTAACTTGATAGTAAATTTTGAACAGCGTTTTTTTAATTGCTACTAACTTCAGAGGCCAAAAGAAATGATGCCAAATCATCAGAAATAGGCTAAGGCTAATATTTTTAAAAAGATTTTATTAGAAAACTTTTAAATATTATTAATACGAGTAATTTAAACTGTAACTGCCAATCATTGGGGGGGTGCCAACAATTAGGCAGTTTACCCTAAACAACACTAAAACTTTGTTCATTTTGGTAGCACGCCCAGTTAGCCCTTGTTCTTTTAACAAATCAGTTTTAGCTCTTTCGACACTATTTAAAGCTTTTGATCTACCCATTTTTTTTAATTTCAATTAAACGGCTAAATTTCATTTAAAACACTTCAATTTTTGATTGTGTCAATCATCTCAAAACTCTCATTAACAATGAAGATAATGACCGATAATGATCGTGTACCTATTCAGTTGACGCAAAAAAAATCTGCATTTTTACATATGGAACGCTTTGCAAGAGAGCGAGAGAAAAAATAACGGTACTTTTTGAATTATTCTTTCTGATTTGTTTTCTCAACATTACAAGCAAACAGTAAGCATCATCAAATGATACATTAAGGCCCAAAGTTTGAAAAAAATGAACAACATACCTTAAAAAAACTGTGTGCGTATTCAGTTGAAGCGGAGTGTATCATTGAGTTTTAACTATTCAATATAATAAAATGAACCATCGAGATAGTGCGAAAGTGTTTCATCGAATATTGAGACTTATGGCTGCGTGCGTAGATAATTAACGATTATATAATTGCAAAAATAATGTTCGACATAAGATTACTTAGTAAAATTTTCATTTTTGCAGATAAATGAAGGTCAAAATTAATTGAAATCATTCATTTTAAGTGCGTGCCTTCCTTATAAATAATCCTATATAATATAAATTTTATGCGTGATTTTTCGTAAATCTTTAGGCCAGGCGCGCACATTCAATTTTTAGTTTAGCAACTGTTTAGTTGCTAAAATGAAACATATGTGCTTATATGGGACACCGCGCACTTAGAGCAACTCGATTCTCGAAACTAAAAAGTTTGTGTTTTGACACAAACTAAACTATTGCCTCACAACACAGTTGAGCTGTTTTTTATAAGTGCGAGAGAGAAAAGAGTGCGAGTTTGAGTAAAGAGTTGCCAGTGTGCGGTTCTCTTTCAACTGGTGATTAAACTATTTGATTTCGATCACAGTTGCCAGTACGCGACTAGCCTTAAGAGGCCTCCGTCCAAAATGTCGAACTCAGATTCGAAGATTGGAACTTCGAATTAAAATAATCACTCGGCATTTGTACATTCAACATGTTTGATCTTCGAAAGTTGCATTTGGGTTGCATAGAAGTTACAGCCTACACACAACCTTTTTTCATTTGCTTGTTTTATTTTTGTGTCCTCTGCTCTGTTTGATCTGTTTGTAGAAAAGGTTAGTGTAATGATGTATAGAGGGGTAAGTGTAGGTTCAACGTTTCCGCTACGTGAAGTATTAGGCGATGGAACATTTGAGCAAGAAAAAAATATTATTTGTATATATATGTACTTAGAAGCTCCAATATGTCTAGTAAAATGAAGTTAAATACATATCTGTGCATGTATGTATGTAGGTATACACTATACACCTACATACATATATCATAAAATGGAAAATTGGTGATGTTGACCTTGAATTTGAAATAATTCAGAGTTATTATGTAAGATTTTGTACCTACTCGTATATTACAGATGTATTTTTTCGACCTACCTATACGTAGTCATGTACATTATTTATTTGTAATTGCAGGCATCGATAAAATGAAAAAGAAAGACTTGCATGAATTAGAAAGGTTTTTTTATTTTAAATTCTGAATACGAATTTTGCTCTCTTAAAAATAATTTTGATGGTGATCGAGTTTTTGCTAAATTTACATTTATATTTATTCTTAGTAGGCACCTAGTTACCAATTTGATAAAAAAAAGTAAAAACGGATTAAGAAAAAGCTAAACAACCAAAAAAAGGAAAATTAATACGTAATTATGTGAGTATTTAGCTATGTATTTAAATATGTATGTACCTACATGTTCATGCATAATTTTTTTGTTCACTTTTAACTACAAAGCTATTTTTAATTGTGACTTATAGGCAGTGTTGTTCCTCTACGTGTCGACTTTGATTGTCTACATTAATGCGTAGACAATTGTGTCGACAATGTAGACAATGTCGACTATGGTGTCGACAATGTAGACAAAGCATGCCAGCCAATCTGTCATTCTTGATTTCTCTGTCACATTGTTTACTTCATTTAAGAAAATTTCAGGTGTTAATTTGAGTTTTTATTCAAATATTGGTCGACGAAAAAATAAAGGTTTCGATCACCTAGGTTTTCTTTTAATGGAAAACAATAACAAATTTGTAGCATATTGTACAGTGTGCAACAAAAATCTACAAAATACTGCACAGGTAAATAAAAATTTGTTAAAAAAAGCATATTCATATCCTAATAATAATGCCTTCACATTCATTTATGAAAGGAATGCCTGTAAGCAATCCCAATCACCTGCGACATCTTAATCCGGCGATGTCTCTATGATTGTTTTGATTGATGACAATGATTTTGGCTCGAGCTCTGATTTATTAGACGAAACATAATAAGAAAAATTGAATGTCTACGTTGTCAACATTGTTGACTTTGGCATGTAGACAATCAGGAATTGTATACGTTGAATTGTCTACACGTAGACAATCGTGTAGTCTACATTTTTTGTCTACATGGAACAACACTGCTTATAGGTACTATAACACTATAAGGCCAGTTATGCATTCGTTAAAAAAAAAATTTAACTCGAAATTTTGATCAAAGGTGACATTACGATGATAGCGAAGACGAAAAAGGTGAGTCTCGAAATTCTGTCTGTTCAACTTCAGCCTAAACGACTCGCCCAATTTTCGTTAAACTTGGTACATACCTAAATATATGAGGCTGTCAGTGCAATAGTGGCGTAACCCATAAAATTCACTTTAGAGCTACGAGATATTAAAGAAACAGGTTTTCTTAAAACATTTTTTGTATTTTTCCTTTGACATTTTTGATTTATCTAAAAACGTGGAATAGTTTGAAAAAAGGCATATTTTGTAGGGCAATCTTTTTTTGTTTAAATTCAACTTTATTTTGGAAAAAAAAGTGGGTTACCCCACTATTGCATTCATGGTTTTCTGTAAAAAAAAAAAGAAATGTTACGCTAAACCTATTATTGATTTTACTCCTCGTCTGATAAATCGTCAAATATTTCGATTGGAACACTTGTTGACGTTTTTAAATTATTATAAAAAAAAGTGATGGATTGGTGGTATAAATTGAAGCAGTTCAATTAAGTCTTTCTTTTTTTATCGTTTATAGTTGCTTGAACAACAAGCTGGTTGAGTTTTTAAAATTAACTGATTGTCTCTTTTTTACATTTACCTCTTCGAGTAAAACATCAATTTCATTAGAATATTTATAAAAAATTGAAATTGGTTTACTTTTTTCGAAATGTAACCACTGAATCTTAAGCCATTCAACCTTGGAATTTGAAATGGACAGTTTTCTATTTGCGATATTTTCTTCAAGAGATTTCGTGGAAAAAAAATCAGATGAAGTCATTTTCACAATTTCAAATGGGTTTCTCTTTCTGACCGAGGAAATGACGTTAACCCAATCATCTGGGACGAAGATATCCTTATAAATTTTTTTATTCTTTTCTAATATACCAAAATCTCGGTCACACGGCAAATAGGAATGGCCACTAACTAAAAATTTATGGTCGATTTCTTCAACTATAAAATCGGAATGGGATACCAAAAATTAGCACAACAGTGAAAGTTTTATATTTCTATATTGGCCCCACATTGTCAGAATACATAATAATTATCTTAGACTGCCCTAGGTTCTTAAAATAATGCATAAGACAAGATCCAATTTCTTGAGGCCCTCTTGACGCTGTGGACTCATCCCAAACATACATGTGAACTTTTTCAGTACCCTTATTATTTATGCCGAAGCAAAAGGTCCAAAGTTGTCTTTTGTAATATACAACCCCTGTTATTAGTGCTGGAGTTGGAAGGGTTTTCATGAGATCAAAAGTTATTACCGCGTAGAGCAGTCACAATCTAAACAGTTTCTAAGAGAAGTATGAAGGTTACGCCACTATTGCACTCAAACTATGATCAAATTATAAAATGCAATAACACCTTTTTGAGTGCCATCTAGTTTTGAGTGTAGATAGCTACATAAAACTATTTTTGTATTAAAATAGATATATTAAGAGACCCATTTTTATGAAAAACTCATTTTTTTTAAAAAAAAAGTGGGTTACGCCACTATTGTGCACTCATAGCCTCATACAATCATTTTAAATTTTTAAATAAGTGAAAAGAAGTTACATAAGTACATTTAAGAACATACTTTTCAAAAAGATTAAAACTTGCATAGAAAGCCAAGTGCCCACGCAATAAAGTTTCTGTATGAATAAAGAATTTATTTAAAATAGAGATAAATGACAAACCAAAATCTGCAACAATTCTTAATATCACGCCACTGAAATTGGCGTATTGTGAACTTAAGAAATCAAATTCGGTAAAAGCTAATTGTGATAGTTTTGAGGAGTGAAAGTAATAATTTTACATTTCTTGGTTTTCAAGGGAAGGGATTTGAATCACACCATAAAGAGATAAAGAGTTATACCTTACTCCTTATCTATCAAATTGGTAAGTTATATTATGATTAAATATTTGGAAAATGTTTTTATAGTTTAATTTTAAAGATATTGGCGGAAAATTTTAAACAACTTTGTCTAACTTTTTCATAATTTACGATATGTTGGACAATTCTTTTTTTTTTTAGATATCTATTGTAAAAATAGTAATAACAGACGGCATATTATGTCATTGTTCTATTATCTTTTATATACTTCTTATAATATTCTTGTATTGTCTAAATAAAGAATTTTATAATTATAATAGATAATAACAGATTTATTTATCCATCGCCCGCTGCAACATTGGAAAATTTAAGATCGAAGGGCACTTTTGAACAATTGTTTCGCATTTCTAATATTCAATTTACTTACAAAGCACATCTTTTAAAAAAATCAACTGCAAATTGTTTTGGTATGAAATGACCATTGTTAATCTGGATAAAGTATACTTTTAAAAGATAAAATAGCTACATATTTGCTATTACTGTTAAAGTTAGACGAGCTTTTTAACGTTAAAATATAGTTTTGCGTTTAAAATTAAAAAAAGTCGGTTCTCGTTTTATAAACGATATTTACAGTCAAACCCCATTCTAAAATTGATTTAGAGTAGGTTTTAAATGTTGAAAATCTTGCGCCATTTTGTTTATGAAAATCTAGTTTGTGGATTAATTATTGAGTTGTAACGTTTCAGCTGATATCACACCTTCCTTCCAACCTATTCATGAACAAAATTTTAATTAGAAACATTTAAGTATACAATACATATCTACATACAATAATAAAATAAAAAAAAGATTGTAGATACTTACAATAATTATTGTAATTGCAATAATTAAGAATGTATACCAATTTTTTCTTATTTAGATATTGGAGCGTTTTTTTGTATTCGTGTCTTGGGTGTAATCACATCCGAAACGTTACAACTCAAAAAAATAAACAAAATCTATAATTGACCTTGCGCCCACTCTAGGACAAACATCATTTTTTATGAATAAGAAAGGATAATTTAATATTTTATTTTCTGGGAATATTGTATTCTGCTTAAAACAAGTCATTTTACTAAAAAGGGGTTGGGTAATGTCCTAAAAACTCTAATATCTCTTCTCAAAATTGAAAAAACTAATACCTGCCTTGAAATGAAAAAGTTGAAAATTTTAGCTCAAAAGTGAAAAATTTCAAGATTTTTCAATTCCCTCAAAATCCAATATTTGCCAAATTATTAAAAAACTAATACCTATTCGAAAAAAGGATATTCACCTCGTCGTTCATCGCAATACAAAATAAGATACAAACCGATTTCTTATCATAACAAACATACCGAGCTTCATAATAATACATTCAATACTTTTCGCATACCAACCAATGTACATAATGTAGTTACTTTTCTTCCTAAAAACACACAAAACAATTCAACCAGTTAAATCTACTCCTTCATTTTACATTCACACTATACTCATCGCTTACCAATCCCTATACCACCATAGCCCTAAAATATTATCATCCACCGTCACCGTGGTTCTGCTCACATCCATTTCTTCCCCTTCTACACCACGCCTTTACTGAACTTCTCCTATACCCAAAAGCCTACTCGCCTTTCATGTTCGTCATACTTCTTTTTGCTTCAGTTCCAACAAAAAATAGCTATCTTCGAAAAAAACCACGTTTTGGCAAATAGATGAACTAAAAACAGCCAGTAAACAAAAGTAACGACTTTTGTGCAAAAAAAAAGGCTTTTATAAAATGTGTTATTTTGCAATAAAAAGTTACTTTTTGATTACTTTTTTTTTAATATAAACAATTTCAGAAAGCATTATTTCATTTTGGGAAAGTTATGATGATCTTTTCACATAACTACACATTAAAAAATGCATTGGAAAATGAGCAATTTTAATGTTTTTCAAAAGATGATTATTCAAAAATAGAGCCCAAAATTAAAAATCCGCTCCGACGCTCTTCTAAGTCTCTTCATTACCTTTAAAATGCCGTAAAAATATTATAAGTTTTCCACTTCAATTTCTCACAAACCTTGCACAACTTTTGCAGTTTTGTGGAATTTAACGAAAGAAGCAACCGGAATATTAAAATTAAATAAGAAAAATATAAAAAAATTAAAAAAGTGGCTCGACGCTTTTCAAGATAAAATGTAATTCTTTCATATGCAATTTATTTTATTTCAATACGTCTTGCATTGACTTCACAAACCTTGCACGAATTCGCCCAATTTCACGTTTTTCTCAATATTTTGGGCGGAGGCCTCTTAACAAAAGATTAACGAATGTCAAAAACAAAAAGAATAAAGCATTTAAATCGTTAAAAAATAATCCAAGTGCTATTGAAAACCGTGCTAATTGCATTTCACTAAAAAATGAGTTTGACACTCTCAACAAATTCTTATATAATTGAATCCAATATAAAAAGTAACAGTAAATGTTTTTGGAACTTCATAAACTCAAAACGTAAGTCAAGTGGTTATCCAAGCTGTATGAAGTACTTAGACACAACTACAAGTGAAATAAAGATAATTTGCAATCTGTTTGCTAAATACTTCAAATCTGTGTATTCCTCTGAATCTCATACAATTCAAGAATTACCGACTGTTTCAAGAGTTTTAGATTTTGGCAATTTGTTACTAAATGTATCTGAGGTTGAAGAAGCGCTTTTAAGTGTTGATGGCAGTAAAAAGGAGGGTCCTGATGGAATTCATCCTTTAATCAGTTTAAAGTGCGAAAATTCATTAGCTAAACCATTAACTGCCATTTTTAATATGTCTCTTTCCAAAGGTCAGTTCCTAGAATGTTGGAAACTCTCGTTTTTGACTCCTGTTTTTAAAACGGGTTCAAAGCAAGATATTACCAATTATCAGCCAATTAGCAAACTTTCAATTCTACCCAAATTGTTTGAAAAAATCGTTTGTGATAGGTTATCTTTCCAAGTGAGAACACACATATATCTGAGTACCAACATGGTTTTATTTCTGGTAAATCAACCTCAACTAATTTGAGATTAATGACAAATTATATTATTAATAACTTTGAAAATCATATTCAAACCGATATTGTCTTTACTAATTTTGCCAAAGTTTTTGACCGAGTTAACCATGCAGTACTTCTACACAAATTGTTCTCATTCGGAATTCACTCAAACCTTTTGTCCTGGTTAAAATCCTACCTCACTGATAGAATTCAAGTCGTTAAAATTAATAACTGTTACTCAGATAACATTTATGTTTCGTCTGGGGTACCTCAAGGTAGCCATTTGGATCCCTTATTATTTCTCTTATTTATAAATGATATCCCTGATAAGTTCCTGCATTCGTCATGTGTTTTATTTGCAGACGATCTTAAGTTGTATCGAAAAATAACTACTGTAAACGATTGTTATTTTCTTCATGAAGACATATTAAAGTTATGTGAATGGTGCTGTCAAAATTGTCTTCATTTAAATGTCTCAAAATGTCAAGTTATGTCATGTTACAGACATACTTCACCTATATTGTTCAGTTACGAAATATATAATGTATCTCTTGAACGTGTTGCGATTAAAAAGGATCTTGGAGTTATCTTAGATATTAAACTAACTTTTCTACCTCACATTGATTACATGGTAAACAAGGCTAACCAAATGCTTGGGTTTATAATAAGAAACACTAGGGAATTTAAAGATCCTTACTCGATTAAAACTATTTTTAATTCTTTAGTTAGATCTGTGTTGGAGTACGCTAGTACGGTTTGGAATCCATTTAATAGTATTATAATTCTTGTGTAAGAATTAAAAAAGTTCAAAAGAAATTCACTAGATATCTCATATATGTTTAAATTAAACTGGCGTATTGACATGCCTAACTATAGAACTAGATGTTAACTATTTGATATAAAAACTCTCTTAAAAACCGACGAACTTGCTCCTCCATAATGTTTATCAGAGATATCATGACTTATCATATTAAATGTCCCGATTTGCTTCACCTTATAATCTTTCGCGTTCCTCAAAGAAATGTTCGCGACTTCAATATATTACATGAATACTTTCATCGTTCAGATTATGGGCTGAATGAGCCAGTTTCACGTTGCATCAGAGATACTAATGCTGTTAGTTCTTATATAGATATTTTTATTGATTGTTCAAGAGATACGTTTAAAATGTACATATTAAACATTGTTAGTGAACAACCTGTATAAAAAAAAACTGTTTTTATGTTATGGATTTATATTGTATATTGTGAATAGGTAATATGTAAAATTAACTAATTTAAATCATTTAGTGTGTTTTTTAGTCTGTAAGAGATTGTATGCTCTGTTGGATGATAAATAAATAAATAAAAAATCAGAAAATTCCTTTTTACTACCTTTTTTCAGGTTTTTCCAAGTATCATAAAATCTATGGATTTTCCCGCAAACATGTCATTTAGTTTTATTTTTATTGTTGTTACGTTCATTCAAAAAAAAAAATAGTGAAACGGTATGTTTATTAAACATTTCTTGGAGAAAATTGAGCCCAAAGTAAAAAAATTAACATTGGCAGAAAAAACTGAACATGCTAGAAACTGGATATCTCAAGACTGAGATTTCTTCTAAAAATAAAGGCCTGAATGATTTCTTTAATTAGTACTAACGCCGCAATTATCGTTAACATGATATATGTATGATATCAAAATTGGAGATATGCCCTTACTGTAGACGGATTTTTTTCTTGGAATATACCCGAGAACCACGTCCTAAAATAGTATGTACAACAAATTAAGGGACACCCTGTATTGATGGAAAATTTAATTTGGTTATATTTGATTGTCACGTCCACGTCCACGTAAATGTGACAGTCACTAATCATAGCTGATTTCAACCACTAGTTCCAACCAACTGATGTTGGAAAATAAACGATGGGTCATACAAAATTTCAACATTAAAAAAAAAACTTAATCTCTTTTTTCTTTGAACGCTTTCTTATATTTATTCACAAAACTGGGTTTGTAAGATTTGTTTTTTGAACCAACTTTAATAGAAATATTTTATTGGGTTTATAATTTTTGATTTATTTTATATTCTATTTTGTTAAATGATTAAGAATTAGTTTAACAAACCAAGTATGATACAAAATTCAAATTCGGAAATTAAATCCAGTAGCATTGTTCTCTGTTTTTCTCTCTTTATAAATAAACATTTAAAAGCGATCGGTAGTGTTAAAAACATGTTTTAATTACCAATCGAAAACTTTACTTTTCATGGCTAATTTATAATACATTATTATTATACAATATATGTATATATATATATATAGTCATATATAACATATTTATATGTTTTTATGTTTAAATATTTTGTACATGCTATTTACAAAAACAAAATAAAAATACACATTGAGACGAGTTTAATTGCTTCACTTCATTTAATCAAGTTGTAAGAATTATTAACATTTTGTTTATGAACGTTAAGCGGTATACAAAAATATACTTAATATTATTATCAAGGGTGGCAGCGATCGTGTGAGAAATAGTTTTAGGAAATGTTGATACCGGTATTGATGGTGTTGACGAAAGGGATAATGGTAACTTTCAATTATTTTACTATCGAAATAACTACCGCTTGGTTGTCGAACGATACTCCTTCTTTGGGTATTTAGTACTGTTGCTGTAAGTCGATTGGCAATAACAGTATATAGGAGTGAAGAATAATCGATCAACAGATTTAGCACTCGTCATTCATCCCAAAGGCATTGTTGTTTTTGGCGCACATAATAAATATATTGTGTACATTTCCGACATGTTTTTATGCCACAGCGGTAATTTGCTAAATTCTGGCCATTACCGATTGTTTGGTCCGTTTTTCCCTTGCAGTACTTTAGACCGCACGGATACCATCCTATACACATCTCCAAGGTACAAAGACAGGGTGCCCAAAAACTAGTGACTTCACTACAGTGGGATAATAAACTGTCGGGAAAGAGTTGAGTGGCCGCTTCTAAGCTCGATATCGATGATCCTATTTAATTAAAAGATAGCATCATTATTATTTCTGGTGATTTTTTTTTATATTAAAAATAGGTTGGCTAGTTCAAAATTACCTGGAAGTTCTGCCCATGCTTTAACATCAATATCTCGCACGTATGTTGCATCTACGGCTTCGGAACACAATTCGGACAAATGTCTGGAAATTGGTGAAGATTTATTTAGATGTACCCTTGATGTCATTTTTAAGGTTTCTATTCCTTTATCTTCTTCTGGTATTCGAACGGTGCTTGGATTTTTTTGACGTAACTTAGACATTGCATCTGCCGAAATAAAGTCTCCTTTAATGAATTTGGTCACAAAGCACATAACTTGATACTGGCTTTGGCCCCGTTCTTCTTCTCCTAATACTAATGCTTTTAGAATTTTCACCTCCTAAAAGAAACATTATTATTAAAGGAAACATGTATTGAACTAAATAAACATAGTAAAACTTAATTTATAATCTAATACATTTTAGCTTTAAATATTATTAAATTTTAATGTGGATTCATTTCCAGCCCAGCTGGCTGGGCTTCTTAATAAAATGGTGAAGCTGAAGGTGGGGTTTGGTAAAGGAAGTCTTCTCACTGAGAGCTGAGAAGTTCTCAGCTTCATACTACGCGATATACTTATTGCCACTCTGTACCAATACTACGTATTTAAGTAAATTTTGACGTCTCTTTAACTTAAACTGTTCCAACATAATACTGAGAAGCAGATAGTCAAGTGAGGCAAGTTTCTTTTCTAATTCTTGAAAACTTACGCTTGAAATAACTATCTCGTTATCACTATAAGGTTACAGTGAGGTAAACTAATTCGATATCAAAATGAGTCTCGTGAAGTCAGTTCAATGTGAACGCGTTCCATTGTGTTCAGGGAGTAAGCCGTAAAAAAGCATATCATATTGTAAATTGAGCAGTGCAGTGAAGGTATTGTGAAACAGATTATAACACATTTCCATTCTGCTTCTGCCCCAACGTGGTTTTGTGGGTAAAATATTTGCACGGATATGTAGAGTAATTTTAGAGGTGAGGTGTAAGTATGTGTACGTGCATTGTATAACAACATGAATACTGGAATTTAAGGTCCTTATTCGGAATTCCCCCCCCACCAAAATTCACTTTTTTTTTAATGAATCGATAAAAAAAGTGTGCTGTTGATAAAAAACATCAAATTATGGAGGAGAAACACTTTTTTATGGTAAAAAAGTGAAGTATAAAAAAATTAATATAGGCCATAGGGTAAATTCAAAGTTTCTTTAAATCCAGATTCTGTAAATGCAAAAGAAACCTTGCATACACCCAACCTCGCACCTACCCCAAATCCTATAGTGTGCCCAAGCAGGGGGGTTGCAGGGGGGCAGCATCACTGTTTAAACGCTGCCGTAATGGGTAAGCAAGCAAAAAAAGCAAATATCCCATACAAAAGTAGTTTTAGTTATAATACTGTGGGTGGTCGCTTTTACTTCACTTTTTTACCATAAAAAAGTGTTTCTCCTGCATAATTTGATGTTTTTTATCAACAGCAAACACTCTTTTATCGATTCGTTAAAAAAAAAGTTCATTTTGGTGGGGGGGGGGGGAATTCCGAATAAGGGCCAATAGTACTGGGGGTGGTCCCCTTATACTTCACTTTTTTACCATAAAAAAGTGTTTCTCCTCCATAATTTGATGTTTTTTATCAACAGCAAACACTCTTTTATCGATTCGTAAAAAAAAAGTTCATTTTGGTGGGGGGGGGGGGGGGAATTCCGAATAAGGTCCGAATTAAATATTAAAGTTTTTTTTTTTATTTTACTCTTATCTCGTTAAAAATTGGAAGCTTACAAATTAAGTGTTAAATTCTTTGCCGAAGAAATTAATTTTCCCCCCTGCGTTTACGTCTTACTGTCGTACTGGATCGTTCGTAAGCAGTTACTTGGTTGTTGACCCACACTGTCAGTAATTGCAAGACTGACAATTAGCAATAGATCCAGATACGCACCGCTTCTTTGAAACGATGGACTTTCTATAGCCAGCAGGTCGATCCCATATTCAAAGCTGTACTGACCCATCTAATTGATTGGATCCCCAATTCAATCGTATTTAAAAAGTTTTTCGAGCTCTGTTATAAACTCAATTGTTTGAGGTGATTCCGGTGCATAAACAGCGATGGTTACATTTATAGAATACCCTCATCTCAATTTATAATAATATTAAACACTATAATTATGAAAAAAGATAAAAAGTATCTTTCAATAAACAACATGTAATGTGATCAAAAGAAATATTTATACTACATGTCAGCACATTTTCCCTTCAGTAACTTGGTTGTCTTAAGCATCCAACGATTTCCAATAGATTTTTTATGTCAGCAATTTAATGAAATGAAGGCCAGCATATAATCTTCAGACAAATACAAATTTTCCTGAATAATTATTGGTATAAAAACGTTTTCTTCGATCATTTAGTTTTCAGTTCTTGATCCTAAGTTAATCTAAAAATTTCGCTTTAAATAATTAATAAATTATATTAAAAACTTGCGTTTGATTTGATTTACTGGTTATGTTCTCTTACGAGAATTCAACAAAATAATATTTTATTTTAACAAATAAAGAATGGGAAACGAAATTGGCGCAGTCGGTAGGATTCTGAAAGATCCATAATACAAATATCTATCGTACTTTTTTTTAAAGATTAATTCGGGATTAAAAACCGTTCTTAAACTAAATAAAGTTGTTTTCCCGCAAATTTAAAATAAAAAACGTTATAGGGCAGAAAAAAATAATAAAAGAAATTGAATTGGATTTAAACTACCAAAATTCTCATCAGAAAAATCAACTATTCCATTTACAGGGTGGGCCTTTTTTTTAAATCATAGTTTATTTTGACACTGTTTCTGCTCGATATCTTGACAGAAAGTCAGTATAATACTCCGCGGAACGAAATGAGTCGCTTTACGCTTGAACAACGCAACGTTGGGAAATATTGAAAACTTATTTCTAAAGTGAGTGCTGTGTAGCCCAACGGAGCGTTTTTTAAAAAAAGTTTTGGCAAAATGAAGTTTGGGCAAAAAATTCGTGAGACTGGTATGCTTGTGGATAAGATGCATGGTCCCTGTCGCCGTACGTTGCGCACAGACGAGAATGTGGCTGCTGAAGCCGAGAGTGTGAGACTAAATTTACGAACATCAACTCGATATCGTTCTCAACAGCTCAACATTTCATGCACTAGCCATAGCTGGGCATTAACTCGTTAATCCGTTAATCGTTAATTAACGAAGTTAAAATTTTGATTAACGGATTAACTTTTAAGTTAACTTTTAAAAATGTTAACGGACACGTTAAATCCGTTTATCCACGTTAATTCCGTTAATCGTTAATCCAATGCCGTCTATTTACCGCGCGGCGCGAAAAACAGGTTCAGACAAGTATGAGACAAGTGCCGTGCGGCGCGTGCCGCGGGTGAAACAAAAACAGCTAGGTACGTATTATATATTTTGACGGCGCGTGCGAGTGAGAAAACTGCGAAGAGATTCGTTTCGTTTGACCGTTTCATTATGCCGGTCGTCCACTATGTGAGCGATAAGTTCAACTAACTTCGTTCAACTTTTTATTCAACTCTTTCGTTGGATACACGAATTTACAACCTCTTACCAGTGCAGCAACTTACGTAATTCACGTTGAGCAACTAAAGTTGAACATATGCGTTTGGAACCCCGTACACATAATTGACCAACTTTCCCATATGTTGATTAACCCCGCACACCTAGTTGATCAACTCTTAAAACTTATTCCAGTGTTGAATAGCTCCGTACACCTAGTTGACCAACTTACTCAAATGTTGAATAACCTCGTACACTAGTTGATAAACTTGTTAGATTTTGATAGAAAAATTTTTTTTTTCGATTTGATCAACTGCGTTTTCGATATTGTTGCTCAACCAGTTGATGAACGAGATAGCTTCGTACACTTAACCAAGAATCACTCGTTGGGGAACGCGTTGAACGCACCACGATAAACAAAAAACTCAAACGTCAAACCTGAAATAATTTTGACTTCAGTTCGGTACATACATTTATTGTCGACGCACGCCTTCGCTTTAAAATATTCTTAAATTATGTATGAAGAAAAAAAAAAGTGGCTGCCGCATTAATACTCGTAATATTAGAAAATGAACGACAAAGGAAGAAAAAACAGCCAAGACGATTCTGGGTAGATGATTTTTTCTTGAATCGCGAAGAAAATTGTTTTTTCAATGAAATATATGAGAAAATAAAATCGATTGATCCCACCCCCCCCGTGAATTCGAATTCAAAGTTTAGGCAATTGCATTTTCGAGGAAATTTGAGACCAAGCCAATTCCCTGGCATCTCGATTTTTATAAGAGGGGCTCTTAATGTCCCATATATTGGGCTTTTTCTCAATTGCTGAAATCATTTGCAAAAATAATTCCGTGGTCCACTCTGATTTTTTATCACCTTCCATGACGAAAAACCAAAATAAACTACAGTTTGCAAGTTGCAACAACTGCAAGTTCATGGCAACGCAATAGTTCAACCACGTAGACACATTTCACTGCAGCCAACGCAACGCAACACAATATAACGTCAAAAAATCCCAAAGAAAATTAAAAAGTCGATCAACGCGTTGAACAAATAATGTGTTGCACAACGTGTTGATCGAACATTTTCAAGGAGAAACACGAGCTCGTACACTACCCTTACACTTGTTGCGCAATTCGTTGAGCAACGGCCAACAACTAGATCCAACCCGTTAGGTTAACGTAGATTAGAGTTGAATTCGAAATTTGTGCATTGATCGCCTAGTGGACGACCGGCATTACTTAGCGCCGGTGCTCAGAGTAAAAAAATATAAAAAATGCAATTTTTATCACATTTTAACGGATTAACGTTTAACGTTAACTTAAGTTAATTTTTCCGAAATTTAACGCTTTAACGTTTAACGAAGCTAACTTTTTTAGTAGCGGATTAACGATTAACGAAGTTAACTGTTTGATTAACGGTGCCCAGCTATGGCACTAGCCTAAGGAGAATTCTGCACACAGATCTCGGACTATTCGCTTAAAAGGACCTATTGATTCACCAATTGAATGGGAATGTTTTCTCTTACTAATAAAGCCAATATACATGGATAAAATTTAATTTTGATCATTTTATTGCATTTTAAAAAAAAAAAACTTTACACACACAAAATACATGAAGCTGAAGATCGCTGCATCGAAATTTATGTTTTCATTTAGGATAGCAGATCTCGATAGGTATCAAAAATATTGGAATATTTTAAACGCCAAAATGTTGGGCGCAAATTTTCCTAGGGGCGATGTCCGTTACTTTTTTTAAATTGTATCTCGTTATATTTTATTTTAGTGAGTTTTAAAACTTTTAAGACAAAAAAATTTTTAGGAGAGGATATAGACCGCAATAACTTTTTTAGAAATAAAATAAATATGACCCAATGTAGAATATACGTTTCTCTAGGGGCGATGTTTCTCCTTTTTTTTATTTTTTTTTTATTAAGCTTATTTAACCATGATTTAACCATGAAATTAACAAAAAAAAAAAAAAAAAAAAAATTTTGGACCCTTATAACTTTGGATTGACTAATCCTAGGTAAAAAATCGGTACATGAAAAAATTAGAATTTCCAAACTCTAGGGGCGATGTTTTTTCTTTTTTTTTATTTTTTTGTCTATTAAAGTTTTTTAAACATGAAAGTTAAAAAAAAAAAAAAAAAGTTTAGACCCTTATAACTTTGGATCAACTAACCGTAGGTATAAGAACGGTACATGAAAAAATTAGAATTTCCAAACTCTAGGTGCGATGTTTTTTCTTTTTTTTTTATTTTTTTGTTTATTAAATTTTTTTAAACGTGAAAGTTAAAAAAAAAAAGTTTAGACCCTTATAACTTTGGATCAACTAATCGTAGGTATAAGAACGGTACATAAAAAAATTAGAATTTCCAAACTCTAAGGGCGATGTCTTTTCTTTTCTTTTCTTTTCTTTTCTTTTCTTTTATTTCATGTTCTTGAGTCATTTGTGTTCTAGCAAACTTGGTGCCAGTGCCATACTTGTAAACGGTGGGCAGAATTTGGATGTCTGAACTACTTGAAAAAAACTGAGGAAGAGTTACAAAATATATATTTTCTCCTCAGTTGTAACTGTTGTTCTAGATGGCTGGCATTACAAGAGGAATAAAACTTGAATCATCGTTAGAACTAAACCTAGTATAATTTTGTTTTAGCTAAACTAATAGCTCAACACCATCATTTTTTGGTTTAGCTAAACTAAAAGCAATAAATATTTTTCAATTCAAATTTGTTAAACATACTCATAATATCTATCTAATTATTATAATAGTTATTCTATAAAGTATATTCATTCTGGAATTTTCTTTTTCTTTGTCTTTGCTGAAATTTTGTTTTTGTTTGTATAACAATTATTCTTTTCTTTATATAATTCCAATTTTGTATAATTATTATCAGAATTATTAAAACTTGAATCGAAAAAATAAAAATTCATATGAAGTAAATATTATAATTTTGATAATATACAATTATTAATATAATGCAATAAAAAATATAAAAATATTACAAATAACCAACATCTTAACTAACTAACACAAAACGTAGATATCTATTTTCCTTTTTGTTGTAATTTGTTGCTAGACAACAAATGACTCAAGAACATGAAGTAAAACAAAAAGAAAAAAACATCTTCTTTAGAGTTTGGAAATTCTAATTTTTTTATGTACCGTTCTTATACCTACGATTAGTTGATCCAAAGTTATAAGGGTCTAAACTTTTTTTTTTAACTTTCACGTTTAAAAAAATTTAATAAACAAAAAAAATAAAAAAAAAAAGAAAAAACATCACACCTAGAGTTTGGAAATTCTAATTTTTTCATGTACCGTTCTTATACCTACGGTTAGTTGATCCAAAGTTATAAGGGTCTAAACTTTTTTTTTTTTTAACTTTCATGTTTAAAAAACTTTAATAGACAAAAAAATAAAAAAAAGAAAAAACATCGCCCCTAGAGTTTGGAAATTCTAATTTTTTCATGTACCGATTTGTTACCTAGGATTAGTCAATCCAAAGTTATAAGGGTCCAAACTTTTTGCTTTTTTTTTGTTAATTTCATGGTTAAATCATGGTTAAATAAGCTTAATAAAAAAAAAATAAAAAAAAGGAGAAACATCGCCTCTAGAGAAACGTATATTCTACATTGGGTCATATTTATTTTATTTCTAAAAAAGTTATTGCGGTCTATATCCTCTCCTAAAAATTTTTTTGTCTTAAAAGTTTTAAAACTCACTAAAATAAAATATAACGAGATACAATTTAAAAAAAGTAACGTACATCGCCCCTAGGAAAATTTGCGCCCAACATTTTCGCGTTTAAAATATTCCAATATCTTTGATACTTATCGAGATCTGCTATCCTAAATGAAAACATAAATTTCGATGCAGCGATCTTCAGCTTCATCAAAATACAACAGCAACAATGACAAGATAATCAGGTGAAAATGGCTACAACTAATATAGATAAACCCTCTTAAGTTATTAAAAATATTACCATATTTTAATGCATCAAAATCATGGAATCTTAGTTTATATAAAAGAGCAGAGTTCATACTCGTAATAAACGCAATGAGCACATATAACACTAAAAACATTTCTCAACTTCATAGTACACTTTCAGACATTCTTTGTGGATTTAATAAAAAATATTATTTATCTGAAGATAAACCAGAGGAATATAATTCTAGCAACAACGAAGCATCATTACTAGTTAAATTTTGCTTGCTAGTTCGATAATATTAAATCATAGTATAACAACTCTAAGTGAATCATTTTATAAATTCGAATTTGGTCATTGGACAAGAGCAGACTATAATAATAGTAATGATAGAAATGTTTGAAGCTATAGAACTAGAAGTAACAAGAATATTTTAAATAAAAAAAATTATAAAAAAGATAATAATTGTAATGCAAATTATAAAAATAGAATATATACCTATAATATAAATTAAACTCATATACTCGGAAATTCAAATCAGACAAAAAACATAAATGTTAAAAAAAGAGTTCTTATATACAAAAATCTTTGTGTAACAAGTCAGCCGTGAAAAGTACTGAGATCTAAAAGTACTCCAAGTTCTTACTTCATGAAGGTTTATCGAATATTTAAAGTAGAATAATATTGAAACAGCTACAATATAATAGAGAAATTTTATTACATCATATTACATCTAACATTGACCTTGGTCAAAATTTCATAAATAACAAAAAAATTATAGTTTTTGTATTTAGCTGTGTGTGTCCTGTAGACAAACTGTAATTTACCTTGAACGCAAAAAGCCCAAGTTTCTATTTTTAAAAGAAATAAAATGCACGACTGGGTCGCACCAACTTGCTCCTATGTAAAAGACTAAGAATTTCAAAAATGAATGTTATTAGAGAAACTGTTCATAAGCATAAAATTCATTTTTTAAATGACTAAAAAAAAACTTCTTTAGTAGTTAAAGGTAAGAATAGGATGCCATGTGATTCAAGCAAATATAGATTTATGCAAGAACAAAAATTATAAGTCTTTGTAGTGGTTTCTTAAAAAATAAGGTTTTATATAAGAAAATTTTTAAACATTTTTAAGAAAAAATGTTGGTACGCCAATTTGAATTTTTTTTTATTGTATGAATAAAAATTAAATTTACAAACAAAAATATTGAGCCGTTTTCGAGATATTGAATTTTCAAAAAACAAAAAAATGGATTTTCTTTTCAAAATTCAAAAAAATATTTTTTTTAAAGTTTTGAAATGCAATGTTTTTAAACTTTTTAGAAGCTCCCTCTACGAAATTTCATTAAAATCCGTTGTGCTAATAATGAGAAATTCAAAATTTTAAAAAATCGTTCTATGGTAGGTACACTCAGTAATGTTTTGTTTTCAAAATTTTTTTTATTAAATTATAGATATTAAAAAATAATAGAAGGAAACAAAATTTAAGCAAAATTCTCGGAACCGTTTTCGAGAAAAATACGATTTTCGAAAACCATTTTTTAACATTTGTATGGAGGGTACCGTTATTTTTAGGTAAAATGAATTTATTTTGCTCATATATTGTAGATTATTTTTCCAAACTTTTATTTATCAAGTTTTGAAAAAATCGAGCATGGGGTTTTCGAAATATTGAGTTTTCAAAAAAAAATTTTGAAAGTTTTTTTAAAAATCCAAAAAAATTTGGTTTAGAAAATTTGAATACACAATAATATTCAATGTGCTGGGAAGCTTTAGCATAAAAAAAATGATCAAAATCGGTGGTAACGTTTTTGAGAAAATCAAAAACAAAAAAAATGGCCCCAAGGGGGGTACCAAAACTACTCATTTTTTTGAAAATTTTATTCGACCATTACCTAGGTTTAACTAAACTAAATTTTTTGAATTTTTTTTTAAGAAAATCGCAGGGACAGTTTTTGAGAAAAAAAAATATTTATAAAATTTCGGAAAAAAATCGTATGGCAGGTACCGTTATTTTTGGTCATAAAAAATCAAATCAAAAAACATCCGGGGTTAAAAAATCAAAACCCATATCTACCAAGTTTGAAGAAAATCGGCCGAGCCGTTTAGCTGTAATCGAACAGACAGACAGACAGACAGACAGACAGAATTGCCAGACCCACTTCTTTCGTCTTCGCTATCATCGTAATGTCAACTTTGATCAAAATCTCGAGTTCGATTTTTTTTACGAATGCATAACTTGCCTTATAGTACCTATAAGTCGCAAGTAAAAAATAAAGTGATTGAGAAATTAGAAAAAGGTGAAGGTACAACCAGTTTATCGAGGCAATACGGCACACAGTGGCCTGAGAGCGGAAAAAAGTCTTTGGAAATAGTCATATCTAGCCTTTTTAGCTTTATGTTCAAGTACCCTTAGATAACCCGAGCGTATGATTTCAAAGAATTTTTTAACATAGATATTGTATGTTCTGATTTACAAACATTCAAAGTTGAAAAACAATTTTATTAAGTCATGAACCATATTTTCAACAAACTTTTTGGTGTCTTTTTCCGAAGTTCCTTTAGATAAATTCTGTAACTTCTAATATCATTTTGTTGGTATATTTTTGACTACCTAAAAAATAAAATAAATTAATAATTTATAAAAGAAGCCTTCTATAAGTAGTCTGAAACATTGGAACTAAGAATATATGTTTAAGCTCCAAAAGACTCCAAGCAACGAAGTAAGCCAGCGTGTCCTTACATTGACCCAGGTCTGAGAAATTCGATTTTTGCGAAATCATTTATTAAAATTTTTCAGCTTTGAACTCAATTTTTTGAAAAATTTAAATAACTTTTTTAATAATGATTTTTTAACCAAATTTTGACAAAATATGTTTAAAACTAATCTTAACATGTGTGCCAAATTGCAATTAAATCCGTTTAAAAATTTAGATTTTACAAATTTTGCTCTCCCATGCAAACATCAAAATCCTCCAATTTTTGAAAAATCTCAATAACTTTTTTTTTATTTTTTATTTTCTTAACCAAATTTTGATCAATTATATACAAGACTGATCTTAACATGTGTGCCAAATTTCATTTAAATCCGTTGAATAGTTCAGATTAAACAGATTTTTTTCCGCTCTCCTATACATAAGTACATCAAAGCCCTCCAATTTTAGAAAATTGTCAATAACTTTTTTTCTAATTATTTTTTCTCAACTAAATTTTGACCAAATATTATAAGATTAATTTCAACATGTATGTCAAATTTAAGCTTTCAACTCAATTTTTTGAAAAATTTAAATAACTTTTTTAATAATGATTTTTTAGCCAAATTTTGACAAAATATGTATAAGATTAATCTTAACATGTGTGCCAAATTGCAATTAAATCCGTTTAACAGTTTAGATTTAACAAATTTGTTTCCGCTCTCCCATACAAACATGAAAACCCTCCAATTTTATAAAAATGTTAACTTTTTTAACCAAATTTTAATATGTTAAAATATGTATTGGACTGATTTAAACATGTACGCAAAATTTCAAAAAATCATATTAATACCCTGAAGATTAAAAATATTATGATTCCATTACTCGGAAAACCCAAGGAGTACTCTTTAGATAGTTAGATTCAAGAAATATTAAATACACAGATAAATATATGTATGTGCTATTGATATAGCTTGACAAAATTTAACTGACAAGTTAACCGAGCCATATGAAAAGGAAGCTCTAAATCAAATATTAAAAAAATAATAAACAATTATTCTAAGGAGAATTAGACATTTTAACTAACGTCAAAGAAGTAACGCAGAAAATTAAAACTAAAAATGATAAACCAATGTATTCACGTCTATAATATAAAATGTATTAACGAAATAACCTTGGAAGACAACTTCCCTATACTAAACATTTAAGATACTTTTAGTAAATTGGAAGAGTCCAATATTTTAGCGATTGGTTTGCATTAGCGAATTTTAAAGACAGACATAAAACTACTTTTTCAACAGCAAATGGTTTTTACGAATTTAATCGAATGACAATCATGCTTAAAGAAGGTATTTTAGGAAATATATGTATGTATGTATGTGTTGTCTATTTAGATGACATTGTTTTATACAGTACAGTATAAGAGGAACATATTTGCTCAGTTAATAAAGAATTTAAAAAACTAAATTAGCACAACTTAAAAATTCAAATAGATAAATCTTAATTTCTTAGCAAAGGAACAGAATATTTAGGGCATGTAATTACTACAAACGTAATAAATCCAAATCCAGAAAAAAAATTTTCAATTGAAAAGATTTCCATTCTTTGTACAACAAAATAAATTAAATCTTTTATAGGTTAGGTTTTCTATAAGTTATTACAGAAAATTTATTTTATTTTATCAAATATTTTTATTATCGAAAGGTAGCACTACCTTTGACCAAATATCTTAAAATAGGAAATAAGATAAACATTAAAAACCTAACTTACTACTACAATTGAATGTCGGTTTTTTCAGAAAAACTTGAAATCTTTATCATTTCATTTTTTTTGTTTAAAACTTACAGACTACCTAAAACTATATTAAAGCTAATTAAAACTACTTAAAATTACTTAAATACTATAACAGTCACTGCGATGTTTTTGGTTTTTTATATATATTTTTTTAGTTGATTTTTCTTGTTTTTTTCCATTTTGACTTAAAAGTAATACCTACACTAATGTAAGTCATCCAAGACACGAAAGCAAGTTATCTAGTTGTCAAAAACTGGATGAATGCGGAGTCATCCTATCTCATCGGTTCGGATAGAAAACAGTCGTACTGAACCGAATTCGCTCAGTGCCGCATTGTGCGAGCAAGTCGCGATCATAACCGGAAGCGGAACTGCATCTCTATCCTAGATCAGACCTCGACTATCTAAATAGAGGAATGTATTTGGTTGAATATAGCCACTTAAACGCATACTCTCGAAGAATTCATTAATTCATCATAGTCAGAAGATTAAGATTAAATTCAGGAAAAATATGTTGAGCTTTACAGCAATCAAAGTAAAATAACATTACTGCGTTGTATGGTATTGAGCTATTAAAAGCTTTAAATACTCGTAATACAAACGATGCGTTGAATCTCATTTAAAGGATTCATGAACAAATTGATCCCCGAGGAATGTAAGAAACATATCTTGACATTAATTAAAAGATACATAAACAATTGTTCTGTATGTCAAACAGCATAAAATTTGAAAGAATCAAAACTGCACTTAAGCCAAGTGAACTTATACGCATGGACATTTATGTCCCAACCAAGGATATTTATTTTTTGACTATTTCAGACAAATTTACATTAGCTTTTCATATTGGAAGACATTTTTTTTTAAATTATTATTTAAATGAATTTAATAGCCTAGCATTTAAAGAATATTGTAACGTAGAAGGAATAAAAATAAAATGCACGACTGGATCGCACGAACTTGCTCTTATGTAAAAGTACTTTGGAATTAAAGATACATTTTATAAATATAAAATATGGATTTAATGAGATAATAATGTTGAAATGCATAAAATTGCCGTTTGGTTTCCGGAAAACTATGAATTTATGCAAATAAACTTTAAAAAATCGTTTTATTATTAAATACATTTTTTATATAAGAAATTTCTTTAAAATTTTTTAAGAAAAAAATGTGCGATGCGAATTTTAACTATTAAATAATATTAATTTTAGGAAATAATTTCAAAAAATAATCGTTCATAGGTTTTGAAGATATTGATTTAAAATTTTTTTTTTTTTTTCAAAAAAAACCTGCATCTCTATCCTAGATCAGACCTCGACTATCTAAATAGAGGAATGTATTTGGTTGAATATAGCCACTTAAACGCATACTCTCGAAGAATTCATTAATTCATCATAGTCAGAAGATTAAGATTAAATTCAGGAAAAATATGTTGAGCTTTACAGCAATCAAAGTAAAATAACATTACTGCGTTGTATGGTATTGAGCTATTAAAAGCTTTAAATACTCGTAATACAAACGATGCGTTGAATCTCATTTAAAGGATTCATGAACAAATTGATCCCCGAGGAATGTAAGAAACATATCTTGACATTAATTAAAAGATACATAAACAATTGTTCTGTATGTCAAACAGCATAAAATTTGAAAGAATCAAAACTGCACTTAAGCCAAGTGAACTTATACGCATGGACATTTATGTCCCAACCAAGGATATTTATTTTTTGACTATTTCAGACAAATTTACATTAGCTTTTCATATTGGAAGACATTTTTTTTTAAATTATTATTTAAATGAATTTAATAGCCTAGCATTTAAAGAATATTGTAACGTAGAAGGAATAAAAATAAAATGCACGACTGGATCGCACGAACTTGCTCTTATGTAAAAGTACTTTGGAATTAAAGATACATTTTATAAATATAAAATATGGATTTAATGAGATAATAATGTTGAAATGCATAAAATTGCCGTCTGGTTTCCGGAAAACTATGAATTTATGCAAATAAACTTTAAAAAATCGTTTTATTATTAAATACATTTTTTATATAAGAAATTTCTTTAAAATTTTTTAAGAAAAAAATGTGCGATGCGAATTTTAACTATTAAATAATATTAATTTTAGGAAATAATTTCAAAAAATAATCGTTCATAGGTTTTGAAGATATTGATTTAAAATTTTTTTTTTTTTTTCAAAAAAAACCCAACAAATATTTTTTCGAATATTTTTATATACAATATTATTTTAAACTTAAGGGGACTTCTGCTGAAAATTTTGGGTTAAATCCTTAGAGCCGTTAATGAGAAAGTCGAAAATAAAAAAAAAACGGGTCTATGGCAGGTACCCCTAATAACATTTTGCCCCAAAATTTTTTGACCAAAATGTAGCCTATGTTCATAATATCACAGCTAATTTTTTTATCAAAATCGTTAAAGCCGTTTTCGAGATAAATAAGATTTTGCATTACGGGTGTATGGGGGGGTACCGTTATTTTTGGAGCTAAAAAAAAAAATTCAATTTTTCCTCTAGGGAATCACCGAACACCCTTAACTACCGAGATTGAAAGAAATAGGTCCAGTGGTTTAGGCTGTAGTGAGAGGTACAGACATACAGACACACTGAAACATGTATTTTGTGTACTAAATTTTTCTTAAAATTTTTATAAAAAAAATTGATATGCAAATTGTTAGTATTTAATAAAATACATTTTAAAACGTAATTTTAAAATTTAATCTTGTATCGGTTTTCAAGATATTGAATTTTCAAAAAAAAAATGTATTATTTTTTTAAAAATCCAAAACCTTTTTTTTTGAAAAAAATTTTAGTTCATATTTTTTCAAATGCAAAGCAGCTCCTGCATTAAAATTTTGGTTAAAATCGTTAGAGCCGTTGGTGAGAAATTCGAAAATAACATTTCCCCCCAAATTTTTTTTGACCAAAATATAGTCCATGTCCATAATATCGCATTTAATTTTTTTTATCAAAATCGTTAGAGCCGTTTTCGAGATAAATAAGATTTTGCATTACGGGTGTATGGGGGTTCCCTTAGTTTTGGAGCTAAAAAAAAATTTCAATTTTTCCTCTAGGGAATCACCGAAGACCCTTAATTACCGAGTTTGAAGAAAATACCTCCGGTAGCTTAGGCTGTAGTTCGAGGTACAGAAATACAGACATACAGACAGACAGACGGAATTGTCGGACCCACTTTTTTCGTCTTCGCTATCATCGTAATGTCAACTTTGATCAAAATCTCGAGTTCGATTTTTTTTCCAAATGCAGAACTTGCCTTATAGTACCTATATCGCAAGTAATAAAACTCAGCTCCAAATCATAATACAGCAAACTCAGAAAACAGAACATTAAAATTAAATTAAATTAATTAAGTTAATATTAATAAAAGTAATCAGAAGAAACTGGACTTTGTAGAACCAGGTTTAAATAAGAAAAATGTTTAAAGAGAAAAACTGTTCATAAGCATAAAATTCGTTTTTTTAAATGACTAAACCAATTTCTTTAGTAGTTAGAGCTAAAAACAGAATGCCATGTGATTCAATCAAATATTAGCTTATGCAAGAACAAAAATTATAAGTCGTTGTAGTGGTTTCTTAAAGAAATAAGCTTTCATATACAAAATTCTCAAAACATTTTTAAGAAAAAAATTTGGTACGCCAACTTAAATTTTTTATTACTGTTCGAATAAAAATTAAATTTTCAAAAATAAATATTGAGTCGTTTTTGAGATAGCCGATTTTCAAAAAAAAAAATAATTTTTCTTTCAAAATTCAAAAAAAAGTATTTTTATTTAATTTTGAGTTTTTTGAATTGAACATATAAATTTTAATCCTTATGCATAGTGAAATTTTGGGCTTGATGTTCAGAGAAAAATGAATGCAATCAATTAAAAGTTAACCCATTCTTTTCCCAACGTTTCTCCGGTTGTTTTCCGGCATCATCAGGGGTTGAATTTTATTAGACCTTATGAAATACAATTTTATGAGTTTTATAATGTAAGTTAATAAATAAATATGCATACTTTTTATACAGTTTTACATAGCACAGTTCAATAAATAACACTTAAATAAATAACACTTATTTGACAAAAAGAAAAGGAAAAACAAACGAGCAAAATAAAAACTAATATCACAGACTATTTCTTATTATTTAAGTTTTTGAAATACAATATTTTTCAAAAATTTTAGGAGCTTCTCTATAAAAAAAATTCATTAAAATCCGTTATGCCGATAATGAGAAATTCAAAATTCGAAATAATGGTTCTATGGCAGGTAAGGTCAGTAATATCTTAATTTCAATTTTTTTTTTTAAATTATAGATCTTAAGAATGAATCGAAAGAATAAAAAATTTATCAAAACCCTAGGCGCCGTTTTTATAATTTTTTAAAACTATTTTTTGCCATTTGTATGGTGGGTTATTTTTAGGTAAAATAAATTTGTTTTTCTCACATCTTTGTAACGAGCTGTGTGTCAGTCAGTCCATACTGGCAATACAGAACCCTTGGCTCAGTCGTGGGTGAGGTTCTTGGACCTTATGAACATTACAAAAAAAAAAATGCCAGTCAAAATATTATAGTTGATATTAATGTGCGAGTATTGTTGCCTTTGCCCTCCCTACCTTGGTTGCTTCCCTCGCTAGAGCAACTAGGCTTCTTCTCCTATCAGTGCATCATTCCTTTCTTCTTATCCTTCTCATCCTTTTTGTGTGATTACTATTCACATATACTTTAACTTTGTAAAATAATCGAAATCATTCCTTTTTATTATTAAATATTCGAAGTAAGTTTAAAATAATTATACATCTTTTATGATTATTAATTCAAATTCAACGAAATTAATTTACTTTATGTAAAGAAAATCTGCTCTAATGGCAACGCGACACCGTTCTAAAATTCCTTATTATTTCACACTTCAACGTCTTCGAATTATTAAAAAAAATTGGGATTTCAATCCTCTTTTTGCTTTTCTTTTTCTATTTACTTAAGTCCCCACAATAAACTAAAACCCAACTATTCAAATCGCGTAAGTTTGGAAATATATGTTTATATGTATGTATATATACATGTAATTATGTTCACCCAAATATTCTTATATGCTTTTTACTTGCGATATAGGTACTATAGGGCAAGTTCTGCATTTGGAAAAAAAATCGAACTCGAGATTTTGATCAAAGTTGACATTACGATGATAGCGAAGACGAAAAAAGTGGGTCCGACAATTCCGTCTGTCTGTCTGTATGTCTGTATGTCTGTATGTCTGTACCTCGAACTACAGCCTAAACTACCGGAGGTATTTTCTTTAAACTCGGTAGTTAAGGGTCTTCGGTGATTCCCTAGAGGAAAAATTGAAATTTTTTTTTTAGCTCCAAAACTAAGGGTACCCCCCATACACCCGTAATGCAAAATCTTATTTATCTCGAAAACGGCTCTAACGATTTTGATAAAAAAAATTAGGTGTGATATTATGGACATGGACTATATTTTGGTCAAAAAAAATTGGGGGGGAAATGTTATTAGGGGTACCTGTCATAGAATGGTTTTATTGATTTTCGAATTTCTCACCAACGGCTCTAACGATTTAAACCAAAATTTTTATGCAGGAGCTGCTTTGCATTTGAAAAAATATAAACTAAAAATTTTTTCGAAAAAATAGTTTTAGGATTTTTAAAAAAATAATACAATTTTTTTTTTGAAAATTCAATATCTTGAAAACCCATACACGATTAAATTTATAAATTACGTTTTAAAATGTATTTTATTAAATACTAACAATTTGCATATCAATTTTTTTTATAAAAATTTTAAGTAAAATTTAGTACACAAAAAACATGTTTCGGTGTGTCTGTATGTCTGTACCTCTCACTACAGCCTAAACCATTGGACATATTTCTTTCAATCTCGGTAGTTAAGAGTCTTCGGTGATTCCCTAGAGGAAAAATTGAAATTTTTTTTTTAGCTCCAAAACTAAGGGAACCCCCAATACACCCGTAATGCAAAATCTTATTTATCTCGAAAACGGCTCTAACGATTTTGATAAAAAAAATTAAGTGTGATATTATGGACATGGACTATATTTTGGTCCAAAAAAAATTGGGGGAAAAATGTTATTAGGGGTACCTGTCATAGAACGGTTTTTTTGATTTTCGAATTTCTCACTAACGGCTCTAACGATTTTAACCAAAATTTTTATGCGGGAGCTGCTTTGCATTTGCAAAAATATAAACTAAAAATTTTTTCGAAAAAATAGTTTTTGGATTTTTAAAAAAATAATACAATTTTTTTTTTGAAAATTCAATATCTTGAAAACCCATACACGATTAAATTTTTAAATTACGTTTTAAAATGTATTTTATTAAATACTAATAATTTGCATATCAAGTTTTTTTATAAAAATTTTAAGTAAAATTTAGTACACAAAAAACATGTTTCGGTGTGTCTGTATGTCTGTACCTCTCACTACAGCCTAAGCCACTGGACCTATTTCTTTCAATCCCGGTAGTTAAGAGTCTTCGGTGATTCCCTAGAGGAAAAATTGAAATTTTTTTTTTAGCTCCAAAACTAAGGGTACCCCCCATACACCCGTAATGCAAAATCTTATTTATCTCGAAAACGGCTCTAACGATTTTGATAAAAAAAATTAAGTGTGATATTATGGACATGGACTATATTTTGGTGAAAAAAAAAGTTGGAGGGAAATGTTATTAGGGGTACCTGTCATAGAACGGTTTTTTTGATTTTCGAATTTCTCACCAACGGCTCTAACGATTTTAACCAAAATTTTTATGCGGGAGCTGCTTTGCATTTGCAAAAATATAAACTAAAAATTTTTTCGAAAAAATAGTTTTTGGATTTTTAAAAAAATAATACAATTTTTTTTTTTGAAAATTCAATATCTTGAAAACCCATACACGATTAAATTTTTAAATTACGTTTTAAAAATGTATTTTATTAAATACTAATAATTTGCATATCAAGTTTTTTATAAAAATTTTAAGTAAAATTTAGTACACAAAAAACATGTTTCGGTGTGTCTGTATGTCTGTACCTCTCACTACAGCCTAAACCACTGGACCTATTTCTTTCAATCTCGGTAGTTAAGAGTCTTCGGTGATTCCCTAGAGGAAAAATTGAAATTTTTTTTTAGCTCCAAAACTAAGGGTACCCCCATACACCCGTAATGCAAAATTATTTATCTCGAAAACGGCTCTAACGATTTTGATAAAAAAAATTAAGTGTGATATTATGGACATGGACTACATTTTGGTCAAAAAAAATTTTGGGGCAAAATGTTATTAGGGGTACCTGCCATAGACCCGTTTTTTTAATTTTCGACTTTCTCATTAACGGCTCTAAGGATTTTATCCCAAAATTTTTAGCAGGAGTCCCCTTAAGTTTAAAATAATATTGTATATAAAAATATTCGAAAAAATATTTATTGGGTTTTAAAAAAAAAAAAAAAAATTTAAATCAATATCTTCAAAACCTATGAACGATTATTTTTTGAAATTATTTCCTAAAACCAATATTATTAAATACTTAAAATCCGCATCCCACATTTTTTTCTTGAAAAATTTTAGAGAAATTTCTTATATAAAAAATTTATTTAATAATAAAACGATTTTTTAAGGTTTATTTGCATAAATTCATACTTTTTCGGAAACCAGAAGGCAATTTTATGCAGTTGAACATTATTATCTCATTAAATCCATGTTTTATATTTATAAAATGTATCTTAAATTCCAAAGTACTTTTACATAAGAGCAAGTTCGTGCGATCCAGTCGTGCATTTTATTTAATAAATAAACTCATCCTTCTTAATCCTCCAGCCACTGCTGTTGGACAACGAAGAGTAGTTGTTTTCTTACACTTTGCTGTGCCTTTCCAAATTTATATGTTTTTACACATATATATATATATATATATATATATATATATATATATATATATATAGGTTATATCCACCGAACCTCCAACTACCAATAAACTTGTAAATAACATATTCTAATCTATTCCTGTAAATATATAAGATAAGAATGTAATATGTATAACATTACTATCCTATTCCTGTACACAAAGGAATGAGTTGAAGTCACTCGACACAAAGAAATATATAAGATAAGAATGTAATACGTACACTGAGCGTCAAAAGTGAGTAAACACCTAAATGATATCTTTAGTTACATGGAATTGAAACTAAAAAATAAACAAAAATTGAATTCCAGTAATACAAAATAAAATTTTTATTTAATAGCAATAAATCAAAACCAAAATAAAAATTCAAAAAACGAACTAATGCATTTTTCCCCAATAAAAACTAAATAAACTTCATATTTTACGCGTCAAAAACGAGTAAACATCTGTTATATCTTAAAATTTTATAAATAATATAGAACCCCAAGTAAGAAACTGGGTATTTCATTTGATCACCTTTAGACTTTATAACATCTCTTAGTCAACAATGTTATTTCTTGTATCGGAGGATATTAGGGACAGTTCTTCAATTAAACCCTTTTAAGGTCATCTTTGTTCTTGATGGCCCGTTTGTGAAATATCCCGGTCCAAATGATCCCATAAATGTTGTATGGGCTTAGGTGCGGCGATTGGGGAAGGTGGTGGAGGTGCTTTGAAGTCCTATAAGGTATTCATTCTTTAAGAAACTGCGAGGTATGCTTAGGATCATTGTCTTTCTAAGAGATCCGATTGCTAAGCATCCCTAATTTGCGTATGGTCGGTTGAAGGTTATTGCTTAGGATGTTTAGATAGTCTTGATTATTCATTGTACTTTCAATGAAATCAAGATTCAATAAGATCGAATATGCTGCCAAACATCACCACACCATTATGTTTTACTGTGCTCCTTATATTCTGTTTATGATGTTTTCTTACTTCTGACGCGTTAATATGGAGTATGTTTAGTTTTTATTAGGTACAATTGTAAGAAGCTATATTTTGAATTTTTATTTATGTTTTGATTTATTTTTATTGATTTTTATTATCAGAATTCATTATTTATTTGTTTGATCGAATTCCATGTAACTCCAGAAATAATATTGGTGTTTACTCACTTTTGACGCTCACTGTACATTATCATTACTATCCTATTCCTGTACACAAAGGAATGAGTCGAAGTCATTCGACACAAAGAAATATATAAGATAAGAATGTACTACGTACATTATCATTTCTATAAATAGGAGTACATATATTGAAAAATTAGGAACGTTTGATTGTAGGTCTGAAGATTTATATACATTTCTTATTAATGTAGACGGCATCATTCCGACACTTGGAAAATATGATAACCAATCACAGATTATGTGTATGAACATCCTTAGCAAGTTCATAGGTAGGGAGATCTATACGCATCTGACCAAATGGTCAGACATTAGAGAAATGCTAGTGGATAATTTCGGCGGATTGAAATCGTCATATCAATTATACGAAGAATTAATAAAAATTTCATTCAGAGGTAGTGTATCAGATTTTTACCACAATATTCAGAAAGGATTATGTGATTTAAATCAAAAATCAACACAAGAAAATAGATCAATTGATATTCCACACAATAATAATATAGCATTAAACGTTTTAAAAGAAAAACTGCCAACTCATATGAGAACAATTTTATACGCATTGAAACCTAAGAGTTTACAAGCAGCATTACAAGAACTAACACAAGCAGGTTTTGTAGACACGACAATAAAACGACCAGATAAAGCACATGAGACAGGTCCTAAGTTTCAAAATAATAATAACCATGCCAATAATTCAGGCTAATACAAAAATAATAATTATCAAAGTTTCCAGCCAAAATTGTATGTACCACCACAAAGACAACAATTAGTTCCAAATAATCCTTTTAAACCTAGACAAAATTTCCAATTTCGATCACCTTTTAACAATTTTAATCCTAATCAAAATTATAACACAAACTATAATCAACAACGTAATTATAATCCTAATAATCGCGTCCCACAAGCTATGGACATAGATCCGACGAGTAGTCAATTAGACGTGCTCAAAAACTACAAGTGAATTACCAGAGAAATAACTCAAGTAATTCAAATCAAGAAGAGAAAACAGAAATGCCCAAAGAACGAAATTTTCGTTTTAAAAGCCTCGGAGCATTGCCCTTTGTTCGACTATAAAAGAACAAGGTACTTCGCATGCTAATTGACACAGGTGCGACAAATAATCTCTTAAATGAACGAGACGCCCCAATAGATTATATCACAAAAAGAAAAACGCCTTTAATAAAAAAAACCATAGGAAGTCCTATTGTAATAGATAAAGAATTAACCATACCTAAAGATAAATTCAGATATAAAGTAAAACAAGATTTAACCTTGATCAGAATTTTAAAGGAATTATAGTAAATAATATTTTAATACGGAACAATAGTAAAATCAATTATAAAACGAAAACTCTAGAATTAAATAATGAAAATATTCCATTATTCTTCCGTGAAGATGAAGAAAAAGAATATCAACAAAAAATTAATTATTTAGCAAACCTAGAACCACAAATTTCTATATTTGACGAATTAATTGAAAAACGCTTAGATTATTTAAATGAAGAGGAAAAAAAATTCCTCATGCAAACCTTAAAAGTAAACGAAAAAACATTTTATCATAAAGGTGATGACCTTAGTTTCACCAACCATAATAAAACCTATGTGATGAACCAATTTTTACACGGATATATCGTTATCCAGAAATACACAATAAACAAATTCAGGATCTACTGGCCCAAGGAATTATTACCAAAAGTTCGAGTCCATACAATGCCCCTATATAGACTAAGAGCCCACAGCAATTTTTGGGTGTGATTGATAACAAAAAATAATTAGCATAATTAGATAGGCCTTTTATAGTTATTTACAAATGTGAAAGCCTTGCATACTCTAGTGGGCGCAATAGTGCATTATAGTGCATTAAGTATGCAGTTCCTTCCAAATCCAAATAATTGTGATAACAACTTTGCCAAAATGTAGAGTTAAGCCCCCTGATTGAAAATATCGAGGTCCAAGACGTTTTACAGACAGCCTTCTGCCTGCCAGACGCGATAAGAATAGGCAACTTCTTGCACCAAGAAGGCCACCTTCAAAACGTCATGGACCTCGATATTTGCAATCAGGGCACTTAACTGTTCATTTTGAAGTTATGGCAAATTTTTTTTCCCAATTGTTTAGAATAAGGAAAGAACTG